>BSYO01000006.1:17878146-18478146 GCA_033239525.1 Nepenthes gracilis
TTAATATCGGTAAGATTTTCCAAAAATATTGGGAGAAAATAAGCTGCCAACGGCAGTTTTCGTCAACCGAAGTGAAAATTTTCATTTTGCCTATTATCTTAAAGGATTTAATTTAAGGTGTTCGGATATACGTTTGTAGAAATTTAGGACATAAAAATTTAGTATAGACACTAAAGATTGTCTAATATTAATTTCGTCCAAAACTGAATTTCTTATCATCTCCCGATTTACAACCCCAACTTTTGGGTTTGAAGGGAAATTTAAAATGATCGGGTGTCGGGGTTTGGGAAATAAAGACATGGGAAGTTAGTCTGCTTGTCAATGATCAACTAGGATTATTTATGTCAAAATCCAGATTACCTAACACATCCCGAATTAAATACTTGGCTTTTAGGTTCAAAAATTAAATTAAAGGAATCGGGAATGAGTATGTGAAAAACTAAGACATAGGGGGCTAGTCTATTTGTCAAAGACTATTTTGGATTAATTTCATCATAATTTGAATTATATAAGTCATCCCAAATTACATTCCTAATTTATGAGGTTGCGGTCTTTATAGTTTGGGTATCTTGCACGGGAGAAGGAAGAGAGGAGAGAGAGAGAGAGGATGAGAAAGAGGAGAGAAGAAGAAGAGAAATTGGTAGATCAAAATATCATTTTATTAATAGAAAGTTGAGATAAATATCCTTATGCTTAATTTTTTATTTATTTTCGTATCTGATAAGTTTTGTTTACATTTTAGAGGTTTTATATACATGTATGTTATTTTTATTTACACTATTTGTTTTTTTAATACATACATGTCCTATTTACCAAATGATTTGGGATTTTGTTAATATTTGAGAGTTTTATTATTTTATGAATAAATATTTGAGATATTATATTTGTGTATCAATAAACTTGTATGAAAAAAGTCATGAAAACCTGTATGGGTCGTGCATTGGTATACATGTATCGTTGCTTGGAACTCGGGATCTCTACCTTTATGATTTGGTTTGATATGTGACCATCTCCCGATGGGGAGAGCTTTGTGGCTCTTTCTCAATGGAAAAAGCTTTGTGACTCCCGTTTTCATCAGTAAAAAAATTTGTATTCTAATGAAAACCATCGTAAGATGATTGAACATAACTAATATATTCAAACGTTTTGATATATCATATTCAATTTAAGGATTACACCTAATGCCGCAGGTGGCAAAATATAGTGAAAATATTTCTTGTCTATAAGAGAGTGTACATAGATACCTTGTCCATGGGTTTAAATAGTAGTTGATATAGTTTAAGGTTGTTGGGAGTATGTGTAACCCATCCTTATGTTAGTCTCTTGATCTTTGATTTTTTGATTTTGCACATGATTTGTATTGTGATATATTTTCTGCATTGATTTGTATTGAGTTTCGTTTGAGACTCACAGGTTCGCTCACAAATGGGATTTAATTAGTCTTGTACATTTGATATTTAATTTCATTTTAGATCATATTTCGCTCTCATGTGATTTTGTTCCAAACTTTATTTCGTTCAAAATATATGATTTTGATCTAGACTATATCTGATTCAGTATATGTTCCATTTGGATTATGATATAATTGGAATTATTTGATTTCATTTCGAATCATGTTTCATTCAAAGTATATCCCGATAGGACTATATTCTATTTGGATTATACTTTGAGTACGAAATTGCCTTCAAACTTTCGATATTGGGTTTTCAAATTTATACCTTTTATGCGTTTTGAATATGTTTATGGATCATCCCTCTGATTTTAGACGTTATTGTTTATTATATGACATAGATACCTATTGAACTCTGGACTCATATTTTTACTTCTTATTCCCTCAGATTAGTGGGCTTAGATATTTTACAAGAGTTTGGATGTGATTTGATCACAACTTCATATATTTGGTGAGTTTAGTTTTATTTTTGGTTCAAAATTATCAAATGTATTTTTGGGTATTTTAAATTGGCCAGATGTGGGCCTACCTTTATATATTGAGATCAGTTGGGCTGTGTATATATTAGATAATTGTTGTTGATTTGTGGGCCTACGGTTACATATTATAATATTTGTGAAGTAGATCGTATTTTATTATATTATTCAGATGGTTATTAGATAAAATCCTGTGCGGATTATTATATTTGTGGATGTCATATCGGGTTATGTGGACGTTTGTTTTGTCATGTCCGGGTTTAGGCTTTGCTGATTATTGTTGTACTATTGTTAATTTTGCAAATTATAATTGTTTAGACTTGCTTGGGTTCGGGTTTGTGACAAGTGTTGCATATTGTTTAAAATAAGTCCAAACCGACCTGTTGATTTATGTAACCTGCAAACAAATAACCCATGAAAAGGGATGGACCAATCGAGTTGCTTGACCAACATTAGAAAGAAATCTAACCAATCGATCAAAATATCGAGCAGCTAAATATTGGATTACTAGGAATACTAAAGACATAAATAACCAGATGATTAATCAAATAATATTGTAATTTTGATGACCGATTGCATAAACCAAGACATAAATGGACAATTCAAGCAAGCAGTTAATATATTTAACAGATAAATATTAATTTAGAGCCTATGAAATGATTGGATAATCCACTTCTGATACATCATGGATCTAAATTTTGAACAGATTCAGATCAAGTCATTCGTCTGAGTCTGACTCTATCCACTGAATCTGGATCATGTATGCCACAACTATAAACAAGATGTCGGGTGATGGTAGGAGGTTGTCTCACTGAAAATGCTCCGATGTTCAAATTAGTAAACAGTCTTTGAATCAAGAAGGTGAAAGTAAGGATGCAATGAAACAGAGAGAGTATTTGTGATGGAATGGTGCTCTCTTTGGGAGAGGCTTTGGAGGCTCGTGAAGAGCATTGGCTTTAAACACTGAGTTCACTGGGAATCTAGTGGCAAAGAGAGGGAGCATTTGTACTTTGAAAGCGTGTGAGCTTTGTAGAAGAGAGCTTTTTGAGAGCATTTGCAAAGTAAGCTAAGGTGTTTGTGGGCCAATGAGAGCATGCCTTGGAGTGAGGACTCCATGGCCTTTTATAGGCTCTACTTTGGGTTACTTTCCTTGCACAGAAGGGCTTCATTTTCATGCTCTGTTGAAATCGCTGCCTTTTCTGATGTGGAGCTTTTATGGCAACAATGGTCACCGGATTGATTGCTTTCCTTATATATTTTGAAACCGTTAGGGTTTCCGGTTAGCAAGGGAGAGATTCTGGTGACTTCCTTTAGGGATGCACGTTGAATTTGCCGATGATCGTTATAGTGGAGATTACCTTCTGTGAAGAGCATGAAATCATGGGAGAAGGTCGTTGCTAGTCGAGGACGATCGTGTGGGCCAAATTGGGCTTGGTCCACTTGAGGCCTGTCCTTTAGACGGTGGACTGGTCATATTTTCGATCAATGTAAGCGTTAACCGACTTGCATGATTTCGGTTAACGGAATCGTTGACCATCTTGTGCCCAAGTGGGCTATCCTGTACTTGGGCTTCTCCTAGCTCATTGGCCTTTCGACCGATCAACGGCTAGTGTTAATCATCCAAGCGCTAATGGGTCATTGTGCATTTTGGTCGTTCCTCCTTCTTGGGCCAACTAATTACTGGCGCACCCATCACTAGCCCCCCATACTGGAGGTCTGGGACCCCAGCCTCTAACATGTTTAGGATGGGTCGCGAGTGATTGGGTTACCTGCCTGAGGTGACCTATTGAGGAAACTGACGAAGGCTCTTGGCCTGTTGATCGCGTTGCATGTAGTTGCTGGTCATGCCATCTAGATTAGGAGGCTGGATTCGTTGACTATCTAGGCCAAAATTCGGAGAACTTTTGGAGGGAGTGTTGACCATCTAGGCCAAAGTTCGGAGAACTTCTAGAGGAAGTGCTAACCGTCTAAGCCAAAGTCCGGAGAATTGCTGAATGAAGTGTTGACTAAATTCGTTGACTATTTAGGCCAAATTTCGGAGAACTGCTGAAGGAAATGTTGATCAAATTCGTTGATCGTCTAGACCAAACTCTGGAGAACTACTAAAGGAAGTGTTTACCGAATTAATTGACCGTTTAAGCCAAACTCCAGAGAACTGCTAAGGAGGTGGGAGTTGAAATGATGTGCCATTATGTCGCTGGCCTGTCAGTTGAAAAGTTGGTCACGTGTCCACATGCAGTGAATTTGCGATCCTGGTAATTAATGCGCAAGAGGATCCGATTCGACTGCTCCCTTTCAGAAAATAACACATGTCAATAATGATGAGCACACGATTACGAGACGGTTCATCTTCTCCATCGTTCACACTCCTTTAACTGGTCCGTCCGTTGCTTTTTAAATTTCCTACGCTTTCCTTCAACTTTCCTTCCTAAAAATTTTTCTAAATGTTGTGCTATCTTTCTTCTGACTTCCATTCCCATGGCTACTTCTGTTACCCGAATCGCTTCAGTTATCAAGGCAATGAGGTAAGGGAATTGTACATCGAGTCCAACATCCCTAAGGCGATCATCTTCAAGATGCCCGATGAGGGAGACAGGGTGTGCTCTCCTCCCGAGGGATGCATCACCATTTACGAGACCCACTTGAAGAGTGGAATACGCCTTCCAATTCCTGACGAGCTGATGGATATTCTGACTGTCATTTGGGTCCCCATAGCATGGTTCCATGCCAATGCGATGCATTATTTGTGCACATTGTGCATCTTTCTTCCCCAGCATTTAAAGTTGTTGACAGTGGGAGCGGTCATAGTGATGTTCCAATTTGTCCAGGGCGAAGAGTAGGGGTCCCTATCCCCACGAGGGATCCAAATCAACGGCACCATATATGACTCTATGAAGAACTGAAAGAACCAGTTCTTTTATATTCATGTTGATTCGACCTAGCCCTTGGCTAGAGATTGGGGCAGGGCGCCCAACATTTATACTGGGACACCCACCGAAGAGGAGGTTGCTGCGGTGCAGCCTCTTCTAGAGCTGGTGGAGGGCAACCTTCTGGAATTCCAGAGAGACCATTTGGTTTCTTGAGCGAAGGCCAAGAATGCACAATGGGGACCGCCTTCTCCAGAGTAGAAGATGAAGGGGACTTCCCATAAGAGGAAGGCAGGTGCCCTCACGATCAAGTCTATCGGCACGCCTCCCAACAAGGAGACTCCCAAGAGTCCAAGACAGAAGAAGGTGGTGACGGTGATGCCTATTCCTTCTTTTTTCATAGATCCGGAGAGTATTTTGGTTGGCCAGTTTGTTGGAGTCGGGGATAGCTCTGGTGTAGACAGAGTTGAGGTTACCGTTGAGGCATTTAGGGTCAAGACATTGCTCCCTGTGAGCGGTGTCGTTTTTGCCGTGCCACTGTTGGAGCACCTAGTGGTGCCATCGAAGTGGCCCGCAGAGCCTTTGGTCGAGTGGGTTGTTGGACTGCCAGAGGAGCCGGCTGTCAAAGAGCTCCTAGTGGCTCTTGTAGAGCCTCCTGCTGCACTGGCTGCTAGAGAGCCTCAAGAGGCAGTTGGTGTCAGCATTGAGCTGAAGGTGGAGTCTACCGCCAAAGAGCCCATTGAGGTGGTGGGCTTTGCTGCGGAGATGCTGGAGGAGTCTGCCATTAGAGAGCTTGTCGAGGCGGTGGTCCTCACAGCGAAGTTGCCGGAGGAGTTTGCGACGAAGGCCACTGCTAGGCTTGCTCAGGAGATCACCATTTCTAGTCCTCTGCTGCCTGGGCTAAGGTCTCACAGTAGCCAATAAGGCCGGTGCGCAGAATTTGGTAAATAAACATTCACAACTTTTCTTCTCCCTTTTCTCTCCGTTGCTGATATGTAGTGCTTTTATAGGGGGAGAAGATTCGGGTCTGCACCAGCAGGACCTTGTGATCTCTGATCAGGATAAGGAGATTACCTAGTTCGAGAAGAAGATGGAGTTGTTGAGAGCGGAGCACTAGGAGAACACAACTGCTTTCCAATCTGTGCTATCCAGTCTGGAGGAGGAAAATGCCAGGCTAAAAGAGGAGAATGTCCTGCTGAGAGAAGTTATGCTGTGAAGCCTCGAGGATGAGAATGCCAGACTAAAGGAGAAAAACATCCGGCTAAGAGAAGATAATGACAGGATGGTGAGGCGCATCGACCAACTCGCGGGACAGATGGCGTCGCTGGAGAACAAGTTGACTACTCGTATACGCCTTCATGAGGTCTACGATATGCTGGTGGAACGGTTATAGGAGGGCGTTAATCTTTGCCGACGCATTGTACGGTTTGTTTACCCCAACTTTCTAGTGGAGTATCTTGACCCATCCAACTGCTTTGCCGAGCGTCATGAGAGCCTCGTGGGGTAGTCCCGAAGTGGTCAAGGGTCGCTACCTCCTCCTGTTGGGAGCTCTACTCCTTATATTTTATACTTTTTGCTTTTTGAAATTGTTGTGCTTATGAATGTGCACAATCAATAAAATAATCATTTTACGGATATTCAATGTCTTTGCCTTAGTAGCCATTTCTCAGTTATTGTTGCTGTGTTGTCCGGCCAACATAGTGCGTTGCATGCAGGTTGGTCATCTGCCTTTCTTGTGGTGTTAGTGGTGCTATCTAATAGATTTGAGTCCAGTGAAAGACATCAAGGTGGACCTTATTGTTAGGTTAAGCCTGTTCCTTACTTGTGAGTACAGGCTTGGCAGCGCTGCTCAAGTGTGAACTTGGGCGGCCGGCTTTTGAACGGAGTGCTTCTGCTCTTATCGACCGTCGTTCACTGTCACACTATCTCCTTGAGTAAGAGGTCATCACGTGTGCAATTTAAACCCCCTAAGATTTTGACCGCGAACAAGCCACTTAAATGACCAAAGTTTAATTTAACCATTTAATAGGCCACCTAGATGACTAGGGTTTAGTTACGATTGCTCATGGGCCGCCTGGATAATCAAGGTTTAATTCGACCGTTTATAGGCCGCTAGGATGACCAGGGTTTAGTTACGACCGCTTACGAATCGCCTGGATGACCAGGACTTAGTTATGTGCGGGTAAAAATCTGCCTGACTTAGGGATAGTCTAAGTCGTATAACCCTACAAGCATACACACATACATATGGCAAAGAAAAAAAACACAGTGCAAATAGGAAAGAAAAAATATCTTCTTTTATTAATGATAGACAATATGTGCAAGCATACATATGGATGACCTACTTGTACCAATACTGGAAATAGCGCTTGAGGTAGACTGCATTCCACGTCCGAGGAACCAACTTGCCATTCTAAGTCCGGAGTTTGTACGCTCCATTCCATTGAACGGAGAGACTAGAAAATGGCCTTTCCGATTCGAGGAAAGTTTATTCCAATTGGTGGTCTTACCTGTAGCCTCGATACTTCGCAAGACCATGTTTCTAATTTCAAATTATCGTGCTTTTACCTTCTTGTTGTAATAGCGTGCGACTCATTGTTAGTAGGCCGCCGTCCGTAATACGGTGGCATCGCGGGCTTCCTCCAACAAGTCTAGGTATTTTCAAATTTTTTGAGTATTACCTTGTGGGTCGAAAGACTTGATCCTAAGACTTGGAAGCCCAATCTCCACCAAAATTACTACTTCAGTCCTGTAGCAAATATTGAAGGGCGTCTTGTGAGTCAGTTCTTTTGGAGTCGTCCGGTAAGACTATAAGATGGAGGGTAGTTCGTCAACCTATGAGCCCTCTGTGACGGAACGAGTCCTAATTCCCATGAGATTCTCCATCAGACAGGTTCAGAACAGAAATCATAAAATTATATCAGTAATTCTGCAGAAATTTTGGTAGAATCTTATCTAAAACTGGACGAAATTCGAAATATACAACTTTTATTAAACAATATGTACATGCACACAATTAATTCAAAGTATTATAATCCATCCTACAACACACATACACAGAATCACAAGGCCATATCCATCCACGGTTTTAACATAATACTATCCACTAAATTAGAAACATATACGAGAGATGCCATCTAGAACCTGTACAAAAATCTAGAATACAGAATAGTAGAATCAACTATAAACCAGTGGAAGCATAATTTTTGTATCAATGTATACAGAACATATCATAACTATTAACACATAGTTTCCTTTATAATTCAGGCATTTACATTATCCATATCAAGAATCCCAAGTCTTCAAAAGCTCTGAGAGTCCATCCGGCTCCTTACTAAGCTCTAATCATTTATGTTTGTCTGGTATTATGTCCTTATCTGGAGGGGAAAAATAAAACAGTGAGTCAAAACCCAACAAAGTACCAAAACATGCAGAACACATATTCGATAAGCTAGAATATCATGATGATATCAGAAAAATGGAGCATTCATATGAACAGGTTTTGATAAATCATAATTCATACTTTTCTATAAAATATAACTATATTAGAATAGAAATTACGATAATCAAGGGAACAAAAGCATTAAGAGAAAACAGGAATGAAGCATATTTCTATTTAAACACGTGCAAAAATCTATGAAACAGCTTCAAAGCTCATTTGTTCTTCAGAAATTCTATATTCGATATTCTGGGGACCCATCTAGTATACTCTATCAGCCAAGAGACTAATAATCGAGGACAAATTGTATTCAATTTACACAATCAAAGGCTGATAGTTCGATACAGATTGTGTTCAATCTACACAATCAAAGGTCAATAGTTTGATAGTTCGATGGTATAATTTTCGATTCGATAGTTTGATAGTATACATTTTGATTTGATAGTTCTATAGTTCAGTGGTATCCTTGATTACAGTAACCGTAACGTTTTAAGGCATACTAAAGAACCTTATCTAACTGTTCAACAGTTTTGGGTCCATTTTTCTTTCTGATTAACTTAATTCGATGCATTTGTTCAAAGTTCCATAATCAAAATCATCATATTCCAAGGCTAAAATCCAAATTTCATCTAGTTACTCTTTCGGACAATTCAAAGGTTTCCATAGTTCGATAATACAGTTCCTCAGAGATTTTCATAGTTCAATAATACAGTTCCTCAAAGATTTCCATAGTTTGATAATACAGTTCCATGCAGAATTTTCAAATACAAATCATTCGATAAACAATACAATGTAACAACTTACGTTTAAATCATCAAAATTCTAAGTTTTCAATAAAATTTCTCAAATTTTTATTCTAGGGTTTCGGGCAAAATTCTCGGACAGTAATCAGAAACCAAATACATATTTATTCATGAAATCAAGGCCATAATCCAAATACATATACAAAATCATGCATTTAAACCAAAACCCCCCCAATTTTCGAGCTAGGGTTTATGATATACGGTTCAGACACGAAACGGAGGCAAAACGTGAGCTAAATCATGAAATTGAAGCTATCGATCACAAGTATATTACAGAAACATGAAATTTAGTCCAAAAATCATGAGATTCATACACTATTCATGTCAAATATCGAAGAGCAAGAGATTCAGAGCATAAACGATAATATTGAGATATTAAAACGCTGTAAAAAGGTATATAACGTCAAAGGTACACTTGCCTAAGCCCGATCTACCGTTATTTTTACCTGGATTGGAGTGGAATGCGCGGATTTCTTCCTCTCCTTCTTCCTCTTTTCTCCTTCTCCTCTCTACGTTGGAATCGGCCGAAATGAGCAAAAATTGCGCGTCCCCTATTTATAATCATCGGGGCGCTCGAGGGCTCCCTCTTGAACACGGCAGCGCCTTCAGGCACTGCACTCACAAATGTGCGCCCAAACAGCACTTGAGCGGTCCTTGGGCGCACTTCTCGTAACCTCCCCCGCTCCTGCCTCCCCTCGGGAGAGCTTCGAGCACCACATTCGTAAAATGGGGTCTGACCAGCGCTCGAGCACTGCTCTGGCACTTGTCAGGCGCTCATCAAGTGTACATCGAGCCTGCAGCACAAAAATATTGTGTTTTTGCCATCAGGGACCCGTTTCAACCCTTCTAACCCAATTCTTTACATCCTTAGACTTTAATTTTGATTATATAACCTTAATAGGCCATGATTATCATAATTTAAAGCCTGAGATCTTATTTATGAATTAACATTTCTCGGTTTACAACTTCAATTTCCAATTTACTAATTTTGGATCTTTGGGCTTTTCAATCAGATTCCTCCCATACCTCTTGACCTTAATTCACCTATTTTAAGTTAATTACTCACCTTTTATCATATTTTGAGAACCGGTACCCCCACAGAGCCCATCTTTCTCCTAATTATTATGTTTTAGAAGTTCGGGTCATTACACTCTCTGCGTCCTGCAGCTTGGTCTTCAGACCGTAGAGTAGCGTACAATTTGTGACCTCTACCTATCTGTTGGCTTGCGGGTATACTATCGAAGTGTGGACCAATCTGATACCTAAACTAGTATAATACTTGGTGAAGGGTTTTTCAAAGAATTAGGTTCCGTTGTCAGTCACTATGACCTCGAGAATGTCAAATTTGCTGACTATACTCTGGCAGACAAATTCTAAAGCATTATACTCGGTGATCTTGGCCAGGGGGTAGCTTTGACCCACTTAGTGAAGTAGTCGATACCAGCGATGATAGACTTCCTTTACTGGGTAGTAATGAAAAACGGGCTAAGAATATTAAGCCCTCATTGCGCAAAAGGTCAGGGAGCTTGAAGTGACCTAAACTCGGCAGGCAGTTAATGGTGAAGATTATCGTGGAGCTAGCAATTTTCACACTTCTTAACGAAGTCGAGGGCATCTCTCTTCATCGTTGGCCAGTAATATCCTTGATACATAATCTTGAATGCCAGGTTTTTGCCACCGATGTGTAATCCACAGATCCCAAGGTAGATTTCGCTCAAGTCGTAGTCTGCTTCTTCAAGGGTTAAGCACCTGAGGTATGGAATCGAGTAGCTACGACGATATAACCATCCATCGACCATGGTATACTAGCAGACTGTCTTCTTGATCCGTTTAGCTTCGTCTGCATTGTCTGGCAATGTTCTGTCCACCAGATATCTCTAGTAAGGTGTTATCTAGCTGTCCGTGTCAGAGATTTGCATTGCTTCCCGTTCCTCGGTGCTGAGAGTGCTCAGGACCACTTGTATGTCCCCTGAGTATTGTTCTTTTGGTCACCGCTGCCCTAGTAAGTTGGTCGACCTTCCAGTTTTCGATTCTCGAGACGTAGATCAGGTCCAGCTTATCAAATCTCCAGAGGGCATCCCCCACCTTAGCCAAGTATTTGGCTAAGTGAGGGTTGTACGCCTCGAATCTTCCGTTTACTTGGTTAACGACCAATTCAGAATCGCTATAGACGGTCAATGGTCTGACGGAGCATTCTTTTGCTAGTCTTAGCCAATTAACAAAGCTTCATACTCGGCAACATTGTTGGTGGTCAGAAAGTCGAGTCTAAGAGAGTGTTTCACCTCAAACCCATCAGGGGTCCTTAGAACCACTCCGGCACTGTTGCCTGACTCCATAGATGATCCATCTACGTTGAGGACTCACCCCGGCTCTTCCCTGTGCCATTCTTTGTCCTTAGTGGGCTGCTCTTCAGGAATTGGTGTTGTAGTCTCGATAATGAAGTCGGCCAAAGCCTGCCCTTTGATGGCTGATCTTGGCCGGTATTCAATGTCAAACTCTTCCAACATGATAGCCCACTTAACGAGCTGTCCGAAAATGTTGGATTTTTGGAGTATGTTCTTCAGCGGTTGATCGGTCAAAATGACTATGCGATGAGCTTGGAAGTAAGGTGTTAGTTTTCGGGTGGAACAGATAAGTGCCAAGGCTAACTTCTCTGTGTGGGTAGCGTGTCTCTGGGCCAGTCAACGTTTTATTCACATAGTAGACTGGTCGTTGAGAGTTGGAGTCCTAGTGTATGAGGATAGAGCTGAGAGCCACCTCTGATACTGACAGGTAGAGGTACAGTTCTTCTCCATCATTGGATGACGTCAGCAACAGTGGACTGACCAGGTAATGCTTCAATTCGTCGAAGGCTACCTGGCATTCTACAGTCTACTGGAATCTGTTTACTTTTGTTCCCCTCAAAACCTTGAAGAAATGCTAGTACTTGTTCTCTGACTTGGCCGAGAAGTGAGACAAAGCTACCATCCATCTGGTTAGCCTTTGGATGTCTTTGACACTCTGTGGCAGAGTCATGTCCATGAGGGCATTGATCTTCTCCGGGTTTGCCTCGATCCCCCATTGAGAGATGATGAAATGCAAGAACCTCCTAGAGAATACTCCGAATACACACTTAGAAGGATTCAGCTTCATCTGATGTGCGCAAAGCACCTTGAAGGACTCAACCAGATCACAAATATGGTTATTGGCGGTATTACTCTTGACGAGCATGTCGTCGACGTACACCTCCATACTGTGGTTGATCTGCTTTTCGAACATCTTGTTCACGAGCCTCTAGTAAGTGACAGCCGTGTTCTTTAAACGAAAGGGTATCACTTTATAGCAGTAAGTGCCTTGGTCCATCATGAGCGGGGTGTGCTCCTTGTCCTCTGGCTCAATTCAGATCTGGTCATAACTCGAGTATGCATCCATGAAACTCAACAGCTCGTGCCCGGATATTGAGTCCACCAACATGTCGATCCTGGGTAAAATAAAGTTGTCTTTTGGGCAGGATTTGTTAACGTCGGTGAAGTCGACGCACATTCATCATTTTTCATTACTATTCTTTATCAAGACGATGTTGGAGAGCCAGTCCGAGTACTAGACTTCTCTAATGAAGATAGCGTCTATCAGCTGCTTTACCTCTTTTCAGATGGCGATCAGCTTCTCCACGGAATGGTTCCTCCGCTTCTGCCTAACGGGTTTGTAGTCGGAATCGAGGCCTAACTTATGGACCATTACTCTGGCCAGAATCCCAGGTATATCAGCAAGGGTCCATGAAAAGATGTCAGCATTCTGTCATAAGAACACAACTAGCTCATCACGTAATGTCCTGATAAGTGAGCTTCCGATCTGTACACACCTCTTTGAGTCCTCCAGATTCAGTGAGATTAAATCGGTAGCCTCACCAGACTACGCTTGTTGTAGAGTTGCTTTGTCTCGATGGTCGAGTTCTCCTGTCGTCTTGGTGCTGCCACTCGGTGTAATCTGGGACATATAATATGTCCGTCCGGTGACCTGGTCACCCAGTATTTTCCCTATACTGCAGGCTGTTGGGAACTTTATTTTGATGTGTAGTATTAAAGTGACGGCCCTGAACACAATTAGGCATAGGCAGCTTGGTATTGCGTTGTATATGAAAGGTTGGTCGACGACCAAGAAGGTGAGTGTACAACTCGTCATTCTCGGGTACGTGCCTAAGATGACCTTCAACTGGATCGTTCATTGGACGACCACTGATTCGTTGTCAAGGTCATAGAGTGGGCCTTCAGCAGGTTTCAACTGTCTCCTTTTTAAACCAAGTCTAAAAAACGCATCAAGGTAAAGCAACTCATGGGAACTTCCATTATTAATGAAAACTCGTTTCAATTGGTAGTCGACGCTACTGTCCAAAACGAGCGCATATACAACAAGGGGATCTATATGGGGGAGATTACATAGCTCATGTTATTGTCACTAAATCCAATGACATTATCTTCTGTGTGTTGTTTCTTCCGCCCAGTCTATTGTTCTATGTGATCCGCTGGTGTTTTAGCCAGCCGGGTTGTCATGATATTAAACACTCCAACCGTGACCCTATTCCGTGGTGGGGAAGGCTCTGGTCCTTCCCCTCCTGAGGTGCTAGAGCTCTGCCTGGGATTCCAGACGAACCTAGTGAGGTGGCCCCTTCGGATGAGCTCTTCGATCTCCCGTTGAAGCATCAGTAGAGTGTCCGAAAGAACGATGGAAATCGCAGTATTTGGCTGGATTTCCTCCCGCCACTTTCTTGAGTGGTTTTGGCCACTTAAAGAACTTCTCCCCACGGATCTGCATGAGGACATTGAAGCGTGTGTCGGTCAGGGGCGTCAGGTTGATGGGCCTGTAATCCCTTCGTTCTAGCGCTCCGGTCCTGTGTTGCTTCTGATGGGAATGATCACCGCTGTTGTGCTTCCTTTTCCCCACAGTTGGAAAAGAGCGAGGCTTCTTATTCCGCTTGGAACGGTTAGCCTCGTTGGCCTATTCTGCTCTTGCATAGGCCCTGGTAATGGATTTTGTTTCCCAGAAGGTCTGCAGATTCTTATACGCCTGGTATTTAAAGAAGTCTCCATGTGTTAGGGTGGAGATGAAACTGCCAAGTTTCATCTCTTCTGTGAGCCTGAGGATTTTTCTTACTTCCATTACGGAGCGATCCAGGAACTTTTATGGATTCTCTCCCTGTTTCTGCTTAATATGGGAGAGATGCCAAGGCCGCTTCTCTGGCTGGAAGCATATTGTGCCAAGAAGAGGTCAGAGAGCTCTCAGAAGCTCTTGATCAAATCTGGCGGGAAACGATGGAATCAGATGCGGGTGTCTCCCTTCAACATAAGAGGAAAACAATAGCACTTGGCTGCGTCCTTCAACTCTTGTAGACTCAGATGGGTGCGAAAATAATTGAGGTGATCCATGGGATCAGCGCTCCTATCATAAGAGTCAAGAATTGACATCCTGAACTTGGTCGACATGGGATGATTCAAGATCTGTGCTGTAAAGGGAGATTTGTCCAAATCCATGGCGTGTTCATCATCGTTGAACACGCACTTCAGGATTTTTTCCACTTACGAATCTATGGGGACGGCGTCGCCAGTTTTTTTGGAGTTGAGGCAAGTTATCAACTTTGTCAGTTCTCTGACGTGGCGAGTAGTCAGCCGACTATTGCCACCAGCGGATCTAACGATCCTAGAGGCTCCCTCCTGAGCCTGCAACTTGGTCTCCGTTCGAGAGTATCGGGGATACCTTTGTTTGGAACTCTCCTTCAGAGTCTTACTGCTCAAACGTCCTTCGAGCCTTGATCGACTCTGGGCGTGTGAGGCCTCCGGAGCCTGAGTGTTGACCGGCCTCTTGGTCTTTTTGGCTGGTTTCTTCTTTTGTCCTCTTCTCTTAGAGGCCGGAGCAAGGAACGCTGCGAGCAGAGCCCCTTGCTAAACGTTCTCCTAGTGGGCGCAGAATATTTGGGGCATTCTATTTATGCTACTAATGTGCTCTGTCAGGTTTTAAAAAAAGGGTGCTGGCACACCGTTGACCACCCGGTTGACCATCCCGTTGACCTGATTATCAGTAGAGTGGTCCTGGTCGGGTGTGGTGTGTCTCCAGCGGGACCACTAGCTTGGGCTCTTGTATTCACCATTCTGTTTAATGAGAGACGAAATAGAGAGAGATTGTGAAAAAAAGTGGTTGGCTTTTTATAATCTTCCCACAGATGGCGCAATGATACGTCCTAGATCCAAATTTTGAACAGATTTGGGTTAAATCGTTCATCTAAGTCTAAATCCTACACACCACAATTACGAATAAGAGGTCAGGTGACGGTAAAAAATTATCCTATCGAAAATATTTTGACGATTAAATCAGCAAACAGCCTTTGAATCAAAAAAGTGAAAGTAAGGATACAAGGAAATAGAGAGAGTGTTTGCGATGGAAGGGTGCTCTCGTTGAGAGAGGCTTTGGAGGCTCGTGAAGAGCGTTGGCTCTAAGTATTGAGTTTATTGGGAACGTAGTGGCAGAGAGAGAGAGAGCGTCTATACTCTGAAAGCGTGTGAGCTTTACAAAAGAGAGCCTTTGGAAAGCGTTTGCCGGGCAAGCTAAAGCATTTGTGGGCCAATGAGAGTATGCCCTAGAGTGAAGACTCCATGACCTTTTATAAGCGCTGCTTTGGGTCGCTTTTCTTGTGCAGAACGGCTTGATTCCCACACCCTGTTGGGATCGCTGCATTTTCTAACGTTGAGCTTTTATAGCAGTAACAGTCGTTGGTTGATTGCTTTCCAATTATATTCTGGAATCGTTAGGGTTTTCGGCTGATAGGGGAGAAATTTTGGCGCCTTTCTTTAGGGATGCGCGTTGAATTTGCTGATGACCGTTATAGTGAAGATTCTCTTTTGTAAAGAGCATGAAATCAGGGGAGAAAGCCGTTGCTGGTTGAGGACAGTCGTGTGAGCCAAACTGGGCTTGACCTACTTGAGGCCTGTTCTTCAAACGGTCGAATGGTCATATTTTCGGTCAATGGAAGCGTTAATCGTCTTACATGATTTCGGTCAATGGAATCGTTGGCTATCTTGAGTCTAAGTGGACCGTCCTGTACTTGAGCTTCTCTTGGCTCATTGGACTTTCGACTGGTCAACGGCTGGCATTGACCGTTCATGCACTAATGGGCCGTTGTGCATCTGGGTCGTTCTTCCTTTTTGAGCTAGCCAATATAAATCTTTTAACTTCTATACACTTGTAAATCCCATAAATTATAGAGTATAATCTTCCAATTCTCAACTCTCTCTTTCATTCTCTATTTCCATATTTTTCTTTTCATTTTTAAGAAAAAATTTTAACTTGAATATCAAAAAATATATCAGATAATATGTCTCATATTATTTGATTTCTTATTAAATATTGAGGTGTGTAAAATTTAAATATTGAAACCTGAAGATTCAATCTGACTCTATTTAAATAATTATTCAGATTCAAGATTCACATCATATATATATATATATATTAACATATTTAAGGTTCAATATACACATATATTTAATAGACGCAATAAGCTATGATATTAATAGTATCAAGTGCTTCTATTTGTTGTTGGGGTCACTCTCTTGTGGTATTTGTGTCCGCGGACCAGTGGACACAAATGCACGATGACTCCTCAGATGTTCATGTCCAAGAGGTTGACATGGACGAGGACGTTTGGAGAAATCCGAAAACGTGTGTCCTCATGGGTAGCTGGATGAATTGGATGGGGACTACTCAAAGGTATCATGTCCGAGAGATGGACATGGACGAGGACGCTGGAGCCTAAGCATTGACTTTCGCTCTCTCGTAGGCCTGCTGCAGCGGCGTGTTGTAGGTGGACAGTTGACCCACTCCGATTGGACATTTGGGCGGCTTCAACTTCCAAGGTGGCAGGCCTGCCATTCTGGCACGCAGGAGGCGTGCAGACGACCATGGCAGTCCTAAGGGGACATAGCCCTGCCACCCTACTGGCAGTAGGGTGGCTGGGTGGTTGGCCACGTGGCCCTCCCCTGGTATTATAAATAGGCTACGTGAGATTGAGAAGTGAGAGCTTGTGAAAACAAGTGTGAGTGCATGTAAAGGCAAAAGGACTTTGTGAAAAGAAAAGAGAGGAGTGCACCACCGGTGAGAGAAGGGAGAAAGAGAAAAATATAGTGAAGAGAAAAGAGTGTGCTTTTCTCGGTTTGCTCAGGAGTGTTTTCCTTTTTAACTTCTTGGGTGTGTAGCGGATACTCCCTCTTGGAGGTTTGTAACCTATTTCACATAGTGGATTTGCTGTTGCCTCTGCTCCCGTGGTTTTTCCCTTCGGTTCCAGAAGGGTTTCCACGTTAAATCTAGTGTGTTTCTCTTTCCTTGTTGGTCGTCCGTCCGAGTGCTGTCCCTCTGTGTCCGAGTATTTTGTCCCCTCGGTCATTGCGCCCGGGTGAAGATTCTGTCCGAGCACCCGATTGTCCCAACAAGTGGTATCAGAGACTGGTTCGTGAACCATCAGTTGGATGGCGTCGTCGGTGAAGAATGGGACGTTCAATGTGGAGCAGTTTAATGGGCAAAATAATTTCATCCTTTGGCAGGAAAGGGTGAGGAATATTTTGACCCGGGAAGGAACGGTAATAGCTCTAAGCAAAAAGGAGGAGAAACCGGAGAAACTGTCCGAAGACCAGTGGCAAGAAAAGAGGGATCTTGCGAACTCCACCATTAAGTTGTGCTTGGCGGACAACACACTGCAGGAGGTCCTCGGACTGCCAGACCCGGCCGAGGTCTGGGACAAGCTTGAGAGCCGTTACAAGTCCAAGTCCTTGACAACCAGGCTGCATATAAAGAAGCAGTTTTATGGCCTGCGGTTGTCGGATGGGGAAAGCTTCGAGAAGCACTTGGACGAGTTCCATCGGCTGGTAACGCAGATGTCAGCCCTTGATGAGAAGATCAAGGACGAGGACAAGGCGTTGGTGTTGTTGGCATCCTTGCCGTCCTCGTATGATCATATTATCACGACGTTGCTGTTCGGAAAGGACACGTTGAAGCTGGACGAGGTTATAGCTTCCCTGCTTATGAACGAGTCTAGGCGGAGGGAAAGCGGTGAGGCCTCCAGCTCTCGGGAGAGTGTCCTGGCGGCGACAAGCAGTCGGGGACGAGGGAGATCTGGACGAGGATAGGGTGGCAGGATGGAGAGGAGCAACAGCCGGATCAAGCTTGAGGAAAGGAGTTGCTTCTTGTGTGGCAAGAAAGGCCACATAAAGAAGGACTGTCCGCGGAGGAGGCAGGACCAGGAGGGCAGAAGCAACTGTCAGGATCAGGTTGATGATCCGGAGTCTGTGGCCTTCTGCGGAGACCTCCTGGTGGTCCACGCAGGGGAAGCACCGAGCAGTCCATGCCAGGAGACGAGTTGGGTGATGGACAGTGGGGCCTCACACCATGCGACACCGAGGAAGCCCCTCTTCAGGAGCTACACGCCCGTTGGCCGAGGGGTGTTGAAGATGGGTAACGGTGGCTCGTCTAGGGTTGTTGGCATTGGGGATGTTTGCTTGAGGACAAGCAACGGGAACACGCTCGTGCTGGAGGGCGTGTGACATGCCCCGGATCTAAGGTTGAATGTGATTTCAACCGGGAAGCTGGATGAGGAAGGCTTCAGGACAGCGTTTGGCGACGGCCAATGGAAGCTTACCAAAGGCGCCTCAGTGGTGGCAAAGGGAAACAGGACATCAGGGCGATATCTGATGAGGACTTGCATTGCCCAGGGAGATGCCAGGATGACCAACAGGGGCACTGGTCAAGGTGGCAGGAGAGGCCGACTGGGTGGTAGCGTTGGACGTCCGAGTGGCTGGAAGGGCCAGCAGTGCCAAGGACGAAGCTGTGCAGGACCAAGGGTGGAGCTGAGCAGGGCTAAGTGTGGAGCCAGCAGGACCAAGGGTGGAGCCAGCAGGGTCAACGGCGGAGCTACGGTGGCCAAGGCCAAAGGGAAAAGTGTCAAGGATGTGGCCCAAAGTCTGAAGACAAAGGGCGGAGTAAGTCACGTCCTCGGTACCGGATCCAGGAAAGCAAGGGAGAATGACATATCTGCAGGAAAAGAGCTGAAGGGGAGTGGGTTTACTCCAAGTTCAGCAGGGCAGAGGAAGGTGTCATTCAGGCTTGCGGAGGACTACGCTGGATTCCCAGTTAAGGGGAAGGTGCCGGAAGGCAGGCGATGACGATCGCCGGATAGAGGAGAGTCCACTCGGACGTGAGTGGAAGCGACAACTCCCTCTTTGTACCTATGTTCGCGGGGGGAAGGACGCGGACCCTTTGAAGTAGTGGCTGATGTCGGAGTCCAGATTCAGGGGAAGCTGCCAGGAGGCAAGAGATGACGGTTGCTCAACAATGGCAAAGATTCTTCACAAGATCGTGATGGGAAGTTTGTTGGTGTCACTCTCTTGTGGTGTTTGTGTCCGCGGACCAGTGGATACAAATGCACGAGGATTCCTCAGAGGTTCATGTCCGAGAGGTTGACATGGACGAGGACGTTTGGAGAAATCCGGAAACGTGTGTCCTCATGGGTAGCTGGATGAATTGGATGGGGACTACTCAAAGGTATCATGTCCGAGAGATGGACATGGACGAGGACGCTGGAGCCTAAGCATTGACTTTCGCTCTCTCGTAGGCCTGCTGCAGCGGCGTGTTGTAGGTGGACAGTTGACCCACTCCGATTGGACATTTGGCGCTTCAACTTCGAGGTGGCGAGGCGCCATTTCAGCACGCAGGAGGAGGCGTGCAGGCGACCATGGCGATCCTAAGGGGACATAGCCACCGCCACCCTACCGGCGTAGGGGTGGGTGGTGTGGTGGCCACGTGGCCCTCCCCAGTATTATAAATAGGCTACGTGAGATTGAGAAGTGAGAGCTTGTGAAAACAAGTGTGAGTGCATGTAAAGGCAAAAGGACTTTGTGAAAAGAAAAGAGAGGAGTGCACCACCAGGTGAGAGAAGGAGAAAAGAAAAATAGAGTGAAGAGAAAAGAGTGTGCTTTTCTCGGTTTGCTCAAGAGTGTTTTCCTCTTTAACTTCTTGGGTGTGTAGCGGATACTCCCTCTTGGAGGTTTGTAACCTATTTTACATAATGGATTTGCTGTTGCCTCTGCTCCCGTGGTTTTTCCCTTCGGTTCCAGAAGGGTTTCCACGTTAAATCTGGTGTGTTTCTCTTTCCTTGTTGGCCGTCCGTCCGAGTGCTGTCCCTCTGTGTCTGAGTGTTTTGTCCCCTCGGTCACTGCGCCCGGGTGAACATTCTGTCCGAGCGCCCGGTTGTCCCAACATTTGTTTCAGTGTAGGATTTAAGCACTGTCCAATGGCTGATTAGGCATTGATTTGATATGGTCTGAAATATCTTTGCTGTGAAATATCCAATTTCTAGTAAGATTCCTGTTGAACATATCGTAGTTGATCGTTCCACTTCTTGTGACGCCATGGCATGACGGTTCATTTGTTAACAACATCCAATGAACAGTACAGCAATGTTTACATTAGTCATGCCACCACTGGGTGTGGGACGTTTGGACCACCGTGCTTTTCTTTTACAATAACAATTGATTCATTCATTATATTTTTCTTGACTCGAAATTAGAGAAAAATACTTAGTGCTAGTTGAAAATCATTTATTTATTGAGTCGCTTATTAGGTTGAGGATCTTAGAGCTTAGAGGCCTTTTTTATTTTATGAGTTGGAGGCAATGTCCCTTAGTATTTTGAGTGTACCATGGACATTGTTTTAGCTCAAAGTTTGCAATGAGTATTGACTATATTAATTAATATCAAGTTTATGAGGTTTTAATATATGATTGATGAGATATTTGGAAGCCAATGTAACAGTTTGGGTCTGCTGTTGTTGACCGAATTTAGGTTGTCGTAATTATAGTATTAGATATATAAGTTTTTGTGAGAATATTTGAATATTAAAAAAATAGTGACATTTAAATAATATCAGGATTTGCTAGTAATTTGGAGGCTTAGGATATTATAATATTCTAGGTTTAGATATTATAAGTTAATATAATACTTAGAATAATAAAAAAATGTAGTTTCTTTTTAAAATTTTTGTAGGATATCTAAGCAATAGAGTATCAATGCTATTAGATCATTCAATACTTCCGATGGAACCAATAACACAAAAGAGATGGCGAAGGTTCATGAAGTGCCTCATCAAATGATGCCATCAATGGCAACTTATCAGGCTACGGTACCAGTCATCTCGGCAGTAGAAGAACCCACTAGAAAAATGAACAGAGACCACCTATTAATTAGAGGTTATATTATCGATTAATTGCTTTTTTTTTAATATTTTGCTCTTGAGAATTATTCGGTATATTTGAATTAATTTTAACTGATTATTTATATGAATTGTTATAAAAAAAAATCTTAGAAATAGTTATTTCTAACCAAATATTTATAATAAATATTATTTAAAAAAATTTATTATTATTTTTAATTAAGAAGGATTTTTTATGTTAAAATTATTGTATAACTCATTTATGTATGGTTGTTTAGTTTTATTCATTGTGTTCAATCTGATTAAAATGGTAGCTAATATTTGATGATGAATTTGGGTTATTTGTTCTTGGTGTGCCATGGCTCGAATCCCAGCAACATATATAATTAAAAATATTTATTTTTTTCGAGCTAAATTCTAGCATTAGAGCAAAATTGTCCGCTAAAAATTTATTATGCAAATCAATTTTGAACTAACTTTAAGTAAATAATAAATACTTAAAATTTCAATCAAAATATAATACTTTATAATCAAATTTACATGCAAAAAAGGCCTAACATATTCAACTCTAAAAAAATTCCATAATGAACACAAAATTACGAACTTGACTATGAGGGTTGACCAATTTGACATGGTTCGTGTGAATAAGATTGGCTTGTTGACACACATCCGAAGCAAAGTAACAAAAGCTACAGCCCGCGTACAAAGCCCACGTGTGCTTTGACCTGATGATAAAGAAGCTTCTTTAAGCCAAGCCCCCAAATTCCTCTCTCTCTCTCCTCGATCAACTGCGTAAACTAATACCCTTTTGATCACGAGGTCTCTGAAGCAATTCAGCGCATCAACTTATCGAATCAGGTGATTTAATCTTTTTTCCTACTCCTTCTTCCAAATGCTCTGTTCTTTACAACTTGTTTTCTGCACTTAATTTTCTCTGTTGGGTCTCGAAGAATTGAATGTTCCATTTAATTTTCCTGTTCTGGCTTAAAATTCTGAGAAGCTTCATTATTTTTGCGTGTTTGTGATTATTTATGGCTTTATTTGTTGTTAGCGAAGTTGATGAATGTAAAATCGGCTCGCTTTTGTCTAGTTTCTGTGTTGTGATTCAATCCCTAATTGGAAGAAGTCGGATGCTAATTTAGGAAATTGATGATGAAAGATAAAAATAATCGAGCTTGATTCTGATCTCGATTTGGTTCATTTTTTGTTTCAGAATTCGTTATATCTGATGGTATTAGAAGGCGTGGCTTGCATAAGGTATGGTACAAGCAAGAAATTAGGGTTTCGTCTTTATTGAGATCTATGTCTATCTTATGATGGAAATTCGAGGTGTTTAAGTTTGAATTTTAGTGTTTGATGGTCGTAAGGAATTGGAAAATTAAAATGTCGGACGATCGGCATTTTGCCAGAATCAATGTTCTTGAGATCAAAACTCTGATAGGAAAGAAGCTGGGAGCTCAGAAGGCTGAGAAGTACTATGATCTTCTCCATAGACTTCTTTCTCGGAAGCTTAGTAAATTTGAATTTGACAAGCACTGTGTTGCTGCTATTGGGCGTGAGAATATTCGCCTTCACAATCATCTGATTTCATCAATCCTTAAAAATGCATGCCTTTCCAAGACTTCTCCCCCAAAGGGGAGTAAGCCCGAGATTTCAATAAATTATCAAAGAAATTGCCTTCAATCTCTGTATAGAAGCACATTCCCTCAGTCCCCTCGAAGGGGAAGAACTCCCAGCTTTCGTGACCGCAGAATCAAGGACCGTCACAGCCCTCTTGGCCCCTTTGACAAGCCCCATAATGTTTCTGCTGCATCTGAAGATTTGGCACCAAAGGCTCAAGAACAGCAGAGCGCTACTGAGCTGCTGTCTTTAGGCAGCAGACCTCTTGAAGTTAACTCTGTGGAAGATGGGGAAGAGGTTGATCAGGCAGCTGGGAGCCTCGGGATTCATAGTAGAATCCCTTTCACGGCTCCCCTCGGAATCCCTACGAAGGTGAAAGGATCACGTAAATCTCTTAGCGTCGTGTCGTCGTCAGCCGTTGTGTTAGAGACTTGCCAGGGAAGTGGGGAGCTTCCAGACACCCGTTCATTGAGGTTGAGGTTGGAGCAAAAGTTGGAGATCAAAGGCATCAAAATTTCGCTAGATTGTGTTAATTTGTTGAACAATGGCCTCGATGTTTTCCTAAAAAGATTGGTAAAACCGTCGCTGTATTTATCTGCTTCGAGGCTTGGAAATGGGCAACAAGATCGAGTAATTGCTCAGACTGTAAGTGGTTTGAATGAGGTGCGACCAGTGAGGATGTTGGACTTCCGGACTGCTTTGGAGTTGAATCCAACGATCCTTGGAGAAGATTGGCCAATCCAGCTCGAGAAGGTTTGTTTAAGAGAACCTGTAGAGTGAATCGTGTGCTTTTAAGTCAAAGCTAACAATCAGTTCAACCTGACTGTTTCTATAACACAGATCAGCATCTTGCTTCTTATATTAAATTAGAAGATATTCTGACGTCTGAAATTCTGTGACTTGCCCGATCAGTTGATTGGGGAGCAAGAAGAAACCGTTGGACTGAAGCTTACTGAAAGATTAGTTTCCATCCATAAGCATTCAAAGTTATCTCAAGTGACAAAACATAGAATGAAAGACCTTCATCTACTATAACGTTAAATTGGCTGATAGATTTTGAGTGGCTAACTTAGCTGAAATAAGATCGAGTAACTTTGAAAATGGCTTGTACAAGGAGCTTCTGTATAAAAGTCACGGGCTGTTTTTATTTGAAAAAAGAGAGATTGACATGAGTTGGTTGTGC
Source organism: Nepenthes gracilis (assembly GCA_033239525.1). Taxonomy (NCBI): domain Eukaryota; kingdom Viridiplantae; phylum Streptophyta; class Magnoliopsida; order Caryophyllales; family Nepenthaceae; genus Nepenthes; species Nepenthes gracilis. The sequence continues at coordinate 17,902,207 of BSYO01000006.1, forward strand.
GTAAATCTTGGCACTGGTCAGTCCGCAGCAGAATCATTGCAGTCTGAATTATGAAAACCACAACAATTCGTTAGAATTTAATTACAAAAGCCTAGGCATTATTTGTTCTTGCTAATTACTCTGTGCTCGTCAATAAAGTTTATTTATCAGCTTAATATTTTGGTGCACTCAACTCCTTGAATTTCTGGTTAAATCAGTCCATTATATGTGTGGGCCAGTTGGACAGTGTAAGGCAATTCATATTAATTTTCAATTGAATTGATTTTTATTCATTTTTCTATATTTGTAAAATGATAGTAATGTTTCTCTTTCAAAAAACAGCAATCAATATGGGGAGAGTTTTCTCTCTTACGTGCAATTTTGTTAAAATCAGTTCTTGATTGACAGAGTTAGTCGATTTTGAAATGTTTATGAATCAGAAATAGAAAAAGGAGAATGGTAATTGGTTTCAAAGCCTGCAGGTATCAGCTATTTATGCAATGAAAATACTGGACAAACCTGTAACAAAATACAGGTCGATAATAGATTCAAAAGAAAAGGATTCAATCCTTGGTTAGACCCACATCTCTTTATGGAAAGATAGAATATTGTCGTGTAAAATCTAAGATCATCCCAATTTTTCTTTTGCTATGCCTATAGCTAAAAAAACCAACTTTTTGGTACGGCTATTTAATCATTTGTATGTTTCTTTTGCCTCTTTCTCTAACTTCGTTCTTTTATCAGTTGCTTCAAAGGATTGTTTAACCATGAATGGATGTTGCTGGAGCACAGCTGACATAGGTCGATAATGAAACTTTTTCTTCTGCCCACTTCATACCTGAATGATCTTATCAACATTTCATTCTTTTTTACAATAATGTTATGGCAATTAAAAGGAGGGCCTAGATACAACGGTAAAATTATCACCATGTAAACCGGTAGTCACAAACTTAACTTTGGAAAATAACATTTTGCAAAATATAATATATGACTGTATATAATAGACCCAATAGTAGTTTGATCTTTCTTTGAACCCGCTCTTAGCAGATAATTTGTTAACTAGATTGCCTCTGGCTGCATATATATTTATTTATTTAAAAAATCTGTTCATATGCAGTTTCTAGACAAAAGAATTAAGAATAAACTTATATTGTAATATTAATTTTACTTAATATTTTAACAAATTGTCATGTAAAATTCTAAAATTAATTGCTATTTTTAACTTTTGATAATTCTAGAGTTTGTTGGGCATTATACGTATGGCAATATACTATAGATTAAATTGATGTAAATAAAAAGTGTCTTATTTTAACTAACTGATACTTACACAAAAGCAAGACTTCTGTAATAGAGATTGAGATTAGAAGATTAACGGAAAAATTGACACTGTTGGTTCTATTCTCTCCCGTTGTTTTAAAAATTATATTATAATATTAATTCTATTCTATGCCCTAATTTTTTTTTCCAAATCAATATTGATATTTATTTTAATGTTTTTATATTTTAAAATTTTTGGACATTATATATGTGTTAATATCAATTTAAAAATAAAGTTAATTTGACTTACATTTTATATATTACAAAATTAGTGCAAAAGTTCATCATAAAATTAAAAACATAAAAAATTGAGAATTAAATTTTAAAAAATAAAATTCAAACGATATTTTTAATAGAATTTTTTATTATTCAACTTCATCCGCTCTTTTTTTTTTTTTTTTTGGGTGAATAATACATGCAACTGATATATCATGGGTATATTGTTTACTTACCAAAAAAAAAGTATATATTGTTGTAACGGGCCGTATTATGGCCCAAACAGTGTGTTAAACTAAGCCAGGCCCAGTACCGTAAACCTCATGCCAAGGTCCATAGCGTTACAGTTTTCTTCTATCCACCTCTTCACTGATATTTTCAGATTCTGCACCTTATCCGCCCCTCCTCAAACCCTGCAAAAACCCCTTTTGAGCCATCAGTCATCAGTGGCTCTAGCATCTTTCGAAACAAAGCATTACGGATTTCATTTGTAATTCTCATCTTTACACATCTCGAAAACTCACTTCTAAGCTTTCGTTCTCTCTTCCCATGGACCTTTCTTCTCCCTTCAAACCCCACCCACCATCATCCACATGCGACCTGTCCTTCGCCTCGTCACTCTCCCCTCTTTCACTCCAGATTCATAAAAAAACTCCCAAAATAAGGCTAACTATTTGCCCACAGCATCAGATTTTTGCAGTAGCTATAGACCCTCAAGAATTGCCCAAAACAAGCCCTCAGAGACTACTCAAGGAGCTAGCGGAGCGTAGGAAGGTCATTTCCCCGAAGAGGACGGCACCGCCTAAGAAGTTTATACTTAAACCTCCAATCGATGATGCGAAATTAGCCCAAAGATTTCTGAATAGTCCCCAAATGTCCTTAAAGGCATTCCCATTATTGAGTTCTTGCTTGCCTTCTTCGAGGCTTAACAATGCCGATAAGACCTGGATTGATGAATACTTGCTCGAAGCTAAGCAAGCTTTGGGGTACCCTCTAGAACCATCGCACAGTTATGGGGATGATAACCCTGCGAAACAGTTTGATACCCTGTTGTATTTGGCATTTCAGCACCCGCATTATGCGTCTTGTGAGAGAGTGAATGTGAGACATGTGAGGTCCGGGCATTCCAGGTTGATGTTTCTGGGGCAGTATGTGCTTGAATTGGCACTGGCTGAGTTCTTTTTGGTGCGGTATCCGAGGGAGTCTCCAGGGCCGATGAGAGACAGAGTGTTTGGGTTGCTTGGGAAGAGGTACCTGCCCAAGTGGATTAAAGCTGCTAGCTTGCACAATTTGGTATTTCCCTATGATGATATCGATAAACTGAAGCGAATGGAGCGTGAGCCGCCAGCAAAGTAAGCTTTAATTGTGTTATTCAACTGCGTTTGCAGTTGTCTATCCTCCTAGATTATCATATTTCCTTAATTTCATTAGTCAGATTTTTGTGGATGCTGCAATTTTCTCTACTCACTTGATCATGTTCCTTAGCACCGAAGTGAAATCATAAGAATAATGGGAATTTCACCTTGGAATTGTGTCCCTATTTTAGTGGCTTTATGAAATGCCGAGAACAAGTATCGTAGCAATTGCATGTTCAGAAAATAGGCTGGTGATGACTCTGTGGTCGCTTAAGTAATGTTAGTGCAGCTGGGAGTATCAAGTTCTATACAACATTGTAAAATTTGTAAAACAGCTAGATGGGTGGAATATTCTTTGTTGTGTTTGTTATTGGATGAATTAATGCATCAATTGTGCAAGGAATGGAACATGCATTGTTCAGAAAGAGGGTTTTTCATTGTCATTTTGTTTGGGTGGGTTGGGGACTGATATTTACAGTTTATGTGAACCTTTTTGTTTGGAGTCATCCTAAGTCTGGTTCTCATTACTTTGGATGGATTATTTCTTACCTCATATCTACAACACATGCATGGCAAAATCAGGCTTAGCTGATCTTGTTAGAGAAAAGGACTAAAAAGTTGTGATTACTGGCATACTTTTGAGAATGGAAGCGCTGTTTTCTTTGGGTTACTTGATGGATTTGATGACTTCATGAGACGATGTAGATGTGCTTTGACTTGATCGATTGCACTCATAGAACAGCATCCTAGCATGCGAGTACAGGAGGGTCATTTTTGACAGAGCGAATGGCCTTTGCTAACCTAATGATTTATGTGTCTTTTCTATTTCAGTTATAATGCACTGGGTGCTGGTTATTGTTAAGTTTGGTTAGTAATATGAGAATGCTGGTTTGAAATATTGAGTAATTACCTTTAGTTTTGATTTTGTCAATTTTATTACACATTCTGACAGCCACTACTAGTAAATCATCACTCTTGTCAGCCTGCAATTTCGCTCCTAGTCAATATCAATTTGAATCTTATGCTTGTATCCCCATTGGCAGGTCGGTTTTCTGGGCTCTGTTTGGAGCTATATATTTGTGCTTTGGTATGCCAGAAGTTTATCGTGTACTTTTTGAAGTGTTTGGGATGGACCCGGATGATGAGGAATGCCAACCAAAATTAAGAAGGCAACTTGAAGACATCGACTATGTTTCTCTGGAATTGGAAGGTAGAAAGCTCACCTGGCAAGATGTTGCTTCCTACAAGGCAAGTCTTATCCTATATTTATGAACCCAAACATTTCTATAGTGAATGAGAGCAAATATGATGCCCGTAGTCTAGTTGCTGAAGTATAGGGTCCTCACATCCCCCCCCTCCCCGCCAAAAAAAAAGAAAAAGTTAAAAGAAAACAAAAGAAAATTGGGAGGGTCATTTCTTCCACAACTGAAAATCCTATTACCTATCATACGGCAAGTATTGGAGCATGCATGAGTCTAAAAGGTCTAACATCAAATAATTAAGAAAGTTATCGAGTCTTAAAGTTTGTGTTGGCCTGTAATTGAATAGTTTATGCTTGTAAGTTGAGATGGTTTGCAACACATGCATGTAAGGTGATGCTCATGAGAGTAGGTTAAGTTTTTTAAGTTCTCCCAGATGGGCCAGATCCCAACTTGTATTGGAGCCAATTGTTCAAGACGTAGACAAAGGTGGGTCCATAAATGGGCATTTGATACGTTGTTTGGAGTGATGAGCTTGTGCAAACTTGTGGTGGTTGGTTGACAAATGAATTCGACCCATAAGCATGCTCAGAGTGGTGTTGCACAATTTGTGTTCTAGGGAATGATGCAGCTCTCCAAATTATAAATGCTAATAGATGTGCTATGGAAATATAAGAAACGGCAACATGCACGGAGGAGTGTTGCTGTCCCAAGGAGCTGCTGCGGCCGCTTGGTAATTGAAGGAGAGAATTTGTTAGTTTCCAGGAAAAATAAATACATGGCTATTGGAGCCACTTCAGCCGCATAAATTTCATAATGACTCATCTCATTTGTATTTCAGCCCCTCCCCTATAAATAAAGTGGCTGTGTCCATTAGGGTAGAGCACACTAGAGAGAAGAAAAGAGTAAGATTGCTAGCTTTGTCTTCAATGAGAGTGTGATAGTCCTCTTGTTGGTGAGTATTCTGAATGAGTGATTTCCTCAGAGATTATCCAAAAGCAAGTGAGTCCCTTTGTAAGGTAAGAGATTCCTCAAATATGTAACCAAAGTTATACAACCTATCCCTTTTATTTCCTCTTTTATTATTATTTATTATATTTAAATTTATAGTAGCTCCTGTATTTTGTCTGGCATCAGGGAAGGTTCACTGTGGATGAGACTCACACCTAAGAGAGGATTTGTTAGAGTATTGATGTGTCTTAGAAGTCACACATAGGAGAATTAATAAAATTTATAGTTGTTGTAAGTTTGTATTGGCCCATAATCTTGTAGACTTTTGGACTAAGATAGTGCCCAACATTTGCAAGTTTGGCCCTACTTTTGTGTATATAGGTTGGGTTGTTCGACTCCCTCCTTGTTCTTCCCCAGATCCCATGAATAGGGTTATGCCACCTGCAAGTGAAAATCTCCTCCCTCCCTTGAGGCAACTTGGAGGGTATAATGGAAACAGGGGTGGGCGTGAGATGTGCACAAAGTAGGGGAAAAAGGGGACTCATGTTAGGCTCAAACTTTCCTAATGTTTGAAATGTTGATATCATTTCTGTGAATGGTCAATGGTAAGAAACAAAGACACTCTGGGGCTAAATCGGTGACTGACACTTGTCCCAGTTTTTTTTTTTTTTTAATTTTTAAAACCCTGGTGCCCTCCAGCACATTCGGGCATATTTTGTACATGCTGGGAACACATTTAGACATGTTTTGGACATGCTTGGATATAATTTTTATTAGAATTTTTACTTATATTTTGTATCTTTTAGCAATTATAAAGTATAAAATGGTAAATTTAAAATACAGATATTGATTAATATATAAAAATTTGCTATATTAAATCTTGTTTTAGTTTATTAATTATATCATTATTAATCTACACAATAGGTTGTTAAAGATGTTATAACATACCTCATTTGTGTTAATTCAATTACATACTTTTCTATAATTTTTTTGGTTGTATAAAAAATATGCATATTTATTATTAATTACTATAAAATAGTATTTTTTATTAATTAAAAAAATAAAAAATTTATAATTTTAGTTAATGTGTTCCTAACATGTCATGTCATCATTTATAGAAAGTGTGTTGTTGTGTTATTGTCGTATTATGTTTGTGTCCATGCTTATTTGTTCAAATGTTTGACAAATTAATTGCCATCATGTGGTTGTATTTCATGCTCATAATATTTGAAGGTCACCCCAAGGGTGGAGCATATCGTTGGGTTTCAATTACCTAGGGATAGAGACTTCGAAGTTGTAGGCTCTAATAAATTAGATCCAGAGTCCTTCTCCTATCCTCTCAGGAATTTGAATTTTCAAATGAGAAAATGAGCAATCTCTAGGGTTCTTTCTCTTATACCCTGAACATAAGATGACAACAAAAGTTGCTACCCTGCAACTTAAATTGACTGGCATGAAGTCAATAGATGATTTGCTATTTGTTTTTTTGGTTTCTTGGTAAGAGCACATATATATATATATTGTTAGTATGATTTGCTACTCAAGTTATGACATAATGTTCCCATACAAATTATGAAGTCCTAGTCAAGGTCTAGGGATCCCTATAAGTGATGTGTGATTTAGGGGAGTTAAGAGTACTCCACGTTGCTAAACAGCATCCTCTGTACCTTTGTGCTTCCACACAGAACTTATAAATAATGGACCAGTGACAGAACCAATTGAAGCAGTGGGTCACTAATTACATGGCCGTATTGTGTAATAATTAAGCTTTACTTAAGTTAGATTTAACTTTTTCTAGACTTTGGTTTTGTAATATCAACCTTATTTTCTGATAACACTTTTTAATCTGTGTTATGTTCAAAAAAATTGAAGTAATATTTTACAAACCATATTCTGTTTTATCTTTTAAACCACATTTCTGGGGTGGTCCTACATTGTGGGAATTTGAATCTGTCCCAATTCCAATTTTCAGGGTGTCATTGGCAGTAAGATGATAAAGAGTAGGAAAGGGAGCCTTACGCAATGGTAAAGTTGTTTTTGTTTGACCTAGTGGTCATGATTTTGAGTCATGGATAGAATTATAGGCAGAATGGGGATTGTAATTCTTTCTATTTTTTGAGGTATAATGACAATTCGAGTTCAAGACCTCTACAAAGATTATACCCATAGGTTAAGGGCTTTCTTGAGATCCAAAAACTGTCTCTTATATAATGCAATGAAAGAGCGCACGCTATATACCTTAAAGTGGTTTGACACATTTCCGAACCTCAAGCATAGCAGGAGCTTCGTGCATCATGCCCTTTTTTAAACGAGCATTTCACTTTTCCCTTTTGCTGTGAATCAACCATTGACAAGCATGACTATGGAGATTGGCATCCAATTGCAAGGAGCATTTTCTTGGTAACCTAAACTGACAAACGATGGGGTCGCTGGTTCACCAATTGGACTGGTTGGTCCTGTCCAAATTTTATGACTGTCATCCAGACCAAGGTTCACAAAGGATCCACGGTGGGATGCCATCATGATCCTCATTCCATTTTCAGTGGAGCTCTTACATTGTAGCCATGTTAGGTGAGTCTTTATCCAATTCCTTTTCAATAAAAGCAATGGAAAAATTATCATATTGGGTATTGTCCAAGGCTGTGTTGATGTATCAGATGTCTCATAATCATATCAAAATGAGTTATGTTCTAAAATTTGACTATCTTTTAATTATCTATTTGCCTATGGAAGAGTTTTGGTAAATGTTGTCAAAATTAACATCGATATTCTTCTAGGTCATTAAAAAATAATTTAACAATATTGAGAATATATATGTTTTATACCTCTATAAAACACGTGTATTTAGAACTCTTAGAAGATTTAGATATATATAAAACGTATAGATTTAAGCTTCCAAAAGTGAAACAAAATAAAAAGAGGCTAATACATATTAGCTAATATATCACCATATGTCCAGTATTTGCGCATCTAAACCTTCTTTGGCCTACTAGTCTTCTCCTTGACAAAGCACTTAAATGGAGAGGGGGATTTATTCCAGAAAGTCACCATTCCTGTTTTAACAAATACTGCCACTTTAAGTCAAATGGTCCTGCAAGAACCAATGAAGCTTGAATCCAGTAGTTTCAAGAGTCCAATTGTTGAAGGCCAACAATAAGGTGGCACCCCTTAGGAAACCAGCCCAGGGGGTTATCTAACAAGTCAATTATTTGAAGGTTTATATGTTGGGACCTTGTATAAAATTATTGGTATCAATACTGGTTGCTTTTATATTGTTATCGGACATATCAGATAATGTATATTGATATTGGATGTATCGAGTGAAAAAAATTTCTAAAAATTATAAACTAACAAGGCTTTATCGGCCTAAATATCGCATTAATGTCTTCAATGCGTAACATATTACAATATTTTCGCCATGTTTGTAGGTTTGATACTGATATATATTTACCGATATTAATATCTATGGTGTGGACTGTCTAGTTTTTAAGCAGTCAGGTTAAGATGGTCTGACTGCTGCCTGTTCAGCCAGTTAATTTAGTGTATGCTGGGAATAACTATTGAGTATTTAAGCTTATGAATTGTTTGAATGAATTTTTCTGATGTAAGCTTTTCATGCTTACAGCCTCCTGAGGATGCTCTTTTTGCACACCCAAGGCTTTTCAGGGCTTGTGTGCCTCCCGGGATGCATCGGTTTAGAGGAAACATATGGGATTATGACAGCAAACCACAAGTGATGCAAGCATTGGGTTATCCTTTGGCAATGACAGATAGAATTCCAGAGATCACAGAAGCCCGAAATATTGAGCTTGGACTTGGGCTTCAGGTAATTATTTAATCCATGTGTGCCATCAGCTAAAGTTATTTAGTAAGCGTGAGATATATGATACTTAAAAAGTAGGTTAAATGAATTATTCGTGAAAGAATATGAGTTAGTTATGATTGAAGGAAACAAATGAAAATTTTGGAGTGAGATGATAAAAATTATTTAGAATTGCTTGTACGCCAAAGTAAATGGAATGGCCAAACAGAGCCAACCCCATTTAGCTGGACATAATAACTACTTTATATTTAACATCAACGACAATAGTTTTAGATCAAATAACTGAAAGTAAAAATGAATCTTCAACAAATCAATTAAATATCCCTGCAGTCTGTGTTCTGTATCTTCTTGATTTCATGTTTTTTTCCTTCTGTCGGAATGCAGCTTTGTTTCTTGCACCCATCAAAGCACAAGTTTGAGCATCCTAGGTTTTGCTTTGAGCGGTTGGAATACCTTGGCCAAAAGATCCAGGTAATTTTCTCCCTGATTTGTGCAATCATGTTTCCAGAAAAAGAAATACAACTTATCTCATGCATTTGCAACCCACCTACAGCTCATTCTCTTCATGTAGAGTTCATTCTTATTTTCTGAATTTTTTTTTTTAAATCTCAATGGGTCATACATATATAGAAAGTGAGTTATTGCAAACTGCTGAAAAATCCAGTATTGCTTTAAGAAAACCTTGTAAAATAGTAAAAATAAGAAGAACATCGTTGCCCTTATCTCGAGTAGGAAATAACACACTGGACTTCTGGAACTTCTGAATGTCTCGAGCTTGGAAAACACATGTAGTTGTATACACTTGAAAAGCTTATTGTTGGACATATATCTTATCAAAATAGGGTTTGGTTCAGACTCGAAGCTGCTTTAGATAAGAAATTATGATGGTTAACTTAGGTCAAGCTAGGTTAGGCCTAGTTACTCGGGCGAAAATTTTTAATTATATCCATCTATAATAGGGGGGGGGGGGGATTTGGGTCTGTTCATTGATTTTTTATTTTTATGTTTAGGTGCTTTTTATTTTTAAAATTTTATATTTATATAAAAATATCATAAAATATAAAATATATCAAAAAATATAATTTTTAGATAATAAAATTTTATCTAAAAATAATAAAAACATTAACTAAAAATATTTTATATGGATAATCCATACATTAAAAAATTATTAATTAGAAAAATATGGTTTATTGGAATTATTTTTTAAGCGTAGTGTTTATCTAAAATTAAAAATATATTTAAAAAAATAATAATTCACCCATGCTCACACATGCTTCCAACATCTTATTTTAGGATCTGGTGATGGCGGAGAAATTGCTAATGAAGCATCTCGATGCTCCTGGGAAGTGGCTCCAAGAGAGGCACCGCCGGCTTCTCCTCAACAAGTTCTGCGGGAGATACTTGAGAGAGAAGTATTTACATCGGTTCATCGTCTACTCCGAGCAGGTCCAAGACACATACGAGCACAATCGGAGGAGGAGGAACCCGGCCACGACTGCGGTTCAGCAAGCCATTCACGGCCTCTCTTATGCCGTATACGGCAAGCCCGACGTGAGACGGCTCATGTTTGAGGTCTTCGACTTCGAGCAAGTCCAGCCTAAACCCCTATGAATGCTGGTTTAACCTAATTTTGATGTAGATGAGGGTTTTATTTTCCAAAATTTTTTATAATTTCCCTATTTAATTCTGTGTTTAATATAACAGAAATGTACTTGGATCCTCTGGTACAGATGGATGATGTATATTATTAGACGTATGTATTTTTTGATTCATGCGCCCCCACAAGTTTTATGAAAATTTTTGAATTCCATTTTTGATATTCTAATATTTTTTTTCACTTTATATATTTATATATTTTTTTATATCTTTTGGGTAAAAAACCAGTGTTCATTTGACCGTATTTATTTTATTTGGTTGTATTCAAAATAATTCTTATTTTTCAATTTTAATTTCTGATGGGTAGGCATATGGCTGGCAGATCCAATAAGAAAAATGACCCAAAGTCCAGAAATGTCTAGACGCGCGTTAGATGGTCAACGTTAGTGTTAACCGCCCGGCGCGTTAACTAGGCGGCTAACGTGTTCCCTTAAAATAGTCAACATTTCTGTTGACCGGAAGTACTGTAGCAGCAGGTCGTGAAAAAACATAAGACCAGACATAAGACCTAATACGGGCTAGGTCGAGTTTGGCAGACGTTCCCGTACACGACAAATAACAGTCCTTTTTCTGATTTTTCGCCTTCCTTGAAGTCAATATCCTCTAAAGAAGGCATCAACGAATTCAACGTCCTTATCATGAAAAAGGCGCCAGATTCTCTCTCCCTACCAACGATGGAATCTAACGGTAACAAAAAGACACAAAAGGAAGGCAGATAATCTAGAGACTCGTTACTCACTCAGAAAGGAAATGATCCCATCAGATCACGCCAGTCAAGCCTTCCTACTCAAGGAAGGCCGCCCAACACCAGGCGCAGGATCACGCCTTCCTGGCCAAGGAAGGTCGCACTCTTCACCGTCTATATAACCCCAGAGTCTCCACTCTGAAGGGACACGATCTGAGACACAAATACAGACGCAAAATACAACGCAGTGTTTGAACACACTTACTCTCAATCGCTTACTTTGCCAATCCTACTCCAAGCCTCCAGATTACAGAGACTTCGCCCGCTCCCTAAGAACCGTCCTTCTAAGCTACCACGTTTTCAGGATGTAGCTTCCACTCGTTCCTTGCGAATATCGAGTTGGAAGACCATACTCTCAACGAATCACATGAACGTCTCTTACATCTACAGGCCAACACTCCCACCAATCTTAATCCCGCTCCCTCCTTTTTTTTACTTATGAGTTCACCTTCTTAAAATTCGAAGGCTTGTTACTGACTTGAGTTGTGAGTGTTTTTGGTGGGATAACATCCCGCTGGCACCTCACCTCTTTTTACTATAGTGGTGTGTAGGGTTCAGACTCGATAAACGGAGCCAGATCCAAATAATCAAGCGAATCCAAATCTATTCGAAGTCAAATCCAGGTACGCATCATTGGCGCCGTCTGTGGGAATCGCTTACAAAAAGCCAACTACGTTTTCCAAAAGCTCTTTCCAATCAACATCCTCAAACAAAATGGTGAACACAAGGGTGCAAGCAAGTGAGCCAGCCTGAGACGTAGTCTCATCAAACCAGGACCACGCCATTGGTGCCGTGGTCAACGGAGTAGCCGGTGGAATCCCGACGTCTTTCTTCCAAAACCCGGCGGAGCATATGCACAACACAGATAGAATGCTCCAGATACTCTACTCCAGCTAGGAGCAAGCACAGTTGGGGGCTACACCGGTGGTGAACGAGGCGGCTAAAGAAAGAAAGTTTTGGCCCGACGGACCAGAAGGCTAACTAGCGCACCCGCACCAGTCTCCTCACATGCCCAAAGTCATTTAAGGCACAAGGAGCGAGGAACCAGCTCTACCCCGGAGGAAAGTCCGGAATGAAGGAACCCTAGATATTCCCGGGTAGAATCTAAGCCCCAGGCTCAGGAGGGAGCCTCCCGGGCTGCTAGATCTGCCGAAGATAACAGCCGCCCTGCTGCTGGACAAGCCAGGGAGAGAATGGAGTTGATGGTATATCTCAACTCCAAAAGATCTACTAATGTCGTTCCAGCAGATCCGAGGTTGGAGAAGATATGGAACCGCGTCTTCAAAGACAATGAGCGTGCAGCAAGTATCGACAGATCTCCCTTCGCAGCGGAGATCTTAAACCATCTCATGCTAGCGAAGTTTAAAATGCCAGCCCTTAACTCTTATGATGGGAGTGCAGATCCTGTCGATCATCTCACTTACTTTCACACCCATCTGGGTCTACAAGGGCTGGATGACACAACCATGTGTCGCTGCTTCCCACTCACCTTGAAGGGGGACACGCGCATTTGGTTCCATCACCTCCCCTCGGACTCAATCCGAAGTTTTCAGGAGCTTACGGATCTCTTCTTGTCCCAGTATGCCTTCAGCCGCAGGGAGAAAAAAACAGTCATGGCATCTGTCGCACATTAAGCAAAAGTATGGAGAGAACCTGCGGATGTTCTTGGATCGCTTCGTGGCAGAAGCTAAGCGGATCCCTCGACTCACAGAGGAAATGAAACTAGGCAGTTTCATTTTGGCGCTGGCGCATGGAGAATTCTTCAGGCACCTGGCGCATAAGAATCTGCTGACCTTTCGAGAGGCGGAATCTATCACCAGGGCCTATGCGGTATTAGAGGAGGCCAACGAGGTAAAACATCCCGACCGCCCCGAACAGCCTCACTCTTTCCCGCCTGAAGGAAAGAGAAAGCACAACGGTGGTGATCACTCTCACCGAAAACACCATAGGATTGGGCTGCCAGAGCGCAAGAACTACGGGCCCGTCAGCCTAACGCCCTTGACTGACACGCGATCGAATGTCCTCATGCAGATCCGTAGGGAGAAGTTCCTTAAGTGGCCAAAATCACTTAAGAAGGCGGAGGGAGAAAATCCAGCCAAGTACTGCGATTTTTATCGATCTCCCGGACACTCCACAGATGACTGTAAGACCCTTCAGCGGCAGATTGAGAAACTAATTAGAATGAGTCACCTCACCAAGTTCATTAAAGGTCCTGGCAAGAGCTTTGGCACCACTGGCGGAGAAGGATCGGGGTCTTCTCCACCACGAAATCGGGTCGCTGTAGGAGTGATCAATATGATCACTACCCGGCCGATCAAGAACTTAGCGGACAATAAGGATCAGCACGCAAGGAGAAAGAAGCAATGCACTACTGACACCGTCATTAGTTTTAGTGACAATGACCTGGCACATATAGTTTCCCCCCATGCAGACCTCCTTGTTGCATTTGTGCTCGTTTCTAACGGTAGCGTTGACTACCAGGTGAAACAAGTATTTATTGATAATAGAAGTTCTCGTGATTTACTTTATCTCGATATATTTTTTAAACTTAGTTTAAAAAAGAATCAATTAAAAACTGCAGAAGGCCCATTGTATGGCCTTGACAAAGAGTCGATACCCGTCCAAGGGACGATCCGACTAGAAGTCACCCTAGGATTGTACCCGAGAACGGCAAGTCGTACACTTACCTTCTTAGTAGTCGACTTGCCCTTTATATACAACGCAATACTCGGCCGACCATGCCTAACAGTGTTTGGGGCCATCACTTCGATACCACACCTCAAAATGAAATTTCCAACGTCATACGGTGTGGGCGAAGTGTTGGGTGACCAAGTCACTGGACGGACATGCTACATGTCCCAAATTGCTCCTAACGACAGTACCAGAGCAGTAGGAGAACTTAACCATCGAGACGAAATAACCTTGCAGCAGGCGCAATCCGGTGAGGCAACCGACCTAGTCCCACTGAATATGGAAAATCCAGAAAACCGCATACGAATCGGTAGCTCACTCACCAGTGCGCTACGCGAAGAACTGATCACATTCCTACGACGGAACGCTGACATCTTCGCATGGACTCCCGTTGATATGCCTGGGATTTTGGACCGGTTAATTATCCACAAACTGGACCTCGACCCAAACCGAAAACCCGTCAGGCAGAAGCGGAGGAAGTAAAGAAACTGCTGGATACTGGATTCATTAGAGAGGTCCAATACCCTGATTGGCTCTCCAACGTAGTCCTGGTAAAGAAGAGCAACGAAAAATATAGAATTTGCGTCAATTTCACTGATATTAACAAAGTCTGCCCAAAGGACAACTTTCCTTTACCCAAGATTGACCTGCTGGTAGACTCGACGTCCGGACATGAGTTGCTGAACTTCATGGATGCCTATTCAGGCTATAACCAGATCCGGATGAATCCAGAGAACGAACAGCATACCTCGTTCATAACAAACCAAGGGACTTACTGCTATAAGGTAATGCCCTTTGGACTGAAAAACGCATGAGCCACCTACCAACGGTTAGTAAATAAAATGTTTGAAAAACAGATCGACCGTAATATGGAAGTCTATGTTGACGACATGCTCGTCAAGAGCAGAATTACAGGCGACCATATCCGCGATCTAACGGAGTCATTTGAGGTGCTCCGCGAGCATCAAATGAAATTGAATCTGACTAAGTGCGTCTTCGGGGTAGCCTCGGGAAAATTCCTGGGTTTCATCGTCTCCCAACGAGGGATAGAGGCAAACCCGGAGAAAATCAAGACCCTCGCGACATGGCTCCCCCACGAAGCATCAAGGATGTCCGGTGATTGACTGAACGATTGGCACCTTGTCTCGCTTCCTAGCAAAGTCTGGTGACAAGTATCAGTCATTCTTTAAGGCTCTGAAGAGAACAAAATCAAATGATTTTCAATGGACGGTAGATTAACAGGCAGCCTTCAATGAGTTGAAGCAATACCTGACCATCGCCCAAGATTGGCGAAGAGCTTACCTCTACTTGGCGGTGTTGGAGGTGTCCCTCAACTCCGTCCTCATATGCCAGGACTTCAATACCCAACGGCCGGTCTACTATGAGCAAAACATTGATCGGCCTAAAGACGCGCTACCTGCGCACAGAAAAGTTGGCTTTAGCTCTCATATTTTCTATGCGAAAACTAAGGTACTACTTTTAGGCACACCGCATCGTAGTTCTTACTAACCAGCCTCTAAAGAGCATACTCCAGAAACCTAATGTTTCTGAATGGTTGGTAAAGTAGGCTATCGAATTTAGCGAGTTTGATATTGAGTTTAGATTTAGGCCAGCCATAAAGGCACAGGCTCTGACCGACTTCATTGTTGAGACCACGATCCCGACTCTCGAAGAGCAGCCCTCAGAGAATGCGAAACAGCGCATGGAGGCTCCAGAATGGATACTCCACATAGACGGATTATCCACAGACACGGGCAGTGGAGCAGGGGTGGTCCTCACGACCCCTGACGGGTTTGAGGTGAAATACTCCATTAGACTCGACTTTCCGCCCACCAACAATGTTGCCAAATACGAAGCACTGCTAGCTGGGTTAAGATTAGCAAAGGAGTGCTCAGCCAAGTGAATGGCTGTTTACAGAGACTCTGAATTGATCGTCAACCAAGTTAATGGGAATTTCGAGGTAAACAATCCACATATGGCCAAATACTTAGCCAGGGCAAGGGTGGTCGTCCGTAGCTTCGACAATCTAACCTTGGTCAATGTTCCCATAACTGAAAACTGGAAGGCCAATTAGTTAGCAAGAGCAGCGGCGGCCGAAAATTCTGAACAGTACTCAAGGAATATGATGGAGGTCTTAAACGCTCCCAGTATAGAGGAACAGGAGGCAATGTAGGTCTCTGGGATGAAAAACTGGAAGACACCCTACCTGAGATATTTAGCGGACGAAACATTACCAGAAGATGCAGAAAAGGCTATGCGGATAAAGAGGACGGCCGGCTGGTACACTATAGTCGACGGGCGGCTATATCGCCATGGCTACTCGACTTCATACCTCCGTTGCCTAACCCCAGAAGAGGTGGACTACGTCTTGAGCGAGGTGCACCTTGGGATTTGCGGATCGCACGTCGACGGCAAAAACTTAACATTCAAGATCATGCGACAAGGCTACTATTGGCCCTCAATGAAAAAGGATGCACTCGAATTTGTAAAGAGATGCGAAAGCTGCCAGCTTCACGGCGACCTTCGTCACCAGCGATTCGTCGAGCTGTAATCCCTTCAGGCGCCGTGGCCCTTCGGGCAATGGAGGCTCGACATTTTTGACCCATTTTTCATTACAACCGGGCAAAGAAAATTCATCATAGCAGGCATCAACTACTTCACGAAATGGGTCGAGGCCGTCCCACTGGCCAAAATCACAGAACATAATGCACATGAGTTCGTCCACCAGAACATCATCAGCAGATTTGGCATTCCAGAAGTCATTGTGACTGACAACGGAACTCAATTATCAGGAAAACGCTTTACTAAGTATTGCACCAGTTTTGGGATAAGGCTGGTTCACACTTCGATGGCATACCCCCAAGCAAATGGACAGGTGGAGATCACGAATCGAACGCTACTCTACGGGCTCAAGACCAAGTTAGAGGACGCAAGGGGCTCCTGGGTAGACGAGCTCGCCTCAATCCTTTGGTCTTATTGAACAATTTCAAAGGAACCAACGAGTGAGAGGCCCTTCAGCCTCTGCTATGGGACTGAAGCGGTGATCCCGATCGAAATTGGGCTTCCAAGTTTTAGGGTGGAATCTTTTGACCCACAGGGTAACTCTCAGAAGATTCGAGAACACTTAGACTTGCTAGAAGAAGCCCACAATGCCGCTAGAATACGGACCGCAGCCTACCAACATCGAGTCACCTGCTACAACAACAAGTATGTGAAAGCGAGGTAGTTCGATGTTGGGGACTTGGTCTTACTGAGCATCGAGGCCACGGGAAAGGTGGCTAACCAATACAAGCTCTCCCAGAAATGGGAAGGGCTTTTTCTAATCTCCGTCGGCCTACGAAACAGAACATACAAGCTCCGAAACCAAGACGAAAAGTTAGTCTCGCGGACGTGGAACGCAATCCACCTCAAACGTTATTTCCAATAGGAACCCAGGTATGTATTTTGCATAATTGTAGGTGATTATTTGTGTGCACGATTCAATTGGTAAAACAAGTGTTTCCTTAACATGTTGCATATGCATATATATGTGGTTTTTATTACAGGTTCGAAACGACCTAGGTTGCCCCTAAGTCAGGAGGGTCTTCACCCTCTCGTTACTAAACCCTGGTCATCCAGGCAGCCCATGAGCAATCTTATATAAACCCTTGTCATCTATACGGCCCATGAGCAGTTATATTTAAACCCTGATCATCCAGGCAGCCCATGAGCTATTGTATATAAACCCTGGTCATCCAGGTGGCCCATGAGTGGTCGTATCTAAACCTTGGTCATCCAAGTGGCCCATTAGCGGTCAAAAAATCTTATGGGGCTAACACAGTATACACGACAACCTCCTTTACATTGAGATATCGTGATCAGTCAACGATGGTCGACCGAAGTAAAACGCTCCTCCAAAGCAGGCCGCCCAAGTCTGCACCTGGGCAACGCCACTAAGCTCTACTCACAGATAAATACTAAGCCGGTTTAACACACGCGACGACCTAGAAAACCCTATGAACGCCCCAAAAACAAGACAGGCGGCCAACTCGCAGGAATCCTGCCCAGTTGGCCGCCAAGATTGGCAAAGAAGCAAAATACAAAAAGTAGCTGTAAAAGGCAAGAATGTGTGGCATGCACGAAGCTACTTGTATTATTGCTAAATGGTAAGTTACATCATTAAATCCAAAAAACAATAAGCTATAGAGGCGGCGGTGGCCCCTGTCTATCTCGAGGCTCCCCACGAGGCTGTCACAATGCTATGCTAACCGGTTCGACAAATTGATAAGATCCACAAGGAAGTTAGGATCAATCAGCTGCATAATATGCCGGCTAATGTTGACCCCTTCCCACAACCGTGCCAGCATCATGCCCTCAACCTCATGGGGACAAATACAGAGGCTCAGGTCGTTCTCTAGGGTAGCCATTTTCCCTACAATCTGATCAAGGCGCCCTTTAACACACTTGTTCTCCTCCTTCAAATGAGTGACCTCTACTTTCAAGCTCAAGTTCTCCGCCTCCATGCTCGTCAGAACAGACTCCAAGGCAGCCGCGTCCTCTTAGTGGTCCGCCCCAAGAGCTACCGGCTTAGCATCAAGCCAAGCGATCTCCCTATCCCTATCGAAGATCACCATGTCTCTCTGCCTAAGCGCCTTGACAACTGCGCTTGAGATTTTGTTATCCTGCACACACAAAAAAAGAGGGAGGTTAGAAAAGGCAAATCAAAAGATAAGGCAGGCAATAGAATTTATACTTCCCAAATTCTTCGTGCTGGCCTGTCTAGCCTTGCACCCAGTTCCAACGCCAAAGGCGGTGAGCCAGGAAGGGGACCCACGTCAACAGGGCTGGCGGTGACCTTAGCTATGAACTCCGCCATTGGACACTTCGAAGTATCCTCCGTCCTGGCTGATTCACTGGGAACAGTGGGGGGCTCCAAAATCGGCTCCTACTGCTCAGCCGAAATTACTACAACAGGCGATCCAACAAACGGCTCCTGCGGCCCAGGCACCTCGATGGATGGCTCCCGAGTTGAACCCGGCGGTGCAGGCTACGCAAGAACAACGTCGCCGCTCAACCTGGCTTCATAAGCCTCATGAGCCAGCTCAACTTCTATCTCGGAGGCGGCGCCTATACCCGCAAAGTGCCCAGCAGAGAGGTAGTCACGTCCTGAGGACGACGAAGAAGGCGCCACCGAGGCCGCCCTCTTTTGCCTTGGACTAGGAGGACTTGCATCAGACGGGCGGGGACCAATGATAAAACCCTTCTTCCTCTTCTTTCTCTGCAAAACCTCTGGTGGAAAGATTTTTAATTTTTGGACTGGAGACAGAGGCCCCCACTTGGCCTTCTTAGCCTCAACACGAGAGACCAAGTGGTCTCTCCAGAAGTCTCCCAGGTTATCCTCTACGAGCTCAACTAGCCACTCTAGGGACGCCGTCTCAGCTTCCAAAGGCGCCCTCGTATACACCTCAAGCACCTGACCCCACTCCTTGGGCAAGGGCCAGGACTCACTAATATTAACAAAAAAGAACCGGTTCTTCCAATTCTTGAGGGAGTCGTATATGGTGATGCCTATCTCGAAACCGCCGCGGGGGGATAAAGAAATCCACTCTGCTCCCTGATTAATCTTGAAGATCCCCCTAACCATTGACATCGTCAACAACCTCAAGTGTTGACGAAAGAAAATGCAAAGGGAGCATTGACTGGAGGGCGGAACCCACTCCTTAAATGGGCTTTGTACACGGTCACGAAGCCCGTGGGCAGCAAGAAAGCCCTGTCATACTACCCTGGAGCGCGGAAGGCGATCCCCTGTGGAATATTGTACTCAACGTACAAGACTTTCACGTCATTTTCTCTCAAAATGGAGGCAATGTCAGCGACAGAGGCCATGGTCAGAGTTAGGTTTTTTCTTCTTCTCAACGGAATAAGGAAGACGAAGAAACAAGGAAGGCACGGGAAATTCAAAATAAAACAAGCAGGCGGTTTAAAAACCCGTGTGAATACAAAATCGTCTCGAAAGCCTGTGCCATCATTACCGCCGCATGTCTTTTCCCTAAAAGAAGGTTGTCGAATCAGATCCTCCAACTCATTAAATACTGATATCCTGAACATACCGCATAGAGACACGTGGCACACTATTCTGACAAGACGGCTAATGACCAACGCTTCCTTCTCCAAGTTACCCGGAAACTTCCCGAAAGATGGTCAATAAATCCGGTCAATATTTTGGAAGTACTCAAGGCTCCTCTTCCGACAGACAGCGACTCCGTCATAAAAAAAAAGGGCGCATCACATCATAAACATGCCGGAGACCAGAATCCTGACCACCGGCATGGAGGGCTAGTGATGGGTAGGCCTATAGCTGGCAGGCCCAATAAGAAAAACAACCCAAAATTCAGAAAAGCCCAAACGCGCGTTAGACAGTCAACGGTAGTGTTGACCACCCACGCACCAACCAGGAGGCCAATGCGCTTCCTCAAGACGGTCAACATTCCTGTTAACCAAAAGTACTGTAGTAGTAGGCTGCGAAAGGACATAAGACCAGACACAAGACCTAATACAGGCCATGTCCAATTTGGCAGACGTTTCTGTACACGACAAGTAACGGTCATTTCCCTAATTTCATGCCTTCCTTGAAGTCAATCTCCTCTAAAGAAGGCATCAATGAATTCAGCGCCCTTCTCATGAGGAATGCACCAGATTCTCTCTCTCTGCCAACGATGGAGTCTACCGCTCATGCCTAGAGAAGCGAAAGCAGTAGCTTCTAGGACAAAGCGCCAATACGATAGGCGGGCGAAGGGAGCGAGACCAAGCCGAGCCACTAGTAGAGTGGCGAAGGAAGCCTACTATACGTATACTAGATTAGTAACCGGTGAAATATCAAAAAAAACGAAAACAAACAGTTACAAAAACACAAAAGGAAGGCAGATAATCTGGAGACCCGTTACCCGCTCATAAAGAAAACGATTTCATCAGATCACGTCAGTCAAACCTTCCTGCTCAAGGAAGGTCGCCCAACCTCAAGCAGGGATCACGCCTTCTTGGCCAAAGAAGGTCGCACTCCCCACCGTCTATATAACCTCAGAGTCTCCACTCTGGAGGGACACGACCTGAGACACAAATATAGACGTAAAATACAACGCAGTGCTTGAAAATACTTACTCTCAATCGCTTACTTTGCCAATCCCACTCTAAGCCTCCAAATTACAGAGACTTCGCCCGCTCCCTGAGAACCATCCTTCTAAGCTATCACGTTTTCAAGACGTAGCTTCCACTTGTTCCTTGTGAATATCGAGTCGGGAGACCATACTCTCAACGAGTCACAGGAACGTCTCTTACATCTACAAGCCAACACTCACACCAATCTTAATCTTGCTCCCTCTTTCTTTTTACTTAACAGTTCACCTTCTTAAAGTTCGAAGGCTTGTTATTGACTTGAGCGTCAGAGTGTTTTTGGTGGGATAACATCCCGCCGGCACCTAACCTCTTGTTTACTATAGTAGTGTGTAGGGTTCAAACTCAGTGAACGGAGCCGGATCCAAATAATCAAACGAATCCGAATCTATTTGAGGTCGAATCCAGGTACGCATCAATTTCTATAAAAAAATTAAAAGCAAAAATATCATTCCTTTAATATAAAAAAAGTTTAAGTTTTACTTATAATTTTATTAGAAATTTTGTGATTAATTGCGATCAACTAATTTTTAATAAAGAAGGTTCTTTAAATTGTTAACAGCGCTTGTATAAATAATATATTTTATAAGAATGTCATATGCCAATTTAAATATTATCATGACGATGATATTTTTAGTCTCTAATATGTATTATTATTATTTATTATAGTATTTATATGTAATATTGTAAATTAAACAAACCATTTTAAGTCAATAAAATTCGATAGTGCCAGTCGCCCAAAACCAATCCATCATCATCAACCGACAATTTGAACATTTTTCAGAATCAAATTATTTGGTCTGGTTTAACATAAATACATCTTATAATGTATTTGGCTATTTTCGGCGGCTGCTTTTTTCGACGCCGAACGGTCTGAAAACCAAAGTAATCATCCATGGTCCTAGGGCATAGGTCCATGATCATAGGAGTTATCCGGACCTAACTTATATTGTAATATTTGATTTCTTATTTATATTTATAATATTATAATTTTTATACATTTAAGGAACATAAAAAATAATAATTTTGTAATAATTTTTTTTAAAAAAATAAATTTTTAAAGATCAAACCAAATACCCGATGGTGCATGTGCGCTTTTGAGACTAAATATTCGCATGCTAAAGTGTGTATGAGCATATGGTTTAAGTAGAGTAGGTCATGTTTGCGTGTACATATGTTTCGTGTTAAAATCTAATACACGTCTGATTGTCACTCATATCCGGTCTAGGTATTTAAACCATTTTCACCTAATTTCGATCATTTTTTCACAAAAAATAGATAAATAAAAGAAAAGGAATGTGAATGAATACAATTCCGAGACTATTTAATGTCATATTTGATGAATCTTTGATTTAAAATAAGTATACCTAATCCTATAATTTGATCTATTATTTAAATATTTTATTTTTTTTAATTTTGATTTAATTGTAAGTGTATGTCACTCTTTTTGTCATTTTTTAAATATTATTATATACATATTTGTTTTTGTTGAATATTTGAAGATTTTGTTTTATAAAGTATGAATCTCATAGGATTATTTTAATATTAATTAATTTAATTAAATAGAATTTTTTTAAAATTAATTAAAATTTGGGTCAAAAATTAAAATTTGTATCAAAATAAATTAAATCAAGTATCATATAACCTAGGTATGAGCATATTTTAGGTAGAATATCCACACCTAAAATTTAATCAAACAACATACATGCATGTTTAGAATGAAATGTTGGTACATGGCATGCTCCTAAAAGGAGCTAGTACGTGGTATAATTAGCCTTTGCACTAATTCAAATTTGATTGACACATATGTATTAATTTTTTATAAATAGATCATTTTGTTGATTATTAACTCATTTTTATAGGACTTTTGAGAGAGAAGGAAGAGAAAAAAAAGTTGAAAAAAGAAAAGATAAAGAGAGGGAAAGAAGAAAAATGAGAAATTAATGTGAAATCAAGAGATTTTGGATAAAAATTAAGTAAATGCAAGTACATCTAAATTTTTTCTTTATTTATTGTTATTTATTTTTTATTTTTTTAATTTTTTTTATTTTAAATACTCACACATATATTATTTTTACAATTAAAGAGATTATAATTTATATGTATGTGATTCACTTCCATTTAATGAAATTTATAAACTATATATGATAAAATCATACAAATAATATTTTAGTATTAAATTTTTGTATTTATATTTTTACATGTTTTAAAATATTATATGTATGTTTTTGCATATATTACATTTTCATATAATTATTCATACATATTTTACATTTAAAAAAATTGATGAAATTATATAAACTACATTAACTTTATGAAATCTTAGCTTTAATGATTTTACATGTTAATTTCTACAATATGGTTTTTGTATACTTTTAGATTGCACATTAAATTTCTTATATGTTTCTAAATTGCACATTAAAATTTCTATATATTTCCAAATTCTACATTAAAGTTTTTATATGATCATAATTTTTACTACATGTTAAATATTTGAAGACATATGAAGAAAAACTCTATATTTACTTTAATAAAAAAATTATTTTCTCTAATATAAAAAAATAAGAACATATTCGTATTTGAGTAAAGTTTTTAATTTAACAAATATATATTATTGTAGAGAATTAATAAAATATGATAAAATATATTCTATATATTATTAGTAAATCAAATAATAAACCTATTATATACAGGCCAAAAAATGATGGTTGACATCACTATAGGAATTATATATAATGGGTATGCCTATAGTAGATTGGCCCAAGAAGGAGAAACGACTCAGATTCACAAAGGTCCATATATGCGGATGGTTAACACCGTCTGTTAACCAGACAAAAAGCCAAATAGACTTGCAAAGCTTGATAGCAGGACGAACAACTGGTTCACGAAGACGGTCAACGTTTTTGTTAATTGAAAGCGCCACAGTAGGCCGGCCTAAGAACCAACCTCACGTGGGCCAAGCCCAGTTTGGCCCACACTTCTGTTTTCGACCAGTAACGGTCTTCTCCCCTGATTTCATGCTCTTCCAAAAGGCAATCTTTATTGTAATGGTTACTAGCAAATTTAATACATATCCAATGAGGAAAGTCCCATGAGGAGATTACCAACAGTCTCTATGTCTACAGTAAACTCCAACGGTTACAAAACGTAGAAGGAAATTAATTTGCCCAAGGAGCTGCAACTGTCTTTAAAGCTCTTACGCCAAAAAAGGAAGTCATCCAACAGAGCGTAGGAATCAAACCTTCCTGCCCAAGGAAGGTTGCCCGGTACCACAGTTATAAAAGCCCATAGAGTTCTCACTCTAAGGCAGGCATTCAATCTTAGACAAAAACGCACTTAATACTCGCACACAACCACCTTCATCATCAAGCTCTCTTTCTTTACTGCAAAACTCTCACGCTTTCAATGAACAATTCACTCTTTGTCACCGCGTTCCCAGCAGATACGTTGTTAAGAGTCGGCGCTTCTCACCAACCCACAAAAGCCTCTCTCGACGAGAACAGCCCATCGTCCCAACCACTTTCCCAACATTCTCTTTCCGTTCATTTCTTTTACCTTCTTGATTCGAATGCTATTTATTGACTTGAGTATCGAAATATTTTCGGTGGGATAACCTCCCGCCGTCACCTGAACTCTCGTTCATTGTAGTGGTGTGTAGGATTCAAACTCAATAGACGGAACCGGATTCAGACGATCAACTCGATCCAAATCCGTTCAAAATTTAAATTTATGATGCATCAATATATACTTTGCTTACATGTTGTAAAAGTGGCTTGTAACATTTAGTTATGTAAAAATAATTATAATTTAAATTTTAATATTCATTATTTGTTGGTAAAATTATTACCAATTATTGACCCTTTATATGTTGGCATGATTTTAGTATTATTCATGTATTTATATAATTTTTTGCATATTTAATCATAAATATATGAATTTGATATGATTTATATATTGGTACACATTTTTGTTTATATGATTACTACTATTTGGCTTTTGTATGATTTATTGAAAAATAGCATTATGGGCATTTTAGACTTTTAATCATGTTATTATCTTAGAATATTTCGTTAGTATGTATCCACACGTGAATATACATAGCTATGCATAAAACTCATTATTATATCTATTTTTACTAACCTTTTAAATAAGTAGACTTTGATAAACTTGTAGACAGTTGGATCAAGACAAGGCATTTTAGGAATCAATTTTAGTGTGTTAGAACAATTTAATATTTTATTATAATTTAATGGTATAAAATATTAATTTTTAGTTTTCAACTATTTCAATTTATATTTTGATCTAGTCGATGGTGATGAAAATATATAAATTTAAATAATATTTTTGGTTAAATTTATGGTTTAGTATTCTAATATTAGTTGAAATACTTTTCATTACATATGATTTAATGTTAGTTAGTTATTGATATTTGGCCACTTATGAGTGTGACTTTAAAATTTGGGAATTTGATTATTGTATTATTATTATTTGGACTGTTTAACTATATTTAATACAGGTTCGCGTCTTGATGTCAGTTTGGATTTAATCTGATAGAATAAGGAATTGATTTTTAGATTTAAATCTAAAATCAAATTTAAGATAATTATGGGTTAAAGAGTAAGCTAATTTTGAATTTGGGCCGAAGGGACGTGACATGTTTGCTTTTACCAATTGATGGTGACAGTTGTAATGGGCCAGCTCAAAAAGGTAAGCAGCCCAGAAGGTTTAGTAGCCTATTAATCGATGGGATGGTCAACACTATTGTTGATTGGAGGAGTATCCCAAGCAGGTCGGACGCAATCCAAAACAAACGTGGTCTAAGTCAAAATCGGCCCACATACCATTTCCTGTGCTCAACAGTCATCTGCCTTAATTCTCCACAACTCCAAGGATGGCAATCCTCTCTGTAACGACAATCCCCCAGAATCAAAGCACATCTCAAAAGGAAAGCTCTTAAGTCAGCGTGTGACTCGCAGTGGCAACCTCAACGGTCACTGCGCACATCATCTCCACGAAAGGAAATGAATCCTCCTTCCTAACCATTGCAGCCTAGAATGATGTTTACATCCACACAAGGAAAGGAAACAATCCTCTCAGAATGCGGATATCCCACCGCGCCACCTAAGGGAAGGCGACGAAGGCCCACGGCTATAAAAGGCCATGGAAACTTACTCATTAGGCACGCTCTCTTACATACTCAAACTAGTAAAAGCTCTCTAACTCTCAAGCATCCAATCACTCTATCCTATCTTCTACTACTAATTTCCAATAAACTCAATACTCAGAGAGGCTGCTCTCTACGAGCACTTTACGACCAAAGCCACTTTCCACTAGTGCACCTCCGATCCTCATTCTCAACTCCCTCACACAGCATTCAACTCTACACACTTTGTTTTCATTATCTTATTCTTGAAAAACCGATTATTGACTTGTGCGTCGGAGGATAAATCGGAGAGCGAGTCCTATCATTTTCCTCTGATTCCTCATCATTTGTTGTGGTGTGCAGGATTCTAAGTGTACAGGACGATGACTGGACCCGAAGAATAGTTGGACCTGAATCTGTTCAAAACTCGGATTTAGGACGCATCATTGACGCCATTTGTGGGAGTGCTAATGAAAGGCCGATCCACTACCTCACCAGAATCAGCATCATCTACCAATATGATGAACACCAGAGCGCAAGCTAGCATTCCCGCAAAAGAAGTCACCCCTGACAACGACCACTCAGCTAGTAGTCGGACCGGAGAATAACTTGCTCCGATCTTCCTAGCAATGGCGGAGCACATGAATACAATGTCACAAATACTTCAAATGCTCTACACACGCTAGAGTAAGTAGAAGCATGGGGCTCACTCCTCCACAGCCCACACGCCGGCCTCCAAGTGAGGAGGCCAAAGGAAGAAGAAGTCAACCAAGAAGGCTCCTAGGTTGGGCAACTCTAACATTTCGATGGCCTCCAACATTGAAAGCCATTTAAGGCTTGAGGGGCGATTGAATCAAAGGACTCCTAAGGAGAGCCCTGAGAGAAGAAATTTCAGATACTCCTAGGATCAGCAAAGGCCTCCAGTGCAGGAGAGAGCCTCTCGTGTCACCAGGACAACAAGCGGCAATAGCTGGCTGACACCGCACCGCGCAGCTAAACACACAAAATTAAGGACTTACCCCAACTCTAAAAGGTCTGCAACCTCCTCACGAGTGGAGGAGAAAGTTTAAAAAAAATGAAACCACGTGTTCAAAGATGAAGCCAGTGAACACGCAACCAATTTAAAGAAATCTCCATTCACCATGGAGATACAGACATTGCCGCTGTCACCCAAGTTCAAGATGCCATCCTTAGAACCTTACGATGAGAGCACCGATCCTATGAATCACCTCGATTACTTTCACACCATACTGAGCTTCCAAGACCCGGAGGAGGCTTCCATGTGCCAATGTTACCCTCTCACTATGAAGGGAGATGCCAAGATCTGATTCGACCGGCTCCTAGCAAATTCAATTCGGAGCTTCCAGGACCTCACGGACAGCTTTCTAGCCCAGTACGTCTCAAGTCGCCGAGAGGAGAAGCAACCGTGACACCTCGTCCATGTGAAGCAGAGGCCGGGGGAGAACTTGAGAAAGTTCCTAGAATGGTTCACCGTAGAAGCCCGGAGAATACCAAAGCTTATTGAAAAACTGAAGCTTAGCATTTTAATTTTTTGCACTAGGACCGGGCAATTTCTTCAGACACCTAACACCCAAGAACCTGCAAACCTTTCGAGAGGCAGAATAAATTACCCGGGCCTACGTAGCGGCTGAAGAAGCCAACGAGGTAAAGCTCCTGGAACAGACCGATTAACCTCGCTCTTTTCCTACACAGGAAAAGAGGAAGAATGGGGGCAGCAACAATCCCCGAAGGAAGCTGCCCAAGGCCGAGCCACCTACTCGCAAGTAGTTCAGGCCCATAAACTTGACTCCGTTGAATGACATCCGAGCCAATGTTCTGATATAGATCCGAAAAGAAAATTTTGTCAAGTGGCCAAAACCGATGAAGAACCCGGAGGGAGGAGATCCATCGAAGCATTACGACTTCCATCGATCTCCGAGGCACAACACGAAAGACTGTCGAACACTACAAAGGAAGACTGAAGAGTTGATTCGTAGGGGCCACCTCACTAAATTCCTGAGGGACCCTAGGTAGAGTTTCGATACCTCAAGCGGAGACAGGTCCGATCAGCCTCAACTGTGAAACCGGGTTGCGGTCAGGGTGATCAACATGGTGACCACTAGGCCTACCAAAGCTTACCATATAGATCACCAGGAGAAGCAAGTTGGGCGCAAGAAGTAAAGGGTGGAGGAAGACGTCATGAGTTTTAGCAACAATGATATGAAGCATGTAATCTCCTCTCATACTGACTCCCTGGTTGTATCTGTGCTCATTTCAGCTGGTACTTGATAATGAAAGTTTCAGGTATTTGTTCTACCTTAATGCCTAATTTAAATTGGGACTTAAAAAGAGTGAACTCAAACTAGCCAAATGGCTGCTATATTTGCTAGATAATGAGCCAGTGACCGTCCAAGGGATAATACAGTTAGATGTCACCTTGGGCACGTACCCCAGAATGGTGAGCTGCATGCTTACCTTCCTGGTCGTCGACCTACCCTTTGTATACAACGCCATACTTGGCCAACCGTGACTAGTGGAGTTCGGGGCCGTTACGTCAATACCCCAATTAAAAATGAAATTTCCAACAGCATGCAGTATTGGTGAAGTGTTGGGTGACTAAGTAACCAGACGAACATGCTACATGTCTCAAGTAGTACCAAGCGGCGGCGAAAGGCCAACAGAATATTTGGACCATTGATATGAAGTGACTCTGCAGCAGGGGCAGTCCGGTCAGGCCATCAACCTCATACCTCAGGATCTGGATAATCCAGACAAGTGCGTACAGATAGGGGGCTTGCTCATCGGATCTCTACGTGATGAACTGATCAGCTTCTTATGGTGAAATGCGGATGTCTTCGCGTGGACGCTCGCCGACATGCCTGGGATTCTAGTCGGAGTAATAGTCCATAAGTTGGGTCTCGATCTCGACCGTAAAACCATCAGGTAAAAGTGGCGAAACCACTCAGTCGAAAAACTTATAGCCGCTCGGGAGGAAGTAAAAAAACTGTTGGACGCCGGGTTCATCGGGGACATCCAGCACCTGAACTGGTTCTCCAATGTGATCCTAGTCAAAAAGAACAGCGGGAAGTGACGGATGTGCGTTGACTTCACCGATGTCAACAAAGCCTACCCAAAAGATAGCTTCCTGTTGCCCAGGATCAACCTACTAGTAGACTCTACTTCTGGGCACGAGCTACTGAGTTTCATGGACGCGTACTCAAGTTACAACCAGATCTGCATGAGCCCAGAGGACGAGGAGTACATCTCATTTATGACCGGTCATGGGACCTATTGTTACAAGGTCATACCTTTCAATCTGAATAACACAGGTGTAAATTACCAAAGACTCATGAACAAGATGTTCGAGAAGTAGATCGGTCATAATATAGAGGTGTACATAAATGATATACTCGTTAAGAGTAAGACTACTGATGACCATATTCGCGATCTAGCTAAAACCTTCAAGGTACTCCGTATACATTAGATGAAGCTAAACCCCTCGAAGTGTGTCTTTGGAGTATCCTCTGAAAAGTTCTTGGGTTTCATCGTCTCTCAACGAGGGATCGAGGCAAACCCGAAGAAGATCAAAGCCCTCATGGATATAACTTCGTCAAAGAGTGTCAAGGATCTTTAGAGGCTGACTAGGAGATTGACAACACTCTCCCATTTTTTGGCCAATTCTGGAGACAAGTACCTTTCCTTTTTCAAGGCTTTGAGGGGGACGAAAGTGAATGGATTCCAGTGGATGGTAGAATATCAGGCCGCTTTCGACGAATTGAAATAGTACCTAGCCAATCCGCCACTACAAACGTCACCAAGGGAGGGGGAGGAGCTATATCTCTATTTGACAGTATCATAGGCGGCTCTAAGTTCAGTCTTGGTACGCTAGGATTTTGGCACGTAGCAGCCAGTTTACTATGTGAGTAAAATGTTAACCGGTGTCAAAACTCATTGCCCCCACCCTGAGAAGCTCGTCTTCTCGGCTAGAAAGTTGAGGTCCTACTTCTAGACTCATTAGATAGTCGTTCTAACTGAGCAGCCGTTGAAGGTTATCTTGTAAAAGACTGATATCTCCGGGCGACTAGTCAAGTGGGCTATCGAGTTGGGAGAGTTCGACGTTGAATTTCGATCCAAGCTGGCCATCAAGGGGCATGTGTTGGCTGACTTCACCGTCGAAACCACAACCCCAACCATCGATGTGGACTGAACCTGCGACATGGACCATCACTCTGAAGTGCCAAATTGGGTCCTCCACATTTACGGCTCGTTAACTAACTCAGGCAGTGGGGCCAAAGTGGTCTTAAGGGCCCTAGACGGGTTCGAAGTGAAATACTCATTAAAGCACGATTTTTCGACCACCAATGATGTTGCCTAGTACAAAGCCCTGCTAGCAGGATTGTGACAAGCCAAGGAGTACTCAACTAAGTGCTTGACTGTTTGCAGCAACTCAAAGCTAGTCCTCAACCAGATTCATTGGAGCTTCGAAGCGTGCAACCATCTCTTGACCAAATACTTGGCTAAGACAAAAAGTGCGATCCAGAGGTTCAAAAAGCTCAACCTGGTCCATGTCCCCAAGACTAAAAATTGGAAAGACAACCAGCTTACAAGGGCAGTGGCGGCCGAAAATTAAGAGCAATACTTGAAGGACATGCGGGAGATCTTGAGCACTCCCAATATAGAGGAATAGGAAGCAATGCAGGTCTCCAATGACGAGAACTAGATGTCACCTTATTGGATATACCTCGCAGATGGTTCCCTATCGAAGAACCCAGACAAAGTCAAGCGAATAAAGAAGACAGCCGACTAGTATACTATAGTTGACGAGAAACTATTTCGTCGAGGATACTTGACCCCGTACCTCCAATGCCTTACTCCTAAAGAGGCCAACTGTATATTGGATAAGGTCCACCTGGGGATCTGTGGTTCACATATTAGTGGCCAAAACCTAACCTTCAAGGTAATGTGCCAATGATACTATTGGCCAACAATGAAGAAGACCGCCTTAGACTTCGTGAAGATGTGTGAGAATTGTCAATACCATGGCAATCTTCACCACCAATTGCCCACGGAGTTGAGAGCCCTCCAAGTGCCTTGGCCGTTCGCGCAATGGAAGCTCGATATTCTCAGCCTATTTCTTATTGCAACCGGTCAAAGGAAGTTCATCATTGCGGGTATTGACTACTACTCCAAGTGGGTTGAGGCCGCCCCGCTAGCCAAGATCACTAAGTATAATACCACAAAATTTATTCGGCAGAGTATAGTCAGCAGATTTAGTATTTCTGAGGCCATTGTGACCGACAACGAAGCCCGATTCTCAGGCAAGTGTTACACCAAGTATTATACCTATTTGGGTATTAAATTGATCCACACTTTGGTAGCGTACCCCCTAGCGAACGAGGAGGTAGAGGTCACCAACCAGACGCTATTAGACGGTTTGAAGACCAAACTGGAAGACGCAGGGGGCTCCTGAGTAGACGAACTGCCCTTCGTGTTATGGTCATACCGGACAACTCCCAAGGAACCAACGCGTGAGACGCCTTTCAATCTCTGTTATAAGACTAAAGCTGTGATCCTGGTTAAGATCGGGCTCCCAAGTCTCCAGGTTGAGGCTTTTGACCCACTAGGTAACTCCCAAAAGATCAAGGAGTAGTTAGACCTACAAGAGGAAGCCCAAGACGCAGCCAAAATGTTCATAGCCGTCTACCAACAGCGAATCGTTCGTTATTACAATAAGAAAGTAAAAGCGTAGTAATTCGAAATTAGGGACCTTGTCTTGCAAAGCATAGAGGCCACGGGTAAGACAGCCAATAGGAACAAGCTCCCCTGAATTGGGAATGCCCGTTCCTCGTCCCAACCGTTCTGCAGAACGGAGCATATAAGCTCCGAGCTCAAAAGTTGGTACCACCGATGTAGAATGCCGTCCACCTAAAGCGTTACTTCCAGTAAAAAGGTCGTACCAGGTTAAGGTAGGTTTTGTGTTTGATCCAAATTTTGCTTGCAATGACATATATTTATTAATAAAATATTGTCTCTTCTTTCATGTTTTGCCCTTTTTCTTTCTCCCATATATATGCTTGCATGTAGGTTGCATGAAAACAAACGACCTCGACTACCCCTAAGTCAGGCGGGTCTTCACTTTCTTGTGCCTAAACCTTAGTCCAATACCAGGCAGCCCGTAAGTAGTCGAATCAAACCTTAGTCCCATACCAAGCAACCCATAAGCGGTCAAATTAAATCTTGATCTCATACTAAACTGCCCATAAGCGGTCAGATTAAACTTTAGTTTTATCCCAAGCGGCCCATTCACGATCGAATGCAAAACCTTAGGGGGCTTACATAGCACGGGTGTAGCAACCTCCTCCTGCAGGAGATAACACAGTCAGTCTACAACGGTCAATAAATGAAGGCAAAATGTGAGAAAACACATGCTTCAACAGAAGGTAGGACACCCGAAATAATAACCTGGGCGCTGCCACTTGATACAAAAAGCACAATTCAGCTAATAAAGAGTTTTCTTGTATATAAGAAATTTATACGACACCTTGCCCGACAGGAAGACGCTACTGAACTCTTAAGGGCATTTGAAGCCTCATATGTACAAGGAATTATTTAGACTCGTCTTGATGGCTGCCTGAAGATGAAGGGTCCCTTGGGGGATGTGGCACAGGCCTCTTGCCACGACTGATTGGATATCCTATTAACTCCGATTGATGAGAGACACCAACATTCCTCGAGTCTAGAAAGCCGACTGGAAAATGGGGGTCCACTAGAGAAACGATCCTCCTGCTGAAGTGAATCCCAACCCGAAACCGTTCCTCTAGGGTAGAAGCCACCTATTTGGAGCGAAGTCTTGTCCTCAACTCACCTTCAAGAGCTGCGATCCTTTCCATGGCCTGTGCATGAGCACCAGATACCTCCTGCAGCCTAGCTTCAGACTCCAACTGGGCCTAGTCAAGATAGTTGGCCAACGCCTAACTCTACAGTATGTCCCCAACCGCTGCATTTACACGAAACTCCATATCCTCTGCCATGAGATCGTCCTGAGCCTGCATCATACTGGAAATCTCATCTTCTTGCAATGATAGAAACTCATCCAACTCTCAAGACCTCCTTGCTGGTTAGTGAGCAAAAAAAGGAGTCAGTAAAGGAAAATTACAGATGGTCAGCCGTACCTTTATGTGACTAAGCAGACATACCTCATGAGAGGGACCGACAGATCCATGGAATGAGGTTGCCCTCGAGCCACCCTGGGGATCAAGACGTGGAAGGCCTGGATGATTCCATTCCTCGTCCGCAACCACATTAGTGGAGTCCCATCGCTACTCTTGGATCTTGTCCTCCTGTCGCAATTCTCCCCTCCAGAGGAGGATTCTAGTGTAGGAGGAGAAGACGCCTCCCTCTCAAAACCAAGCAAAGTTGAAATGTTAATCACATTCTCATCAACCATAATGGAAGTAGAGGAACTATGAAGGAAAGCAATGAAGCAAACCGCAAGAGGCATTGCAATTAAATGGGCAAAATTTCCCGCTAAAAAAGGCATCGCAACGGAATTCGAAGGGTCACGTCGCTTCTATGTAAGGCGAAACATGTTTTCACCTGCCTGCAGTACGTGGGAATAGACGTCACATCATGTCATTGAGTTGTCAGTCTATGGCAGTCAAAATTCTAATACGATTGGTAACACAATGTATGAACAATAAGCCGGCCGGCCGAGCAGCAAGGAAAGCTGGGCAAAGACATAGAAATTGACGCATTAATGGAACAAACTTTTTTCCATTAATAAGGCTCAATATTCAATTACATTGAAGAAAAAACAAAATACAAAAGTCCAAACTAAGATGTAGGTCCACTAGGAGGGTGAGAGGAAGGCTCCCCTCCGGCCTGGGAGTAGTCAACCAAGTCCTCGCACTCCAAAGCCGCACTGTTCATTGGGTCGAGAACACCAACTTGGAAGCTAGGTGACACCAAGGAGACAATTCGCTTGCAAAGGTTAATGCCTTCCCAAATTATGGTTTTTAGTAATGGTCTCACCTCCTCCATATGTAGGCGGACTGACATCTCAGCCTCAAGCGCGGCGACCTTCACTCGAAATTCGTCGGCCTGCCACTCAACCTTGGTGGCCTAAGCTTCCAAGCTCCCCAGTCTCTCTTTCAGCTTTGCTAACTCAGATTTGAGGGTAGTGTTCTCTTCCCGATCCTTTTGGGCCTGGGCGTCAATGGCATTCGAGTGACTCAAGAGCTCCGTCAGCTAGAGAATTTCCTCCTCCCTTTGATTATTCATTTTTGCCCGCTAGCAGAAGCCCTTCAGTATTGCTCCAACTATCCTCCGGTCCTGCAATTCCAAAGAAGCAAGAAAAGAGATAAGTCAAACCAAGCCGACTTAGTCAAAAGAAAGAGGATGTTTCCCACGAAACTTTACCGTCAAGAACTTGCGCTTTTTTTTTTCTGGCCGGCTCCTGCAACTTTGGGCTCTGCTATGGGAGGTCATCTGACAGGCCAACTAGGAGACTAAGTATGGTGGTCACATGAACCAACTCTGTAGTGATCATAACTCCCGCTACAACTCTGGCTCCCTTAGCAGGAACCTCCACTAGAGTGGCTTCCACAATGCCAATTGCCGCAGGAAGCAGAGCAACGGTGAGACTAATGTCACCAACCTCCATCGACTCTACAGGCTGCCCAATGGCTGGCTCCTCTAGCTCCCGGTAACAACCACCAACTCCATCGGCACGGTTGGCGTCTCAAATGCACCCGATAATGGTGGCTCCATGCTAGGACCTCTGGTGGAAACTCCCTCGACAACTCCCAAATCCAAAAGACTAATAGGAGTCTCCACCACATAATGCTCACCAATGCCAGCCAGTCACCTTGCCATGCGATAATCAGGCTCGGTGGAGGACAATGAGGAAGGCAAAATGGGTGCAGCCCGCTTGGCCTCCTCACGGGACACTAAGTGGTCCTTCCTGAACTCATGAAGGTGCTCCCGTACCGATTGCAATAGAGGCTCAACGGCCTCCACCTCTGCTTCAGAGGGTTTCCGAGTGAAGACCTCAAGGAAGTTACCCCAATCATTGGATAAGGGCCAACCATCAGATACCCTCACAAAAAAGAAGTGGTCCTTCCAATTCTTCACTGACTCATAGATGGTGCTGCTAATGTGCAACTCCCTAAGAGAGAGCGAAATCCAATCTCTGCTCTGGATGAACCGAAATATGACCCTCACGGCCTTTACAGACAGTAGTTACGAATGATGGTGAAGAAAGATACAAAGCGAGCATAAGTAGTGCACAATATTCTCGTGGAGTCGTTCGATGGGGACACGAAACGTCGAAAAAATATGGAGTAGCTCCTCAATGACCGAAAGATGAAGGCTACTCCACAGTGAGCCTCATATATAGCAACATGACCCTCAAGAGGAGAGCAAGCCTATCCAACTTCCTCGGGACTGAGAACACAATGGAGATCGGGATGTTATATTGCACATAGAGTACCTTAACATCACTGGAGTCAAGAACGGAGGAGGTTTTGTTAATAGTGGGTGTCATGTAAACGGAGAAGCAGAGAAGGAAGAAGAAGACTCAAATAGTTGTGATACGATGGAGGAGGAGGGTGACTTGAACCGCTGTGTCATTTTTATAAAGGTCACCACCGCCAATCATAATGAACATGTGTTGATTCCGGAGAAGGCACAGTCAAGTCGTATCTTCTGGCGTCTTAATTATCAAGATTACAGTCGCTCTACACGACCACACGTAGCAAAAAAGCAACGGGTCCCTTAAAGAGGCAGGAGTTCCCAAACGGCCTTGCAACTCTTCGAGTGCCGAGCCGACGGTTGAGTAAGATAATGCGTCGAAGACAGTGCCCCATATTCACCAGATTTAAGCGTTTTGGTCAACAAATCTGATCAACCTTCATCTCCACTCCATCCTCCGAATTCAAGAGTTATGGTCAACAAATCCGGTCAACATCTATCTCCAGTCCGTTCTTCGAATTCAAGTGTTACAGTCAACAAATCCGATCAACATCTATCTTCGTTCCATTCTCCGGGTTCAAGTGTTGTGGTTAACAAATTCGGTCAACATTCATTCCCATTCCGTTATTTGGGTTCGAGCAATGTAGTTAACGAATCTAATCAACCTCCATTCCGGCTCTGTCCCAATTTTTGGAATCAAACAATATTCTCAACAGATTCGATCAACCCCCACTTTGGAGCGCAAAATAAAAAACGGTGGCAATGACAAAAAAAAATAGCGAAATATGCATGGCAACGAAAGACAAGAAGCCAACAGAGAAATTGTTCGCATAAACAATTACAAGTTTTCTCATTAACTTTTGCTTTACAAGTTATACGGCTAACAGAGGCCAATTTATGACAATAAAGACGAAGAGTTGTCCAGATTTGAATGTGAAAAGATTTAAATTCAGATTCAAATCTCGGTAATAGTCACCCCCGAGAAAAGGGGTGACCAAAGTGACATCTTGCACGAAAAGGAGCGACTAAAGCGATTTAAGTTTCATGACTCAAAACGACAGCACTAGAGAACACAAAAAGCCAGTCACGTCTCATCGTAAACATGTCGGAAGCTTAAAATCCAGACCATCGGTATTGGGGGCTAGTAATGGGAACGGTTATAGTAGGCCCACCCAAAATGGTAAGCGGCCCAAAAGGCATAGCAGCCCATTAATTCATTGGACGGTCAACACTATTATTGATCGGAGGAGCATTCCAAACAGGTTGGACACAATCCAAAATAAATGCAGCCTAGATCAAAATCAGCCCACGACCCTTTCCTATGCTCAATGGTTGTCTAACTTAATTCTCCACAACTCCAAGGATGGCAATCCTCTCTGTAAGGGCAATCCCCTAGAATCAAAGCACATCCCGAAAGAAAAGCTCTCAAATCAGTGCGCAACTCACAGCGACAATCTCAACGGTCACTGTGCACGACATCTCCGCGGAAGGAAGGGAATAATAATATCCCGGATTCTATTTGGATTATTTAATATTAATTGTGATTTTAGATAAGTTAGAAGTAGCAAAAATTAATTAAATATTATAAAATTTGGAATGATATTTAGATCAGTCGGGCTATCGCCCGAGGTGTGCCCATACTATCATCCGAATATCGATTTAAATTTTAGAATAAAAGAAAATAAAATTATAAAATATAATAATAATAATAATAATAATAATAATAATAATAACATAAGGATCAAAGGAAATCAGGGAAAGAGAAGCCAGGGAGAAGAAAAGGAAGAGAGAAGAGAGGAGAAGAGAGTGAGAAGCCCGGCATGAGGAGGCAACGGTGGGCTGCCCGCTAGAGATTCGGTGTCAGGAAGGCCGGTGAGGTATGGTGAGGAGACGGCACAGGGTGACGATGGCAGCTGTACGCGGTAAGAGGGGGTCACGCCAGCAGCAGCTGGAGGGTTTACGCACAGAGAGAAGCCATGACGGCGATATGCGGTGAGGAGGTGGCTCGGAGTGGTCCTGCCGGTGACCCGCGACGGCCGTGAATGAGCAGTGGCAGCAGTGCGCGGAAGCCACACATAGGAGAGAGCAGCTGGGGTACGGGTAATGCGCCCACAGGAGAGAGAAACACATATTTGGGTACTTCGAGATATCATTTTTTCAGATCTGTAAAGTTTGAGGTCAAAACAAGTATCTGTAACCTCTATTTTTTATCTGATTTAATTTCTGATATATTTTGGATACTATTTAAAATTTTTACTAATATATATGTATTTTTGTACACCCATTCTATTTATTCTAAACATGTATGTGTAGTTCATTTGCTAATTTTGGGGGTTTCTGATATGGTTTTATAATTTTGGAGGATTTACTATTTTTTAAAAAATTCAAATAATTTATGGATATTGTGTATTTTATATCAGTATGTGTAACAAAAATGTGCACAAAACTTACATAGGCCATACATTTTCAAACACATATTTCGGATTGTGATCACTACATTTGAATTTAGAATATTAGATATTTTGGCCAACTCCCGATGATGAGATATTTGTTATTTAGAAATCTCTTTCCGTCGATAGAAAAAGCTTGGAGTAGTGGCTCTTCCCATTTAGATGATTTGATTCGACCTTATAATATATTCGGGCGTCCTAATATATCTGACAGACTTGAGAATTATACTCAAAGTCACGAATGACAAATAATAGTGAGCAACCATACTCATAGGTACAGAGTACATGGGTGGCCATTCATACTGGCCTAATTTGCATTTGATTTGGCCTAAGGTTACCGAAATTATGTGCAACACTTTCTTAAACTAGTTTTTAAATAATTGAAATTCAAATTTGATATATGATTTGCCAATGATTTGTATTAGATTTGGATTTAGATTTGAGATTTGCCAATTTTTTTCACTGTTGAGCCTTGGTATGTCTCGTATAAATAATTTTGATTATATATTTTGATCTAGACCTTTAAAATATCTGTTGCGATACTGCTTTGACTTCTGTGCATACTATTGAATCAACTGGTTATCGAATTCTACCCCAAATTACAAGTTGATCGAGCCTTGAATTTAGACCTGGACTTGAACTTGGAATTGACTATTTACCTATTAGTATCAGTCCGAATCACTTCTATTATATATATATATATGTTCTGATAATGACTATTTTCTGGTTTTGATATTTATTTTGGATTTGAATTTTTGATTTTAGTGTGAGATTACCATTGGATTTTAGATTTTAGATTTCTATTGGATTTATTTCATTAGCGATTTAAATTTATTTTATCATTTAAACGGATTTTATCCATTTAATCTTCTCTCTGATTTATTGGACTCTTTTTATTTAAATTTGATACTGGTTGAGTACTATACTCACTTTTCCTGTATTATCCCTTTAAAGTAGAAAATTCTGATGTATTGTAGGAGTATGGTCGTGATCTGTCAGCCATTCGTCTGATTTGGTGAGTTCTAGTCTCATTATGACTTAATTTGATAATTGATGTGATTATATTATAAAATTTACTGGATATAGGCCGATGGATATATTTTAAAAATAATTGAGAAGTTATATTATGTATGATTTATGATTTTAGTTAGAATTGTTACCTCCATTATGATAATTGTAGAGTAGGTTGTATCTATATCTATCCAAACGGTTGTCTGATAAGATCTTGTGTGGATTTTAATTTGTATCGAGTCCTATTTATTTGGTTTGTTACACCCAAATTTTGGGAGTTAGTATTATTTATTTATAATTATTTTAAATTTTAAATTTTAAAAATTATAATTAATTATTTAAATTAACCTATTATGTCCGAATTTGTGACAGAAGTGGTATAAGGAGAGGTACTTTTGGTCATTTTGAATAAATAATATACAGAACTTTTGAATAAGATAAGTATTATTTTTGGCAAATAGTAGAAAATTTGAGTTGTGAAATTTTAAATTTGAATCAGAAGGTCGAGTTATGAAGGTTTGGGTTTGGATTGGAAGGATGATCATCTGATTATAATGAGTTGCACGAGCGACATAATAGGTGGATTGATATAGCGGCAAAAGATGGATTTTGTTTAGTTTCTGCTAATATGTAGAGATTTTGTTGTGTTTTGTGATTTTGAAAAAGAAGTAG
Organism: Nepenthes gracilis; assembly: GCA_033239525.1. Classification (NCBI taxonomy): domain Eukaryota; kingdom Viridiplantae; phylum Streptophyta; class Magnoliopsida; order Caryophyllales; family Nepenthaceae; genus Nepenthes; species Nepenthes gracilis. The sequence goes on from BSYO01000006.1 coordinate 17,942,035, forward strand.
CGACATTGGATGATGCGAGTCTGAAATTTCACGGAGTAGAAGGAGGTTTTGTGTCGGTAGAAAGGTAGGTGATAAGTGGGTTGGCCCAAAATCTCACAGAGTGGGAGGTTTTGGCCAAGTAAATGCAAGTATACCAATTGTAGGACTTTCAGCGCTTTATCTTTGGTTAGGATAATGAGATCGCTTGGGATGTCTCTTTGGAGACATGCGTGGAATGTCCCTTCGGAGACATCTGATGAAATTGGAATGATAGAGAAAGGATTGTCAAGGTTCTACGCAAGAATGACACACGTAAAGCGAAATGTGATTGCTGGTCCAAGCAAGAAAACGAAGATTGAAAGTTGTAGATAAAGATGAAGAAGATCATATCAAGTCAACTCGTTTCTTTTCGTAAGAAAAGATATGGAGTTAATGATGATCAACCTCTACTAGAAGAAAAGACAATGGAGTACAAATTTGATTCTTGTTAGCAACGGCGATGCTAATCATGTAAAAGTTTAAAGCTAAGGCTTGGTTAAGAGGAAGACTCAATGATTGCCCATTTCCATTCATCATTGTGATCGGATGGATGGTTGCCTCCATAATTTCTTCATTATTGAAGAATTAATGGACAAAGAGCTTGAAATTCAGCCTCTAAAGCGATGTGCAAGAAGATGTTGAAGAATTTGAAGGATTTGTTACAACATAATAATAGTTGAGGACAATGTACAATTTATGAAGCCATCTTAATTTGTTCCCTATGATTGTGGATGAGGCCCGAGAGCCCAGAAATTTTGGCATGGACTTCAAGATTCAATTTGAAAGCAGTCGGTACTAGAAGTTAGACTAGGCCCTATTAATCGAGTAGGAATAGCTTCAAGTGCTGTGTTTCCAAAAAGTAATCAAAGCATTGGAGTCAGAGCTCGGAGAATGGATATATTTTTTCTCCAAAGGACACGCTAAAGGAAAGTCAGATGAAGCAAAATCTTCTTCCTCAAAATTCGAGTTTGTGAGGTTAGCCTGCAAGTTTAGCGAGAAGATGCATACGAGACGAGTTTGCTTTGTCAGAAATGAAATTTGTTTAAAATTGCGGCCAAATATACCATTTGTCAAAGGATCGTTTAAATCCCAAGCATCCAAATTCCAAATGTCCGAATAGGAGTCAGACGATTCCAAACGAAACATTTGCAATTATAGCTCATGAAGTTAGAGCCGATTCCTCAGTCATGTAAGACTGTTTCGTTAAGACCGTTCGATTCTGTATTTCAGGATATGAATCCTCGGAATTCCAAGAAAGAATCAGTCAAAAGGCTTAAGAGTTGATTTTGGCATTGCGTGTAAGTCATCTTTTGAAAGATGGGTGCCAAGCTCATCTTGCATATATGGTCACATCTAGAAGTTATTCCGTGACCATTGAAGACATTTTGATCATGTGCGAGTTCGAAAGTGTTTTTTGAGGATTGGTCTGGATTGCTCCTGGATCAAGAGATCAAATTTATTTTCGATATTGTGCTTGAATCTGTGTCTATTTCGAAGGCTCCGTATGGGATAGTCTTGTTGGAATTGAAGAAATTAAAACAGTAATTGTAGAATCTGTTGAGAATGTTTCGTTCTGCAAGGTGTCATGGTATGGAGTATTTTAATATTCTCTAGTAAATAAAGTTAGATTAACGAATCTATGTTTAGATTATTTGGGAATTGGATATGTAACAGCTCTCAAAAATCGAGGATTTGTTGGATCCATTTGAAAAAATTTAAATTTTTTCTAAGATCGAGTTGTGATCGAGGTACCCTTAATTGATGATTTAGTGGGAGGATGTGCAAAGGACAGTTTTTAGGTCAAGGTGTGACCATTGCAAATTCTGATGGTGCTTTTGGGTTGTTCAATATTTTAGCGCCTTTTATGAATAATATCGATTGGAATTTTTTACCTATTTGGGTTAGTTATGATGGTTTTGGTAATAATGTTCTAATTTATTTAAAAAATATTGAGAAATATGAGATCTGATTGAGAAATCTGTTACAGATTTCGAGAAGGTGTCATTTTGGTTCATATGGTTTTTAAGGTGACATTTGAAAATTTGAAGAAGATAAAAGCAGTGACGAATTTGAAAAGACCGGCTGAGGTCTCAGGAGTATGGAGTTTCTTGGATCTAGTTGGTTATGATGGGAGTTCGTTGAATGTTTCTCAAGCGTTGCAATGCCGATAGCGCTTTTGGAATAGAGGCAATCGGTATTTAATTGAAGTGATACTTGTGAGGGAAGTCTTCGGTAATTGAAGAATAGATTATTGTCGACATCGATTTTTGTTGATCCTTGATGGATCAGAATGATTGGTAGTATTCAATGATACTTCTAAGAAAGATCCCGGTATGTTTGGATTCAGAATAGTCGGGCGCATTTTTTAAAGAAAAGTTAGGGATAAGGCGCAGTCTGGATGATTTTTTTTTTTTTTTTTTTTTTGCATGGTGCTATTGTGAGGATGCCAGTATAAAGATTGGGTTGGGGGATTTCCTTTCTTTGTTGTCAGGATTAGATTTTGAACGAAACTTTTATTTGTGGGAAAAGTTTTTATGAAGATCAATTGTAATGTCTTTTTTGGATGAACCGTCTTGAAGTTGGAACCGATCAAGCAGGCAATCTCGAACGTTCTACAAAATGCTTTTCATTGCATGTTGGAGATGTGACATGTTTTCAAGAATTCTCTCTAAGTTTGGAAGCTGATTGGATAGAAGCTCAGGAACAAATGAGGTCATCAGTAACTATGGTTGAGTTGGAATGATTTAAGTTTAAAAGAAGCGTTAAAGAATCTCCACCTAACGGAGTGGAGAGAGAGTTTGATGGCAATTTGATCACGAGCCACGGCAAGATGTGTCTAGTGCCTGAAGAAATAAGTTGAGAAGAAGAAGCCTTCAAGATTTTGTTTTGAGTCTACTTTAAACAGTAAAGGATTTTGATGATTATTTGAATAAGGTTGAGCAAGCTAGTAATGGATGAACTGATGAAGTCGACTTATCCCTTACCTATCAGGAAATCATTCCTGAGATTGGCCATTGGCATATCGTCGAGATATGGAGATTGTAAGATATTCCTACTTCGAGGCTTTTGGTTGTGATCTGAAACTAATGATCAATCAGAGTGGTACAGTGAAAGCATGTAGACTCGTGGCTATCGATCATAAGATTTGATTGGAGGCTTGAAGTAGGAGATCAGTTTTGTAAATTGATTGGAAGCTCGAGAAGAGTAGTCAAATTTTTTTGGAAGTATCTTGAAGAGAAGAATTTCGAGTTTTGAAGTTAAATGGTAGCCTAAAGTGGAGGTTCATTAGGATATTCGAAATCTTCAAAAGATTAGGGAAGTGGCCTTCGGATTGATCTTACTTATGAATTTGATAGATAGATACAATATGTTTTATATAAATAATCATTCAAATATGATTGGATTGGAGTCGTTTTGGTCGATGAGAAGTATTTTAGATTAAGGTTGTTGTTTTGATTTTTTTTGGGGATAAGAATGATCTAGTGCAGAGAAATAAGATATTCCATCGGTCTTTATGCTTTCAAGGAATCTTCTAGTTGAGAAAGCATTAAGAGATATCGATGACGAGTTCAAGAGAATATCCCTATTGGTTGAGGATCGGATTTGGATAAATCATTTGATGAAGAAAGTGTATTGAGAAGTGTGAAGATATCCTTATTGTTCAATGATTGAGGTTAAGATTGACAGGCGTAAATTTCGATGCCGAAACTTTTATAAGGATGAGAGAATGTAATACCTTATATTCCATTTGGATTATTTAATATTTATTGTGATTTTTGATAAATTAGACGTGACAAAAATTAATTAAATATTATAAAATTTGAAAAGATATTTGGATTAGTCGGGTTGGCACCTATGTGTGCCTGTGATATCGTCCGAATATCGATTTGGATTTTAGAATAAAAGAAAATAAAAATATATAATAATAATAATAATAATAATATAAGGATTAGACGAAATCGGGGAGAGAGAAGCAGGGGAAAAGAAAAGGAAGAGAGGAGGGAGAAAAAGAGAGAGAGAAGCTCGGTGTGAGGAGGCAACGGTGGGCTGCCGGCAGAAGATTCGGCGTCGGGAAGACCGGTGAGGTGTGGTGAGGAGACAACGCTGAGTGTCAACGGCAACTATGTGCGGTAAGAGGGGGTCACACCGACAGTAGCTGGAGGGTTTACGCGCAGAGAGAAGCCACAACGGCGATGTGCAGTGTGAAGGTGGCTCCGGGTGGCCCGCCGGTGATCGGTGATGGTCGTGGGTGAGTAACAACAACAGTGCGTAGAAGCCGCGCAGAGGAGATAGCGGCTGGAGTGAGGGTAACGCACCAACAGGAGAGAGAAATACCCGATTTTGATGTTTCGGGATATCCTTTCTTTAAATCTGTAAAATATGATATCACTGCAAGTATCTATAACCCATATTCTTGATGTGATTTAATTTCTGATACATTTTGAATATTATTTAAAATTTTTACTAACATATATATATTTTTGTACACCGTTCTATTTATTCTAGACATTCATATGTGGTTCATTGGCTGATTTTGGAGGTTTCTGATATGGGTTTTATAATTTTGGAAGATTTACTATTTTTTAAAAATCTAAATAATTTATTGGATACTGTATATTTTATATCAGTATATGTAATAAAATATGCACGAAACTTGTATAGGCCGTGCATTTTCACATGCATGTGTTGGATTGTGGTTACTACATTTGGATTTAGATTATTGAATATTCTGGCCAGCTCCCGACAAGAAGATATTTGTTATTTAAAAATTCCTTTTTGCCAGTAGAAAAAGTTTGGAATAGTGACCCTTCCCATTTGGAAGATTTGATTCGACCTTATAATATATTTAGATATCTTAATATATCTAACAAGTTTGAGAATTGTACCAAAAGTTGTAGATAACAAACAATAGTGAGCAACCATACCTATGGGTACAGAGTACATGGATAGTCATTTATGTCGGCCTAATTTGCATTTTATTTGGCCTAAGGTTATCAAGATTATGTGTACCCATTTCTCAAACTAGTTTTTAAATAATCGAAATTCAAATTTAATTTATGATTTGTATATTTGCATTGATTTGTATTAGACTTTGATTTGGATTTAGATTTTGGATTTAGATTTGAGATTTGTCGATTTTCGTCCACAGTTGGGTCTTAGTATGTCTCATACAAACGATTTTGATTATATATCTTAATCCGAACCTTTGGAATATTTGTCGTGATACTATTTTGCCTTCTGCGCACGCTATTGAATCATCTGGTTATCTGACTCTGTCCCAAATCACAAGCTAATCGGGTTTTAAATTTAGACTTAAAAGTGGACTTGGATTGGACTTAGAATCGGCTATTTACCTATTAGAATCGGTTTGAATCACTTATATTTTGTTTATATAAATATATACATGTTCCGATGAGAAATGTTTTCTGATTTAGATATTTATTTTGAATTTGAATATTTGATTTGAGTATAAGATTATAATTGAATTTTGAATCTTATATTTCTATTAGATTCATTTCATCGGCAATTTGAATTTATTCTATTATTAAACGGATTTTATTCATTTAATATTCTCTCTGATTTATTGAACTCTTTTGTTTAAATATAATACTTATTGAGTATTAGACTCACTTTTTCTATTTTATCTCTTCAGAGTAGAAGATTCGGATGTATTGTAGGAGTATGGTTATGATTTGTCAGCTATTCATCCGATTTGGTGAGTTCTAATCTCATTATGACTTAATTTGGCAATTGATGTAATTGTATTATAAAGTTTGCCAAATATAAACCAATGGATATATTTTAAAAACAGTTGGGATATTATATTATGTCTGATTTATAATTTTAATTGGAATTATTACCTCACATACGATAATTGTAGAGTAGGTTGTATTTATTTTTATCCAGACAGTTGTCTGATAAAGTCCTGTGTGCATTTTAATTTGTGTCGGGTCCTAGTTATTTGGTTTGTCACATCCAAATTTTGGGACTTAATATTATTTATTTAAAATTATTTTAGATTTTAAATTTTAAAAATTATAATTAATTATTTAAATTGACCTGATTGGTTTTGGTTCGTAATAGAATCATCCTTCCTAACCTTTGCAGCCTAGAATGGCGCCCGGATCCACATGAGAAAAGGAAACGATCCTTTCAAAAGGCGAGCATCCCGTCATCTACCTAAAGGAATGCGACGAAAGCCCACGGCTATAAAAGGATATGGAAACTCACTGCATAGGCACGCTCTCTTATATACTTAAATTAGTAAAATCTCTCCTGTTCTCAAGCATCTAATCACTCTATCCTCTCTTCTACTATTAGTTCATAATAAACTCAGTACTCAAAGAGGCCGCTCTCTACGAGCACTCCACGACCAAAGCCACTCTCTACAAGTACACCTCCGATCCTCATTCTCAACTCTCTTACACAGCATTCAACTCTGCATACTCTGTTTTTATCTTCTTATTCTTGTAAGGTCGACTACTGATTTGACTATCAGAAAATAAATTGGGGAGTGAGTCCTGCCATTTTTCTCTGATTTCTCGTCGTTTATTGTGGTGTGTAGAACCCCAAGCGTACAAGACAATGACCAGACCCGAAGAGCCATTAGGCTAGAATTCGTTCAAAGTTCAGATCAGGGATGCATTACCAATATTTGGATATTTTAAAAATTATATTCAAAGTTGAGATATTATAAAGAAAGTCATGAAATATTTAAATATTTGACAATACATATACTTTTAATATAAATATTTAATGAGAACTCTACTGTATCAGATGGAATAAATTTTTTACCTTTTTTTTCTTAATCTGAAAAAGTTTTAAATGTATGATATGTGATGTAGAATTTTCTATTTGGACAAAATAAAAATAATTGTATTGTAGATAGATTATATTCAAATTTATTATAATATATTATGCACCGCTTAAAGGGCATACCCATTATCTACCGGTGAAAAAAATGATATTTGATCTTATCTATAAATTATTGTTGACAGTCCACATATATATTTGGAATAATACCGTATTAGTCTAAGGATATTGTGAATATATTAACCCATTCTTTAAAATTTGCTATTTGATTAGTCAGTATATGAGATATTAGTCATTGGTTTTTAAATTCTCACGTTTTCTATATAATCTTTTTGTTTTCATATTTTTATATACACTTTTTTGGTATACTAGCATAACAAATATTTTATATGAACATATTTATTAAGCATTAAACATTTTTAAATTTTTATATGTGATCATTATTTACTATTCTTAAGCATATTTTACTCACGGTATATTCTTATATTTTATATATATTAAGCATTAAACCCATGTTCAAAATATTTCAAAACCTTTTCAGATTAATGGATATTAGATTTTTACATAATTGAATGGAGAAATGTTGAAGAATTATAGTTAGGAATTTCAATTATAATATTTTGGGTATGTTTTAAAATTAACATTTTGAATGTGATTGATGTTGAATTTTTTGCAGTTTGGATAGGGCCAATGTGTTATTATAAAAAATTATGTATAATTTTTTATTATTATATATTTGATATTTTAGTTAGATACCTTTTTTTTAGTAATTTATGAGTTGAATATGTATAATGTTAATTTTTAAATCGGATAGGATAGTTTGATCATTCTTGGAGCCACAATAATTTGTTTTTTGATTTTACTTATGGTGTTAGTATATAATAGTCAATCTAATTTCGGTTCATGGACCATGATTATGACGAATACATTTTATTTTTAATATCAGTATTATTATTATCTGTTTGTACTAAAATTGTGACAATGTATTATAACAGGGACATTGATATACTTGGGTAGGAGTTTGAAGTCGTCATAATTTTAGTAGATGGAGTTGATACAGTATTCAGCAGACAGTATATTGTCGCATGTTTTAGGAAAGAGAGAGAGGGGAGAGTGCAGGGAGGGCAAAGATAAGATGAAGACGTAGTATGTGTTTTAGATGAGGGGGTAGACACCATAAATCTATGAAAAAATGTTTTGTTTCATTACTAAAAGTGAGGTGACATCATAAAAGGTGTTAATAAATAAGTATGTAAGTAGTATTGCTTTATTATTTCATCTATAAAAGAAAAGGAAAGGACAAAATACACTATCATATTTGTTAGATTAAAGAAATTTATGTGAAATAGGAAACGTTTTTACAATCAAAGAAGAAAAGCTACTCCAAATTGAATTATTTGCATGTGGGCATTGGCTTTTGGAAATCATACTCCTTTAAAATAGAAGTTAATTCAAATTATTATAATCATAATTATTTAATATTAATTAAATAACTGTATTATTTTTTATTTTTTAATAAAAATATACTTTAAAAAAAATTCTAATTTTTAATATCAGGGGATTAGAGACTCCAAGACCGGGTGAGCTATGCCATATATTGACGCGGTGGGCGGTCAGCAGCGACACATGAAATATCAGCAAGTTTTTAGTGCTGTTGCGCCTCGCATTCCCTTTACCCTTTTAGTGTGGGCGCTGGTCATTCTTTGTGCGCCGTTGTTTGTGCTATCTGCTAACTTACGTCCCCATGCGTACCCTTGCCACCCGAACTCGAGCAACTCCACCACCACCTACACACCCATCCTCGACTGTATCGCCGTCACCATCGCAGCAAAAACCCTTCAGATCGACGGCCTTTCCGTGTGCCGAGTAGCCGCTATGTCGAAAGCTCGTGTTTACGCAGATATCAACGTTCTCCGCCCTCGAGAATACTGGGATTACGAATCCCTCACTGTTCAATGGGGGTAAATTTTTTTCGAAACGCCCTAGCCTAGTTAGTTTCTTAATTTTTGCATCAAATCAACACTGTTCTTAGTTTTAGCTCTTCTGCAATTATTTGCCGGGAGAGGTGCGAGTTCGTGGTGCTTTCGTTGATTCGCCTTTTTTTTTTTTACTCCTATGTTGTTCAGTCTGCGTGGCTTGATTAAAAACACGAATTGATTTCTAAAAAGTTTCTATTGGAAGAGTTGGCCTTGTCGAAGATTGATACTTATTTGTGATTTGTGGTCCGTCAGAGATTAAATTAGGTTTTGGAATCGATATTTTCTTGTTCATTCTTTTCTTCGTGTTCGAGTAGGCTGTCTCTCGTTTATAACGTGACCAGCGCGGACGACTCTTTCCTTAGCGGCGGTGTTATTCAGTAGTGCTCAACGTGCCACCAAGGAGGAACTTCCTTGTGTTGTTGCCAATATTAAAACACTCTGCTGCACAGATTATAGTGACAAATGTGTCATTGTTTCATCATTAAAATTAAAAAACAAAAAACATCTTACTTTATTGTAGAGATTATTATTGCAAATTTGGCAGAGCTTCTGCGTCGGGGTTGATTATATTTTTGGTAGGCACATTAGATTCGTATTAAAGTAGCTTTGTGATTTGGTGTGATCTCAACTCCGATGACACCCAAACACAAAAGCCAAGAGGGTCGCTGGTAAAATGCCTTCTTTGACCCCCCACATCGTGATGAGAAAAGCATCCTAGGTGGCCAACTGAAATAAAGCTCAGTGGATTATTATAGAAATTGTAATGGTACCTTGATAGATTTTGAAACGTTATCAGAATTCCCTTAGGTACTTGATGATAAAAAAAAGCAGTTACCGTGAGTTATAACTAAAACCCCTTCAACTGACTCTGCAAGAAAACTTTTTTCGTTACTTCACCAGATTTATATGCGTTAAAGTCTACTAAGATTCTGAATTGCATATATGTTTCATGTTGAGGATATAAATTATTTGACTTTGCCCTTTCACTTCTCTTTTGTTTGTTTTTCCATGTAATTGCTAAGAAATACTAATTAAAAAAGCCATAAACTCAGTGTGGAACCGGTTATATGCATCTGGTTTTGCCATTAAGCTCTTTCATTTGAAGTGCTACCGAATCCTACTTGTTCCAATTTATTCTAGCACTATCTCTTCCTTGTTGCTATAAACTCCATTAAATCGTTCTTTCTCACGAATAGAATTTCTGGTCCATATTTAAACTGTGTGAATAATTTTTAAATGCCAAAGATGAGAAACATAATAACAAACGCGACCAAGTGCATGAGGATCCCTTATCATAGCTTGTGGGGAAGTCATATGTATGCAATTATGTTCCTAAATTGCATAGAATTCATTTTTGTGGTTTGAAGTTGCGAATTTTAAATTACAATGGAGCAATATTACCCTTGAGCTAAGGCTCACCCTCATAAGAAACATGGTAATATATAAAAAATCTTATACTGAACAATATTAGATTAGCTGGCATAGTTTGTTGAAACTCACATATATATACATATAGCATGAGTTATAAAATTACTGTAGACATGGTATCCAGTCTCTCATATGCTGGACATAATTTGGTGAATCTCTCATATAGTATGAGTTTTAGATTTTAGCACATTTAGTTATTTTATGAGTCATCCATTTTTTCTTCTCTTGTTGATTTTATGTCTCCTGGATTAATGATTGTCAAGTCTTTATATGAATCTAATTTTAGTGAACAAGATGACTATGAAGTTGTGCGAAAAATTGGAAGGGGAAAGTACAGCGAGGTTTTTGAAGGCATAAATGTCAATACAAATGAACGATGTGTGATCAAGATTCTCAAACCAGTCAAGAAGAAAAAGGTGAGTTTCATTTGTTCAATACCTGAAAGTTCACTTTCATCATTTTCCGAATGATTTATGAGATTAAGCAGGCCATACATCATGTATATTTTATCCCATGATGAGGTCCTGTTAACGTACAAATGATTCCAAGTCTATCAAAGCCAGAGGGTCTGCTCAAGAATGTCTGATCATTGTCTTGGCCTTAATACCAGATATAGCACCCCCAAGCTGTCCACCACCCTACAATTAGAACTAACAAGCGGGCAAACTGTTGTGGGTAATATTAAAAAAAGCTTGAGTATATTAGTCAAGAAATATTCAAAATCTGAATGCTAGGATATTCTCTAGTGTACATTTGATGTGGGACCAAGCCTCAGCTGGCTCTTCATAAGAAAGAGCAAGGTTTAACTCTGCTTGGGCTAGTTCCTTTCTTTTTTCCGGGGGGGGGGTTAATTTAGCTTGGGCTAGTTATCCTTGCCTATTTAAAACAAAAAATTGATGGGATCATACAACTAGTATTAAAAGGACAAATATCTTTAAAATTAAAAAAAAAAAAATATTCTAGACAATTTATGTATTAGTTAAGTGTTATATGGTTCAGCATTTTGGGAATTAAAAGCAATATCTCAATGGTATGTGCAAGAAAGAAATGGTTCAGATGATTGGATCTCGTAACTCTGAAGAGGAAAGACAAAACAATAGTGTCCATACTAGAGTTACCCCAATTTGTTCCACCTATTGAATCACAATTTGAATCCATCACTTAAATTATAATAGCAAATGGAAATTCTATAGCAAATGCTAATTCTAAAGATTCCTGTCAAACTAGGAAACATAGACATGATATAGACAAAAGAAGACAGAATTTTTCTACAAATAAGACACAATGCTCTAGGGACACATTATTAAAGAAACCATAGTTTCTTATTAATGTAGAATTTCAATTGATAAAAGACAATGTTTTAAACTAGATAAGCTTTTAAAATTTCATACCTATGCAAATGGCAATATATACTATATGATCTCTATCCTGCCCTCAATTTTTCTTCACTAGGAGAAAATAGTGACTGGGAGCACTTTTCTAATCTCTATTTGGTTTTCAGTTGGAAGAATTTTATACCCATTCAAGTACTCTTTCTTGCTTTTTGTATTTCATAATGAGTTTAAATATCTAGTTCAATCTAACAAGAGACTATATTTTTTGATTTTTTGTGTACTTAATACAAAATTAGCCCATTTGTTCTTAAGATTTAAAAGGAGCCAAAACGTGTTCCCGGCATATTTGAGTTGAATAAAGTACTTTGAATGCATCTAAACATGGTGGAGTTTAGACACCCACAGTCACTTAAAGATAAGTAAATAGATTTTTTCATGAAAATACAAATTAACAATTCATAACTTTAATACATATACAAAATTACTTATCTAGAGGCTTAAATTAAATTATTACCATTCTCATGCATGTAATATAAAGTAAAATGCGAAATAGAGAGAACACAATATTTTGCTGACGAAAGAAAACTTTTGAATAACTTTTTCATAGAAAAACTTTCCGGCCTCTGAGTTGCAAATTAAAAATCTAATATATGAGAAGAGTCAACTTATAAACCAATGAAAAGAAGAGCTAAACTCTCTAGCTGATTAATCCCGGACATGTGACTATCTAAGGTCTTCTTTAGATCTGCAAATCCGTAGCTATATAAAGATCCTCTCAGAATAGATCTCCAATTAATTGAACTCCTCTGGTCAATGCACACTTAAAATCTATACACGAGTCACGTACCGAAACTCTGTAGATTGCATACTAATATATTTAAGGTTTAGTTTCAAATTAATTAAGAGATCACAAGATAATAAAGCTCTCATCTCAAACGAAAAAAGAAAGATCTCTTAACAAAAGTAGATGGTTCTCTCAAATTTCACAATTTCACTCTTAGTTGCTCAAAGAAGGCTCACTCAAGTTCCATACTTCACACACTATCTTCCTCATTCTTTTTTCAACTTAAGGATGTTTGGTTATTTAAAAATGTAGTGAAAACTTCCAATTAAAGCATTTGAGTGGAGTGAATAGTTGGCAAAGAATGTATTTTTTACTCTATTTGAAATCACGCAAACCTTGCGAAAATCAGGTACGAGGTAGTTGGCCTAAGCTTTTGACGTGCAAATTACTTGTGGTTCAAATTTGGAACTTTATAGCTTGAGTCATTGTCTTGTGGACCACTTGTGGTTGATCTCTGGATACGGTTAGCAAAAGCTCCTATAAATATCTTATAGGTTTGGTACATAGTTCTGAGAGCTTGTATACATTTGTTGGACAACCTTCGAATGCAAGTTAAACCATTCTATAGTTTCACTTTAGCATAAAGTCGCGTAAAGATTGCGCGGATGCCCACTTACTAGCCTTAGTGCGAGCTAATGCTCGTACGAAAACTCATCTTTTTACTTTAATCAAATACGATCCTAAAATTTATACTAGATACAAGACATTTGATAATAAAATAATAATCAAAATACAATTCAATGTCACAAAATCTGCAAACACTAAAGACAAATTTAACAATCTCCCCCTTCGATAATTTTCATGACAAAACCCAATACAATTGATATATAAAAAATTGATTTTGATGATGTCCTAATTAGAAACACTAGAACCCCTCACCTCTCGACTCATTGTTGAAAACATTTATTTTGCACAAAAAAATAAATTCAACACAACCCTATGAAGCATAGAGTATTAAAATATATATGATAAAATAAATAAAACAATACATTTGATAAATTAAAAGTCAGTATAAAATAACATGTAATCAAATGGTACAAAATGGTCATATATATCTCCCATACACGTATAATCTCCCCCTAAAAAATAACTTCCCCCTCACGTAATATATCTTTGCCTCTTTATGTCACAAAATGACAAAGGGTTTACTCTCTAGGGCCACTTGAATAGTCTGTGGCATCTGGAGACCCCATCTGAGATTGAAGATGTGCTAGCTAGGTCTACAGCTGTCGGTATTGGGTCTGCATTGCTTGAAAACTTGTGACAACCTGTGAGTTAAGGCTCCGCATACAAGCTATAAGCTCTAACTGTTGCTGAAAAATCAATGCTAATCGGTTCATAAGAACCACAGAAGATGCAAGATGCTAAGGCCAAGAGGAAGGAGCATCTATATGAGATGGTGAGGGAGGCAAAACAGGTGTAGAAGGGGGAAGAGGGAGGACTATCCTCACTCAAGGGATTAGATGTGCCTGGAGCTTATTATGCACAATGTGTGCACAGCTCTGCAAGAGTGCAATGCTCTATGGGTTTTTTGAGATTGCACGAGGCTCGGGAAGAAAGGAGATGCCTATGGAAGATACTAGACGCTGAACGAGACAACCAAAAGGAAGCCTGAATTACTTACAAGAGTCTCTATGTGCCTCTAGAAAATGTGTAACTATGTGAGTAGGCAAATTAATAGAGTCACCTTGGAGTGAGGCAAACAGAAAGATAATCTTAGCTAAGGGTAGTGTAATCATATGGGAGACTCAATGAATATTGGTATGCATGATCATATGTATGGCTAAATGCTCAATGGAAAGCTCCAAGGTAACAAATGAAGTGCTGATAAACTGTGCAGGACAATCACGTAAAAATGAATCAGCAGAGTTGTTAGTGGGGAGGCATCAAAACTATAAGGTTACATCGGATTTGTTGTCTGAGGGTTATGAAAATAGTCATTGACTATCTCCGGGGTGATCCTATGACTCTGACCTTTAATAAATATTGAAAAACTAGGAGGGGATAGGGAGATCTCATGAAAATTAACATAAAACTCTCACTAATGTGGAAAGTGGAGATTGAACATGGCATAAATCTCCAAGTGTTGAGATGTAAACACTATAAATATATACAACGAAAGATCAACTAAGAGGAGCTCTCACTCTAAAAATAGGGGTCTAAATGCTCCCAAGTCCCAACACAAAATATGTCGATCAAGAATCACTCTTTATTGTACTCACAAAAGCCTCAAGCTATATACACTCATCATAGAACTAAACATTTTATGTCTAGACAAACTAGAAATTTACTTTATAAACCTAGGTTTGTTCCTAATTGTCACTTTTGTGGCTAATGTAGCCGTATTTGACCTCAATGTAATATAACAATTTCTAGGAATTCTTATTTTTGATTCTATCAAATTCAAGAACTTGAGCGCCAAGTTTAAAAGTAGTATTGTTGGTGTCTGACTTGACCAATAATGTTAAGATTGAAAAGTGGATTTAGGTCAAGAGGAAGAAATTGGCTGATAGAGCAAGGGGGTTGTGCTGCTCCTTTAGTAGTATTTTTTTTTTCTTTGTATATAGCTTATGTTGCATTATGCATTCGGGTAGGTGCCCTTGCATTAGAGTAGTGCTTATACGTGCATTAGTCCATGCATTTTTTCTGTTGTGTCCAATTTTCATAAAAACATTATTGACATTATCAAATTTGTGAAAAAAGATGTTGAGTATGCTAGGTCTACAAAATATTTATAAATTTTTAATAAAATTAGTAATTTAGTTGATGCACTTTTTGATGGCTTAACGGTGCTATTTATATTACAGTCACACTTTATTCCGTTATGGAGACTTGACCAAGAATGTGTATTTTGAGACGTTAATCTAAGGTGTGTTAGATTGATCTTGAATTTGAATTGATCTCGGGATAGTTGAATTTTATTTCATGTAAAACGCTCAGAAAAATGAAAAAAGTGAAAAATAGAAAAGGAAAAAAATAAAATGTGGAAATATAAAAATTCATCTGAAAATTTCAAAAAATAAAAAATAGATTAATAGGACATTTGTTATAATATGAGGCATATCAATGAAGGGCTCATAAAAAGGGGAAGAAAAAGGAGAGATGAATGTTCTATAAGAATTGAATTTGACTTTCTCATCTGAGTAATATATCAACATATACCGGAGAAAACCAAGTCGTGTGCATTGTTCGAAGTTTAGAGTTTGTCCTACGGAATATAGCACATTAACGACACATGCTACACTTTGTATGTTTTATACTTTGGCTAATCGTGTGTGTTTGCTTTTAAATTAATCACAAAAATTTTGGAAAAAGTATACTCAATTGATTTTTCTTATGATTTGATATTTTGATATAAAAATTATTTAATTTCATATGTATGTGTTACATTTTCAGTAAAAAACCTAGGGTGACAGATCCAATCTACCCTTATAGTTCTAAGGCCTTCTCTACTAGCGATTTTGTAGTTTTATGTTTGCTTGATCTTCCCACATTGTTTTGTCGGCACCTCTTTTGTCATCTCAGGGCTTTCTACTGAGTGCTTAGTTATATGTAGGATCATGGATACCAATATTCAGCCAATCTCACATACCCTCAGCTAGGACTATGTTTTTGTTTGCCTTAATCCGAGTTGATTCTATTGATTTGTCGACTCATATAGTTACACATTTTCTATTGGCAAGTAGAGATTCTTGTAAGAGATTTAGGCTTGCTTTTGGTTGCCTCATCTAGTGTCAAGTATTTTCCCAAGACATCTCATTTTCTCTAGATGCTCTTGCAAATCTCAGGAAACCCATACTGTGCTCTATGCTCCTGTAAAGCTGTGCACACATTCATCATGCATGGCAAGCATCTGACATCTGATCTATTGAGTGAAGATAGTCCTTCCTCTTCCCCTCCTGCACTTGTTTGTCCTCGCTCTCATTCTCATACAGATGCTCCTTTTTCCTTCTTTGGCCCTTCTGATCCTGCTCCTTTTGTGGTTCTTATGAGCTAGTTATCATTGATTCTTCAGCTGCAGTTCGAGTTTATGGCTTGTATGAGAAGCCTGGACTCTTGAGTTACTACGAGTTTTTAGATGATGTAGACCAAGCACCGATAGCTGTAGACCCAACTAGAGAATTTTCGATCTCTGATGGGAACTCTAGATGCTACAGATGATTTAAGTGGCCCTAAAAAGTAGACCCTTTGTCATTTTATGAGAAAAAGGGGGATAGATTTATCATTTGAGGGGGAGATATTTTTTTTATTTGGGGGAGATTATGTGTGGATGGGGAGATATATATAACCAGTTTGTATAGTTGGAATTCATGTTATTTTATTTTGATATTTGGTTAACTATGTGCCTGGTTTTATTTGCTTTACCATATATATTTTAGTACTATGTTCATAAGGCTGTGTTGAGTTTATTGTTTGTGTAGGATAAATGTTTACAACTGAGTCGAGGGATGTGGAGTTCTAGTGTTTTTGATTAGGTCATCATCAAAGTTATTTTTTATATATGATGTATTGTGTTTTGTTACGAAAATTGCCAAAGTGAGAGACTGTTAGGTTTATCTCTAGTGTTGACAAATTTTATGACATTGAGTTGTGTTTTGAGTCTATTATTTTGTTATTATTATGTCTTGTATTTAGGTGTAAGTTTTAGGATAGTATTTGGTAAAAGTGAAGGGATGAGTTTTCATATGAGCATTAACTCTCTCTGAGGCTAGTCAATGGGTGTTTGCATGATTTCATCGCGACTTTATGCTCGAGTGAAACTATAGAATGATTCAACATGTGTTCGAATTTTATTCACTATATGTCTACATGTTCTTGGGATTGTGTATCAAACCTGCAAGATGTTTGCTCGATAGGAGTTTATGCTAACCATGCCTAGAGAAAAATTGCATGTAGTTCCCGAGACAATGGCTCAAGCTATGGAGCTCTAGATTCGAAATTTAAGTCTTTCGTGCATCAGAAACTTGAGTCAATTGCTTGGTAGCTCCTTTGCACGAGGCTCATGGGATTTTAGTTTGAATGAAAATATA
The DNA here is from genome assembly GCA_033239525.1 of Nepenthes gracilis. Taxonomy (NCBI): domain Eukaryota; kingdom Viridiplantae; phylum Streptophyta; class Magnoliopsida; order Caryophyllales; family Nepenthaceae; genus Nepenthes; species Nepenthes gracilis. Next base: position 17,959,481 of record BSYO01000006.1, read on the forward strand.
GTTTTTACCCACTACCTACTCCCATCAATTGCTTTGATTGGAAGTTTCCACCACATTTTAAAATAACCAAATATCATTTGGTAAAAAAAGAGTAAGGAAGATACTGTGTGAAGTGTGGAACTTGAGTAAGCATTCTTTGAGCAACCTATAGTGAAATTTTGAGAGAGTCATCAATTTTCGTGAGAGATCTTTCTTCTTTGTTTGATATGAGAGCTTTGTTATATTGAGATATTTCATTTGACCTGAAACTGAACCTCAAATTTATTATCCTACAATTTATGAAGTTCCGATGTGTGGATCGCATGTAGATTTAACACTTGCATTGGTTGGAGTAGTTCGATCAACTAAAGATTCACTCAAAGGAACTAGAAGATGTTCGGGTAGTTGTGAATTTACCGATGTAATGAGTGTCTTAGATAGTCATGTGTCCAAGGTTAGTCTGCTAAAGGGTCTAACACATCTTTTCGTCAGTATATAAGTTGACTCTTCTCGTATAATAGATTTGCAATTCGTAACTCATAACCTGGAGGGTTATTCTATGTGAACAAATTGTTAAAGAGTTTTTCTTCATCACTAAAATATTGTGTTTTGTCTATTTCTACATTTTACTTTATGTTATATGTATAAAAATGATAATTTAATTTAAGCATTTAGATGATGAGTAATATTTTTACGTGTATTGAAATTATGAATGATTAGTTTGTATTTCTAAGAAGAAACACTTATTCAACCCCTCTAGGTGTTTTGGGTCTAAGTGCTAAAATTTTGAAACTTAAATATGCATAAAAAAATTATTTATTTAGATGTTTATATTAAATCATCACCGTTCTCTTACATATAATATAAAGTAAAATGCGAAAATAGAGAAAATACAATATATTGGTGACAAAGGGAAACTCTCAAACAACTCATTCACAGGAAAAACTTTACCTTGTCTGAGTTGCCAATTGAAAATCCACTATATGAGAAGAGTCAATTTACAGTTTGACGAAAAGATGTGCTAGACTTTTTAGTTGACTAAATCCAGACATGTGACTATAAAGGCTTTTCATATATTTGCAGATCCGTAGTTATCTATATATTATTTATTTTTTTCTAGTGGATCTTCGGTTAATTGTGCCTCTAGCCAATGAATGTCTCAAATCTACACATGAGCCATACACTGGAACCCTGTATATTGCATACTAGTAAATTTAAGGTATTTAAGGTTTAGTTCCGTATCAAGTGAGAGATTTGAAGATAATAAAGCTCTCAACTCAGGCAAAAAAGATAGATCTCTTAATAAAATAAATGATTCTAATAACTTCACTCTTGGTTGCTCAAAGAAGGCTTACTTAAGTTTCATATTTGACAAACTATCTTCCACTCTTTTCCAACATAAGGATGTTTGGTTATTTAAAAATGTGGTGGAAATTTCCCGTCAAAGCTAATGAGTGCAGTGAGTTGTAGGCCAAAAATTTTTTTTACCATGAACCTCATGTGAAGCAGGTACCAGGCAGTTGGCTTAAGCTTCTAAATTGCGCACAACTTGCTGTTAGAATATGGAACTCTATGGCTTGAGCCATTGTCTCATTGACCACTTGTGGTTTTGTCTCTAGACACGGTTAACATAAGCTCCCATCATGTGGATATCTTGCAAATTTAGTACACAGTCCCTAGAGGTTGTAGACATATTGAACACCTTTAAACACAAATTGAACCGTTCTACAGTTTTGCTTGAGCATAAAGTCATGCGAACACTCACTGACTAGCCTTCGCATGATCCAATGCTTGTGCAAAAACCCATCCCTTCACTTCAACCAAATGCAATCATCAAAATTATACCTAGACACAATAAATAATAATAATAAAATAATAGACTCAAAATGCTCATTAGTATTATAAAATTTATCAACACTAAAGATAGACCTAACACATCTAAACATGTCTAAATGACATTGCACAATAGGTATACCAAAATGTAACCCAGATAGTGTTTGTTCTTCCCACTCATAGACTATAAGATCTCTTGCCCTCTTTATATTTTTATTTGTTAGGAAAAAAAGGTACCGAAAATGGTTTTCTAGTATCTGGAATTTGATTTCTAGTTACAAGAATTTTGAAGAACTGCTTCATCTGTTTTTCATAAATCATAAGAGATGAGTTCTGATATCTGGTTGTCTCCGGCTATCAGCTTTTAATTTTCATACTATTAAGTACCTAAATAAGATTGTTTTTTTTTTTTGGAAAATTGAGAAAGAGACAAATAACATTCCCCCAACAGGTCCAAACCTGTCGGCATGTCTCGTCCATTGATGGAAATATTAGCTAATATGTATCGGTATCAAGGCTTTCCGATATCAATATTTTTAGATTTCGAGATATGTTTTCGTATCTGCCAATATAACTAATATATTGGCCAATGCAATTCTGTCAATTTATGATTTTTTTTTTAATTTCTGTCTGATATATTTAATATCATTATGTATTATTAAATATATACGATACCGATATAACCGTAATTGATATCAATATTGTCACCCATGGTCTTGTCAAATTAAATAAGAATTTTTGAATGTTTCCCAATGTGTCCGACACATCTCCAAGCATCTGTAGCGTGTTAGTTCGGTTACATGTCTGACTGATACGCTATTATGTAGGAAGTGTTTGTGTTTCCTAGTTCCTTGTGATAAACCAATTTAATAAGAAAACAGGGAAAACAATGACAGATGTCTTAATATTGGCATTCTTTTATGATGCCATGATACTTTTGTTTCTTATTAATTGTCTTAGAACTAATAAGACACATATTCTAAATAAATCTACATGTGATGTATTTTGTATGCTTCCTTAATCGTTTCACATACTTGAATATTCCTAACTACCCATACTTAACATTGTTCATACTAGGCTAAAGTAATGTCCTATAGAAGATGAGATAAATAATGGCCATTTAAGATGGGATTATAATTTTCAACAATGACAAGTCAGTCCACGCGCAGAGGAGTGTCAACTTAGTGTTAACAGGGCTGAAAAGGAGAATGATTCCTGTAGAAAAACATTGGTCGTCATATTTGAGAAGGGAAATCTGTTTTTGTTTTTTTTTTTTTGGTTAGTTTTGGTTTTATTTTTATCTAATTGTGGGCTTTTGGCAGGTTCTATGTGGGTTGTTAGTGATTTTTCATGGAATTCCATTTTTGGTTTGTGGTGGAAGTGATTGTAGTTTTCACATGTGGCTTTCCATTGATGTCATTTTTGGGTATATTTTACCTTCATTCTTGCTGATCTAAAGAGGGGGAGAGAGAGAGAGAGGGAGTGATTGTTTTTGTGTTTTTTTTATTGTGGTGTTGCTTTGCTGCTTTAATTTTTATTGGCTGCTCTCCTCATCTGTGTTATGCTTTCCATTATGATGATGCCAAAATGTATTTATCTAACTATAAATCTTGTAATGATCATTTTGGCAGATAAAAAGAGAGATAAAAATTCTTCAGAATCTGTGTGGGGGACCAAATGTTGTAAAGCTACTTGATATTGTCAGAGATCAGCACTCTAAAACACCTAGCTTGATTTTTGAGTATGTGAACAGTACAGATTTTAAAATCCTGTACCCCACATTGACTGATTATGACATACGCTACTACATCTATGAACTTCTGAAGGTAATGTATGTATTTTGTAAGTTAACTGTGCAAGAGTCTTCTGACCCCTTCCCCATTTATTGTGAATCTGTCAGGAGTTTTATTTATCACTTTTACAAGTGGCGGCTAGAGAATAGGTTTGCTGACTTGGATCTGGGATTATAGGCCAGGAGCTGAAAACACAGAACATTTACAAATTTTTTCTACCAATTTGTATATCACTGCACATTTGCTGTTCTATCATTTTCCTCGTCATCTTTTATCTTGTGTGTTGTGGAACCATTTTTCTGTTTGCCATATTTTTCATGATTATGCATCAACTCTTAACTTTGGGCTGCTGGAGTTTGTGCTCCTTGTATGGATTGTGCAAAGGCATTTCGAAGGGTTGGTTTTCCTGCGAGTGCAATGTATCTGAAGTGATGGCCTCACATTGTTTTATCTCATGGTCAGTTATATACAGTGTGATTTGGTCAATCTTCCTTTTCTTAGTGGACTATCTGCTTTGGGTCAGGTGTTATGAACAAGAATATAGGCATTGTCACTTCATAATTTTTGCCCTCTTTTTTTCTTGGGGGGGGGGGGGGGGGATGGGAAGGGGAACCTTGGGTGCTGATGTGATCATTAGGAATGGATACCCTGTTGAGACATGGTTATGAAGATTTTAAGAGAGCACAGCTTGGTTAGCTGCTGCCAAAAGTGCTAGTTATCACTAAAATAGGTAGATAAATTGGTTTTAAAAGAGAATAGAAAAAAAAGGAGTGGGACAAGCAGCAAATTAGACCTACGGGACAAAGATAATATGAAGTGGGAGAAGTTGGTAAATTGAGGCTTCATAAGACAAAATTATAATGTGGCTTAGGGTTGCAAAGTAAGAAGTATCTTGATGTTGTAGGATTTCGTCTACCATATCTTCACAGAAGAAGTGGCTGTGATAGCCATCACATCTATATTCTTAATTTCCTGGAAGCGTGACAAGTTTTAGAATTCCCTTTTTCTGTCTGTTTCTTTCCCTCCTTGGAATCTTGAGTGGACAGATGATCTCACTCATAAACCAGCAGTTATTGCAACTTTGTTTAAGTTGCTTCTCTTCTTGGACAAATAAACATCGTCTCTAATGGCTTCATGAATGCATCTTCTTTCTTGACTAATACAGAAGCTAATTTTTATTTTGTAGGCCTTAGATTATTGCCATTCCCAGGGAATAATGCACAGAGATGTCAAGCCTCACAATGTCATGATTGACCATGAGCTACGGAAGCTTCGCTTGATAGATTGGGGTCTTGCAGAATTCTACCACCCTGGCAAAGAGTATAACGTTCGGGTGGCCTCAAGGTAAGTATTTGCTAATATTGTTTGTGCACTCAAAATTAGACTGCCATATAAGCTCCCGGTGGAAAATGGTAATGGATTCATGCTTAAAAATGTGATTTTGGAGGTTTGTGATCTTGCAGAAGTTTAGGAAGATCACAACCGAAAGGATTTTGAATTTAGAGATGGGGAATCTATCTTCTTTTGGCATGGGATTCATGGCTCCTCTCTCCTTGGGGAGCACATTTTCCCACCTAACAAGTCTTAAACATTTTTCTCTCCTTCCATCGCAGTATCATCAATGGTCTCTTTGTCTTTCTTATAGAGAGATAGACGGACACAGTGGAAAGAGGTAAAGGAATGCAGGTTAGCCTTTCAAGTTATATTGAGAAGGAGAATGAGGAAAGAGGTAGATAGATTGACCATCCCTTTTGGTCTTCAATTGAGACCAATAGCCTAAGCATCTTGGATTTCTTACTTTTTGGAGGTGATGCATGTGAGATCGAGTGAAGCGTTTTGGTGGGTCTGTTTTGAGGTTAAAACTTGGTGTGTGGAAAAGGAGGATGTTTGGATATTGATTTCTCCATAGGGAGTTGAAAGTTTCCATTTTCTACGCTGGATCCCTGACTACTTTAAAGGCAATTGGTGGAGGTACTTTTGCTGTGAACAATAGGTTATTCAACTGTTTTTAATGTGTTCATCAAAGGTGAGGTTGGTGGTTTTCTTGGACTGAGGTGTTTAGGATAAGATTGATGGAAGAGGTAATCCAAAAGATGTGAAGGTTGTTTATGTTGCAGCACTGATAATTAAATAACAATAGTGGGCTGCAAGATTGGGTTATCTCATATTTGTGGCAAGCTTGAAGACGGCTTAGTGGATTGTAATGACCTGTGTGTCGAAACATATTATTGACATGGGCTGTTGGTGGATCTATAAGATGGACATTGATTTTTTAAAGGCTCTCAATAGACACAATATAAAACTTTTGAGGTTGCATTATAAACTAGTCTAGGTACTTTTCTGAAGATACCGAAGTTCCGACACAAGAGAGTAGTGTATATGTTCATGGACGTCTAATTCACATATGCCCATGCATATTTGTGGTGACTCAAGCCCTAATCATCAGACCTGGCCCAAACCACTTACACGGATAATCTCAAAATATAAAACCATTAAATATTCATCATACTTTCAATATTTTCTAATATAAAATGTTATCTCAATAATACATCAAGCAAATGTCTACGGAAAAACAAACTACTAACAATCATGCGCTGCAACTCGAAAGAAATCACCAATCCTCTATCAAAATATCACCTGATTGTCATCAAATGGAAATATGGCAATTAGTCTCTAGAATATCACCTAATTGTCATCAAATGAAAATATAGCAATTAGTCTTCAGAGTCCTCTCTACTTAGAAGCATTGTAGCTGATGTAGGTTCCCCCACTAGTGCTATGTAATCGACTCTAATTTGGAACTAATAAAATGTTAAAGTGAGGCAAATACCCAACAAATGATAATAATTAACGTATAATAAATAATAAATATCTCAGGTATGTAATAAGTGAAATATACAAAAGTTGCAATAGTTATACAAAATTCAATAATAAACTCTATTTGAAAATTTACAACTTGTTGTAGCTACAGCTTAAAAGCAATGACAATGATAAGTCCTATCGGATTATCATGTCACCAAAATAAAAGGATTTTGTAGAATATGGATTTCATCAATAATAGGTAGAAATCCCCTACAGTCTGATATCAAGAGAAAAATAGAGATTCTTTTGATCCGAATATCAGCATGAACGATCTGAATATCAGATAAGAATAAATATCATGGATTCCACAGAATCTGAATTTTATTGAATCCAAAACATGGAATCTACTGAAAAAACTCCTGGATTCTTTTAAATCTCGAACTCAATAGGCATCATTAATAACAAGATAACACGAAAAATCTTAGATTTTATTTTACCACCGTAAACCAAAGGCCACATATGTTTGCCCTAGATAGTTGGATACGTACCACGAGATAATTGATACTTGAAAGTTTGACATTCGACCAAATTTATGGCCTATCGAGACTTTACTAAATAAAGTACAGACGTCTCACCATTTCATCTATCCAACAAATTAAGGGAATCATTTCAACATATAAAACCTAGTACCTTCACCATTATATCTTTCGATACCACACTATACGATGGTCACTTGCCTATAAATATCCCTCCACACTAAGCAATATATCTCAACAACACCATGATATGAAAATCAGTATTGGATGACTATGATTGCACTAAGGTGTTGTAGGTTTCATATTTTTTGATACCATAATATTTTTATATAATTTCCTTTATCTTAATCGTAGAAAGCCAATAATATACTTCATGCAATCGAGTATAACGCAAAGGAATTTCACAACTACAACAATAGAAGTATTGTTCGACGCTGATAAAGACCGTACTCATAATGTAAAGAAAGTTATCATTGAAGGAAACAAGGAGGATCTTTGGACACTCTTAAGTATCCGACTACTATCAACTCATCAGCACATGACGGCCTACTAAGCCCTGCAACTTCTAAAATGATGCTGTCAACTACCAAACCCAACACTACACTAAACTAAATTAATTCTTCTAACATTTGTGCTTCTGCCCGGACATCGTAACGCACACCGACTTGTAAGACCAAAGTTTATCAATTTATTAATCTAACATCTATGGTCGTAAAAGATGAGTGCCCTCCATTTTCTCACAATTGGATAGAATTTGTGAAATGTCACTTTTTTTCTGAAACTGTCTTGATGCTTGAGCGCCAATCTATTGCTAGACCAACACTGGATCATCAGCTCAAGGAAGATGAGAGACCTAAAGTGTAATACAATAATAAGGCATTAAAATGATATATACTTTACATATTAATTAAATGAAGCTACCAAAAACCGAAGATCTTCTACACTTCACTGATTCATGATGGTAAAAACCATGGCTGTGAAAACTGTCTTCTAGCACCAATTTATGATCACAATTGTTCAAACCAAAGTGATTTCATTCTTTATTTCTTCAATAAATATACAACATCCTTCATGTTAAATCCCCATTAAATGAACTCTAATTAACATTTCTATCTCAACTATCACTGATGGTGAAACCCATCTGAGAAAATAAAATACCTCGTTTCCTCAATAAAATAATTCCACTTCATAAACATAAGATTCTTAAATAGAGAGTCACCAATATGCTAAAACCAAGACGTTTAAGAAAGATCAGTAACTGACAATTTCTCCATCAACCTGTGATCTTTTACTGCTGTTTTAGTAGTATTTTCTCCCCAAACAACTTTTCATTTTAATTACTTCATTAATCAATCAAAACAACTTTAGACTCTATGATCCATCGTTTAACAGAAACAATTTAATTATACAAATCCTTGGAGGCCAAACAGCAACTAAGGATTGCTAATTATCACATTAAAGGATTACTGCCGCTTTACAGTAACTTCAAAGCCGGGAAAACATATATGCTTGAATTCGTCCATAGTGCACTAACAACAACAGAACGTGGAATCACTTAATTTGCAAGGACACCTTACAAAAATTAACACTCAAAATTCACGATTGTTGGGTAAATCATTTGTAAATTTGAAGCCAGTTTCTGATGTTATCACTGCTCCTTTATAAATCATTTGCTGCCTTTCTCTATATTTAATTTTATACATGATGCAAATAAAATTCTAATTATTAAACGGATGCTTTAAACTTGATTCGTTTTGGAACATGGTTCGGAAAGCATAATAACATAGCTCAAATTGGTGGAGAACATGGACTTTAGCAAGCCAATGGAATTGGAAAAAAAATACACTACAAGTTGCTAGAATCATGAAGGGTGGAGAGATTCACCTGTCTGTTTTTTTCCCTTCGGCAAAACAGAGCATGATGCCCAACAATAATGGGTATCAGCCATAGTCATTGACAGCAGCAGCAATCGTTGACAGTAGCAGCTTCGATGACCCCCTCTTTTCTTTGATTTTTCCCTTCTGTCACTGCTTTCTTCCTCCTCTCCCTCTCTCTGCTAATCCCGATTGATTGGATGCCACGAAATGGAAGGAAACACAGTGATAATAGAAATGGTGAAGGGAAGGTGTGGCTAATAGTTGGTTGAGGTCAAATATTTGGCCGGTATCACTGTCGGCCATGGTGAAGAAGCGGCATGGAAATGGTATCATTGTCGGCGATGGTGAAGAAGCGGCATGCAAATGGCTAGGGTTGGAGAGAAGAAATATTTGGGGACAATCGGGAGAGAAACAGCTGAGGTGTTTGGGAGAACATAATTGATGGCCCTCTCTCTCTCTCTTTATTATTATTATTATTATTATCATCATCATCATCATTACCATCATCATTACAGTGGAATAATTTAATATAAAGGACTCCCTAAACTTTTGGTATAATATGCTTGATCTATGCCGAAAACATCATATATAGAACGGAGAGGGTTTCCTAACTTATGCCTGAATGCCGGAATAATCAGTTGAATTCAAATTTGAAATTTTGCTCTTCAAAAGGATTATATTTTTATAATATATCCCTTTATTCCAAAAATCAGCCTAGCCCCGACTATGTAGTATCAATTTTAAAGGACTTATTGGTATAATTTAATTTTACAATTAATAACATGAAGGTCACGGATTCTAACAACGGAACAACCTATATGCAATGCTAGGAGTAAGGCCCCATATATCTAACGCTCTTGGGTTCTGCGATGTAGGAGCCTTGTGCACTGGATTTCCCCATTTTTGCTTTCTAGGGAGAGGTGGAAGTTGTAATTTCAAATTGGTTTAGGCATATAGGACTTCTTAGGTTAGACACAGCTTCGTAGAAATTATCAAGGTCTATAACTCGTATGGATTTGTGAGTGCTGCTATTGTGTTTTCAGTAATTTCTGACTTCGTATCTTGTTCCCAGATACTTTAAGGGGCCAGAACTTCTTGTTGATCTGCAAGACTATGATTATTCTCTGGATATGTGGAGTCTTGGTTGCATGTTTGCTGGAATGGTGAGAGTTCAATGATCAGAATTGTTATATATGGCACTTGAGCTACTTAGGGCCAATGAAGTGCTGTTTTTTTAATTGTTTTTTCCTTGTATCATATGTTGACTTCATATTACTCATTATTCTATGAATTGTGTATAGATATTCCGCAAAGAGCCATTCTTTTATGGTCACGACAACCATGATCAACTTGTCAAAATTGCGAAGGTGATACCAATTGATGCAACTTGATGTTTCTCATTTCATCTTGTACATTTTGACGACATAATAAAAGCATAAAACCTTATCTGGGAACATATATTATTTCAAAACCCACTTAGGGTAGCTCATTCAATGAAAACCTCACATTTTCGCCATCAAATCTTGGGCTCATCTAATATATGGTTCTTGCCGATGGGGTTATTAGCCTAGGTTTATTTAGGCCTCTTATTAGTTGTTGGGTAGCAAGGGAAGGTCATTTAAATGGTCCAGTGGTCCTTGTTAGTCTGATGTGGGATGTAATTCCAGGTTCTTGGGACAGATGAGCTAAATGCATATCTCAACAAATACCGTTTAGAGCTTGATCCTCAACTGGAAGCACTTGTTGAGAGGTATGAGCTTTGAATTTGTGTTTCATGTGTCTGGTGCATAGATGAAAAAACCTGTATCATATTAGTATCTTTATCTGTATCGGTCACTACCATATCTATGTCGGATAATATTGGAAGAGATTGTAAGCTAAATGAAAAATAACAATTGATATATAAGCTAAATATTAGTCATATCGGCCGATATATCACGACATATCGCCGATACACAATATATCATGATATTTTTGAATGCTAACTAGCATGAATGAATGGATGGAACTTTACATAAGATAGAGTGACTGAGAGGTGGCTATAAAAAGTCATTTAGTTATATGTCATTCCATATGTCCACAGGCACAGCAGAAAACCCTGGTCCAAATTTGTTAATGCTGATAATCAGCATCTAGTTTCTCCTGAGGTAACTTTAAATCTTTCCTCCCGACTTTTAAAGGGCTGTCTTCTCTTGTTTTATGGCCTTTTCTTATTGACAATGACCATTATAACTCGTGTTTATTCTTCAGGCCATTGACTTTCTTGATAAGCTCCTGCGGTATGATCATCAGGATAGGCTTACAGCAAGAGAAGCAATGGTACTTTTACTAATGCCAATGTTCTTATCATTTGTGTTCTAAGTCTACCGTGTAGTGTGCTCAGATGTGTGCAGAACTACCTATTTAAAAACCAGTGCTGCTGTCCTTGGATTAACAATTTTAACTCGAGCAATACCAGTTTTGGAAGTGCATGCGGTCTAAGGGTGGGATTATCCTGTGTCCTTGAAACCACCGCATGCCTTCTAGATGGAGACAGTAGTGGAACAACCTTTTGTGGAAAAATCTGAGGCAAAGGCAGAAATAAAAGAAATTCCAGCTATCCCTATAAAAAATATTTGTTTTTTTATATTTCTTGCCAGGGTATAGTTACCCACAAAAAATGATAATTCTCAAAATCCATTTGCTCATTTATCCTGGCTTCCCAGTTTTTCCCAATCCTGGCGGCGTCCCCTCAAGCCTCAAATCTCTTTGCATGATTTGAGACACAATTACTATTTCTCTCGCCTTGATTTATTTTTCCCCCGTCTCGACATTGATTCCTCTTTCCTCTCGCAATCAGTTTCTCTTGCCTTGCTGCCCTTCATTTTTGTTTTGGGTGGAGTCATCGCCGGCTTCAGCAGCTACAGGCTCATCTATGGAGTTGTCTCCCACTTTTGCTCTATGCAGAATCCACCAATAGGTAGATGCAGGACGGAATCAATTTTGAAGTTCTGCCAAAAAGTCAGAATCGGATCCGGAATTCATTTTTCTGTTACCCACACCCATTTGCATGGACCTTGTTGCTCTTCCTTATGGATGCATAGACGAGTCATCTTTGTTCGAGCCATGCTAAATGGCCTTCCTTGCTGATTTATCTTTGTTTTGTCTACCTTTTAAGTGGCATTTGCTAAATGCTGCTATGTTGGGTATAAAAAGAGCTGTATTATGATCGAATGCTTTTATTATTAAGATAATGCAAGGATGCTTACGTAGGTGTACCGTATCTTCTTGCAGGCTCATCCCTACTTCATTCAAGTAAGAGCTGCCGAGAGTAGCAGAATGCGGACTCAGTAACCCCTATGGCCACCGGAGGCACATTACCGAAACCCAAGATTGTTGCTCAACAGTACTTTCCCAATGTTGCAGCTGCTCGGTGCGGCGTGTGGGCAGCTGTGGGGTTCACTGTGCAATTGTGTCTTCTTCAGTCTGTTGGAGAAATGACATGACTCCATATATTTAGCATTGATGCTAACTTCTCCATTAATTGCTCCGTAACTGCGATTCTGTAAAGCACTTTCTGCTTGCTTCCTCTGCTCTGGTCATTCACATTGGAAATTTTACTTTAATTACGACTGAACTGCGCCCTATGAGTCAGGGGTATCAAACGGTGTGTTTGCAGTTTGTTTTGTGCTTTAATTTATATTATATTTTTAATTTGATTATAGATTTTGTTTTAATACTAACATGTATTAAATATTTAACTCAATAGTAAATAAAAATATATAGATAATTTTTTTAAAAAAATTGAATTTCATCTACTAAATTACTCCAAATCCCCTTCGATTAAAATATAATGCCCTAGTCCGCATTTTACAAAATTATTGAGTTTTTAGTTGTTTTTTTCCATCTTCTTTGCTGGAATGGGCTGGGATTGTGGAGGTTCTACGCAACCGAATCGTCTCGAGCTGACTGTAGTTAGTTAGGTACCTGATGCTGGGTTCCTTAACCGACGCTTACTCTAATGCAACTAACTAATTAAATTCCAACTATTGTTTAAAATAAAATAAAATTTTTATTGTAAACTTATTTTTGATTTCTTTTTTATTGAACGAATTTTTTTTTTTAGAAAGATTACAGTAAATTTATGGTATAAATTATATTTTTTCTCTAGATATATTTAACGGACATCCTCTGAAAATTTTTAAGGTACATTTAAATAATGTTTATTTAACATATAATTTTTCATTTAAAAAAAATAATTAATGTGACATAAAATTATTAAAAAAAGTTAGGTAGAAATTATCTAAAAAAAAGCGAATTAAATTGATATTTCGGGACCTCGAATGGGGGCCATGACTCACATGAAAAAAGCGTGGCAGAAAACAGAATCCGAATATACTTTGCTCTCATCTGGCAAAAGCAAAATAAATAGATAAATAAAAGAAAAAGCAAAAAAACAGCTGACCCCTGAAAATATATCTCATCGAAACACTTTCGCCAATTTCTTCCTTCTAATCCATCCATCTCTCTCACCTCTGTCCATGGAGCTGTTACTTGAAATCGTTCTAACTATTTCTCTCTCTTTCATGTTCTCCTTCGTCTTCACCAAGCTTATCTTTATGAGCTCAGCAGCAGACGATTTTGAAAACCACGAATCTGCGTTTAAATCGTGCAGGGATTTGATCCTAGACAGAGCAGCGATCAATGAGCAGTATTTTGGCGCCAGATCGAGTAGTAGTGACGGAAAAAGGAGCGAGGGAAAAGTTCAGTGTATTAGACAAATAACCGAAGTAGACGGATTCCAGGGGCTGTCATTTCAGGAGCAGGCCGACTCTGAAGAATCCGCAAATGAAGGTAACGGATCAGTGCAATTTTACTACAATATTAGCAAGATAGCTGTAAACGAAGATAACTATAGGCAAATCATGGTTGGTGAATTGAGCGAGAGTGCCGATGTGTTCGATTCCGCAGAGCATAGCGAAGGAATCACAGGCGATGGCGATTGTGAAGATGAGCTGTTTGAAGAAAGTCGTGAAAGTAGCGGAGCGTGTGAAATTGAGATCGAATCTGTGGAGGACGAACCGCGAGGAAGGAAGAGCGAAGAAGAGGTTGATCTATTGGATCCCGAAGACGATCGGGGAATTGTGATGGATGATTGGGAGGCGATAGAGAGACGAGATTTTGAGGACGGTGACGATCTCGTGGAAATCTGGAATGCCAAACAGTGAGTATGAATGATGCTTGTTCGGATAGAATTTGCAAAACCTGTAACCTGTAACTAAAATAAAAATTCAACGGATAGCCATTAGCGATTATCATGGTTCATGGTGTATAGATATCTTTTTTGTTGATATTGTGTTAAAATGTGATTAGTGGATTGAAAGTGGACGCCATTAGCAAATTTCTGTGTGCCAGTTCTTAAATCTGCTTAATTTTTTTTTTTTTTTTGGGGGGTGCTGGAACACCAAAGAATTCTAGATTGTCTTCAGATTTCATGAGATTGTCTGCATTTAATTGTAGCTTGACTGGCGACAATTTCTTCGTTCTCTTCCTCTTTTTCCTTCCTTGGCCAACGGTTTGTTTTATAGCTTTCTGGCTACATCTTAATTCATGGTAATCTTTCTGTTAATGAATGAACGAGGCTCTGATGATGCTTTTTCCCCCTTTTACTTTATCAAATATAATTAGATATAAGAACCCAAATTACTTTGGAGGTCAAGGGCCTTGTCAGGCCAGGGCCTCCATCTTTTAAATAGATTAAAACTTATTCTGTCCATTTTTATTATTAATTTTTAAATTAATAATTATAATTTAATTATTTTAAAATAATTAGTTTTAACTAATTTTTTCTATAAAAATAGGCATTAGCAATGTTAATGTTTATTATATTTGAAAATTTTACTTTTAGTTTTGCAAAAAGGTTATAGCCATTCATTTTAAAATACATATTTAAAATTAAAAAAATAAATACCTTTACTCTTATAACAGAGACAGCTCCTCTTAATTCAACGCGGGATTGTTAGACAAAGCCCAACGTATTATATACGTTTTTGGCCACGTGCAAATGTTAAAAGAATGAAAAGCATCTATTACAGAGATTTAGGTTTGGGATATATTTTATTTTTTTACTATAGTAACAAATATATATTTTTAACTTTATTATAAATATTACTTTAAATTTATTACATTAGATTAATCTAAGTTTAATTTTTTAAAAGATATTAGAGTATTTTGGGCCTACTTGTGCTTAATCTACCTTATATATTTTTTACCAGAAAATAGTAAATTAATTAGGTATAATATAAGTTTATAATTTAAAAGGGGAGAAATTATTTTTTTTATTTTTTATTTATAAATATCGTTTTAAATTATATGAATTAGGTAAATGTACTATATTTTTATAAAAATAAGTATTATAAAAAGATTATATAACGATTTAATTAGCACATCATACAGAGGGACCACCCATTGAATACCACGTGGCATTGCCAACTTTAGGAAGGAAATAAGAATTTCTCCCACATAGGGTATTATGGAAGGAGGGCGTTGAACCCCATGCGGGTGTGGTATAATTTCTTTGCCTTATGTTTTAGGGCTATTATATTTAATAAAATAGCTCGTATTATATATTTTTAAAAAAAATAATTAAAAATTAAATGTAAAAATAATTTAAAATATAAGTAAATATTAAATTTATATTTAATGACTCACTGTTATAAATAAGTCATTGCACCACACTGTTATGGTACATTTTGCCAATTCCAAATATTATAAAGTCACTCAGACTATATAAAAATGTCATTTCAAGAGTACTTTTGTTCTATAAGCTATATAGCATGAGGTATTTATTTTCTAATTATTAATATTTATATCTTTAATATTAATACCAACAAATTTAATTATCATTCTCTTTAAATAAAATTTAAAAGCTTTACTTGCACAAATGTTGAAAATTGTTTGGTTAATGATATATCCGCTGATTGCCAAACAAAAAGAATTGTGATGTGGTTAGACATTGGTAGCAATGAGTTTTATGGAAATGTGTGCTTAGTGCTTCTAGTTTTAGATTATGAATACATTTTTCTCCTTTCATTTCCATTCATAGACAAATATTATTTTATATTCTAATAATATATCGAATATGTATTTGACTTAAGATTTTATTTGGGATGATAATCACCTAATGTAGGATTAGAGTCCAAATACATCACAAATAATAAAGTTAAAGAGACTGAGTTTTACTTTAGGATTATCCCATTCGATTACTAAATCAGCATCAATAAGGAAAAGAAATAGTATCATAAATTCGGTTCACAGTGGATCTAATTAAAAATAATTCATAAAATTAAAATTCTAAACCATAAAATAATAACCCACACATGAACTCATCGAATAATCTCCGAATAACATAATAAATGACATGCTCTATAAATATCATAAAAGAGGAAAAACTTACCACAAATAATCCAATATATATAACCAAATAGATCTGAACAACCAAAGGTTCACAACTAGCCGATTTCAAAACTCGAAATATAACTGATACAAATTCTAAATCAAAACAAAGCTCAAAACTCATCAAAATATATAAATGGTGGTTAAATCTCATTCAAACTTCTATAATATATCTAAGCCTACTAATCTAAAAGGATAAAAAAATAGAAAACATGATCCTAAAACTCAATAAGTGTTAATATCATATAATAAACAATAATAATGTCCAAAATTAGATAGAAGGTCTATTAACACATCTAAAATGGGTAAAAGATACAAATCTAAAAATCCGATATTAAAAGTCAAATCACAAATTTAAAAATTTAATATCAAAAGTTAAATCATAAATCCAAATATCCAATATCGAATGTCAAATCACAAATCTAAATCATAATTCGTTATTAAAAGTTACGAGGGTAATCTTATATTCAAATCACAATTTGAATCAAAATATAGTCCAATCAAGATGTGCTCATAACAAATCGTGATCCGAAATCGAATCTAATAATCTGAATTATATCATATCAATACGAAAAGTGTACTGAATGAATGAATAAAATGAAATTTGAATTCAAATCGCTTATAAATAAACGAAAGTCAGAACGAAATCATATAAATCGAAATGTGTTTCGAAACAAATTTCATATTCAAATATACGAAATTGACCAAAACTCAATTAAAAATAAATCTACGAATCTCAAATCAAAATTTAAATACAACTCCATACAAAAATACAAAGCATGTACAAAATAAAAAAAAAAATCAAAGATCACAAAATTAATTTGAAAAGGTATTACACATACTCCTGAAAATTTTAAATCATATCAATTACTATTTAAACACATAGGTAGGGTTATCTATATATTTTTCTCCTATAGATAAGAAATTTACTATATTTTATCACCCACGACTTTTGATGAATTATTAAATTTAATATATATATTAAGACATTTAAATATATTAGTTTTTATTCAATTCACTTAAAATAATTCTCGTTAAAGTAAAACAGGGTAGGTCATCTACAGACAAAGCCTTTTCCTACAGGCAAAAAATAGATTCACATAATTTTTTTGTCGAAAACATAGTCTCCTCGATGGGAGAGATGCTACAAATCATACATCAAATCAAATCACAAAGGTAGTGACTTCAATCCCCAGGCAGCGATACATAAGTACTAATGTATGGTCCATATAAGTTTTTATGACTTTTTCAATATAAATATAATGACATTTAAATATAAGATTTCAAATATTTATTCATTTTTTTATAAAATAACAAAATCCTCAAATGCTTGCAAAATCCGAACAAAATCCATAAACGATCGGTAAAAATATCATACTTGTATAAAGAAAACAAATAAGCTAAATCAAAAGAGTATGTATTAATATTAAACATCCAAATCACATACAAAATTTATCAAATATTAAAATAGATCAAAGATAGGGCTTATAGACGTTTATCTTAATTTTATAACAAGTAAATCTGATAAAAAAAAAAATACTTTAATTTATCCGATCTCTTCTTCTTCTCTCATCTTCCTTCTCCTCTCTCTCCCTTTTCTCTTCCTTTTCCCTCATGAATGCCTACACAATGCGCTGCCCCCTCCTTTGATACCCAAATGATGCTTCAGCACCAACTCGGTCAAGCTTCAAACGCCAGCCCTGAGCTTTCCGCGCTCAAGCATAGCCTCGAGTACAGCTCGAGCCCTGGCCCATAACAAATGGTGTTTAGACGCCACTCAGACGCATTTCAAACGCCAACCCACTACTCAAAATATCTTTTAAAATTTTACGAAATAAAATCAATTTCAATGCATCAAATATACTCAAAATAACACATAATATTAAATTATATCAAATGAAATTCAAGTACTACAAAGAGATTACCCATTCATTGACTTTCAAATGAGAAACCTAACGTTAGATAAAATGCACTGTAAGGGGCTGAGTGTCATTATAAACTCAACTGAAGCAATGCGGTCCTTTGGGAAGACTGGTCCCAAACACTGTTGTGCTTGTGTTTGGTCTTCTGGGAGATGTTAGTGGCATTTTTCATGTGTCTTATCTCTCCTTGTGGGGGCTTAGTCTATGCTCTGTTTGGCAATAATGGATGTTAGCTACGGCTTTTTTCCAAGAGTTATGAGATTTGCCTTTAGTTATTGCTTGGTTGAGAAAGAGTAAGAGAGTTTACCTTTTTATTTTTTTTTTTTTTTTTTGAGAGTGTGATAATGTTTTTTCTTTTCCTTGAATAGTTTGAATAGATTGAATAAAAAATTGAAAATCAGATCCTCATCAATGAGGGTTAATATAATATTTATAAGCCCATAGCTAAATGTAACTGTTGGAGAAAAATTTATGATTAATTAGGTATCTGTAATTAAAAGACTATTATATGAGCATCGGAATCTTTTCTTAGAATATTTGTCTTATCCCATCACATATATTCGATGTAATCTTCTTTTTTAGGATTATTAGATGTTTTTTAACATGTTAAATAAGTCAAATTTGAATCTTTTTATTGGTCACACAATGAATTAATATAAAACATATTTGATATTTTTTCAATTATCACACTACAGTGGAAACAATTAGACTTTTCAGGTCAGTCGTTCCATAGGTCGAGATTTGATACAAATCAATACCGAATAATATCCATTATCTAAACTTTACTTTTTAAAGAAAAATTATATTTCTAATAAATATAAAATCTAGTGCAATATTATAATGTAAACAAAAAAATCTATAGTTTTTTTTCTCTTTTTTAAATCTACAAATTTCAGATTGCATTTAATTTATCATTTCAAGGTGAAAATTATATATCTTTTACAATATATTTCAGAAATACTATTTTAAATTTCTATTTGTACAAAATTCAAGTTTAAAAAATATTGTCTTATCCTTCATCACATCCTTCACATCCAATTCACCACATAACTATATCCACGTGTCATCTTATCCAACAGAAACTCATCGTTGAGAATCGGCTAGAAATTCTGCTCATCTGTCTTCCCTCTTGAAGGATTCAGAGGGATGATCGATGCAGCCAGCGTAGCCAATGAATAACCAAAAACCCAGCAATCAATGACTATATACTCTGCAGAATTCTTTCCTCACTGCCTACCACACAGTACTCATCTGAAACCAGCCTCCTATCATCTTCCTCACTGTTGCAAAAGAACAGCGCCAAATGATCAAATTTTCTCCAGAAATCCACGCCAAGTCAAAGTTCTTACCAGTACAACGCCAACCCATTTGCAGTCATTGGATCTTAAAGAGACCCAGTTGATGAAACTCTTCAAGAAGTCTTACAAATCTGGAAATTTGAACGATGCATTCTATTTTCTCGACTGTATGGTCGGCAGAGGTTGCAAGCCGAATGTAGTCCTTTGCACAAAGCTCATCAAAGGCTTTTTTGAAACCAGAAATGTGGGTAGAGCCATTGAGGTTATGGCTATCTTGGAAGCCCATGGAGAGCCCGATGTCTTCGCGTATAACGCCATGATTAGTGGGTTTTGTAAATTGAATCAAATTGAGTCTGCTAATGGAGTGCTAAATAGGATGAGAGATCGAGGGTTTTCGCCCGATATTGTTACTCATAACATAATGATAGGCAGCCTTTCTAGCAGAGGGAAGCTTAATTTGGCTTTAAGGATCTTGGACAAGCTATTGAAAGAGGATTGCAAGCCAACCGTCGTCACCTACACTATCTTGATAGAAGCAACAATTCTTCAAGGTGGAGTTGATGAAGCAATGAAGCTTTTCGGCGAAATGCTATCGAGAGGGCTTCAACCCGACATGTATGTCTACAACACGATGATTAGGGGAATGTGTAGAGGAGGGATGGCCGATCGAGCTTTGGCATTCGTTCATAGTTTGCCTTCTATAGGCTTTCAGCCAGATGTGATCTCATACAACATTATTTTACGTCTCCTGTTACATCAAGGTAAGTGGGAAGACAGCGAGAAGCTAGTGAAAGAGATGCTGTCAAGAGGCTGCCAGCCTAATGTCGTGACTTACAGCATATTAATCACTGCCCTCTGTCGTGTCCACCTAGTAGAGGAGGCGTTGAACGTGTTGACAGCAATGATGGAACAAGGCCTAACACCCGACAACTATAGCTACGATCCGTTGATCACAGCTTTTTGTAAGGACGGAAGGTTGGATTTGGCTATTGGGTTCTTAGATCTTATGCTTTCTAATGGTTGCTTGCCTGATATTATAAACTACAGCACTGTTTTATCAGCTTTATGCAAAATCGGCAAGGCAGATCAAGCACTCGACATCTTTGGTAGGCTCAGTGAGGTGGGCTGTCATCCTGATGTAAGCTCATATAACACACTGATATGTGCATTATGGAGTAGCGGAGATCGTTCGAGGGCTTTGAAAATGGCTTCCGAGATGGTTAGTAAAGGAATTGACCCAGATGAGATAACCTACAATTCACTCGTATCTTGTTTGTGCAGAGATAAAATGGTGGATGAGGCTATGAAATTGTTGGAGGACATGGAAAATAGCAGCTTTAAACCAAGTGTGATTAGCTACAACATGGTGCTGCTTGGATTGTGCAAAGCACATAGGATAGGCGACGCAGTTGAATTGCTGGAGAAAATGGTCAAAAAGGGCTGTCGGCCGAATGAAACCACATATACTCTGTTGATCGAAGGGATCGGGTTTGCAGGGTGGCGCACTGAGGCTATGGAGTTGGCAGACACGCTTCTGGTGATGAATGCTGTCTCCCAAGCTTCGTTCAAGCGCTTAAGCAAGACCTTCCCGCTTCTTCATGCTTACACACAAGTTTCTGCATCAGAAACTGAATACTAGAAAGCTCGTGCATGAGAGATCAGAAAGAACAATAGATTTTCAATTGCCGCAGCAATTGTATATTGACTCCTACTAATTGTTCTATTTTCTTATATGAACAAAGCACCTGTTTTTTAATCTTTTGTGACCTTGTTTAATTTACTATTCAAACACGATGATACAAATATCTGCTTCCTGTAAAATCTTCTGCAGCATCCTTGTATCTAGAATTATAGTTGCTCTTTTATGTGAGAAATACCCATATAATATGGCATATCTCCGTCTATTTATAAAAACTAATCAAATATTACAATCTTTATAGTTTTGTTATCATTGGAAAAGTAATTTTGTTAATAGACATACCCTTTCAAGCCATACTCCTTAATGGAAGTGGGACGCAATTATAATTTGAAAACAAGTCATCTTTCTACCACGTAAACAAAATACAATCAACATAAATTTAGGCATTATGTATAAAATTTAAATAATATATAGAAAATAATCATATTAAAAAATTAGTAGAAATCCTTGTTTTTCTTGTCACAATCTCCCATATTTCTTTTTTTTTTCATAGTATTAACATTTTTATTAAAATATTATTTTCTCTCATTTTACTACGTAAGCCCTACTATTATCAGATTTAGGGATTTCATCTTTCAAAGAGATGAAGATACTAACTCTTCTAATCTTAATTATTTATTTTTATATAAATAATTATGATCTAATTATTTTAAAATAAATAATTTTTTAATTTTTTAAAATTAATTAAATTATAATTATTTATTTAAAAATAAATGGCTACAATACGAAGAACTAACTTTTTTATAGTTACTAATTTTAAATTAATAGTTACCCAAATTGAATAAATTATATATATATATATATATATACCCAAAGAGTAATAAAAATTAATTTAGTATAAATGTCTTATTTTGTCATTTGTAAAAATAATTTGCTTGATTAATGAGTATAATCTTACTAATACTGATGATTAATTAAGTAGATTATAAATTATAAGCAATTTATAAAGATGAGTATTTGTGATTACATAAAACTTATATTGTTGATGGTTAGTTACTAAATTATTATTCAGAGTTGTAAATTATATATTGGTATACATATTTTTTGATAAGTTATATACTAATATATTATGTTAATATTTTAAATTTACGAATTTTATATCTTATATTTTTTTAGTTTTAGTGGAAATGCTATAATATCTGAAAATTAATTAATCGATATAGTTGAGCTGACTATTGATCAACCGTTTTGACAGGTTAACTGATTAAACTAGTTTGATTATGGTTTTAATTTTTTCCGAATTATTTTGGTTGGATCGAATAGGAAAAGAATTTAAAATCCGATTATCCAACGGTGAAAACCACCAACAAACGGTGGCGAGTGGATAATAATTGCTAAAAAATTAGTAACGCAGGCCTGAACAAGATTTGATTCAACCAAATCAATCCTATTTATTTAATTGGATTTTTATATGGTTTAATTAAAGTATATTATATTATATACAGATAAAATTAAAATATTATTTTTAATTAGTTTTGTCTAAATTTTAGTACTTTTTTTTGCATATATGTATTTAATAAATATTAAATTTTTTAAAATTATTTTAATAGATTATATTTTTAAAATTAATATTTTTTATGTAAAAATTATTTATTTAAATAGATACTATTTTAATTTAAATGTTATAATTTTTAATACTTTATATTTTAATTATTTTGTTATGTAAATATAAATTTTCAAAAAAAAAAAAAGACAAAAAATACTCACAAATTAGACTAAAATAAGCCGATTTAAATTATGAAAGCTCATAAAATTTTACCTTAAGTCGGATCTAGATTTGATCCGAATTGAATTTTGATCTGGTCCACCAACGCCACGGTGCAGGTAGAATATTTCAAACACCGTGGAAACGGCGCCGTAAGATAGCCTGCTTCTCTACAAGTGAATGAGTTTTGCAGCGCAGTTCTAACTGCACGAGAAGCTTCCGAACTTGCTTAACAAACGTTTCCCATAAATTTGCTCAGATCTGGTAGTTACTATCGTCTCCCTCTCTTCCTCTCTCTCCATCAGAGTATCATCTATGGAGGACGAAGTGGAATAGGTTTTCAAGGTATCCAAACCTTCTCTTTACTCTTATGCAAAAGAAAGCTAAAAATGGGCGTAGTAATCGAGTCCGAAATCTGGGAACCAAATGCTACAATCTACATATTCCTATTGATCGCTTGCTTTGTGGCGATTTTCCTTCTTCCTCACTTCTCAAATCCAACGACTGCTTCTCCTTTTGACCTCAATATCTCCTCTTCTTTTCTGCAATTTCAGCGGAAATTCCTTCTCCTGTATTTTCTCTCTTCAGGTATTCATCTCCTTTTGTGAAGTTCAAATTTTTGTTTTGTGGTGTTTCTGTTTTGCTTCGGAAGTAGTTATTTAATCTTTCTGTATCGCTCTCTATTTCAGTGTTGGAAGGTTTCTGGTCAGTGTTTGGGGAGTATGAAATGGCAAATTATGGCGTCAGTAGAGAAAATATGGCGTTGTCTCTTTGTGTTGGATGTTTAGCTTCACTCTTCGCTGGTACTTTCTTAGGCATGCTGTCTGACGTCGTGTAAGTTTTACTATTTCTCCTTGGGTTTATTGCAAGTGGACTTGTAGATTTGTAGATTTCATATTTGTCAGCTATTATTTATCTCAGTGAGGTAAACATTTTAGGACTTGTAGATATTCTGGAAATAGGATCAGTGAATAGTCCCTAACGTAGCGGACGCTGACTATGAAACTATTATGGAATTATTTTTTTTAACTAGTCCTGTTGTCTATATAGGATGATATTCTTTCTAATAGTTGGAGAATCTTATCAGTGATGCTGACTAACTAAGGATGTTTTGATTAAAAATGCTAATGCTTTATCATTACGTGGATTCCTTAAAAAAATTCTTTGTAAGCTTAAAGTGTACTTAGTAGGTGGACGATGAAGGAAATTCGGGCGAGTTGTATAATCGTTTCAAGATAGTCCATCATTCACCAGTGCTTGTTAACCGTTTGAGAGGACGGGATATATCTTGTCTGCCCTTGTGTCTTGATGTGATCAGTGGAGTGATAGATGGAAATTTATATCCTATTTTACAATCTGGTCCTCGTGGCCTGGGTTCTTGCACTTCACTCTGGCATATTTTGGTTTTCTTCTAATTTAGGAGATTATCTGCTCTACAAATACTCCCTAGATATGATCTTTTTTTGCCCATCTCCACAATATCAATCTTGCAAATCCAGCACTTAATCAGGGTACTGGACATAATGACAATTAATTAGAGGTTTCTATATTCTGTTGTTATCAGATAACTTTGAACTTGCCTTCCATAGATTTTCAGGTATACTCTATGTACTATATTGCGGATCTGTATGAGCTACTTTGAACTTCCAAGCCTGCAAAGTTCTTTATATTTCATAGTAAAGTGTGAAATTTGCTGCAAATGAAAAAAAACACTCAAATAATCTGTACTTGTGCTGATTGCTTCATAAGTGTCTGCTTGATCATGTTATGATAAGCTTACTCTTTTTCCCTGAAAAGCTTGGTGGTATGCTTTTGATTTTTCCTCTCTAGAATTTCCAGGAACATTTTGTAAGACTTGATTTTTTGGAAATGAACTACTGGTTGATATAACTTTGGATGCTTGTGTAAAATGCAGAGGTCAAAAGAAAGTCTGTTTTATCTTTTGCATCCTACATTTGTTCGTTGGCATATGGAAACGAGTTATAACTCATCCAAGTATTTGGGTAGCAAGCATCTGCTTGTCTCTTGCCAGTTCAATATTTTCATTCAGTTTTGAAACATGGGTGGTCGTCGAACATGAGAAGGTCTGTGTGATGCTGTTACAATTTACTCTTGCATTTTAGGTAGGTAGTCATATATATTGCAATATTTTGCAGCTACATTCTTATTGGCTGCTTATTCCTTATTCTCTTTCCCCCTGAATGCATTTGGAAATATTTGGTCCCTCGCTACAATCTGCTTTTGTTTGCCGATTATGCAAGTTATTTTTGATTCCCTTGTTGATGCAGCTAGGGTACAGGCAAGATACATTAAATGTCACATTTTGGTTGATGACATTCTCCGAGTCTGCATCCTTAATAGGAAGCCAAATGCTTGCAAACTGGATTGCTCGTAATGGCTTGGAGAAAAGTGTAGTCTCTCCTTCCACTGTATCTGTGTTCTTGGCGATGATCACTGTCATTTTTGTTGCCAGAGGATGGACAGAATCTCCGGTGAAGGAAGGACTGAATGCCTATAGGGCATCCTTCACTGCGTATATTTTTGGCGGTAATACTCCATTAGATGATAAGATAAGACAAGTGTATTGACAACAAAAAAACAACCTAAACATCTGATGTTGGATTGAAATTGTGATTCATTCTGTGTTCCTAAAAATCCTTTATATCCTGGGTATTTCAGAGTGGAACAATTAGTGCAATAATGAGCAAGAGTGATTTAATTGAGGTAAAGGCACTAGGAGGGGAGGGGGAAGGCCTTAGAAGACAGTATTCAAACATTTTGGAAGAGCATTGAAAGCTGTATGACTTAAGATTTATGGTTTTTCAGTTTTATACCAAAATCCTTGCGCAAGTTGGAAGGGTGCTTTTAAGTTTTGTATTCTTATTTCCCGTTTTTTTTACTTGTTAAGAACTCTATTTGTCATTTTTGATCTTTTATTTCTTCAAGGATTCTATTGTCATCTCTGATCATTCCTGCATTCAGCTCATCCTCCTGTCTTTATCCTCTGCACTCACGACGACAATTCAGTCGTGGTTATATTTGCTTGATTTTTGCACTATTTTTCCAAATGAGCCATGCGAAAGCTTAATCATGTTTTCAGATATTTATACGTGCTTCAAGTATCATAAAAGTTAAGATGCAGAAACATCATGCTTTTACAGTTTTTTGGTTGACATTACTTCCAGAATCTAAGTAGATCTCTGCACCAATCTCTTTTTTCTGCTTCTGTAACTTCTGTGTTTCAAGAATCCTATTTAAATCTGCTTTCTATTTGCCTATAACTTAAATCAGTAAATGTATAACTTTAGCACTTTCCATAATTTTTGCCTTTTCTTTGAAACATTCAAATGATGGCTTAAAAAGTCAGTTAACACTTGGGGTTTTTTTCCTAGATTTCTAGTTATATGTTTTCCATAGTGTGGAGGGATGCATTTATTGAAAAAGGGTGCACTTTAGGGGTATCTTTTTAAGCCATATATGCTCTATCTGGGGGATGGTTTTGAGCTATGCCACTGCCTCATTCTATTATTAAAATACCATGCCTTTAGAGGTCAGCATATTTCAACATAATACTGAATTCAGGTAAGACAATTCTAATTGCTGATAGACATATGCGCTTGACAGACAAACAGATATGGCTACTGGCACTTGCACAGGCTTGTTTGCACTTCTCCATTGCTGTATTTTGGATCTTATGGGCTCCAACTATAGTGGTATGTATTTAACAACTCATTTATCCATTGCATTGGATTGATCATGTTTGGATAGCTGCAGTTTACTTCATTGCTTTCCTTCACAAAGGCATTCAAATAAAAGAAATTTGATCTAGCCTTGGGTTAAAAATAAAAACCCTTATGTGGCATCAAATTTTCTCCAATTTTTGACATTCACCGGAATCAATCAATAATAAATATGTTCTTTCATGTCACTGATTTTAGGCTGATGGGCGTGAAGTGCATCTAGGATTGATATATCCAAGTTTGCTGGGTTCAAGGATGCTGGGGAGCACATTATTTCCATGGTTTATAAATGAATTAGCATCAATTCGGACTGAGGACTGCATACTTTATACATTCATCTTTGCAGGGCTTGTCCTATCTATTGTAGCTTATGACTATCAGGTACAAGTGTCTCAGAAAAATGAAATTTAAAGCAACATTTTCATTCTGTTCTTTATTGTTTTCTGGTGCGGATCCTAAAAAGCATAGAATTGCTGATTTTATTTCAGGAAATTGGAGTTTTAGTGTTGCTTTTCTGCTTATTCCATATTTGTGCTGGCCTAATGCTACCTTCACTTGCTAGGCTGAGGACCATGTATGTTTCTCTCTCCTCTTATTCACACACCTCCGCATTCATTTACATGTAACATGATATGTGTCTAATTTATCTTGTTTCAAATACTTGCATGCATCACAGGTACTCACATTCGTACATTTTTCATGAGAAAATTGATAATATCCTTATAGTCTTCCCTTTTGACAGGTATGTGCCAAATGAGTTTCGTGCAGGGATGATGAGCTTGTCCTTAGCTCCTGCCAATGCAGCTCTGCTGCTAGTTGTGCTCAATGTAAGTGCCTATATCTTTCTACTTTCATTGTCACCGATGATGCTATAGTTGTGGCATAAATGGCCAGCATTTGCGGTATAAATTGTAATTCCGCTAGACTCAGGATTTTCTGAGTAAAAGTTGATCTTCTACATCTGTTGTCTATGATATTTTATCCTTTGGATTCTGAACAATCACTACCAGTATGACTGAATAATCATCAAATTCATTTTTTTGTCTGCATGACAATACTACCAATATTTTTGGGACTCTCCACCCTTTTTTGTCAATGTGTGTGGCCTGGGTTATTCAGCTGAACCTACCCATGTTTATTCAATGGTTCTGGACAAGTTTACCCAAAGTTGAGATTATTTAACCAATATGGATTTTATGTTCTTTAACCTTTTTTCATTTTTCAAATATGCATGATTTTGTGTGTTACAAAATTGATGATCGTCACATTGTTCATATAAGTTCAAAGGTTAGAGAAGTACCTTGCTCACCTCTGAACTGTAACCAACTGAACCTTTTAGTGTTGAGAATCAGCATCACTGTGATTATGCATAGGATATTTGCCCCTCAACTTAGATGTTGTGTTATCTTCCTCCTCTTCTTCTTCTTCTTCTTTGTACTTTTTGGGGAGGGGGGGGGTATAAGAGACAAGGTTTGGTGCATATTATTGTTATGCATTTTGAATTTTCCCTTGGATTGATAGGATAGAGGAGTATTTATATAGGCTTTTCACTTAATGTAGAAAGGATTTTTTTTTTTCCAAATCTCCCTGTGCTCATCATGTCAACTATTCAACATAGCCATAATGTTCCAGAGAATAGACTCGAGCAGAGATCATTACAGGATCAGTGGAAGTCCGTTTTTCCAATTTATGACAAAGATCCCGAGTTAGCTTTCATTTCCAACCGTGAAATTTCCAGGATCAAAATGCACTGTATAAGTGGCATCATGGTCTTCCCGGCCGTGGTTGAGTCCATGAATTTCAAATCCACAATCTTGCATGATCGCTTTTTCCAATCTGCATTTGCCAATTCATGATCTTCCATCTGAATTATCAGATCAGTTTCTTATTAATTTCCGATACTAGTATGTTAATTCTGACTGGCTGTCTCATATAATGCCACAGGGAGGTTACTACAGAAATATTTGTAATGCAACAATAATGGCATTTGCTGCTCTGGGGCTGCTAGTGGCTGCTGGTTGCATGTACTTGTTGAAACGGCGGTGTAAGCAGCCTCGTCAAAACATGCACAAATTATGACTTTAAAGACAGGCCTTTGTTTATGCAGATCCATGCAAAGTGAATGCATTTACATTCACGTTGGAGGCAAAAATGAAGGATGTGAACAGGTGGCATGCGGTGAATTGGCTTTTCAAGTTCGATTATTTCAGTAATATTTTCTGGCGCCTGGAGTTTGTGATCAGGATAATCTGCAGAAATGGATACTCGCCCTTCCCCTAACAGACTAGTAAGTGCCCACAGTGTGTGTTTGTTCTTCTGGTCAGAGCCAATGTTATTTAGAATTTAGGTTTGTTAGGAAAGTTTGGTTCATTCCAAATCAGTATTTTGGCAAGGGTGTGTTATTCTTGGGGATAAAACCACAATCCCATTAATAGAATCTGGGATTAAATTCTCTCTCTTCGAATCTAGCAGAAAGTCAACAAATAGTACAAATGGTCATATATATAAACACCAGTGAATTTGTGTAAAATCCTTTCTTAATTAATGGAAAAATCTATAGTCATGTTACACAGACATAACACGATTTAGTTTACAATGAAGTTTTACACTAGAGGAACTCTTGATATTGATGCAAAAAAAATTAGGAAAAATTTGAAGTTATGTTATAAAAAACGCTCTAAAGGTACTTATAGTTTGGAAGGATATATTATATTGAGTTGAATGAAATGACGGAAATAGATTTATAAGGCCAAGCTTATTCCATGAGATAATAATTTTTTATTGTTGTAATCATGCAGTGGAGCAGTGAAAAGGGCAAAGTACAGATAAATTGCTCATACATAATGTTTTTTCCTTTGCCACCCATTTTTCCCCCTTAGATCGCTGGGCAACGCCCATGTAATGAGGCCTGTGAAAAGGGCAGGCAAATTTCAGTGGATGATCGAATGAGGAAGGAACGGTGTTCTGCAACTGGCGCAAATGAAGTGAACACAAGAGTTTGGAGATCACACGTTATAAGATCAGGTACTATTATCAAACCATTAAAATAAATAAACTAAAGGCATATGCATAAGATTAGACAAAAAAAAAAAAATTGCATTACAACTATCATTACAATACCACTTTATTTTAGATAGAATTCTGAGCTATTAAAATCAATGATTATTGAAGCCGTATATAAATACATGTATTGTGCAGAAAAATTGTAGAAAGTGTAAAAAGCTTAGAACATAGGCTTGTTTTGGAATTTTTCTTCTGTTTCATATTTGTCAAGTGGTATCATTATATAAAATATTTGGGGGCCGGTGGGAATTGTAGTTGATTTTTTTTTTTTGGAAGTAGTAGAAATAATGATGATATTTATCTCTATTTTCCCCACAAAATTACAGCTGTAACAGCTTCTCTAATTCAAAAAACATTCAATTCAATATGTTGTGCTTATTGGGAAGTGCTTTATTTTGCGTCCATGAGATGCTTGTCATAGGACTTTTGAGGTCTTCGATGACATTAGTGATAAAAAAAAAAAAAAAACATTAGTGTGTATCATAAATTAACATTTGCTCAAGAATTTTTAGAATAAGCTTCTGGATTATCCAAGTCAAATTGTACATGCTATAAATTAAAATAAAAATTCAAATATAGGAAAATAATTATTTCGTTTCCATCCAATGTAGAGTCAATGTTACAATACATATACCAAAAGTTAAAATAGAGAGGATAGAAGGTTTTTTAATGGTAGTGCTTTGTGTCTTAAAATATCTAGAGGAAGAAGATTAATTTGAGGATCTGATTCTAACGTTTGTATAGGCTAAATGTTGTAAAATTTATACTTGAACAAGTATTTTTGAAATGTTTCAAACAAGAATAAGTACTCAAAGAAGGATAAAATGCACCCTTTATGGATTTATTATTTTATCTATTTCTTAACATCTTTGTAAAAAAATTAAGAGATGGTCTATTCTATTCATTATAATCTTCCTTTGAACCCTAAATGTAAGGAGCTAAAAAAACCTCCTGATGTAGGTCATCTACTTCTATCCTTGATTGGAAGAGAGTCCTCTTCTTCATAAGAGAAAAAAGGATCAAGGAAAATAATCGAAGTGGTAAGCTGGGAGTGGTTAGGAAGTGAACAAAGATGCCCATATTTGTACTTAGGAAGCTTATATTTATAGCCACGTAAGGCTATACGGATGGCAATTTAGTATCATTCCTGAAGTCATTAAAGGCATGGAGTGATTACCATATAAATTCTCAACCATAGTTATTTTGATTGATTTGATTGGATAAATGTTGAGTCTCCATAAATGCTCTTTAGTGAGTGTGTTCATTATCTTTCCTTTTCATCACTTCTGGGTGCATTTGAGAGTCTTGATAATGGATATGTTGAAAAAAGGTTTTGACAATGTGCAATGTTTTCCTACTTTTAGAATGTTTAATGATTGCCTGGAAGACCTCGGACTTATTAGGCTTTTTCAATAGCTTGCCATGCGCTAACTCCCTCGGACTGTGCTTTCGGTTTTTTTGAACGTATTGTGTTGACTGGGTGGACTTCTTTGACTTTAATCAACTTCTTGAGTCAGTTTGGCACCCTGCACAACAATGCAACATTCTAGCAATAACACAACCATTGGACAGCCTTCCTTCAAGTGATTTATATTTTTGACAAACCTTCTTTTGACAACTCAGCCAATTATGAGAGGATGAATTATTATAACGAAAAGGATTATTTTAACAGTTTGTTTTCTTACAATCCAACTTGTTATAGTAAAATGGACTATTTTAACAAATCATCTATTGACAATTCGGCCTATTCAGTTAACTTTTTGGGATAAATTTTGAACAAAGATATCCAATTCTAAATATGATTCATCTTAAACTTTAAAGTTTAATCCAAATATTAGCTTGCTTAAGAATGACATATGGGGTGTGCATAATAGGAGCACATGCTCATTTTGGTTAGAAACTTAGGGTTTGATGTAAATATAAATGGTATATATGCATATTTCAAGTAAAATAGTCACGCTTAATTCACATATGAAAACACATAAATGCATTATCCCTTTGGCCTAGGACACTTGATATCTACATGATTGGCACACTCGAATCATTCATATTACATAATATTTGTTTCTTTTAAGAGAGAGGAAAAAGAGGGGAAAGAAAAGCAGAAATAAGAGAGAGGATGATGGCCTTATTAGGCTGATTTTGTTTTTCAAAGCTCCGAGATTTTTGGATCCGTGACATTGGAGTTGTTGAAACTGCCGCTGATTGGCAAGCGGATGGAATATGATTGTTAAAATCTTCAGTCAAACTACCTGTGTTTCACCTCCAGGATTTTCCATCTTTACAATCTGCCATGCAACATTGAATACAAAAGCAACATGTTGCGCTCGCTAAATCAGAAATGCACCAAGGAAAACCTCCTCGACTCCGGCGAGAAAATCCGCTGCGACCCGTAGAGATGAAAAGGTAACCAAAATAAATGTTTTTAGCCGGGGAGGTCGACATGCGTGCATTGAATTGATAGATGAAATTGAGATCCTTTATTTTTTAAGAAGATTATTTGATTAAAATTTAATAGATAAAATTTAAAAATAAAAATATATTAAAAATAATTATATTTTTATTTTTTATAATATTAATATTTATTGAGTATTAAATTTAATATTTTAAAAAATTGATAAAAATAACTATTTAGATAATATTATTTAATATTTAAATTTTAATTGTTAAATGCCTGGAGAAGTAATATTTTCAAGTTCATTAGTGGACCTTTGCTGAATGCCTACTTAGTGAAACAATGGAACTCAATCTCTCTTTGAATTACCAAGTTCATCAGTCGAAGGTTGCCAAGGGGGCATCTTGCTTTGAATCTCATCGTCATGCTTTTAACGAAAGTTGAAAGGAGAAAGTGTTCGCCTCAAGACCAATTTGGCGGAGACTAGGAGGGGGTAAAGGTTATTGCCCCTTGACAATATGGCATCAGAACTAGATGATGGCATCTACATCCCACCATCAAATGCTAATTTTAAAATTGATGGGTATTGAAATTTAAGGTCCACATTAAATGTCCAATTTTTTGGAGTTGGGCCCTGATGTAACAAAGGCCCAATAGGTCCAGGCACTAGAGCTAGCCTATGAGACACAATGGGCGTAAAGTCCACTATGGCCCGTGGACTCAAGATAAGTCTCGGACGCTACCCAGCCTGTAAAAACGGCGTGGCAAAAATTTGGCGGTTGATCATATCAGACTGCAAGAAGAATGATAGTCAGCAGAGCACACAGCCATGTAGAAGAAACATCACATCAGGCAAACATGCACGCAACCTTCTTGAACAGCAAAAAGGATTTACAGAGTTGGTGGCAGGATTCTCTGTGTATGCCAACCTTACGTGGACACCTTTCAATGGGAAGTTTAACAATTATAAATACCTTAATTGTTTACCAAATAAAGGATCTAACATTTACTATTGTAACTCGTAATAGAGAGAAAGAGGGTTAGTGTTGTAAGAGTGACTCTCTAGAGTCTCAATACACTTAGTCCTCAGCCTTATATACTTGAGCGCATCCTGAACCAAACACAAGATAGTAAAATAATTCTCGGACAAAAGTCCCGTGGTTTTTATTTATCATTAAAGAGAAGGTTTTTCACGTAAAAATTCTATGTATATCGATCCGCATACTATCTCTCTGCTTCACATAATCATTATTTGATTTTGCTGTTGGATCCTCGTCTTTATCAAAGTAAGGATCTGAGGATGCAACATTTGGCGCCGTCTGTGAAAAATACAACAAAAAGTCAACTCAGTGCCTTTCTTAAGAAACTCAAAATTGGTGAACACCCAAGGACAGACCAATGCTCCTATCTGAGAGGCATGCTTAGGCGCCAAAGGCCCTGCCCCCGACGTCAAAGTAGAGGATCATCCTGATCCTTATATACGAGTGTTGGCATTGAGAATGGACGATGTGTCCAAGGCCATTCAAAGTCTTTGCTCAAGGATAGACACGTGGATGAGGGAGGCACCATCGAAGGCCTCTCAAACCGTGATATCTCAAAAGAGGAGAAAAGGGAAGAAATACCCCAGTAAACGCGCTACTCAGCACGAGAACCGTTAGACGCGAGTTGCCTCGAGTAGTAGGGCCACATCGCACCTCTAAGAGCGCTAAGGCCCTCGGATACAAGAGGAAAGCCCAGAGAGGCGAAATCCTTGTTCTGTCTATGAGGGCTAGGAGTGCGCCGTTCAGGACATGGTCCCTGTCGAAGAGGTCCGTCCGGGGCAGCAAGTTGCGCAAGACCTCTATGAGTTGAGGACTTAACTCAACAAAAAGAAGATGACGGCCATGCCTCAGGTGGAGGAGAAGCTTAATAGGGTATTTTGTCGAGTTTTTGGTGATGCTGATGGAGGAGCTGCTGACCTCCACAGGTCTCCGTTCACAACAGAGGTTAGGACAAGGCCGCTTCCCCCAATGTTTAAAATGCGAAACCTCGATGCTTATGATGGAAGTGCAGATCCAATGGATCACTTGGACCACTTCCGTGAGTATCTGAGCCTTCAAGGCTTTGATGAAATGACAATGTGCTAGTACTTCCATTTGACGCTCAAGGGCGACGCAAGGATCTGGTTTTATGGGTTGCCTGCAGACTCCATCCATTCATTTAACGAATTGGTAGAAGCTTTTCTCTCCAAATTCACTTCCATCCGGCAGATTGAGAAGCAACCATGGCACCTTGCTCGTGTAAAGCAAGGAGCCAGGAAAAGTATGAAGAGTTTTCTGTCCCGTTTTATATCTGAGACTAGGCAGATCCTGAAGCTGACTGATGGGATCAAGCTGACCACTTTCCTGTCTGTCCTAGAAGGAGGTAACTTCTTCAAGCACCTCGTGCATAAGTGTTGGCAGACATTCAGGAAAATCGAGAGCATAGCTAGAGCTTACATCGCGGCTGAAAAAGCGAACAATGTAAAGAGGCCCGTCCAGGTAGAGAGCCACCCTCTGAGGACAATAGAGGGGAAAAGGAAGCACAAAGGCCGATAAGACTTCCGGGTGCCTAGAAAGCAGCAGAACTTCCATAGGGAGTGCATATCCATCAGCCTTACACCCTTAAACAACTCACGTACCAACATCTTGATACAAATTCGAGATAAAAAGTTTCTAAAATGGCTCAAAATACTGAAGAACCAAGAAGGTGGTGACCAATCCAAATGCTGTCATTATCACCGTTGTGGAGGCCATGGTACTGAGAACTGCAGGACATTATAGAAGGAGATCGAAGAGTAGATCAAGAAAGGTCACCTTAACAGCTTCCTGCAAAGACTCGAACAGTTTGTCTAAAATAGCGAAGCGGGTAAGGCTGACCAACCAAGAGGCAGAGTGGCCGCGGAGGTGGTCAACATGATTTCCACCTGCCCGACCAGAGGTAACACTCAAGAGGATCCAGTGGTAAAAAAATAAGAAACTGTGGGTAGAATCTAGGGATTATGTCATTAGTTTTTGAAACAAAGATATAACCCATGTAATATTCCCCCATTCTGACCCCCTGGTTGTAACGGCTCTCTTTTCAGGCAGTAGTTTAAACTGCCAGATGAAACGAGTATTCATTGATAATAGAAGCTCACAAAATATTCTCTATATTGATACTTTTTTTAAATTGGGGTTTAGAAGAAGCCAGATAATCGCAACTGAGGGACCCCTTTATGAACTGGACAACGAGCCAATGCCAGTGTAGGGAATCATCCAACTTGAGGTCACACTAGTAATCCATCCGAGGACATATCAAAGACCCTTTCCTTTCTGGTGATAGACCTGCCCTCAGTCTATAACGCGATCCTATGATGCCTTTGCCTAACCGCCTTCGGGGCCTAACCTTAATCCCACACTTAAAGATGAAGTTTTCAACACCGTACGGGATTGGAGAGGTCCTCGAGGACTAGACTGCCAAACGGACATGCTACCTGTCCCAGATCACCAGATTCCTCTTCCTCAACCCATGGAAGACTTAGACTTCTTTGATAAGACGACATTATAATAGGCCGAGTCTGGAGAAGCCATCGACCGAGTCCTTCTGGATTTTAGAGATCCAGAAAAGACCATCCAAATAGAACGTTCTCTGCCTCAAGCCTTCCGAGATTAATTTATTAGCTTCCTGTGGAAGAACTCGGATGTCTTTGCTTGGACTCCAAGCGATATGCCAGAGATATCGACTAGAGTAACGGTCCACAAGTTGGGCCCAAATCCCAATCGTAAGCCCGTTAGGCAAAAGAGGAGAAATTATTCCGTAGAAAAGTTGGTAGCAATCCGAGAGGAGATAAAGAAGCTTTTGGACGCAAGATTCATAAGGGAGGTACACTACCCAGGTTGGCTGTCCAACGCTGTGATGGTGAAAAAGAATAACGGGAAGTGGAGAATGTGTGTGGATTTCACAAACGTCAATAAAGCATGCCCAAAGGACAGCTTCCCACTCCCAAGGATTGATTCGCTTGTAAACTCGATGTCCGGCCACAAGTTTCTAAGTTTCATGGACGCGTACTCGGGTTACAATCAAATAAGGATGAGTCCCGAAGACGAGGAGTACGCGTCATTCATGACGAATCAGGGGACATATTGTTACAAAGTCATACCCTTTGGCCTCAAAAATACGGGTGCTACTTATCAAAGACTCATAAATAAAATGTTCAAAGGCCAGATTGGAAAGAACGTGGAAGTCTATGTGGACGACATGCTTGTCAATAACGAAACAACCGACAACCACATCCAAGATCTGGACGAGGCCTTCAACGTCCTAAAAACATATCAGATGAAACTCAATCCATCCAAGTGTACATTTGGAGTAACGTCTGGAAAATTCTTAGGATAAATTATTTCGCCCCGAGGGATTGAAGCAAATCTAAAAAAGATCAATGCCATCCTTGATATGAAATCCCTTCAGACCGTGAAGGAGGTCCAGAAGCTCACCAGAATGTTAGCAGCACTATCACGCTTTTTGATGAAGTCAGCCGAGAAGTATTTGCCGTTCTTCAAGGCCCTGAGAATGACAAAGAATAGCAGCTTCCAATGGACAACCGACTGCGAAGAAACCTTCCGAGGACTTAAGGGATATCTATCAAACCCACCTCTGTTGACTTCTCCCCAAACAGGCGAAGAGTTGTACCTGTACCTTTCAGTTTCACATAAAGCCTTGAACTCAGCCTTGGTAAGTCAGCAGAATGGCAGGTAGCAGCCCGTGTACTACATCAGTAAGATCTTGGCTGATACTGAAACAAGGTATTCTCACGCGAAAAAGATGGCTCTGGCTCTCATGTATTCCCTCAGAAATTGAGACCATACTTTCAGGCACACAAAGTAATCGTCTTGACTGATCAATCCTTAAGAGTGATTCTGCAAAAGCCAGAAACATCGGGACGTTTGGTCAAGTGGGCCATTGAGTTGGGTGAGTTTGATATAGAGTTTCGTCCGTAGCCTACCTTAAAAGATCAAGCCTTGGCGGACTAGTCCTCGAAACCGCGACAACAACTCAAGATTCCTCGGACACTTTCAGTGCCAAAGACTTACACAGCCCAGCAACATGGACTCTGCACATGGACAACTCATCAATGAAGGATGGTTGTGGAGCTAGTGTTGTACTGAGAACGCTCAAAGAATCAGAGATTAAATATTCAATGGTCCTCGGATTCCCAGCAACCAACAATGAGACGGAATACGATGCCCTACTTGCAAGACTGCGATTGGCAAAGGAGTATTCTGCCAAGGACTCGATTGCTTACAGTGATTCCGAGCTAGTTGTCAATCAAGTCCGTGAAAACTTTGAAGCTAACAACCCACAACTATCCAAATACCTCTCAAAGGTCCGAGAGCTTGTGATAGCCTTTGAGAAGGTAAAAATAGTTTACATCCCGCGGGAGGAGAACGAAAATGTCGACCAGCTTGAAAAAGCGGCAGCCTCGAGAGACCCAGAGCAATATGCCCAAGGAATGCGTAAAATCCTCAACAAACCCAGTGTGGAAGACTCCGAGAAAGAAGTGATGCAAATATCCGAGGCCAACAACTGGATAACCCCCTACCTCAGGTATTTGTTTGATGGGACACTGTCCGAGGACGCTAAAGAGGCCAAGAAGGTGAAAAAGACCGCCGGGTGGTATACTATCATGGAAAGCCGACTGTATCGTCGAAGATCTCTACCCCTACTTAATGTGTCTTTCCCTAGAAGAGGCTTATTACGCCCTCGAAGAGGTGCACATAGGGGTTTGTGGATCCCATATTGGAGGCAAGAATCTCGCGTTCAAGCTGATGAGGTAAGGGTACTACTAGCTAACCATGAAGCATGACACTATAGACTTCGTATGAAAATGTGAGAATTGTCAAGTCCAGGACAACCTTTCCCACCAGTTACATACGGAACTAGAGTTCTATAGTCACCTTGGTCCTTCGCGCAATAGGGGCTAGACATACTTGGGCCACTGCCGATGGCATCCGAACAAATGAAGTTCTTAATCGTCGGGATCGACTAGTTCACAAAGTAGGTTGAGGCCATGCCATTGGCTCGAATAACCAAACGAAACACTACAAGACTTTGTCCGGAGAGCATTGTGTGTAGGTTCGGGATCCCAAAATGAATTGTGACTAATAATGTGACCCAATTTTCTAAAAAAAGGTTCACTAAGTATTGTACTAGCCTGAGGATAAGATTGCTACACACATCGGTCGCATACCTACAATACAACGGACAAGTGGAGGTCACGAATCGCACAATATTACATGGGTTGAAAACGAAGTTAGAGCACACTGGGGGCTCATAGGTTGAAGAGCTATCGTCTGTCTTGTGGTCTTATAGGACAACTCCAAGGGAGCCAATAGAGAAACTCATTTTAGCCTAAGTTACGGGATCGAGGCGGTTATCCCAATGGAGGTCGGGCTGCCAAGCCTCCACGTGGAAAACTTCAATCCCCTCAATAATGTACAGAGAATCCGGAAGAACCTTGACCTTCTTGAAAAAATCCGAGAAGCAGTAAGACTGCGGACTGCGATATACCAACAAAGGTCGCCCGGTATTATAATAAGAAAGTGAAAGCACGCTAATTTGAGTTAGGGGACTTGGTGTTGAGAAGCATAGAGGCCACAAGGAAAAGTACCGTCTGGAACAAGCTCTGTTCAAATTAGAAATGGCTGTTCTTGGTCTCGACGATTCTACGAAATGGGGCGTATAAGCTACGCACCCAGAGTGAAGGCTTGTCCCACGAACATGGAACGCTGCTCATCTCAAAAGATATTACCAATAAACTTGTAAAACATACAGGTATACTGTTTATGTTGCATGATTGTATCACGTTTCATTAATAAAACAACAGTTTTCGTTTAAATTATTATTTTGCGTTCCGCTAAGTGATCACACACCATCTCATAAAGTAATAAGACCTAGGCTGCCCTTAAGTCAAGTGGATAGAACTCCTTTCACTTTCCCGAAAACTCGACTAAGTCCAAGCAGCCCAAGAGATCATAGTAAAACTCGGTTAAATTCGAAGCAGTCAAAAGGTCGTAATAAAACTCGGCTAAGTCCGAACGGCCCAAGAGGTCATATTAAGACTCTGCTAAATCCGAACGGCCCAAGAGGTTGTATTAAGACTCGACTAAGTCCGAGCGGCCCAAGAGGTCATATTAAAACTGAGTTAAGTCCGAGCGGCCCAAGAGGTCGTATTAAAACTCGGCTAAATTCGAACGGCCCAATAGGTCGTACTAAAATTTGGCCACGATATCAAGTAACCTTAGAGGTTGAACTTAAAACTCATGGGGCTTAGTGAAAAAGCACGTTTCGGTGCTACCGTGTTTCGACCCCGTTACAAGTATAGCGGAAGCAATAAAATAAATTAATTAAATTAAATATCCGATACACGTAAGGGATATTTAACTCTAGATGTATAAGCAACTAATAAGCATGCACAATATGTATATAATAATGAACAACAATAATAAAGACCCGATTTTTGGTGACGAAGTGAAAACTCGATACCCACCGTATCGAGAAAAACACTCCGGGCTTCAACGGCTAGGGAAGCAATGCACTATGAAAATCAACTTACGGCCCCGGTGGTAACGACGACGCTAACCTAGCCGACTTACTCCCGACACGTGATCCCTACCAAGGAACTCCTTGATTTTGCCAGAACTGAACCGGACTCCTTCCGGTCTTCACGTCAATCTTTCCTCGAACCACTTGAATTTCCAATCACGAAGGAGTCTCCTTCTTCACGAACCAAAGTCTCCAACAATGGTAGAAGGCAAACTTTCAATGGTGAAAGAGAGTTGGTGAGAAAACTAGTTTGAACATGTAGAACAATCCTTTGGTGATTAGTTTTCTCAAGATGTGTAAGTATATTGAAGCATGAGAGGTTTTCTTCTCAAAGAGGCACGCACATCAGATTTCCAGAAGTCTTAGGGTTCAAAAATATAAGTCCCATATTTATATTGGAGCCAAAAATGCGTTCAAAATCTGCCCGTTGCCGCCACCGCTCGAGCCGTAGGGCTCAAAACCTGCGGGCGGCGAGCGGCCATGGGGCGAGCAGGCGAGCGGCCTATGTTCTGGTTTATCGGCTCGGCGGCTAGTGAGTGAGCATCGAGCGGCCCCCATTCGGATTATGTGCTCGAGCGGCAAGCGGGCACACAAAGAGGGCGGTCCTCGGGCGGTGCTCGAGCACGTGGAGGGTGGACCAATGAATTTTAAACCGACAACCCACAACCCGACATCAATAAAATAATACATATGGTCACGGAATATGCCAATAAGACAAATGTCTCTAACACTTAGAAATGGCAAGTGTGCAAAGGCTCGAGAGGTCGCGCCTTTAGTCAACAATGGTCGAAGGGTTCGGACGTTTTGCTCAGAAAGGACGAGATTTCCTAAGAGCCTAAGTTTAAGAAAGAACCACAAAGACAAGTAAGACGTTTGCACTTAAACAATTTGAATCTTATTCATAAAATCGATATGTGTACAGAGCAGTATGCATATATAGAAAAAAATATGTACAACAAGGCACACTAAGGGGTTGGAGGTCCCGCCTGCTTCGAGGACTCTGGCTGGCCAGACGGCCCTGACTATGAAGCCTCAAAAGATCTCCAACATTCTAGGAGGCTGATTAGGTTATTCTTACACTGAGCGCTGGAGTTCTTTGGGTCAAAGAGAGCGACTGGGAACCTTGGGACCAAAAGTTTCATAACCCGGTGGCACATATGGGTGGCATCCCAATACTTGCGCTCAAGAGCTAGGGCGATATCTTCAGGCTTCAATGAAGTCCTAAGTTCCTACTCTAGCAAGAGATTCCTCCTTCGAAGGCCAACATGTAACCTCTCTTGCGCCTTAAGCTGGCCCTCCAAGGTGGAAATGTGGCTCTTGGCTTCGAAAAGTTTTAGTTCTAAACTTTGGATGTGTCCCCCAAGGACCTGGAAGCCTCCAGCTCCACGTAAGCCAAGAAAGTTTCACTAATGATCGTGCTAAGGCTACCAGCCATGTCCTAAAGCTACAAGGGCAAAACAAGTCAATGAAGCACGAAGAAAAAATGACAAAATCAGGGCAAGGACAAAGGAATACCTTAGTCACAAAAGAGCTTCCAGAAGAATTCTCCTCTATGGGGGGCTTTTGGCTCTCTGGGTCCTGTGGCCGCAGCCTCCTGTACCACAAAAACCTCAGCCCCAGTGTCAACTCTAGCAGCAGGTGGAGCCCTTACACTGTCCTCGAACAGGGGGTCCTCAGAGACCACAGGCAACGTCATTATTGGACCGTAAATTTGGATCGCTAGGCATGGGGCTCAGAAGCCTCTACGACGGGCAGCTCCGCGATATGACACTCCTCAGCCTTAGCAGTATCAGCAAAAATTATCGTAATCGTCGTCATCGCTACTTCCTCAGCCTGAGCTACCTTAGCCTCTCTTAGAGCCTATCCCTCAACAGTGACCTCGAATGAACTGTCAATCCAATCCGAAGCCTCGCCAGTGAACTTGCAAGGAATGTCAGACATCGACTCCTTAGGAGAAAGCTGGGCGGCGAGTGGCTCTGTGGGTTGGCTCATAGACCCAGA
Organism: Nepenthes gracilis; assembly: GCA_033239525.1. Lineage (NCBI taxonomy): Eukaryota > Viridiplantae > Streptophyta > Magnoliopsida > Caryophyllales > Nepenthaceae > Nepenthes > Nepenthes gracilis. The sequence goes on from BSYO01000006.1 coordinate 18,001,160, forward strand.
CGGCTCCCCCGAGAACTCAAAAGTGGGCAAAGGTCCGAAATTTTCAGCCTCTCAGATCGGCACTACCTGCAGAAGTCTCAACCTCGTCACCAGAGGCGCTATCACAGCAATGTCATCATCAAACAATGAATACTCAACAATAGCTGTCGGTCCCTTCGAAACCTCAGTCTGGCGACTCTTTTTTGGGAACTCAGTTGGCCCCTCGATCCTCAGGGTCGCCTTCTTTTTTCTCAGTTTCTTCTTCTTCTTCTTCTGAGTAGCAGCAGCAACAGAACTCTCGGACTGAGTCCTCCATTTGGCTTTCGCCAAGTTCTCAAGTCTCAGCCAAATGTTTTTCTTATTCTCATTAAAAGTGCCAAGGTTAGCCATCACTAAATGTATGACCCCCTTGGCAATCTCTCTCTTTTCCTTGGAGGCGTCCGAGCAGTGATTGCTCATCATATTTTCCCAAATAAAGGAGAGAGCCCAATTTTCTCGAACACCCAAAAAGAAAAATTTATCTTTCTACCTCTTGGTGGAATCAGGATTTTCACCACTCATAACGGCGGCCTTAGGACGTGGGGTCATGACAATCCAGTCTAGGTTATGGGTAAAGCGAAACATAACCTTCACCATAGCCACCTCAAGTACCTTTTGGTGGCAATGAGTAAAAACACAAAGCGAAACAAGATACCTAATAGCACTAGGCTGAAACTCGCAAACGGAATGCCCAGCTCTATCATGATGTGGTATAACTCCAACAGGACAAGAAAACGAAACCCACCCTTAAGGTGAACCTCGTATATGATAATAAACCCATCAGGTGGGCTACACGCCCTATCACCAAACTCAGAAATCGCCATCGCCATCATATCAGGGATATCGTACTTCGTACAAATGGCATCAAGGTTGTCCAGAAACAGGGAAGAAATGATATCTCTAACGCCGGGAGCCATAGAAACCAAAGAAGAAGCACCTTGGAAGCCGGGAGGAAAAATACTTGAGAAAATGGCAGCAAAAAAGTTTGAAAGAAAACTCTAAAGGTTGCATAGTGAAAATGAAAGGTGAAAATTGTATTTAAAATGGCTGAAAATGCTTCAAAATCAAAAAGGTGCGCTCATCATTTCCCTTGCCACACGTCAATCACCCATACGCTGCAAGAGATCGTGGGTTTTGCATTTCCAAGGCAATGTTAGTCTCATTAATTACACTTTAATGGTGGAAATGGCGGCGCAAGCCAAGCTCTCGAACTCATAGGAAATTCTCAGACGCAAACGTGCGTTAGCATACTCAGACATCCCTACATCGAGGAAAGAATAATCCGATGATATCTTTGGGTCTCTAGCAAATATGCGAAGACGGAGATGCCTAGCATTGCTTAAAAAATCCAAAAAGTCCTCAAACTCCATGGTCATGCCATAGACCTAGAAGTCTCTCAGATGCTTTAGACAAAGTACGAGCTTCAGCGAGTTCTCGGACGTTTTGGTCGTATGTCCTCAGACTTTTGGTTCCCACAATTCCCGTGGACATTTGCAGAGAGCAAAGGACACAGGCAGATATCAGCAAAGAACGCCTTCAATTGATGCTTGGAGCATTTCCGCGGACAGAAGACATGCCAAATATTGAAATCTTTGAAACTTTGGCATTTGGCATAGGGGGTTAGTGACGGGTACTGATACCCAAGACCCACATTAAAGGTCAATTTCTCTGGAGTTGGGCCCTAATGCCACAGAGGCTAAAGAGATCCAGGCATTAGAGTTGGCCCGCGAAACATAGTAGGCTTAAAGTCCACTATGGCCCGTGGATTCAAGATGAGCCTCGGACGCTACCCAACCTATAAAAATAGCGTAGCAGAGATTTGGTGGCTAATCATGTTAGACTGCAATAAGAACGATAGCCAGCAGAGCACCCGGCCCTGCAGAGAAAACGTCACATTATACAGCGTACACGCAATCTTCCTGATACAGCAAAAGGGGTTTACAGAGTTGGTGGCAGGATCCCCTGCGTACGCCAACCCCACGTGGACACCTTTTAATGGAAAGTTTAACCACTATAAATACTTTAATTGTTTACCAAATAAAGAATCGAGCATCTACTATTACAACCCGTAATAGAGAGAGAATAGAAAGAGAAAATGAATATTAGTGTTGTAAGAGTGACTCTCTAGAGTCTTAATACACTTAGTCCTCAGTCTTCTATACTTGAGCGCGTCCTGTAACCAAATATAAGATAATAAAACAGTTCTCGAACAAAATTTATGTGGTTTTTTTTTCTCATTCAAGAGAGAATTTTCTATATAAAAACTATTTATATATCATTCTGCGTACTCTCTCTCTCCTTCACACGATAATTATTTGGTGTTACTGTCGAATCCTCATCCTTATCAGAGTAAGGATCCAAAGACACAACATATTGAAACGTAATTTTCCTTTGAGCATTGGAAACGACTGCATATCCCTACAGTTAAAAATCTTCTAATTATGGACTTGTTAGTCTCCAAGAATAGGAAAATTTGAATAAATAATTTTCGTGTAGAATCTCGAATGATTAGAAACTCACACCTTTAATAAATTTAAGCTTATTTTTTTAGTTGATTAAATCTGTAACATATGTTTTAATAAATTTAAGGTTCATAAAATTAAAAAATCTGTGCTTAAATCGTCTGCAATAACACCTTACTAATAAAAAAAAAAAAAACAATCGATCACAACTCGTACTGCGCGACAGCGTCAGCCCGTCACAAGAACGCGCGTGCACTTGAACCGGTAGAAGCTGGCAGACCGTGGATACTTGCGCGCGCGCACACACCGAAGCGTGCATCGGTGCGAGTACGGATAATTTATTGTCGTTTGCACAGCCTTAAGAATTGTGCAAGTAAACACCTGCCACGTCGCGCAAAGGAACGTCCCGCTTTCTGTCCACAAGGAATCTCAACCACAAACCACACACTGATTTCACCTCATTAACTTCGGGCAAATCTGGCGTGGAGTGACCCATCAAGACCGAAGTCTCCCACTAGCTCTTAAGTATTTTTATTTTAGACTTTTTTTTAAATATTTTTTAATGATAAATATTTTATTTTAATAATTTAAACGTCAAGATCATGGATATATTGTTGATAAAATATTCATCATTGTATAAAAGAAAATAAGAGAAGCTGATCCTAAAATAACTTTGCAAAGACCAAGCGATTCCCATTAGGAGGAGAGTTCATTGCATGTCTACTGCTCATTGGCCAGAAACCTCCAACTTGGCGAAAAATCCGGGCCCACCGTCTTGATAAATCCCGGTAATCAATTTTGCTCCACGAATATAGTACAAGGTGTAGAGCAAGCCCCAATTTCAGGACACATCCATCCAACTTCAAGACGACTCTACTCATTAGATTTCAGCGAGAAGCATAGTGTAGCACAGCAGATTGCTTCATCAACTCACAATGCTTAGAATTAATGTGTATTCTCTTCTAACTCCTGGATTCAGGGACATCAAAATTGGAAGCAGCCATGACTCGTGGATCATTGCAAGTAACAAAGCGTGGAGGCTGTCACAATCAGTGTCGGTACGAGCTCTGAAAGACAAGTCGGATGGGGAAACGGAAGGATTTCCGGGTCAGAGCTGGGAACCAAGTTTGGAGATTGAAGTTCCATTTGAGCAACGACCCGTACGCATCCACTTAGTTAACACTGTTCCCTGTACTTTAACATATGAATGCTTCCACGATTCTACCAATTATATAAATGTCTCTGCGTAGAACTCCGTTTAGTGTTTCTTCATAATTGAGTGAGCTTGTTTCGTCAAGAACCCAAACGGGTTGGTGCTATTGGTAAGGGTGACTTAGGGTGTCGCAGTTGGGTCTGTGGCCACGATTCAATTCCTACTACTACGTGCTTGAACTTAATTGGTGCATGGTCTTTGCTGATAAGATCATTCACCAAGGCTGCAAACGTGGGGCCTGAATTCTTCGTTACCAAAAAATTGACTTGTCAAGAAATTTAGCCTTGACATACTTCCATAACACCACCCAAACCATCAAAGCCTTCAGATTTATTTCAAAATACAGCATTTCTGTGATGTTCTGCTGGAACTACAACTCATCAACAGTATTTCCAGGGTCAACCTCAAGCTAATAGTGATGGTAGTATCCCTATATTACGAGAGAAGGGAAAATAACTAAATGATTTAAGAGTATGGATTTCATCATGTGCATTACATATTAAACTGTGGTTACCTGAATTTACTTGTGTCTGGTGCTACGGTAGGTGAATGAGTACTCATCTTTGAAGGATGAAGCCTTGTATTCATGGGGTGAGCTCAGCCCAGGATCCTTTTTCCTGCGTCTTGGAGGACTTTGGTTAGTCGCCTTCACAATTCTCGGAGTGCCCATTGCGGCTGCTAGCTTCAACCCTTCAAAGGTAAGACAGAAATAAAACAGAAATAAAAGGAATCTCCCCCCCCCTTCGATAGTTGAAACAAAACAGTTCGCAGATACCCGGAATTGATAAATGGTAGGATCAAATCGATGTGTTTTGTCTTCATCACATACACAGACCCATTAGAAATTCAAACAACGTATTACACCATTACCAAGAAGATCCCCCTTCCAGCCCATTTCATGTTTCAACAATAAAAATTCTCTTTTTTATATGAAAAGGACAATCTAGTACACGAAATTCCTATTTGTGTACGGTCTAAGAAAGAATCAGATTATTTTGGATTTATTATATACAATCTTACCCTATATTGTACAATAAGCCATTTTTTAACAACTCAAACTTATGACTACCCAATTGCACGACAACTCTACCGCTCGGCCAAGGCTTTCCCTATTGCACATCCAAAAATCATCTCGTTGACTTCAATGCCAGTAAGAAGCCAAAATACGCCAGTGTATGCCAGAGTTCACATATGCAGTCTTGACAGAATTTCTGATCAGATAAATACTGCCAGATTGATTAGCTAACCACAGCCAGAAGACTGTGACTCGAATTTCACTTCTTCATTCCTGATTTTTGCTGCAGGAACCATTACGATTTGCGCTAGCAGCTGGGACAGGGACCCTTTTTTTGGTGTCACTAATTGTCTTGAGGATCTATTTGGTATTCCCCTTTTTATATTTTTGACATCGTAATAGCACTAGAGTTCTACAATTTGCAGACTTCAATTTCCTCAACACTGCTGTACTCCGTCACAGCATAATACACTATATGATATTTAGTAACTTATACTAGCTGGTTGTCCTCACTTCACATTTATATATGTTCTTTTTTCACTGATTGTTTGGGCCTGAGGGCATAAAGTTTTACAATCAAGCCTGGAACAAATCTAAGGATAGAAATACCGAGTTCCCTTGCTAGGACAAGTGAGGAGAGGCGATGTCAATATAATAACAATCACAACAACAATGCAATGACACACAAACCATGCACACAATATTTTCTCATGGGAAGCCTTTCAATGTAAGGTAAAATCATAGGACTTTATAACTGTACAACTCCACTATAAATTATAAGTTTGAATACATCAACTATAAATATATCCTACGGTTTCATTACAATATTGATAAACCAACGCAAATATAACAAAAGATAGAAATGGAAGAGGTCCACCAGTAAAATGTCAAAAAAAACAAGGAGAACAACATACCCATGCGTGATGAAGCTTGGATTAAGAATTGGAGCCCAAGAGGATTGCAAGAGCCTTATCTTTCTTCTCCCCTCACTCTCTCTTGAGTTAGCCACTTAAGGATTGCAAAAATAGTATAATAAATGACCTAAATTCGAAATAGGCTATTTATAGCTCACGTCGACCACTTAATCAGCTGGCTTGCAGTCATCTAGCAGATACCCACTGAATGCTTGCCCCAAACGGGCACTTAATCTGTTGTCGCATGGACCTTGCACAGAGGCCTTACCCCACAGTTTCGTTTGAACGATTGTCGCGTAGACGTCTAGCGGCCACCCATTATTTCCTAAAAAGGACAAAAAACAGTAAGTATTTACAAATGAGCATGAAACTCATGAGTGTTCCATCCCAACATCAACAACTTTCATCACAAATTGATCTTCTACAAAGATCTAACTAGTCAATGATTGCTCATAAGAAATCACAGCAAATATTCTTCCAAATCAACGTATTTGTCTTTTCATCTTCATTGGATAACTTGAAGTCATTAGTTTCTCAGTCCATAGGCACCTAGTTTTAACTATTTAAAATTTTAAATGCAGGGATGGAGTTATGTAGGTGACAGGCTATTATCGGCAGTGATACCTTACGAAGAAAGTGGATGGTATGATGGACAAATGTGGGTAAAGCCACCAGAGGTTAATAATCCTTCCACCCATCTCTCTCCCTGCACACACTACCAGTAATACAAGCAGAATTGTATGTTTGTCACATTAGTTGTACTGATCCCAACTCCAAAGTAACTTCTTTTATAATATGTTAGGTCCTGGCTCGAGACAGATTGTTGGGATCCTATAAGGTAAAAGTCCAACCATATGTACCATTTATTTTGGATGCAGGACATAAAAAAGTTAAAATATATTTTATCCGGAAAATGAGGTTTTTCAATAAACCACTGGACATCACATATAAACGGCAAGCACAATTTAAAATGAAAAAAAAGAAACATTAGTATTTAGACATCTTATGTGGATGGCATACCGATTGTTGCGACTGCATCCCATCCACAAGGATAGATGTAGCATGCTCCATGTGAGATTTCATCAAACAAGCACATGATATATTAGCATATAAAATATTTCATCTCACTAATGCTCTGGGACAGCAAACTTATTCTTGTGATGAATATCCTCCCGTAGGTAAAACCAATCATCAAACTGTTGAAGCAAACACTGATTGGAACAGGGGCCCTACTTGTTATAGCAGTTTTGCTATTCACTTTTGCCACACCAGTAGAAGATTTCCTCCTAGCCACTTTCACTCAAAGAGACAACACTTCAACTGCTTCATCTGATAAGACCGACAATTTAAGGTATGACATTACTACTTGAAATTCCATTCTTTCCATCGGAACCCAATATGTTTTACTTTTCTTCCTTGCAACTCTATTCAATATGAGACAGGAAAGAGGAGCTCCTAAGATTGCCAGTGGAGGTGATTCAAGATGATGATCTAGCAGCAGTGGCGGCTGAAGCTGCAGGTGGGAGGCCAGTCTATTGTAGAGACAGGTTTTACCGTGCATTAGCAGGTGGGCAATACTGCAAATGGGAGGATCTTATCAAATGACAAAGGGGCAGGATGGATGATATTCACTCTCAGATAACAAGAAGAGATTCTTGTTTATACTGAATTCTTCATAAATTCATTCCAATAGCTTCTTTAGTATTATTGAGTTTAGGAGATCAAAAAAATTGTTTGGATCATAGCTTTAAATCTCGGTGTCACAAGTGGCCAGCCGAGTTGCAGCCAGGCAGGCCCATCATAATGGTTGTGCCTTTAAATACCAATACTGATACTGTCCTAATTGAAAATAATTATTTTATTGATAATATGATCACTACATATAGTGGCATGATAAATATTGGTCAAGTGGCAAGAAGTATTCAAATCTCCACCCTCAACCACCAACCTTAATTAAGGACAGGCCACCTTCCTTGCTTGGCTCAAGAATATTGAAAATAGGAGGGTTTAATTGTCTAATTTAATTGTCTAAGTTATTCTAAGGTTCTATAAATTAGAGATAATTTATTTAATTAAAGATTACAAATTTTATTATCAACTTGTATTCTAGAACTTTTAAAAGAGTTCTAATTTTGATTTGGTAGATTCCAAATCTTATTCTTTATTCTCAATTATCAATTTGTTCTTCGATAAATTAATTCAGAATTTTATCTTATTCCAACTTTCTATCAAACCCTTCTCTATTTTGTAGAATAGTATCAATTGATATTAGAGTTATAGTAAATCAGGGGAGAGGACAACAAAATAATATCTTGCAGCTCTCAGTAAGAACACAACCTCTGCAATATTAGGATATCAAATTAAGGAGGTAAATCCAATAATTACAACAATGTCTCGAGCACATGGAGGGTCGTGGGCAGCCTGGACCATCTTGAGAACATAATTAAGGATCGACCAGTGAAGATGATAATCATTTCTATTGTGACTACCAATCGGCTGCTGCAAAGGAGGATGTATCCACCCCTTTTCTTCGAAAAAGCTACAAGATTGAGATTTAAAAGTTTGAAGGAAAACTCTAACCTGACAATTTCATTTGATTGGATGAATACGTCTGAACGCGTTTTCAAACTTAATGAAAAGACAAATCCATTAAGGGTAAAACTTATGGCTATAAAATTGAAAAAACATGCTTCTATATGGAGAACATGCGAAAAAGACACTTTGAAAGGAAAGAGGAAAATCAAAACATAGGAAAAAATGAAAAAATAACTTAAAAAAAAAAATTTTGCCCGAAATTTTTTTCAAGGCTTGTTTTTCAAACTATATAATAGCTATTAACAAGATTTGACGGTTGAGGAGTATACTTGCAAGTTCGAATAACTCATAATGTATTGTGAGATGCAAGAACCCAAATAGCAACTATTGCCCAGTACTTCAGTGAGCTTTAGAGAGAGATTCAGAATATGGTGAATTTACAACCATATTGATCCCTTGAGGATATCCAAAAGTTGGCCATAAAAGTGGATGAACAACTCAAAGAGACGTATGGCAGGGGTTTGGCCAAACCGGCCCAACCAAGAGGTCTCTCAACCAACTGGCCTAAGGCACCAACCGCTCGACGACAACACAAAAGGTCCAACCAGCTCCAAATCCAACTCAATTCAAACAATAAGCACCTCCACTAGGTGTTTCAAATATCAAAGAATTGGCCACATCACTTCAAATTGTCCAAATTGTAGGGTTGTTGCTCTCGTGGAGAATAAACACAACTAAGAGGAGGCCCTGGAAGAAGATATCACTTATGCGGATGAAGGAGAACTTGTAATCGGATATAGTCTCAAAACCAAGATCCTTCATGTCAATACATTCGATTATAGGTGAAATAACATCTTTCCTTGTCGGTGTACAATGTACGGAAAGGCATGTAACATCATTATAGATAATGGAAGTTGTATCAATATGATGTCCACTACTATAGTGAACAAATGCAAACTATCCACGAAAGACCATCCAAACCTCTATAAGTTGTCATGGCTATACCAAGGCAACAAGATAAGGGTGGACAACAAGTATTTGGTTACTTTTCCATTGAAAAGGATATAAAGACAAAGTCTTATACGATGCCATACCTATGGATGTTTGCCATCTCCTTTTCAGAAGACCTTGGCAACATGACGGAAGATTCACTTATAGTGGTTTTACTTACAAATATTCTTTTGTGAAAGATGAAAAAAGAGTTACTTTGACCCCTATGTCCTACTTGGAAATTTCAAATACTAGCAATGGTGGATATGTGCTTTAATCATCTTCGACTATCGACCAAATTTTAAAAGAAATTGGCAATCCATGTAATTAAGATGGCGGGTCCGACCCATTTGAACACATGGTCATTATCCAACCTATTTTAGAGGAATTCTCGAATGTTACTTTAAGGGATCTACTTCCCAGTTTACCACCTACAGGATATCCAACATTACATAGATTTTGTCCTAAGTTAGCAATTCCAAACAAACTGGCATATCGGATGAATCCAAAGAACATGAGGAATTACAACAAGTGAACAAGCTCTTATTGAAGGGGCTAGTCCATGAAAGTTTCAATCCCTCAGCTATCCTAGCTTTACTTGTTCCAAAGAAAAATAGTACATGAAGCGTGTGTTGATTGTAGGGTCGTCAACAAAATTGCCATCAAGTAGCAGTACCCAATTCCTCGACTGGACAATCTTTTATACTAACTTCATGGCATGACCATCTTTACAAAGATTGATATACAGAGTGACTATCATCGAATTCAGAGAAAGATCAGTGATGAGTGGAAGACCGCTTTCAAAATGCGAGAAAGTTTGTATAAGTGGATAGTCATACCTCTCAGATTATCCAATTCTCCATCTACTTTCATGCAATTTACGAATTATGTGTTCAAATATTTTATTGGGAGGTTTATGGTGATATTTTGATGATATTTTAATTTTTTTAGCAAATGATGATGCAGCACACCAAGAGCACCTTCGGCAAGCATTCTCAATTCTTCGTAAACAACGGTTTTATGCCAATTTGGCCAAGTACCATTTCTTCACTAATAATCTTATTTTCCTTGGTTTTGTTGTCTCAAATCAAAGGATAAAAGCGGATCCAACAAGGTTGAAACCATACTAACTTGGTCGAATCTAAGAACTTTACAAGAAATCCAAAGTTTTCACGGCATGACTTCTTTTTACCAACGATTCATCAAGGACTTTAGTACGGTGGCAACTCTTATAACCAAATATTTGAAGGGAAGCTAGTTCAAATGGACTACGGAGGCGAATGCAAGTTTTAATCAACTAAAACATCTGCTAATGATGGCACCGGTCTTGGCGCTTCTCGATTTCAATAAGTTATTTGAAGTTGATTATGATGCATCTAACCTGTTCTCAAACAAGAAGGAAGGCCTATTCCATATTTTAGCGAAAACTTAAAGAATTTTGCCAAAAAGGCTTCAGCACTTACAATCATGAGCATTGGATCCACTATTTGTTACCAAGAGAATTTATTTTCTTCTCCGATCATGAGGCGCTGAAATTTATCAACAATCAATAAAACTTTAGTTAAAGATACGACTCTTGGGTTAAATTCTTTCGATCCTATGATTTTTCATCTGGCACATATTCAAAATCCAAAATAAAGTGACTAATGCCTAAAGCCGATGATACTCATTATTTTATGTTTTATAAGTAATAATTGTCGGATTTAAGGTAGTGAAAGACTTACATGAGGATGATCTATTCTTCAGTCCACTAATGGAGAAGTGTACGGCCGGACCGATTAAGTAATTTTTGCTCCTTAGTAGCTATCTTTTTAAAGAAAAACGACATTGTATTCCTCAATGGTATGGAAGAGAGGCCATCCTACAAAAAGTTCATGTGGAAGGATTAGCAGGGTATTTCGATCAAGATAAAACTCTAGCACTCAGCACAAGAAAATTTCTTTGGGCCAAAGATAGGTCAAGACATTAAACAATTTATCGAACAATGCCAGTTATATCATATGGCCAAAACTTAAGGGCAAAGCACATACAACCCTTCCAATTGCCACGACCTATTGGAAATATATAAATATTGATTTTGTACTCAAGCCACCACGAACACAATGAAAAAAACTCTATCATGATTGTAGTTAAATGATTTTTCAAAAAGGCTAATTATTTCAAAATATAAAATACAATATATGTCAAAATTCAAAAATTTATACTAAAATCTGAAAACCAATAACCAAAAGGCCAACTTTAAGGAAGTGTTACACATACTCCTAATAACCTTAGGCTAAAATACTATTATTTAGACCTATAGGAGGGTCGTCCACAAATTACACCCTATAGATAGGGTCTAACGTTCTTTTACACCCATGGATGATATAAGCAGTTTTTAAGTATGCCTAATATATTAAGACGTCCAAATATAAAATTTTGTCAATTTCTTACAATGGTTTTCAACAAAAACAATAAACGGAAAACTTTATAACAAATATTCAAAATTTTTCATTTCATTTGAAAGATAAAAATACAAAATTGTCTACCTTGGGGGAAGTACAAACTCATGCCAAATAGCAAAATAGAGTCCATTTGAACATTTGCATGGAGTATTAATATGAAATGCTAAATGTATCAATTTTATAACTTTTTTTACAAATATGTCCATATATTAATATAATATTTTTAAAATATTCACTTATCTAGTGAACAATAAACAAAACCTTCAAACATTCGATAAAACTAAACAAAACTTTAAAATATTCGGTAAAAAATACATGCATGTAATAATATTTAAATAGATAAGTAAAAGAATGCCATGCGCGTATAGTAAAATAAAAAGAAGTAAAAATTGAAGGATATTGAAATAGACCGAAGAATTGGCTTAAAAATACTTACTTTCAACCTCTAATCTGATAGATATAATTTTAAAAAACTCTGAAATATCTTTCATTTTCTTCTTACTCTTATTTTTCTCCTCCTCTTTTCTTCCTCTCTCTTCATTCCCTTTTTCTCACACGAAATGACCAAAATAGGCACAGGTGCCTTAAGTACCCAAATTAGCTCATGAGCGCTAGTTAGACGCATATCGACTGCGGCACTCACACATAGGCACACATGATGCCGCATTAAGCACAACTTGAGCACCAATATTCTACCAAAATACACACGAGCACCAACAGATGTGCACATCAGGTGCTACCTATTCTACATCAAATGTAGATTAGCATCCCAGAGACCCCCATGAGGCACAAAGCTACTACCTTAAACAAACACTAATATAGAGACAGGCACTAAGCCTGATTCTACTCAATTCAATTTTTTCTCAAATTTTTATTATACAATTATTTTTCAAATTGACCAAAAACTATATTAATGACGTCATAAATTATAAATGAAAATCGAGCCTCACAACTTTCCCCTCCTTATAAAATTTCGTTATCAAAATTTACATACCTCAATGATCAAACAGGTAGGGACGTCTGTTTTAGATCTTGTCTTCACATTCCCAAATTGCTTCCTCAAAAGAACGGTTCCCCAAAGCACTTTGACCAATGAAATCACCATCATATGCAAACTTGATCTCTTCTCTTCAAAATTTCAACCAAAACCTCAATATAGGACAAATTATCATCAATTTGTGACTGTTCATATGCAATAATGTGCAATGGATCAAATACATATTTTCGCAGTGTCGACACATGAAAAACATTATCATAATCTATCAAGTTATGAAGTAAAGCTAATCGATAAGCCACGTCTCCATCTCACTGCAAAATCTCAAATGGCCCAATAAATTTCTATTTTAATTTTCTTTTCATCCCAACTCTAGAAATTCCTTTCCACGGAGATACCTTAAAAAATACACCCACCCCAAAACTCAAATCGAATTTTCGACAATCAACATAACTATTCAAATGACTTTAAGCAATTATTGGACGATTTTGAATTAATTTAATATTATCAAACGCGTCCTAAATACTATCGAAACCCAAAAGTTTACAGTCACCAATCTTCTCTCAGTTAACAAGAGACCAATATCTTCGTCCATACAAAGCCTTAAACAGAGACATCCTAATACTCGACCGATAGCTCTTATTATTAACAAATTCAGTAAACGATAATTGTTCTAATTTTCTTCCATCTCTAAAATAGAGGCTCTTAGTATGTCTTCCAAAATTTGAATCATCCTCTTTGACTCTCCATATGTTTTGGGTGAAATGTCATACTGAATTTCAAATTTATACCAAACTCATTGTGTAAACTCTCTCAAAACTTTGATACAAACCTCGGGTCTCTATCAAAAATCATTGAAGTAGGAATTCTGTACAATCTCCCAATTTTATTGATATATAAGCCTACTAATCAGTCTCTAAAAACAGTCGTCCTCACTGACAAGAAATGAGCCGATTCATCAATATATCCATAATCACCCAAACAGAATGATAGTTCCTTGCTGTTCTAGGTAAATCCAATACAAAATCCATCTTAATATACTCTCACTTCTAACTAGGAATAAATAAATAGTGGAAAAACATTGGCGACTTCTAATGTTCGACTTTGACTTGCTGGCATACTAAATACCTTCCCACGTAAGCAGCAATCTGCTACTTCATGTTCCCCCACTAGAAGAGCTTCTTCGTATATTAATATATTTTATTTTGATACATTTTATTAACTCCAGGATAAATGGTATACTTCGCTCTATGGGCTTCCTTTAAAATTTCTTCTTTCAAATATCCAATATTTAGCACACAAATTCGGTCTCAATACCGAAGAATTTCATATACACAAATATTAAAATTCGCTTGCGACTTGCTATTAAATCTCCAGCAATTTTCATCAAATATGGGTTGTCAATCTAGGACTCCATGATCCTTTCTAAAATTATCAGTTGAACCTCAAAATACATCAGCATCATCCCTAAATCTTGGGAGTGCAAACGAATATTATAATTCTTCATCCGATCAAGCATCTTCCATTCCTTAATTATCATATGGGCCACCATTCCCTTAGATTTCTGACTCAGTGTGTCTGCTACAGCATTTATCTTCCTCGGCTGATATTAGATCTTACAATCCTAATCTTTCAACAAACTCATCCAACAGCGTTGCCTCATATTCAACTCCTACAAGAATAAGCACTTTAGGCTTTCATTTAAATGTTTAAATAACCATATTTAAATGTTTGTCCCTAATGATTAGAAATCGAATAACCTAAATATCGAGTTAGATTTAACAAACGAAATCCAAAAAAATATAATATTCATAATATTCCACAGCAGACACAAGACCTAATCAAAATAAACCTTGTCTAGTCTTTCGAAATAATATACATATCAACATGCTCAAAACCTATATAATTCGTAAAGAAAAAGCATTTGATAAATATCCAAACAATTACGATATGAGGCCTGTACAAAATCTAACTAATACAATACTCTCAAATAATACAGACCATAATAAACAAAGCAATCATCCCAACATAAGTCCTAAATACAAATCCAAATATAGATAATAAATACAATCTTCAAAAATCCTCCGTCCATATCCCACAGTAATCCAAGGCCATTCAATTTGAAAGAGTTGAAAATATAACAAATTATCAGCTTAAAGCTCAACATGTACATATATAATATAAAAACCATGTACATAAATCAAATAAGATGACTAAAATCTGTAAACACCTATGAAGATCCAAAATGTCAAAATTTTCTAATGCATAATCCAAATCTTTATTTCGAATGTAAAATTTGTAACACATACAAATAATAAATAATACAAATTGTATAAAATCATCTAAGATCCAAATCATATAATTCTAAAAGGCTCAAATATACAAAATTGGATAAATCCAAATGTCATATCAAAACCTACAAATATCAAAAGGCCAATTATTTTAAAATATAAAATATGATACAAATTTGTTGCTACCTGGGTCCCTGGTTGTCGTACGAATTAGGGAGCCTTCGAATTCATCGTTGTCCGGAGAGGATCACGAGCGGGCCCGATCTCCGTCACTATTAACCCGAACCTACATAACACAAATTACAAATAAAAGGTCAGAGGTCGGCGGGATTTCTCCCACCGAAAATATTCTGACGCTCAAGTCAGTAATTTCCTGCAATGAACGAAAAGGGGCACACGCTTAGATGTGTAAGAAAATATGCTGAGTGTGCGGTGGGAGTACGTGGATGCAAGAGTATGAGACTCAATAAGCGTTTCGTAGGAGGCCCGGCTCCCTGGATGCACCGGCGGTGGCTCACTTTGATAGCCTGAGAGAGGCTGCAAGAGATTGGCGCTGGACGTAAGTCTGAGAGCAAGAACTCGATGAATGTTCATCTCAATGCCTAGGCTTGGATTAGCGATTAGAAATCCGATCCCCCTACCCTGTAGAAGAAGAGCGAATTTATAGGCTCCAGGGTGTGGAGCTTTTTGGCGTGAGAATCCTGCCTACAGGGATTCACCGGCCGTTGGCATCTGGCAGCAACCAGTGGTGTCAGTTGTTGCCTTGTGGTGGCGAGGAGACCGTTGTGCATTACTGGCCACGCTTGGTCTGCTTCTTGCGTGATGATTGGCTAGCCAGTCGCATGGAGCGGCGCGAGCCGCAACTGGCAGAGTTGACCTTCCTTTCGTTGGCTTGCCTCTTCTGCCCCACGTCTGCCACCTACAACTACATTAATAAGCTGCAGGAGGCGCCGATTAGCCGTGGGCGTTAAGCCGCCATGCAGGCTGTTTCGAGTTTTGGGCCGCAACACTAGCCCCCCATGCCTGGGCCGACTGATAGTTGAGGCCTAGCATGTCCGTTGAGGATCCAGCTGGCCACCGCGCGTCCTTCCTCGAGATGCGCTAGACCTTGTCTTCATCTAGTGTTGCGCCTTCCCCAGACGAACACGCGGGCTTTTCAGATGCCGCAAAGATTCGGTGCTCTAAATGGAAGGATTCGCGCGCCAGAATCTGCATCAACACTGAAGGCTTTCCTGTTTGGTGATAGACGGCCATCGGGCGGCGTGCTCTTCTAGGCGCGGATAGGGCGCTGGCTCGCCCATAAATAGGGGAGCCCCCAGTTGGAGAGACCCATGCCTTAGCTGGTTCTCGAAAGAGTGATGCGAAGCCCTTGGCTTGTCCCACTCCTGACAGGATTCCCCAAAGGAATTAGATGGACTTGCTGGAGATCCGGAGCTCCTGCCAAAGACTGCCTTCACGCCCTAATCACAAGCACTTCCTCATACTAATGAGAGTGACTTGGCCACTCTATCGCCGTTATATGCCTTCCTCGCAGCTGGCATGACCTACAGCGTGGGGGGGGGGTCCTTGCGGAGCTATCAAGGGGCGCTTTGTCCTGGGGATAGCGCGTCATTGGTGGCCTCAACAGCGTCCAGTGGATCATGCATACTGTCCGGAAAGGAGGTAGAAAGTGGGGTTCCTACAAGGGGAGCGCGGGCTAGCTGCATCCCTGTTGGGATTGTTACTATGGGTGCTCGTTCTACCGCTACGATTAACATTGGCTGAACTTTCAAGGTCTGGCCAGTACCGACGGCTCTAACACTCGGGCGAATCGGAGTTCTGGTGACGACGCCAGAGAGATCTAATGTAGATCTTGTTCTCTGATAAGGCTTCAAGCATCCGGAGCCGCTATTCCGGGCTTTATGCTCCACGTTGTATCTTTCTCTTTTTTGTACTTTCGCTATCGCAAGCTTTATACTTTGTAAATGAAACTTTGATTAATAGAAGCAGTAGCCTTTACCTTTATTCTTCTGTCTTGTCACATACATCTTCTCTTCCCTTTATGGTTTAACTCCGGGGCCGCAGGGTCCTTTCGTCGTCACAGGTATCCGAACGAAAACTAATACCGAACGCTGGGCGACTCCTGATTGCCCTAACCGAAGTTTGTCCCTCAAGCCCATCGGGGGGCTGCCGACGGGGGACCTAAGGAAAGAATTGCCTTTTGGCGCGTTCTACCCTAGGTGGCAGATCGTCGCTGATGGTTGTTATATCAACTAAGAATGTCAACGCATTTATGGCACAAGAGAACCCGGGGTCACGGCGCTATCAAGACCATCCCTTGGAAAGGCGTGATACTTCAGGGTTCTGCCACGTGGGAGAATTCCATTAGCCATCTACACGCACCTCTTTGTGCCAACGATGCCATCCCCCGGAGGGTCTTGCTTATTTAAACGCTGCGAAACCCTCCAAGATCTGCACTCCTCTCTTGCTGAAAGGCGTTGATCTTTCCGCGGTCGCTTTTTCCCTTTTTACTTGTTGTGCAAATCTAATGGAAAGACCATCTTCCTTGCCTAAGTCTGAACCGTTCTCAGACACACCGGAAAGGAGTGTGCGAGCTTTGAGAGTTCCTGACGGGGCTGCACCCCTTGCGGCGGCAGCAGAGGGTTGCCACTCAGAGGCCACCGTGATGGGGCCAATGAGGTTCCTGAGGGCTTCTCCTGGTTTCGAGATGGACAAGGCGTCCACCTCCTCTCGGTGCCGAAGGCTTGGAACCTCTCGCACATCTCTCAACCGTGTTGCCAAGGCCGTCGAAGACTTTGAGGCCAGGGTGCAGATCGCCGTCAGAGAAATTGAGCAAACGAGGGCTTGCGCTGTGCACTTTGAGAGAGCCTGGGCGGAGTCTAAGGCACGGGTGTCACAACTAGCTGACGCCAACCTAGGGGCTCAAAGCCAGATCGTTGCTCTCCAGGAGGATCTTGAGCTGCACCGTGCGCGGCTTTAGGAGTCGTAGGCTGACCATGCTCGACGGGAGGCGGAGCTAAAGTCGAGGTTCAGTCCGGAGGAAGTGGCTCCCCTACTAGAACAGAGATTCCAGGAAGGTATTCGGCTCTACCGGAGGATAGCTTCGCTGGCGGTGCCTGGCTTCTGCGTCAATCTTCTAGACTCTCAGAACTCTTGGGCCCGAACGCGTTCAGAGCTAGTGGAATTTGATACCTCCAATCCCTCAGGGTCTGAGGGAGATGAATGATTATACTTGATGGCCATTGGCCATCCTCTTGTATAAAAGAATTCCATTAAATGAATCTTTAATGAAATTTTATTACTTAGCCAGGCTATGGGTTTGTTACGTCTGTTGTGTTTGAACGGCTTTTCTTTCGCTTAACCCCTTGCTCTGGAGGGACTTTTGTTGCCGCCCCTCTTTGGTCAGAATCCCCACATTAAATGCCGGCATGACCACTGAGATTTTGGCAGGCGGCTGCGGTTGTAGCGGGACGGCAGTCCGTCAGAAGTCATGATGGGCTATCACACGGGACTTGCGGCGTTCTGCAGGAACGGCATGTGTCACGATCATCATTTGAGGCGGCAGCTCCGTTTCCCTCGCGATGCCCTTTCATATCCCCAGCGTGGCCTATTTAAACGACGCCTTCTCCCGCTTTCCACACTTTGCGATTTTTCATTTGCGAGACTCATGGCTAGAAAAAAGAGCTCTCCTTCTTCTCGCGTTATTCGTCACGGAGTTGGTGGTACTCAGTCTGTTCTGTCAGCAAGTGCCACTGCTGCTCTGATGGTCGATTATGACATCCCTGGCGACCTGGCCTACCTTGCTCCAGGCCTGACCTAGAGGGCAAACGCGCCCCCAGAGAGCTTCATCACTATTTACGAGCATCACTTGAAGGGTGGACTACGCTTTCCCACGCCGCTCAAGCTGCATGGGATCTTCGAAACATTGAGCGTTTCCGTTGCTCAGCTCCATCCCAATGCTCTTCAGTACATAGTCACCATGTGTGTCTTTTCACGCCTCCATGATCTCACCATTTGGCCAAGTTCAATAAAGGGGATTTTCCGCTTCGCCGAGTCAGAAGATTGGATCTCCATGTTGCCGCATACCGATTTTCACTTTCAGGGGACAAATCCTGACTCGATGAAGAACTGGAAGGATCACTACTTCTTCTTGAAGGAACCTACGGATTGGGAGGTCCCCAACATATGGGGCAAGGTTAGTGATTTCTACCGGGGAGACATAAGCGCGGAGGAGCTAGACAAGAATAAGGAGCTATTTGAATGCATTCGGGCGAACATGGAGACTTTTTCGAAGCAGGGCTTCTACTTGACCTCCGATGCCTTCGCCGCCGCCAAGTGGGGACCTGTTCAGGCCGGTCAGGTCGCCATAGCAGAGAAGAGGAAAGTCGGCACTCTCGTTCTTCAAGAACCCTCTCAGGAGACTCCTGGAGGGAGCAGCTCGTCGCTGTCACTTAGGTCTTCCTCTAATGAGGAAGATGAGGCGGCACTGAAGAGAATGAGGGTCACCGGTGGCACATCCATGCGAAGGTCGCTGAGGACAGCCACCGCGGCGGTGACATTCACTGGGGCCGCTTCTTCCAAGCAGGAGTTTGCACAGTTGCTACCGGGGGAAGCCACGGAGGATCCCCCGATTTCTACACCCACATTGGCAGAGTACGGGATTTTCTTGGTTGAGCTTGCCTCCGAAGGGGAGTCGTCGTTGAGTCCCTCCTTGGGCCTTGGGCAGCAGGAAACGTCCGTCCTAGACATTGACGAGGAGATCTTGAGTCCACAGGAATTGTCAGAGCTGTTGAGGTAGAGCGACCACCAAAGTTTACGGAAGTTCAGGAGGCTGTGGGTTCACCCGCTTGAGCATCGCCTGGGCGCCCCCTCAAGACCCTGTTGCTCTCGAGGATGCCGGCACACCAGGTCAGGCCGCTAACGCCTTTGCCGTGGGGTCACCGCATGGGGTGCACCTAAATGGAATGGTGGCGCTAATTGAGCAAGGGAGTGTCCTTCCGTCATTGGAGGATCCAAGTCCGTCCTACCCTGCGGAGGAGTCCTTCGAGCGGCCGAAGCCCTCGAACATGGAGGAGGTAGCCGAACCAGCCGAGCCCCCTAGCGTGCCGACGTTCGGAGCTGCTCCCTGTGGCATAGGTTTGTCCTTTGCGCAGGTTTGATATTGCCTAGCACTACACCCTTACTCGAGGTTGTGCTGAAGCTTTCTGGCTTCTAACTCCCTTCTGCCTTTTCACTGCAAGCTTTGGAAGCGGTGCATTCCCTTCAGGCGGTATCCTCCCACCCGGGTCCAAGAGGAAACCGAACAAGAGGTTACCCAGCATTTTGAGACGGAGACCACAGCGTTGAGGCAGGAGCTCAAGGCCGCGAGGGGCAAGATTACTGAGCTGGAGGACTTAATCTCCCATGCCCTGGCGGACCTTAGGGTTCAGTTTTCCCCCGTGGAGGTGTCCCAGGCGCTGGAGACCAGATTTTGGGACGGCATTCGCCTGTGCTGCTGCATCATGTCCATGGCTCATCCGGGCACTCCTATTAGGATGCTCGATCCCCGGAATGAGGGAGTTTCCGAAAGCTCCCGCCTGAAGAACTTCTCCGGAGAGGTTGGCCCTTCGAGCCTCTAGGGTAGAGGGAGTCCCTATACAGCTTTTCTTTTGACGCTTGCTCACGACTTGGTCTTTCACAGAAATGTAACTAATGAAATGCAACTCTTCTTATTGGCACTTCAGATTTCCAATCATCTCCACTTTTTTTTTTTTTTTTTTTTTTTTTTTTTGCTCTGCATAGTTTTGGCTAAGCTCTTCAGCTATCATCGCCAAGGCTTGAAAACACAGCCTTCTTGCGCTGTACTCGTCTTTCGTCAGAAGATGTCGTCGCATCTTGTGCGTTTAATGGTAAGCTCGGCCCAATAAAGTGGACGTCGTTGTAAGTCTGGTGGAGCCACACCAAGGGCCAATTGGGTTTTCAGGCCACAGCAGCCGAACTCCGACTCTTAGGCCTTTTCGCACATGATACCTGTCTTAGGCGCTCAGCCCTGCTCAAGGCGTTGTCGCTCTCGTGTGCACGATCCTAACCTACGACCATCGTAAACTGAGGGTGCTCTCTTCTCCATTAGAAGGTCGCTGCACGCCTATCATCCCTGCCCCCTAAGGTTTTGGTGGCCGCGCATTGAAGCCCCAGGCTTAAAGTTTTGACCGCATGGGTCGTCTGGTATGGAACCATAGTTTTTGGGCCGCTTCGAGCCTTTCAACGCAGAGTCGAGATTTAGATATGGTAGCTTTCGGGCCGCCTGGCACGAAGCCAAGGATTGAAGGGCCACTTAGGGCCTTTCAACGTGGAGTCGAGATTTGGATATAGCTGCTTTCGGGCCGCCTAGAGCGAAGCCAAGGGTTGAAGGGCCGCTTAGGGCCTTTCGACGCGGAGTCGAGATTTGGTTATGGCCGCTTTCGGGCCGCTTGGCACGAAGCCAAGGTTTTGTTTCACGGACGGATAAAGATCCTCCCGACTTAAGGACAATCTAGATCGTTTCACCTTTTGAAATATCATGCATGCAAACACCCGCATGAATGAACACATAAGATTGTAAAAAGAATCAATTTTATTAAATGGAAACACAAAACATGTACAAGCATTCCTTATGGTGCGTGTGTATGTCTTACCTAGGTTTGGCGTTGGCCTACTGATAATATTTCCTAAGGTTGGCGGTGTTCTAAGTCCGCGGGACCAGCTTGCTGTCCTGGGTGTGTAGTTTGTACGCTCCATTCCAAAGGATTGCCGAAATGAGGAACGGGCCCTCCTAGCCTAGAAAGAGTTTGTTCCTACTTGCGGCCTTTCCCGCAGCCTCTACACTCCGGAGGACCAGGTCTCCAACCTCGAGTGGGCGTGCCATCACCCGCTTGTTGTAGTACCGTGCGACACGTTGCTAGTAGGCTGCAGTCCTCAAGCAGGCCGTGTCACGGACTTCTGGGAGAAAGTCTAGGCATTCCCTGAGCCTCTGGGAGTTGGTGGCTAGATCGAAGCATTCGACCCGCAGTCAAGGAAGTCCCACTTCGACAGGAACGACCACTTTGACTCCGTAGCAGAGATTGAAGGGCGTCTCCCTCGTCGGTTCCCGCAGGGTCGTTTGATATGACCAGAGCACAGAAGGCAACTTGTCGACCCAGGAGCCTCCTGCGTCTTCCAGTTTAGTCTTCAACCCGTGTAGCAGTATGCGATTGGTGACTTCGACTTGCCCATTTGCTTGAGGGTATGCCACAGACGTATGAATAAGCCTAATGTGCAAGCTTGCACAATACTTGATGAATCGTTTGCCGGTGAATTGAGTTCTATTGTCAATTAATATGTCCTCAAGAATCCCAAAATGGCAAACGATGTTCTGGCGGAGGAATTCCGTTGTGTTCTGCTCGGTGATTCGTGCCAAAGGAACCAATTCTACCCACTTGGTGAAATAGTCAATACCGACGATAAGGAACTTCCTTTATCCGGAGGCCAAGGGCATAGGTCCAAGGATATCGAGCCCCTACTACGCGAACTGCCATGAGGATTGAAGGCTATGCAGTGCTTTGTGAGGCAGATGAGCCATGGACCCTTGAACCTAGCAACTTTCGCACTTCTTTACGAATTTCAGAGCATCTCGCTTCATCGTGGGTTAGAAGAGACCTTATCGCATGATCTTGAATGCAAGATTTTTCCCTCCGATGTGCGAGCCGCATACACCAAGGTGGACTTCGCTCAGCGCGTACTCGGCTTCCTCAGGAGTTAGGCATTTTAGATAGGAAGTGGAATATCCCCTCCAGTATAGCCTACCATCGAGGATTGCATACCACCCTGCTGTCTTCTTAATTCGCTTGGCCTCGTCGGCATCCGTAGGCAACGTTCTGTCCATCAGATACCTGTGGTAAGGGGTCATCTAATTGTCACCCTCGTTGACCTCCAGCACTTCCTGGTCCGGACCGTCCATACTTGGTACAGCTAGGACTTCCTGCATGCTCCTAGCATACTGCTCCGAAGATCCTGCAGCTACATCACTCGCCAACTGATCGGCTTTCCAGTTTTCTGCTCTAGGATGTGTTTGATTTCAAAACTTTCGAACGCCTAAATCTGGGCTTTTACCTTCGCCAAGTACTTTGCGAGCTGAGGGTTTGATACCTCGAAGGCTCCTTAGATCTGATTGACTACTATCTCTAAGTCGCTACGTACGACGAGTGACTTGGCAGAGCATTCCTTTGCAAGACGAAGCCCCGCAAGAAGGGCTTCATACTCTGCCATGTTATTTGTGGCAGGGAAAGTCAACGTAACAGAGTACTTGATCTCTATCCCGTCTGGAGTTTTAAGCACAACTCCAGCTCCGTTGCTTGTTTGAGTGGATGATCCGTCGACATTCACGATCCATGAGGGAACGTCCGGTGCATCCAAGCTCTACGGGCTGTGTGGGGTGTCTAGAGCTGGGGTCGCCGCCTCGACAATGAAGTCTGCCAGAACTTCACATCAAACTCTCCCAACTCTATAACCCACTTGACTAGCCGCCCAAAAGTCTCTGGTTTCTGGAGGATTGACTTCAAAGGTTAATCCATCAGAACGATGATCCGATGCGCTTGGAAATAGGGCCTCAACTTTCACGCTGAATAGATGAGGTTAGCGTAATCCTCTCCGCATGCAGGCATCGAGTCTTCACGTCTGACAATACTCTACTCATGTAGTACACTAGTCGCTGTGTGCCCTAGTGCTCTCCGACTAGCACTGGGCTGAGCGTCGTGTTCGACATGGCCAGGTAGAGGTACAGGTCCTCACCCATAGATGGTGAGCTCAGGAAAGGTGGACTAACAAGGTATACCTTTAGCTCTTGGAATGCTTCCTCGCATTCATCTATCCACCAGAATTCAGATGCTTTTGTTCCTCTAAGTGCCATAAAGAAGGGCAAGTACTTCTCTGCAAACTTAGCTAGGAACCACGATAAGGCTACTAGCCGGCCTGTGAGTTCCTGAACTTCCTTGACAGTCCGCGGAGGACTCATATCAAGGATGGCTCTGATTTTCTCCGGGTTCGCTTCTATGCCGCGTTAGGACACTATAAAGCCTAAGAATTTTCTGAAAGTTACCCCGAACACACTTGGGCTGGGTTGAGCTTCATCTGTGAGCTCGAAGCACCTAGGAGGTCTCCTCTAGATCATGAATATGGTTGTCGGCTATTCTACTTTTGACGAGCATGTCGTCAACGTACACCTCCACGTTTCTTTCGATCTAGGCCTCGAATATCTTGTTCACAAGACACTGATAGGTTATCCCAACGTTCTTGAGGCTGAAGGGCATAACCTTGTAGCAATATGTTCCCTGATCGATCATTAATGAGGTGTGTTTCTCATTGTCCGGGTCCATCCTGATCTGATTATAGCCTGAGTAGGTGTCCATAAAGCTCAAGAGCTCGTACCCGGACGTAGAATCTACCAATTGATCAATCCGAGGGAGCGGGAAGCTCTCTTTAGGACAGACTTTGTTCACATTGGTGAAGTCCATGCACATTCACCACTTGCCGTTGCTTTTCTTTACGAGCATGACATTGGATAGACAATCCGGATACTGGACCTCCCTTATAAATCCGACGTCCGGCAGCCTCTTCACTTCCTCTCTTATAGCTACTAACTTCTCGATGGAGTGGTTCTTACGCTTTTACCTGACGGCTTGTGATCGAGATCGAGGCCCAACTTATGGACTATTACTCTGGCTGGTATCCTGGGCATATCGGCAAGAACCCATGCGAACATGTCGGAGTTCTTCCGGAGGAAGCTAATGAGCCGGTCACGGTTGGCCACAGTGAGGGAGCCGCCGATGTATACGCTGGGCAGAGTCCAGAGGGACCACTTCAGTTACTTTACCTGACTGGGCTTGCTGCAGCATGGCTTCGTCACAGAAATCCAAGTCTTTGTCTATACGGTCCGGCACCGCTGGGGCAACTTGAGACAAGTAGTACGTCCACCGGTAATGATCACCGAGCACCTATCCTACGTCGTACGAGGTTAGAAACTTTACCTTCAGATGAGGGATCGAAGTAACGGCCCCGAAAGACGTGAGGAATGGTCTGCCCATGATGGCATTGTAAACGGACTGCAGATCGACGACAAAGAACGTCAGCTCTCGCATTGCGGTACTCGGGGAAGTTCTCATCGTGATCTCTAGTTGGATTTTCCCCTGCACAGGTACAAGTTCGTTATCCAAGCCGTACAGAGGGCCATCGGTCGCTTTCACTTTAAAATATTCAGTGAAAAGTACATGCATACAACAATATTTAAACAGGGAAGTAAAAGAGTAACATGCATGTACAGTGAAATAAGAGACGTAAGTAAAAATTAAAGGATATTAAAATAAACTAAAAAAGAGGTTTAGAAATAATTACCTTCAACATCTAATATAATAAAACAGACTCCAAAAGGCTCCGAAATCTTCTCTTCTCTCTCTTCTTCTTCTTCTCCTCCTCTTCTCTTTCTCTCTCTTCTTTCCCTTTTTCCCATGCAAATTGACCAAAATAAGTGCAAGTGGCCTTAAATGCCAAAATTAACACATCAGCCCCGATCAAGCATGCATTAGACGCCGTACTCATGCACAAGCGCACATGAGCCATTAGCACGACTCAGTACCAATATTCTACCAAAATTATACACAAGCTCTAATACAGTTGCATATCAAGTGCCACCCATTCTGCCTCAAATATGTATGAGCACCCCAAAGACACCCATTATATGCGCGACTGTTGCCTCAAACACACATGAGCGTAGAGATAGGCACTGCGCCTAATTCTACTCAATCTGATTTTTTCTCAAATTTTTTAAATTAATCCAAAATTATATTAATAACGCCATAAATCATAAATGGAAGCTAGGCCTTACATTAACGTTGCTAATCTCCAACCATATTTTGAAGAAACTAACTCGATGATGAGTTTCTTCCAACATGAGAAGAATGATATTGTTCCAATAGAAGATAATCATTATATTGAGGACATGGCCACTATCTATGATGACATAACAAATATTGGTGAAACGACAAGTAGCAATCATAGCTCCACCCGCAACCACCAAGTCTAAAAGAAAGAATTACAAGATAGAGCCTTGATTAAAAACAAAACATCCTAAGTTACTCTACCCACTTCTTGGACCACCTTCCTTGCCCGACTCAAAAAGATTGAAAATATGAGGGTTTAATTGACTAATTTATCCTAAATTTCTATAAATTAAAGATAGTTTATTTGATTAAAAATTACGAATTATCATCAACTTGTATTCCAAAATTCTTAAAAGAGTTCTAATTTTGATTTGGTATATTCCAAATCCCGTTCTTTATTCTCAAATGTCAACTTACTCTTCGATAAATTAATTTATAATTTTCTCTTGTTACAACTTCCTATCAAACCCTTCTCCATTTTTTACAACAATATCAAATACATACAAGCCAAAACGATACATCATCATGGTTAATATCTTGTTCTAATTTGGATTTCAAATTTTCAAGAAGTCAAAAAGGCTCCAAACCATGGACCAACATGCTTATTTCATGCAAAAGGCAAATAAAATACAATATATTTGAGTTATGAAGGAAAATAAACAGTGGCAACAACATTAAAATCACAAGTCCCACAACTAGGGGTCTGATATTATTCCTCTTCTGACATTTGCACAATAAAAGGCATCGCGTACCAAAAATTTGAGGAATGGCCAAATAGGCATATCATAAAAGAACAGATAAAGTACAACCAGTGCCCACACAATGCACTAGATCAAATAATGCAATTGTGTTGTGTGCAAGCTTCAGCTACTGCTTGTCACTTATTTGACAAAGATTACTGAGCAAAGACGTGAATTCTTACCAACAGCTGGCAACGTGCAATGAGGTCCTCAGAAGGCATAAGCAGCTTTTGATGTTCCAACTTTGAGCATTTTTGCAACCAATGGCACACTCCATCACTCAAATAGTGTATATCTTCGCTGGACATATTGAAACTTCTACATCTAGCAGTGTAGAAGACGTGGCCAGAAGATGCGATTTCTATTCCAGCTCAGCCACCTGTTGCTGCATAAACAGAGCTGATTGAGACATGGAATATATGCCTTCCCTGTTTAACTGGTTCATCATCACATAATATCATGAAAACCACGAATACTCACCTCCTGAGAAGCACTTAATACATCTTCAGAACTTGTAGTAGAAAGGATTTCAATCTCCTATCCACATTCATCAAAAAGATACTAAAACCAAGATACTTGTTTACTAAATTTTTTAGCTTTGAAATGATTTTCCCTCGAGAAAAGACTTACCAAGACAAGAAACTCCAATTTGTATAGCCTCTAAACAAGTTTCTTACACCAATTTACAACTTTGAACAGATTTCCTCGAACAATGTCGCTAATGGTTTGCTTTCTTCTCTTGGCATTTTCTATGTCAAGTGTCCTATATGCTAGAGCAAGCAAATATACTGCTGGGTGAAGCCTCCTGTAGACAAACCAATGCATCACAAGTACAGTCTGAACCCTCACATGTAAAAATCGAATGCACATTTTCAATACATATTATTTTCCAAGGTTGACGAGAAAAATCACAGGCATCACCCGAGCTTTTTCTTTTGCCTTTCTCAAATCTTGTTAGCACTTGGGACATGGGGAGGGAATGTCACATCTTGATGAATCAAGAATCCAGTAAACAGACAGTTCATGTTTCTCAGTTTACTTGCATTCGAAAAGGATACACTTAAAAGCAAAGAGTCTGTGGATTATACACGGAAATGTTAAATATTTGTCTCACTTGAAAGGGGTCTTAAGACTTGCCCAGGAGTAGGACAAACTTACCCAAAAAAAGAGTTGGACAAACTCACTCACTTTTCAAATTGTGGATCACCATCAGTTCTATCCCAATATCTTCGTGATTGAACAGTTTGGCTTTTGTTATCTCTGCCAAAAGTTTCGACATACCAACCGCCAATGTCATGCATACTACAACGTGGCTCAAACAACCAATATCTGTTGGGGGGGGAAAAGCAACTTTAAAATCTTTAGCATAGGTGTAAAACAAATAAATTATATGAATTGCTAAAAAAAAAAAAAAAAAGAAATTTCTGAAACATGCATTGTAGAAAAGCTTAAGCTCACTTTGATCATATGCAAACAAACCATGATACATAAGAAGAATTCCCATCCACACAGTAAAAAGATTTCAACACAAGCTCAATTTTGAGACTTGAAAAGAATGTTCTGCTCCCTACAAATGCAATTATAACATTCCTTCTATGCACCAGTCCCAGTCTACCTATTCCTTCAGTTTAGGGCTTTGTGATTTTGAGTTACATGCAACATCACGCATCACAACCACAACTTGAATGTTCTGTATCGGGTTCATGCCACCTCATGTAGGATACACTTCACCCCTAATAGCAGGAGACCATGACTTAAAAAAATATTATAATTCTAAAAGCACCGACTGAGAGAATGAAGGTTGAATGCTTTATAACAGCTACATGGTCCAGCTACTTCCAAGGCTTAGGTCCATATCATGCTCACCCCTCTGTGGACTCTGGTATTTATAAGATGGGATTGCAAGAGGTGGTTGCCAAATACAGGTGTTACAGCTGCAACCAGCTAAACCACCAGTAGTCATATGACTACCCAACGACATGGTAAAAGAAAGAACGTCATCAGTAGACTGGTAAAGAGTTTCTGTACATCAATATGGCTTTAGGAAATGAGAATCTCACTTGCTTGGAGGTAACCGGGCTCTAGTGCATCTACACTCACAAATGGATACTTCATCCCCCAGTTGAAACCAGTGCATGTGCTTCACCTGAATGGCATACAACTTAAGTTTGCAAGAATGCCTTGAAAAAACTTTAAAAGAAAATACACTGGTCAACCTAGCATCTTTGAAGAGAAGAAAGAGCCAAGATAACCAAAGCATGCAAGCTTGCAGCCTTTTAGATACAAGATTCTAGATATCTCTTTTTCAACTTTAGAGCCCGTGTCTTTGTCAGCTGAAACTTAAAACAGATACAAAGAGAAGCAACTGACACAAAATTTACAGAAGCAAAATTTTGCCCAACTAATTTCTCGAACTTTGCATTTGACAGTATTTCTTTTTTCATGGAATACTGCTTGATGGCCAGCAACTTTTTCCCCTTCTTCAAAAATTAAATTTTTGTCATCCGTTTGTGCCATAAATTTCAAAATTAGGACAATATTACAATTACATAGAGATGTGTATGTGAACCTAGTACTTCACCTGTTGGGTTTGGTCACTCCCTTGTGAGTGGATCAATAAACGGATAAGTTATCAAAATTCGGACTACTGCAAACTAACTGCAGCAATACCAGGAGGACCATTTGTTGGAGAAGGCAAATCTTGGAGGGGAACATTTGCTGGAGTGGCAAATTAACCGGTCAGGCAAGTAATAGGCCAGTCAACAGAAGGTTGACCGGCTGAGAGAAGAATCCGGTCAACATCCTGTTGAGTGGCTGAGAAAGGAGAGTGGATTCTCCGGAGAGGAAATACCGGAGTGCACTTTCCGGAGTGAAAAATGCGGAAGTGCATTTTTCGAAGTGAATGTTGACCAGAAAATTTTCCAGAATGAAAATGTTAGCCGGAAAATTTTCCGGAGTGAAAATTGTTGACCGGAAAATTCCAGAGTAAAGAGTGGAAAATGCAGGTTTGCATTTGCCGGAGTGGCAAATTGACCGGTCAGGCAAGTAATAGGCTAGTCAACAAAAGGTTGACCAGCTAAGAGAAGAATCCGGTCAACATCCTGTTGACCGGCTGAGAAAGGAGAGTGGATTCTCCGGAAAGGAAATGCCGAACTGCACTTTTCGGAGTGGAAAATGCGAAAGTGCGTTTTTTGGAGTGAATGTTGACCGAAAATTTTTCCAAAGTGAAAATGTTGACCAGAAAATTTTCCGAAGCGAAAATTGTTGACCAAAAAATTCCAGAGTGAAGAGTGGAAAATGCAGGTTTGCATTTTCCGGAATGCTTTTGGCCGGTTTGCCTTTTGCAGGTATGGTTTGGATGGATAAAGACCGAAATGGCCAGAATTAATAAGGGGCCGAGGTATTTTAATAATGGACGAAAAGTCTAAATAATAATCGAAGACGTGGGATGATGTCCGAGGTCCTTTGTCAACGCCTGGGGACTATGACATCTGCGACGTCTATGCAATCAGCCTTTTTCAGAAAAGAAAGTTAACTCTCAGAGCTGGCACCCGATTGATTGAGCAAGTCAATTCCTCCTAACAAAGTGGCGATTAGCAGAGTTTGTGGACAGAGTTGATAACAGATTTTGCACACACACACAACTGTCTACTGGGTAGACAGTCTCCGGACAAAATTTGTATATATATGCATGCCGGGCATGCAACCATGGCAGAAAAGAGTAGTGAGAAAAGAAAAACGTAAGAGAGAATTATATTCTTACTCTTATTTTGTTCTCAGCTCTTCGAGAGGCTTCTATAGCCAAAAGGGTTTCTATAACCATTTTCACATAGTGAATTTATTTGTAGACTAAGTGTCCCATGATTTCTCTCTTATTTTAAAAAGGGCTTTCCTCGTAAAAATTGGTGTGTTCTTCCTCTTTCTCCCATATCGAATGTGGGTTTGTGCATTCCATCGTTCCTGTCCGGCTTGTGTTGTACAAACAGCAACTATATTTTTCCCAACATCACCAACCATTTTGCAGTGACAAGCATTAATTCAGGCATATTTCCGCAACACGAGGCAGCATTAGACATTTAAGAAAGCTCAACTAAGTTATTTTCACAATTAACCATCATATCAATACAAGGAACTCCAGCATATAGCATGTCATGCTCAAGCGTCAAGAGGATCATGCAAGGACTCACAGCTACCTCCATAGTTAGAAAATTGTAAATCTTTAGCAAGATGAGGACTTGAAGATAATAAATATAAACTTATCCATTTTTTTAAAAACAAAAAGAAAGGTTTTTAATACCATTAAAAAAAAGTGAGTACAGTTTGAAGTCAACATATGATTTGGAATTTACACCAATATTTCACTGGAGTTTATACATTAGCAACTTGAGGACTTGAAGATAATAAATATAAACATCCATATTTCTTAAAAACAAAGAGTTTATGAATACATTAAAAAAATTAAGTACAGTTTGAAGTCAACGTATAAATTGGAATTTATATCGACATTTCACTGGAAAAAGCAGAATATACAAAAATCGAGGGAAAGAAATTAACATATGATTCCGAAGATGTATCTATACAGTGAAAAGAGCACAACTAATGAAGGCAATCAAACGAACCAGTAATGTCCTGTGCTTGAGAATCACATGAGACTTTGTACCGTGGGTATTGTAGAAGAAGCAGGAGCTTTCTTCAGGGTTTGTTCCAAGTCCAGTTATTGTCCCTAACGGGATCTTAGAAAGCGTGCCATTCAAGGTGGTATTCTTAGAAAGCCCTTCAATGATATACTTTGGCGCTTCCTGTGAACTAAGAAAAATATGTATTTGGTCATCTGAAGCTTTGTTCTGTATCCCCCCATAAGAGCTTCTAGGAGGGACTCTGGTGGCTGTAGCAGCCAACTTTCCAAAGACATGCAATTCCAAATTCTTGTACGCATCTGATTTGTTGCATTTGATGTCTTCAGTGTCCATTTGAGGCGTTTGAATAGTCTCCACTTCAGAAAAATCCTTTTTGGCCATCACATCATCAACCACGTTACACAAATCTAAATCTACAGATCTGTACGAAGTCAATTTCTCATAACAAAATTCAGATAACTCAGGAACATTATCAACTATGCGAACAATGCCAAAAAGATCGCGTCCTGAAACCAAGTGCAGCACCTCCGGTGTGTCATACACAGACCTTTCCTCAGCCTCAAAACGATCAGGAAGAAGATCCATACACCCAATTTCGGGTCCATAATATGCAGCATGTATGGCTGAACAAAGATCTCTTTCAAGTACATCAAAATATCCTGTCCCACTGACTACCCTCCTCTCTGACAAAATGTCTTTTACAGCATTTCTATACCATCTCAACCATTCAACAACTTCCATTTGTGTTGTGATCTCATAGGATGCATATATATGGTAACTTGAACGTTGTCTACAATGTTTATGCACAATCTTCCTCTGAGTCAACAGATAATGGTCATAAAGGGCTCTTTTACTGGGATCTGACAGAATCTGAAACAAAATTTAAATACTGCTCTGTAAGCATGCCGCATCCCAGATATTCACAGCATAATAACCAAAAAGATCGAATGTGCGCACAAGCAATGATACTTATGGAAACCTTATCACAGAGGCTCCCCTTGCTCTGATTCTAAGTTGTCATCTGTAATTCCAACTTATTAACTTTACTTTGACATGTTCACAAACATGAAAGGAGAAAAAAAAGAGAAAATAGTTGAGCCATAATGAAAAGAACTCCAGTTGTTGGCCCCTCAATCTGTAATTGAAAAGTATTGTAGCTGCCAAAATCATTTTCAAGCTGTCCAGAAAGAAACGAAGAAAGGGGAACAAGAATCATGGTCTTAGGTCATCACTTGCAGATCCAAGATTTATAGGGCGTTGGAGGAAAGGATTTGAGACATGGGTAAAGCCTGCAACTACCGAATGTGAAATCTTCACACAAGAGGACATGGTTCAATATCTAAAAAAAGCTACAAGATGATGCCTCACTTCTATATTCTCATACCACAACAAGAAGTTGAGACACTCAAATACAAAGTTAAGCATTTCAAAATTTATATTCACATCCAAACATTCTTTAGTTCCAATTGTGGTGGCAACCAGAGATAGTATTATCATCTATGGCCCCAGAATTGATAGCTGCAATGTTTACTACACCAGCGTCCACTTTTATAATCCTTCTGTTTTCTTGATTCTATTAGTTTTTTTTTTTTCCCTTCTGTTTTTCATCTTAGTTGTAGTCTGCATCATTAGGTCAGTAAGACCAAGCACACTCCGGATGGAAAATTTTGAAATCCCCTTTCTTGGGTGTAAGAAAAACCTCCTAAAGTGCCTTCCATCTTGTTTTTTCAGGCAGTCAACCTCCGGACAAAATGATTTCTGGACTTGGTTTGATAGCTGCTTAAACCAACAGACCACTTCCAACACAAGATGATGTACAATGAGGTCTACTAAACTTGGTCGTTTGCACAATGACACATCAATTACCATGCATGCAACTAATATGGCACCACTATATTTGATGTAAACTTGTTTTAACAAAGACCTCCTTTTCCACATAAGAAGCATAAAAATCCTAGAACACTGCCCCAATCAAAGAGAGTCCACAAGCTCATCAGGCAAATTTGCTAAAACCTACATGGCTAAAATCCAACCACCTATAGAATGCAGAACCATAAATAGAATACACAGTGTCGAACCAAAGAAAGGCATAGTACACAAGGCTACCCATATTGCAGTCTATGGAGAGGGTGATTGTCCATAGTCATATCCGTATATTACATAAAGGCAATTTTCAAAGCTTAATTTATAACCTCCAAGTCAAAATAGAGCAAGCTTATCATTAGGCGAAGGCTCAAACTCATACAATGTGCCTAACTACTGATTGTAATTATAGACCTATAATTCCTACAACAATACTGAAACGTCAAAATACACATTTAGGCTATTTGCCCATATTACCATGAGCATGGACACCAATATCTTCAAGCGGGACATAACTTAGCACGCAGAACCCACTAAGTTGCGTAAGGACATGAACACCATTTTGCACATTCAGTAGCCATGGGAAGTGTTTAATTATTACTTTACATAGTATAACGCTTTCAACTATTCCGTAAAATATTAAACAAATATCACTTAATTTTTTCCCAAAATTGACAGCAAACCGACATGTCCGCCGATAAAGTAATAAGACACAATCATGATTTTCCAGATAACAGAGACGCTATCGACATTTTTTTGTTAAGTAGCTGATAGACAATTAAGCGATCGCAAGTTTCAGAATGTGCTCTCCCGACCACCCACAATTTTGAACAAGTCATCTAGAATCATAGCAGTAAAGAAGGCATCAATCGCGCTTATTAAACATGCTTACACAGTAATACCTCATATGCTGCGACAATTCTAATGAATCGATTCGAAGTATTACAATCATTCGCCGAAGAAGCAATGTCAGGGTGCGTCTCTTTGGCCAATTTCCGGAAAGATGCTTTGATTTTGTCAAACGAACTCGTTTCTGAAACCCCTAATATCTCATACGCATTCTCACCGGCGAACTCGGCGGGATTCGGCTCAGTGCGGCTGCCGAGCCACCGTCTTACACCTGTAGGGTATAAGAACATAATTTGACGATTACTCCTGCAAGGATTTAACCTCGGCGACAGTGAAATCATTCGTCGGCGATGACACAGCTCGGTGCGGATAGCTCCCTCCGAGAACTCCATCTTTTTTGCAGCACCGGCAATTTCGGTGATGGTGTTCGTTGAGGTGTCTGCGGTATCGGGAAGTGGGAGTGCAACGGCGAGGTATCCTGATGCTGACGTAAGGATCTGTACTGTGCTTAGGTAAGGTGTGGATTTTTCTGTTTAAAAAAATCAATAAGCTATTAGTCTATTTTTTTTATTTTAAAATATTTATTATATTATTTACTTTTACATTTAAATATTAATCACTTTTTCCGATATTTTGATAAAAAATAATTACATATATTATGTCATTAAATTAAATACTTTTATTATGTACTATTGTCAAAAAATATTAAAGATTTAAAATATCTAAATAAATAATAAATTTATATTAATTCAAGTAACCATTATTAATATTAATGATAGAAGGTTAATATTTTAATTTTTAATTTATTTTTATATTTAATTTACAAGTGATAAATATTATATGTGATAAATTATTTTTGTCTAATATTTAATATTATAAAGTCAAAAATTTCAACTCAGACAGTTTTGTAATTTTTTTCTCTTACACAATTTTTTACAAATATATATATATATAGTTTGGTTTTTGTAAACTTTTATTAAAAATTAATATTAAAAATCACTAAAAAATTAAAATTTTTAATAATTTTATAATTGTTTTACATTTATTGAGATAAAAGATAAATAAAACGATGCCATTTTTTCGCATGTTAACTATAAATAAAATTTGGGTTTTAGGCGTTTAGGCCAGTCTTCTGTTGCTATCTTGAACTCAACGCTCAACTGGGCCTGCGTGACTAGAAATAAGCAACGCGAAGGAGAAGCCCATTTGAAAATTACGGTTTTTAGCGTGGGTAAAATATGGAACAGTTGATTTCGAATAACGTTTGAATTGCAAGGGCCACTGTACTTCTTTTGTTTTCTACAACCATTTGGGACATGAGATACATATATTTAATATATATATTTGCTGCGTCCCGAGTCCTAGATTATCATACAAATTAAGAAGCCTTCGGATTCCTGATCCAAATCAAATCTCGAGCGGGTTCGATTTTCGTCACTACGAACTTGGAACCTACACAACACAAGCTACAAACGAGAGGTCAGAAGCTCAATGAAATTTCTCCCATCGAAAACACTCCGACGCTCAAGTTAACAACTTCCTGTAATGAAAGGAAATTGGTGCACGCTTAGATATGCGCAGAAATACGCTGTGTATGCGATAGGAGGGCGTGAATGTAAGAATGAAGGGTTAGATGAGCGTTTGGTGGGAGGCTGACTCCTTATATGCACCGCAAATGGTGGCTCACTCTCATAGCCTAAAGAAGGCTATGGAGGTTGGATTTGGACACTGATTTGAGAACTTGATCTCTGGAGGTGTGCATCTCATTGCACAATATGAAACTGAATGTCCAGATTCTAATCCCGTCTCTTGTAAAAGGAGAGGGATTTTATAAACTCCTTGACTTGGAGCTTTGGGCACGAGAATCCTTCCTGTAGGGATTCGTCGGCTATTGCCCAATGGTGGTGGCCCGGCATGTCAGTTGTCGTCTTGTGATGATGGAGAGACCATCGTGCGTCGTAGGTCACGCCTAGTCTACCTCTTGTGCTAGGATTGGCTAGTGAACTGTGAGCCAGGTGTCACCTGCCGGCGGCAAAGTTGTCCTTCTTCTCATTGGCTTGTTTTCTCTATGATGTCCTACCGTTTACAACCGCATTAATGAGTTACAGGTGGCACCGATTGGTTATGAGTATTTGGCTGTCACGTAGGCGGTTTTAAATATTGGGGCTGGGCTGGCCACTTAGACTGCTGCTTCCTGGATTGGGCCTCATTGGTACTAAACCCAACACTAGCCCCCATGCCTGGGATGACCTACTTTCGAGGCCAAGCATGTCTACTTTGAGTACAGTCGGTCACCACGCTGCTCTCCTTGAGATGCGCTAGGCTTTGTCTTCTTCTGGCGTCGCACCTTCCTTAAGCAGTCGTGCGGGTTTTTCAGGCGCCGCAATGATTTAGTACTCTAAAGATTTAGATTTGCATGCCTGAGGTTGCATCAGTATCGAGGACTTTCCTTCTTCGTGAATGACGGCTATCGGGGAGTATGCCTAATTAAGTGGGGGTAGGGCACTAGCTTGTCCATAAATAGGAGGACTCTTCAACCGGTGTTATTCATCCTTTAGCTGATTTTGGAGTAGCATTGCTAGGGCATTGGCTAGTCCCGATTTCGAAGGGAGCTCGCGAAGGAGTTGGATGGAATAATTGGAGATCCAGAGCTTCTAACGAAGATTGTCCTCACGCCCTCACTATGGGCGGTTCCTAATGTTAACAATGGTGACTCGGCCACTCTGCCATCGTCGTGTGCCTCCCTTCAGGCTGTGATGATCTCCGGTGCGGTGGAGGATCGCGGCGGAGCTATCACGGAGAACTTTGCCTCTAGTATAGCGCATCACTCACTGTCTCCACTTCACTTGGTTCATCATATCTCCCATCTGGAGAGAAGGCGGAAGGGGGAGTCTCGGTAGGGGGAGACCAGACTTTCTATGTCCCTGTCAGGACTCCTTTTATGGGTGTTGATTCTACCTCTGTGTTTAGTATTGGGCTAGCCTTCAGGAGCTGGCCAACACCGACGGCTCTGGTGCTTTGGTTTGTTGGGATTCCGGCGATGGAGTCGTGGTGATCCCATGTGGATCACGTTCCCTAGCAACGCTCCAAGC
The DNA here is from genome assembly GCA_033239525.1 of Nepenthes gracilis. Classification (NCBI taxonomy): domain Eukaryota; kingdom Viridiplantae; phylum Streptophyta; class Magnoliopsida; order Caryophyllales; family Nepenthaceae; genus Nepenthes; species Nepenthes gracilis. The sequence goes on from BSYO01000006.1 coordinate 18,038,145, forward strand.
ATCCGGGGCAGTCACTTCGGGTTTATGCCCCGTGCCGTATCTTTCTCTTCTTTCTTATACTTTCGGTGTTGTAAATCGTGCATTTGTAAAGGACTTTGATTAATAAAAGTAGTAGTTATTGCCTTTATTCTTTTCGCTTACCACATGAATCTTCTCCCCTTTTGTCGCTTGGTGCATTATATCCCTCGGATTGCAGGGCTTCTTTTTCGTCGTATGCACCAACTCGTGCATTTGAGTGCTCCCAGTGGCCCGCAGTTTGCTTTTGTAGGAGTCTTCCCTCAAGTTGCTATACTAACTGTCAATGGGAGAACGTGGTACAAAGAGATTGCTGACGTTGGCTGCACTGGGAAGCCAAACACTGCTGGCAGACGTCATATCTGCAGGATGGTCTGACGCATTGATTGCGCGGGAAATTTTGGGGCATCGTGTCATAATGACTTGTTTGGAAAGGTGCAACGCTTCAAGGATCTACCACGTGGAAGGAGAGCCATCGCTTCGGTTCCAGAATGATATCGTTTCACTGGGCGCCTTTGGCTATTTAAACGCCTGAGTTCCCTCTAAAGCTTTGTGCCTTATTGTTACTTTGGTGGCGTAAAGCTTTGCGCTACCTTTGGGTCTTCTTGTCTTTCTCTTCCCACGTTACGGTTTCAATGGAAAGATAGTCCTCTTCATCAAGATTTGAATCTTCCTTCGGAGAATCTGTGAGGGACACTCACGCTTCAGGGATCCATGGCAAGGCTGTTTCTGGCACAACAGCAGCAGAGGGCTATCATTCAGAGGCCACTGTTGTGGGCCCGATACGATTTCTGAGGGTGCCACTAGGTTTCGAGAGGGAGGAGGTGTCTACTTCCTCGCGACGCCATAGGCGAAGGAGGGCAGATCCGTCACTTCATCAAATCACTAGGGCCGTGGAGGATATGGAGGTCTGTGTGCAGGCTACCGCTAGTGCAGTTGAGCGGGCTCAAGCTCGTGCGGCGTGCTTTGAGCGGGCGTGGTCAGAATCTGAGGCAAGGGCCTCGAGACTTGCTGGTGCCAACATGCAAGCTCAGGACCACATACTGGCTTTTCAGGAGGAGCTCGAGCAACTCCAGGTATAGCTCAGAGAGGAGTGCGCGCGGAACGCAGCCGAGTTGAGGTCGAGGTTTTCACCAGAGGATGTTGGTCCTGCATTGGAAAGGAGTTTCCAGAACAGCATCCGTTTCAGCCGGAGACTAGTCTCACTGGAGGATCCGGACTTCCGCATCTGCATCCTGGACCCTTAAAACTCAAGTGCCTTGACGCGTGCAGACCTGACGGAGTAGCCAACTCCAGATCCTTCTGGGCTCGGAGGGGGCCTTTAGTTGTACTTTGCGATCGTAGGCTGCTGTAAAAAAGAGTTATTGACTAATCATATAATACAACTTTATACTTAGTTGTGCCATTTATTTTTTGTCTCTTGCTGTGCGTGAATGGTCTGCATGCTTGTCTTGGAAGTTTTGCCGCCCCTGTCCCTCGCGGTCTGTATCCTCGCATTAAATGCAGGTATGACAACCGGGATTCTGGAAGGTGGTTGAGGTGATGTCGATTTGGTCACAAGGCCATCTCGGGCAAGGGCCATGATTGGTGATTGCTTGGGAATCACGACTCCCTCGAACCGGCACATGGCCCGGTCATAAAGCAAAGACGCCGTTTGAGTTAGCACTCTATTGCCTATTTGCGGCCGGCTTCAATGAGATCCATTTTTTTATACTTCCTTGTGCTGAAGGTTTTTGGCTTATTCCAAAGAGAGAGAGAGAGAGATGGCAAAGAAGAAAGGATCCCGTTCCTCTTCCCGAGTTTCTCGTGTTGTTCATCATGGGGTTAACAATACTGGGTCTGTCCTGACGACAAAGATCATTGCTGCTCTAATGGTGGACTACGAGATCCCCAACGACTAGGCCTACCGCGCTCCTGGCTCTACTGGTAGAGCCAATGCCCCTCTAGAGGGTTTCATCTCCATTCGTGAGCATCATCTGAAGGGTGGGCTTCGCTACCCCATGGAGCGTGAGCTATACACACTTGTCGATGCGTTATGCATTCCCATTGCAAGGATTCATCCGAATGTCGTTCGCTATTTTGTCACCTTGTGCGTTTTCAGCCGACTTCATTCCTGCATGTTCAATGCAAAGACGGCGAAGGTAATCTTTCGCTTTTCTGAGTCAAAGGACTAGATTTCAATGTCGCCCCATGCTGGTTTTTACTTTCGGGAAACCAACCTTAATTTGGTAAAGAATTGGAAGAACCGGTTCTTCTTCCTAGACGAGTCCTCGACTCGAAGTTCTCCAATGAGTGGGGTCCAATCCCCCAATATTTTTGCAGGGGGCAACTACCGAAGAGAAGAGCGACTCAGCAAAACTCATCGCAACGATCCGCTTGAAGATGGAGACATTTTCCATCTAGGGTCAGTATCTGACCTCGCATGTTTTTGAGGCCGCCAGGTGGGGGCCGGAATCTGGATGGTCGATTGCCGATCCAGAGAAGAAGAAGTCTGACGCCATCGTGCTTCACGAGCCGTCGAGGGAACTTCTGGAGGAAAATGGCTCGTTACTGGAGACCTCGTCAAAGAAGGAAGTGGGGACTCCATTGAAGAGGTTGAGAGAAGCAGGTGGCACCTCCACCCCGAGATTGTAGGGACAGGCGGCGAAGTCTGCCGCGCTTGCTGCATGTTCCACTCCGGAGTTGGTGTCAGACATGGAGCTGCAGGAGGGGGTGACTGAACATTCACCAATTCCCGCAATAGTACTAGCTGAGTACGGAGTTCCCACAGTGGAGCTTTACTTTGGAGGGGAGTCCCCCGTGGGTCCTCTTGTCGATTTGGAGCGACCGGAGGCGGCCGCAGTGTGCGTGCCAATAGTGGAGGTCGACACGCCAGAGCTAGGAGAGATGGAGGAGGCTAGCATTCCGAAGCCTATGCAAAGACCATCTCATGCTTTGGAGTACACAGGATCGCCTGGCGGAGCGTCCGTGGAGGTGCACGTCCAGGAAAGTGCCACTGCAGAGGTGGAAGTCGTAGCCGGGGGGGACGAGCTCGCCTGGAGCTAACCTGGCCCTAAAGGCATTTGCGATGGAGGACTCGGGCGGAGCCCCAAGCGTTTTCTCACCATAGGAAGGTCATTGAGGTGGTTGCCGCGCTTGGAGCCCCTAAGCGTGCTAGCGTCGGGAGGTGGGCCTAGTTGCACGTCTGTGTTCCCTACCTAGGTATGATGGCCTTGATGCGTGCATCTTTCCGTAGATTGGAACCTTGAGGTTCGCTAACCCTTCGTTTATTCTTGCAGGTCCCTGAGAGGTTCATCTTCCTCAACACGGTGCATGCTCAACTGCTTGAATTCTTTCACCAAGTCAGGGCGGAGTCCAGGCAAGAGACAGCACAATGTGCGAGAGCCGAAACCGTTGCACTCAGGGATGAGAATGAGTCACTGAAGGAAGAGATTGGGCTGCTGAGATAGGAGAGCGAACAACTGATTGGGCAGAGCAGACAGCTGACGGAGGAATGTGAGCGGCTCACGGAGGAGAACGGACGGCTGGGGCATGAGGTTTAGCAGTTGAGGGGATGGACTTCCACTATGGCGGATGGCATATCTCGCCTCACCACTGACCTTAGGCTGTGGCTCTCTCTAGAAGAAGTGTGCCTTGCACTCGACACCAAATTCTGGGATGATATCCGCCTGTGCCGCCGGATCGTCCCAATTGCACTTTTGGGCATTTTTGTGGGTATCTTACATCCAGGAAACACCGGGGTCCCTGACAGCTCCTATTTGAGAGACTTCTCAGGAGAGGATGGGCCGTTAGACTCGTTGGATTAGAATAGCTCTTGTATGTTTCGTTGTATAGTGCCACGCTATAATGTCGCTCATCCTTGATAAATGAAAGGCAGTCATTTTTTGTTGCACCTAGTGTCTTGAGTTGCATGATGCAGCTTTTTGGATCTTTGTTCATTTATTAGAGGCTAAGCTGTGAAGTTATTGTTTCCAAGGCCCCAATCTGGCGCCTTCTTGCGCTGTACTTGTCCTTCATCAAAGGATGTCATCATATCTTGCGCATTTAGTGGGATACTCGGTCCAGTAGGGTGGATGTTGTCGCTAACCTCGTGGAGTCGCACTAAGGGCCGGCTGAGTTTTCAGGCCGCAACAATCGGACTTCGGATCTTAGGCCTTTCCGCACACGATACCTGTCTTAGGTGCTCGGCCTCGCTCAAGGCGTCGTCGCTCTCGTGTGCTCGATCCTAACCCACGACTATCGTAAACTAAGGGTGCTCTCTTCTTTAGGAGAAGATTATTGCACACCTACCATTCTTACCCCCTAAGGTTTTTGTATCCGCATGTTGTGGGAACTTTAAAAGCCCCAGGCTTGACACTTTGACCACCTGGGTCACTTGGTATGGAACCAAGGTTTTTGGGGCCGCATGGCCCTTCAGCGCAAAGCCACGATTTGGGTATGACCGCTTTCAGGTTTCTTAGCGCAAAGCCAAGTTGGTGGGCAGCTTAAGGCCCTTTCGACGCGGAGTTAAAGTCCAAATATGACCACTTTCGGGCCATCAATGCGCAGTCGAGGCTCGGATATGGCCACTTTTGGGCCACTCGGCATGGAGCCAAGGTTTTCGGGCCCCTTTGGACTATTGACGTGGGGTCAAGGTTCAGATATGGCCATTTTTGGCAAACTTGGCACGGAGCCAAAACTGTGGTTTGCAGACGGATGAGGATCCGCCCAACTTAGGGTAGTCTAGGTCGTTTTGTTTTGAAATATCATGCATGCAAAACTCATATGAATGATCACACAAAATAATAGAAACAATCAATTTTATTAAATAAAAACACATACTATGTACAAGCATTCTTTATAATGTGCATGTGCCTTACCTGGGTTTAGAGAAAACCTACTGGTAGTATTTTTTAAACATGGCGACATTCCAGGTCCGCGGGATCAACTTCCCGTCCTGGGTGCGTAACTTGTACACTCCATTCGGGAGGGTCGCCGAGACTAGAAAAGGTCCCTTCTAGTCTGGGGAGAGCTTATTCTTACTCGCAGCCTTTCCCGCTGCCTCTACACTCCAGAGGACAAATTCTCCAACCTCAAGCGGGCGTGCTCTTACCCGTTTGTTGCGGTACCATGCAATGCGCTGCTCATAGGCCGCTGTCCTCAAGCGGGCCACGTCACGCACCTCAGAGACCAAATCTAGGCTTTCCCTGAGCCTCAATGAGTTGGTGGCCGGATCAAAGCATTCGACCCGTAGGCCGAAAAGTCCTATTTCGACGGGAACAACCGCCTCAACTCCGTAGCAGAGGTTGAATGGCTTCTCTCACGTTGACTCCCACGGGGTCGTGCGATACCACCAGAGTACAGAAGGCAACTCGTCCACCCAGGAGCCCTTGCATCTTCTATTTTGGTCTTCAATCCGTGCAGCATTGTGTGGTTCGTGACTTCAACTTACCCATTTGCATGAGAATACGCCACAAACGTGTGGACCAACCTGATGCACAGACTCGTGCAGTACTTGGTGAATCGCTTGCCGATGAATTGGCTTCCGTTTTCGATCACTATGACCACAGGAATCCCGAAATGGCAAACAATACTCTGGCAGACGAACTCCGTGGCATTCTACTCGGTGATTCGTGTTAGGGGAACTGTCTCTACCCATTTGGTGAAGTAGTCAATACCAACTATAAGAAACTTCCTTTGTCCGGAGGCCAGGGGCATAGGTCCAAGGATGTCGAACCCCCATTGCATGAAAGGCCTTGGGGACTGGAGGCTGTGCAGCTTCATGCGAGGTAGGTGTGCCATGGATCCATGGACTTGACAGCTTTTACATTTCTTTACGAACTCTGGGGCGTCACGCTTCATCGTGGGCTAGAAAATGCCTTGCCGTATAATCTTGAACGTGAGGTTCTTTCCCCCAATGTACGAGCCACATATGCCGAAGTGAACTACGCTCAGCGCGTACTTAGCTTTCTTGGGAGTAAGACACTTCAGGTAGGGAGTAAAATACCCCCGCCGGTATAGCCTGCCGTCGATGATCGCGTACCAACCCGCTGTCTTCTTAATCCGCTTGGCCTCGTCTGCATTCATCGGAAACATCCCATCTATTAGACACCTGCGGTATGAGGTTATCCAGTTGTCATCTTCGTTGACCTGCAGCACCTCTTGATCCAGGCCATTTACACTTGTCACGGTCAGGACTTCCAGCATACTCCTAGTGTATTACTCTAGAGATCCGGCAGCAGCGTCCCTTGCCAATGGATCGACATTTTGATTTTTAGTCCTGGCGATGTGCTCAATCTCGAAATTTTCAAATGCCTAGATCTCAGTTTTTGCTTTCGCTAGGTACTTTACCAGCTGTGGGTTTGAGGCCTTGAAGACTTCTTGGATCTAGTTGACCACTAGCTCCGAGTCACTGTACACAACCAGTGCCCTTGCGAAACATTCTTTGGCCAAACGAAGTCCTGCAAGGAGGGCTTCGTACTCTGCCACGTTATTTGTGGCAGGGAAGGTCAGCGCTACCGAGTACTTGATCTTCGTCCCATCGGGAGTTTTGAGCACTATTCCGGCTCCGCCACCTGTTTGTGTGGAGGATCCGTAAACATTCAGAATCCACACGGGAGCATCCGGCAAGCTTGAGTTCTTCGAGCTGTTTGGGACATCTAAAGCCGAGGTCACCCCTTCGCCAATAAAGTTTGCCAAGGCCTGACCCTTAAGGGCTAGTCATGATTGAAACTCTACGACAAACTCGCCCAACTCTATTGCACACTTGACTAGCCATTCGGAGGTCTCCGGCTTCTAGAGGATTGACTTCAACGGCTAATCAGTCAAAACAATGATCTGATGTGCTTGGAAATAGGGTCTTAACTTCCGCGCATAATAGATGAGAATCAAGGCAATCCTCTCCGTGTGTGGATACCGAGTTTTCGCATCCGTCAATACCCTACTCACATAATACACATGTCGCCTGTTCCCCTAGTGCTCTCTAATAAGCACGGAGCTTAGCATCATCTCCGACGTGGCCAGGTAGAGGTACAAATCCTCATCCGCAGATGGTGAACTCCATAGAGGTGGGATGATGAGATATGCCTTTAGCTCCTGAAAGGCTTCCTCGTACCCGTCGGTCCACTAAAATCCGGATGCCTTGGTTCCTCTAAGTGCCTTGAAGAAGTCCCCCGCTGCCAGCATAGCAACGAAAGCATTGAGTTTTAGCTCCTTAGAGAGCTGGGGGATCCTACATCACCTTTACCTTCTTTCGTCTCCACCAACCGGGCGGATCAAGTGATCAAAGCTATTTCTCCTCCATCCGGCTGGAGGAGAACTGGCTCAAGAAACAGTCTGTGAACTCATCAAAAGAGCGGTAGAGTTTGGCTAGAGGCCGTGGAACCAGAGCAGCGCGTCCCCTTTAAGAGTGATGGGAAAGCACTAGCACATCACAGTCTCGCTCGCTCCCTGGAGGGACAGGTGAGTGCGAAACCAATTGAGATAGTCCATCAGATTCTTGCTCCCATCGTATCCCTCCAGCATCGGCATCTTGAACTTACAGGGAAGCGGCTAAGTCTGAATGTCCATCACGAAGAGTGAACCTCGCAGGTTGGCAGAGAATCATTTGGACTTTTCTTTGAATAGGTGATCCCACATCACCTTTACCTTCTCCTCCACCGGTGGGTCGAATCTGCTCCTCTATGCATTAATGACATCGCGGAGCTCTGTGTGACTCCACAGATCCTATTGGGCGTGCTGGTCGCGATGGCTTCCCGTTCAGGGAAGTCGTGTGCTGCACGAGCTTGCGGCTATTTGCCTCCTCTCGCTGCAAGAGTTTTGGGGGTTGCGCCACTTTGGGCTCTCCTCCTGGTCGTCTCGGCTGGAGCGGCTTCCAACCACTGTCTAGGCCTTGCTACCAGAGGCCACCTGTGCCTCAGTGTCGTCAAGTTGGTTTCATCTGCCCTTGGGGGTTCTGGTACGACGCCTTCCTCTCCGAAAGGACGATGCCTGAGGGTCAATCTCTATCCACTGCATGCCTGTTCAGTCACAAAGGGCCTGAAATATCAGCCTCGTGTCACCCATCTCAGCGGCCAGCTGTCGAATGTCTGGCTATGGCCGCTTGTTGACATGACTACCCACCGAAGGGTCATCACTGTGGGCGGCTACATCTCTAGCTGACGTACTGGCTTGCGCTATGGTGTTGACCATCTTGGTGTGAGGAGTTGAGTGCTAAAGGGAGACGCTAGACTTTTCGTTGCATTCCTATAGACAGCACCAATATTGCATCCCGGGGTCCCGAATTGTCGTACAGGTTAGGGAGCCTTCAGATTTCTAATCTGGATAGAATCTCGAGCGTGTTCGGTCTCTGTCACTACAAACTTGAAACCTGCATAATACAAATTATAAACGATAGATCAGAGACCCGGCAAAATTTCTCCTACCAAAAAACTCCGATACCCAAGTCAATAACTTCTCGCAATTAACAGAAAAAGGCGCACACTTAGAGGTGCGCAGAAATATACTGAGTATGCGATAGGAGTGCATGAATGCAAGAGTGAGGGATTATATGAGCGTTTGGCGAGAGGCCTGGCTCCCTATATGCATTGCAGAGGGTGGCTCACTCTCGTAGCTTAGAGAAGGATATGGAGGTTGGATTTGGACACTGATTTGAGAACTCGATCTCTTGAGGTGTGCGTCTCACTGCACAATATGAAGCTGAATGTCTAGAATACGATCCCATCTCTTGTAAAAGGAGAGAAGATTTATAGGCTCCTTGGCTTGGAGCTTTGAGCGCGAGAATCCTTCCTATAGGAATTCGTCGACTATTGCCCAGTTGTGGCCACCGGCGTGCCAGTTGTCACCTTGTGGTGGCGGGGAGACGATCGTGCGTTGCAGGCCACGCCTGATCTTCCTCTTGCATTCAAAATGGCTAGTGAACTGTGAGCAGCGGTGTCAACCGCGACTGGCAAAACTGACCTTCTCCTCATTTACTTGTTTCCTCTGCACTGTGCCTGACGCTTGCGGCCGCATTACTGAGTTGTAGGTGGCGTCGATTGGCTGTGAGTATTGGGTTGTCACGTAGGCTGTTTTAAATATTTGAATTTGGCTAGCCACTTGGACTGTTGTTTCCTGGATTGGGCTTCGCATCTTTTTGGACATTATTAATACTTGACCCAACAATACTATATATAAATGGTGTGATTATTGTATTATATATACATAATTTAAATAAATATATTTATATTTATTATATATATTTAGTGTCTAGTGTTTCATATAATTTAAATTAATTAGATATTAGCCATAATATTATTAATTAATAAAATATATATCATGATCACATATAGTATAAATACATTAATTAAATTAACCATATTTATATAATAAATTATATTCCATAAAAATTTTTATTATATTAAATTGATTAGTTAGGATAAAATATCAATTTCTTTTTTTATTTGTCTCATGAATTAAAAATTAGAATATAATTTGATAGTTTTATCATAAAATTTTTACATAAATCTATTTAAATTAAAAATCTAACCCACTAGTAATTTGCATGTCATTTAATTTATGAAATATATTTTATATTGGTAAAACATGCTATTTGTTTATTAATCTCAATTTATTGTACGTTGAATATGTAATTTTTATTATGTATAATCGTATAATTTGTAAATGTTTTTTAATAAAATATGATATTTTGAATTAAAATATAATAATTACAAAATTTAAAAAAGAGAATTCTTTTTTCAACGATTGGTAGATATTGATTATACTATATAAAAAGGCAAATCAACCGCTCTTACCAAAACCAACATTACGGTCGATTTTCTCTTTATAAAGGGTGGGAGCAATCATCTTAATTTGATATTTATGAAGATCAAAATCTCTACTAGCATTCCTAATTCCGTTGATGCATATAATAATATTTAAAATTTACTAAAAATTATTGATAAGTAATTTGAGATTTTAGTAAAAGTAATTGTTAGTATCCTAATTATAAAATTTTTATCATTAAGGCTCATCAATGTTAGAAGTATGCGTGGGCATATCATACAAATAAGAGATATAGTGGTGTAATTAAAAACTCTTGAGTGAATATACCTAAATCTTTTCTTACATATTATTTTTTAAACACACTTTTATTAAAATAAAAAACCTTTAAAATTTCTTATAATACACATAAAAATAAATAGTTAATAAATAAATTTATGGCCATATCTATTCAATAGAAAAGAAGACTTCCATTGGAATTAAATGAAAGCGTATTTATGGCAAAATAATAAAACAACAAAGTTTAAACCAATCAAAAGAAAAAATGTAAGATACCTCCACAAACTAACATTAAAAAGGAAATCAAATACTTCTTTTGTAAGAAGAAGGGATACGTGAAGAACGATTTCGTCAAATTATAAAATTGGGTTCAGAAGAAAAGTAGTTTAATTTTATTTATTTGTAATAAATAAAATTGGTAGATCGAATTTAATTTTGTAATCCATATTATAAATTACTTGCAGGGTTTATAAATACAAAGAAACTAGCGAAAAGTAAGTAATGTATCTTTTCTAGAAATAAGATGCATTCACAAGTAAAGATAATCAAAACATCATTTAATTTAAAATAGTGGCTTTATTTTAAATTTGGAAAAGATTTTCTATACTCTATGTTTATCAAAAATTTTGATTTCAATTTTGTGACATGTGCCTTTTGGATATTTTATTATATTTTTAAATTTATTTTTTAGTTTATTTTTTAAGTCTAATATTATTAAAATTATATATTCTTTGATTATTTTTATTGTATAAATTTACAAAGTAGTACCTCTTATAATACTATGCATATTGACATTGCTATTAAATGACATGTTATAAATAAATATTTTTCAATGTTGTGACAAAAGAAATTGTGACATATCTCTATAGAAAGAATTTAAAAATTAATAAATAATAGAATTTTTGTACATTAGATTTTATTTATTTTAAAATTTATATGGATTGCATAAAAGACAAGTTGTCCAGCAAAATAAAAAATGTATCAGAGAAAGCTTGAATATATTAAAAGTTACACATATAAATATTTATAGTTTAGACATAGACTCAAATGGTTTAAAATATTTCATCACATTTATCGATGATTACTCATTATATATGTATCTATATGTGCATCATAATAAGAGTAAAACATTTTATACTTTTAAAATATTTAGAGTTGAGGTAGAGAAATAATGCAAAAATATAAATTAAATTTGTGAGATTTAATAGTGATCAAAAATATTTTAGTAAATATACTAAGGATAGACAAGTGTCTTGTCTTTTTATAAAGCTTCTTCAAGGGTATTTGATAGTTACCAAATAAATTATACTTAATTCTCCGGACGAAAATTATATAGTAGAAAGAAAAAAAAATGAATATTATTGGATATAGGGGTAGAGTATGTTTAGTAGGGCCAATTTTTAAAAATTTTTATAAACTGAATATCTTAAAATGATTAAATCATATTCTAACAAAGATTATTCCAAACACTCCTTTTGAATTATAAAAAGATTAAAAATTTAATTTACAACATATAATTATTTAGAAATATCCATCTAAAATAAGAGTTTACGACCCACAGGAGAAGAAATGAGATCCAAAAATTATAATTTGGTATTTTATCAGATATGCTGAATAGTCTATAAGATATAAATTTTGCTATCCAACTCAAATATTAGGAAAATTAAATCAAGAAATGTACCAGTTCTTGAGAATGACTTGATCGATGGGAGTATTCAATTGAAAAACATAGTTTTTGAGAATAATTATTTAGATTCTTAGCCTTCCACTTCAAATGGAAACGATCGATTAAGAAATATAATTTTTTAGAATGATTATTCAGTATCGCAACCTTCTATTTCAAGTGATAAATCAATTATTATTAACAATATCTTTCAAATTTAAATTAGTATTGAGCAACCAATTGATATGCTTTTACAAATTGCTAATATCGTTCTTGATTTAGAATTGACATGAAATAATTGAACAATGTGCTTTTATTAAAATGGTTTGTACAACATTAAGAAAATCTATTAAAAAATAAAATCATTAATTTCTAATGATTATATTATCTATCTATAATAATCTAACTACAATATTGAAATTAAAAATAATCTTAACACATTTTTACAAATCATGAATTACAATGAATCAAATTTATAATATAATCCCATGAAAAAGAGATAAATTTCATAATATATGATAGAATTTGAGATCTTATTAAGTTATCTAATAGGGCAAAAGTCATAGTGTTCAAATAGATCTTTAATATAAAGAAAAACTCATTGGACATTATAAAAAGATATAAAGTAAGACCTATTATTAAGAATTAATTAAAAAGGATGGAACTGATTACATAAATATATTTTCTCCTATATCTAAGAAATATTTTCTTCATATAGTTTTAATATTAATTGTCCATTTTGAAATAAAATTGCAACAAATTGATATAAAAACGGCTTTTCTTAATGGTTATATAGAAGAGGAGGTTTATATGAAATAATTTCAAGGATTCTTCTCCAATTTTAGCAACTAACAAGTATGCAAACTGAAAAAATACATATATGAATTAAAATAAACTTTCTGTTAGTGGTATTTATACTTTAATAATCTCATCTGTTTATTTGATTTTGAAGAGAATATTATATATCAATGTATATAATGTATCATCAGGTTTGAGTTATTGTGTGGATTAGAAAGCTTTCGGATTCCTTGCACCGGGTCAAATATGAATGGGTCCGGTCTTTACGTCTCTCAACCTAGATCCTAAATACCACAAATAGCTAATGAGATGTCAGAAGATTGATAGGACTCAGTTTTTTATTTATCGTTCAACGCTCAAATTAATAATCTTTTCGGAAGAATAGAAAAATGCAAAAATATGGAGGTATGCGAAATGTAAAATGCGATGGTGTTCGTATGCAGAGGATACGAGTAAGGATTGGAGGAGGTTAGAGCTCCTGTTGTATACTTGGGGAATGGCTCACTATGATAGCTGGTTGGGCGACGATTTTGGAGGAAGGAGAGTTGGATTCCTTTCTTGCCTTTGTGAGTTTAGACTTGAACAAGTGTTCGAAGTTGAGCCCTGTAAGGTCCCCTTTCTCCGGCGAAGGGGAAGGGTATTTGTAGTGCTTCATGGTGAAGGTTTGGGCGTCAGAGCTAGCAATGGGTGTCCCGCTTGGGTTCGCCGCCTATTGGGCACTGGCAATGGTCACTGGTATCAAATGTCATCTTGTGGTGGTGAGGGGACCGTCATCGGACATGGCTGACATGGACCTAACTATTTTTTGCTAGGTTTTGTTGAGCTGTTGCCAGGTCGGCCGCGGGCGTGGATGGACTTGACAATCAATTGAACTCGTCCGTCATTTGTTGGCATTCTCTGAGCCAACGTCTCTGCACTACCATTCTACCACCACCGAGGTGGGAGGTGGATGCGGGCCATGATTGGGTGCGCGATAGATGTTGTCAGATGGACCAAGGTACACCCCATCCGGCCCAAGGTCCACTTCATGACACTAGGCCTTGTACGTGGCTCTTTAGGCCTTGTACATGGCTCTTTGGGCCTTGTCGTTTAACTAGACACCTCTATCGGTTACGCCTCCTATAGGCAGGCTCATATTCATACTTACAAGAATAATAAGAGTTTGTTGTATAATGTAAAATAATTTTTCCCTTATAGAATTCAGATATTTGATATGGGTGATATATTTTATGTCATTGGAATTAAGATTTATTAAGAAAGACTATGAAATATTTTAAGTTTGTCTCAGAAGGTTTATATCAATAAAATCTTAGAGAGATTTTAAATAAAGGATTGTTCATCAAATATAACACTTATTTTGAAAAACAACATATTCAGTTCAAAAAAATAACCAAAAAATAATATTGAAGGAGAACAAAGGAAAAACATTCTATATACTTTCACTGTTAGCAATTATATCTATGTTTAGATATATATATGACCTAACATTGCTTGTACTGTAGAAATGTTAGAAAGATATCAGAATAATTGGGGTGTAGATCATGAAAGAGCTACTAAGAAAGTGATGAGATATCTTTAATATATCAAAAACTATATACTTATATATAAACGAATTGATAATTTAAAAATATTTGTTGATTCACATAAATTAATGTATGAATATGTGTTTAAATTGAGGCTGACTTTGTTTCTTATTTTAAGGTTACAAAGTAAGATGTATGAATAAGGAATTTCAAATCTGACCTTAGAGTGATGGATTCCATCTTCGGGCTATTAAAGATATACTACAACAATTTAATTACTTTTTTTAGTTAAAAATAATAAACATAGTAGTTAAAATAAACAAATCAATATAAAATGTTTAGCCACAACAAAGCGCTTCAAAGAAGAGAAAGTCTGATGTGTGAGTTTTAAATTATAATTATGATTGTAATTAATTAAGATAAGAAAAGAAAGTTTTGAGATCAATCAAGGAATTTGACCGAAGTTAACAACGGATCAAATCACATCGGATTAAGTGATACTTGACTGACACTTAATACATACACTTGCATGTTCTAAGCAGAAGGGTTGTGCCTAAATGACGATAGATCAACACTAAGTATACTTTTAACAAATTATTCATGCCTGATGCGTGCCCAAAGTATACTCATGCACATTTTTGGCAAATAGTTAGTGCCTGACACACTTGAAAGGACACTCGTGTACTACAGTATTTTGTTTCAGCGCCTGATGCGCTCCTGACAGTCTATTATATAAGTCTCATCTAATTGATTTTCGATCATTTTTGTTAAATTTTTGGAAGAGAAAATGAGAGGAGAGAGAATGAGAGAAAAAAGGGTAAAGGAGGACATTTAAAGTGAATTTAATAAAAATATTTGATAAATTTGAAGATAAAGTATAGTCTAAGCCCTCTTCTTTTATTATTGCTCCTTCTGATCTTTATGAGTATTTATTATGTTAAATACTAATACATACTATATTTTTATGCCTACAATATTTATTTATCACATGCATGTACTATACCTCTTACTTTCTTACAATTTGTATAAAACCCATGTCTTAATCTATACATATTATATTACTCAACTAATTTTCTACACTACAACTTCTACATGTTTTAAAATCATATTTAAATATGCATCGTATGATTTAAATTCGTACATAATACTTTTATATGTTAAAAATTTTAAAATATAAATTTTGTAAGTTCTGAAATTTTATAAATCTGTACATACATGTTTGACTTTTAAAAGAAGATATTAGACCTGCAGAATTTTATTATTTTTTTTGTAATTTTTGTATAAACAGTTCCACATGCTTAAAAACTATATAATATAATTTTTGTATGTCTTAAAAGTTTTATATTCAAATTCTTGTGGGAATTTTATATACTACATGACAAGCATTTAGAAGAAATATAAAGAAAACTCTATAATTTATTAATTAACTAAAAATATTTTCTCCGGTATAAGAAAATATAAAAGATTATTTATATTTATATAAAATTTTATATTCGTTTATGTACGGATAGTTATAAAAATTAACGGTAATATATTATATTTTATAATTGAGATTCAAACCTATCATTTGTAAGTTAAAAGTGACATTCGATCCAATCTACATTGTTACTTGTATAACTATCCGTTTATGGTTTTTAAATATTAGTGTAGGGCCTTTAATTGTATGAAAGTATATATAACTGAAATTTTAATTATTTGCTTATTTGTCAGTGAAACTCTACTGATCTTTAGTTCATAAGAATTTTACATAATTTGAGTATATTTTTTATAATACATTGTAGATGAAGAATTGAAAAAAAGAATTTGAAATCTTGGCATAAATGTTATAAAACTTCATAACCTTATATCTTAATTTTGATTTGTTATTCCTTCCAACGTGCTTTAATGTTAATTGTGTATTTGATTATGAAAAGTTTATATACTTTGTTAAACAATTGACCCATTCATATTTTATTTTATTTTTTACTCTTCCTTTTCAAATTAGCAGTTTAGATCACACTTATAAGTATAGAGGATTAGGAAAAGAGTTGTTCGAGAAACTAGAATTAAAAATTGGAATGATTCGGATGTTATGTTATGCCCCAAAATAATAACATTAGAATATTAAATTTTATTTTAGATAATGATTTTCATATTACATAAAAGTTGTAATATTCTTGTCGGCCATATAGTCAAAGTTTGATCATCATTTAATAGTTTAGTTTAGTTATGATTTTTTGGGTACCTCAATATCGATAAAATATTTACCTTTACGAATATTTTAAAATTCAATTATTGTGAAAAATTACAGTCATTGAGGGTATGACATTTCGAGTCCTATAATGTGATTCATTATTTAATTTCGAATCACTTGACGATATGTGATTACAAGGTCACGTTCGATGTCGAAATATGATATTTTAGAAATTTATCGGTCTTATATTCGAGTATTGAATTGTAAAATAGACTAAAGTTGTAATTTGATTAATTAACTTAAGATGAACTAACTTTGTTATCGGATTGGGAGAGCGACACTGTAAAACGTGGTCATTGAACTCTTTAACATTGAGTTCTTGTTCATTGATCTTTTGACAAAAGGCATACGACTTTTAAGATTCAAGAATCTTATAGCAAGAATAAAATTAAATTCCATTATATAATTTTTAATGTATGGACAATTATTTTTTATAAAATTTATATATACTTTTGGTATAATTTAATATTGATACGTTTCTGGATCCAAACTTCAAATAGATTTGGGTGATCCTTTCGTCGTGGCTCCGACTCCGTTCCCTGAGTTGGATCCTACACACCACTAAACAAAACAAGAGGTCAATGTGTCGGCGGAAAATTATCCCACCGAAAACACTCCGACACTCAAGTCAATAAAACAGTCTTCCAAAGAATGAAACTGAAATTGAGAGAAAGAGAGAGCGGCAGAGTGCGTTCCCAAATCAAAGAGAGACGAATAGCCTTCTTGAATCTGGGAGGTGGAAAGGCAGTAAACGGCCGTGAGAGGCGCGCTTGTTTACCTTAGGATTGATAGGGAGTGTGTTTGCGTTGGCAGTTCTGAGAGTTTCAGCAGCAAAGAAAGTAGTTCACTGAGAGCTTAATTGGGAGCCTAATTGGGAGCGTAATTGGAAGCGTTAATGAAAGCGTCAATGAAAGCGTACCCTCAATGGTGAATCAAGGGTTTCTTTTATGGTTGAGAGGGCGATCCTCCTTCTTTGGAAGGAGTGATTGCTTCCGTGATCAACTAGCTGGCTTGCCTTTGGGAGCAGGCGCGAGTTGCCAAGTCATGCAAGATAGTTTCTTTCCGAGGCGACCAACAGCTTTCCAAGTCAAACACTTTCCTTTCGTGCATGTTACCGTTGGAGAGCGTTAGTTGGCAAAGATTTGGGTAAATCTGGCGCCTTCCTTATTTGAAGGGCGCCAATACTG
This sequence comes from Nepenthes gracilis, assembly GCA_033239525.1. Classification (NCBI taxonomy): domain Eukaryota; kingdom Viridiplantae; phylum Streptophyta; class Magnoliopsida; order Caryophyllales; family Nepenthaceae; genus Nepenthes; species Nepenthes gracilis. The sequence goes on from BSYO01000006.1 coordinate 18,055,581, forward strand.
CCGATATCCCTTTTGGTGCCAGTTGGGACTGTGGAAAATCCCTGGAAAGCCATTGTTGGCCTTTCGATGATTCGTGGACCTAAACGGACCAGGCCTGTTACTGTAGAAAAGCCTCCTTTGGGCCCAAGGTACAGCACGCGGACGGTCAACGTTGGAGTTGACCGTCTGCGTGCGCGTTGACCGTCCTGGGACTTTTAGCTCTTGGGCCAGTTTTCCTTCTGGGCCATTAAAATGTTGGCCGTCATTTTGGGTCCCCGTTGATTATTCGGGGCCAGCCCATTTCCAGCACACCCATCACTTGCCTCGGGGCCAGCCCATTTTCGGCACACCCATCACTAGTCCCCTATACTGGTGGGCAGAAATCTGACCTCCAGTATGTCCATGATGGGATGCCCCTTATTGCTTTGAGGATCTCATGGAACTTCGCGAAAGGCATGAAGGAGAGTTTGACCAGAATCGTTGACCGTCTTGGTCAATTCCAGAGAACCTGAATTGTTGACCGCCCTGGTCATTTCCGAAGAACCAGAATTATTTACCCTCATGGTCAATTTTGGAGAACCAGAATTGTTGACCGTCCTGGTCAATTTTGGAGCACCAGAATTGTTGACCGTCCTGGTAAATTCCGAAGCACAAGAATTGTTGACCGTCGTGGTCAATTTCGGAGCACCAGAATTGTTAATCGTCTTGGCCAATTCTGGAAGCGTTTTCTGCCAGTCTTTAGTCGGTTTACAGGGCAGAAAGCGACACGTATCTCCCTTTGGTTGGGCGGAGATCCTGGCCATTAATGCGTCCGATATCTGTCCTTTTGCAGGGTCAAGTAGGGAGGCGACACGTGGCAGGACTGACAGAGTCCTTAATGAGTGGTTTCGTGCTTGGCGCTTAAGTTTTCTTTCCGTAATTTGAAATCACTTACGCCCTCAGTCCTTCGTCTTCTTCGTTCTCATTTTTCAGTGACATTCCAGAAACCCTAGTCCTTCTAGTGCCATGGTTTCCGTCTCCGATTTTTCCTCCGTCTTGAGAGAAAGTGACGTTAAAGCCCTGTGTGTCGAGTTCAATATTCCGAAGGAGATTGCCTGGAGAGTTCCAGGCAAGGACGACAGGGCTTATGCTCCACCGGAGGGGCACATCACTGTTTACGAGGCCCATCTGAGGAGTGGCCTTGGCCTACCGTTGCCGGAAGAACTGGAGTCGATCATGAAGGCTCTGCGAGTACCCATTGCCGAGCTTCACGCCAACGTCGAGAGGTATCTATGCACTATGTGCATTTTGCTAGAAAATTTGGTCAGAAGTTTAAGATGTCTGGCGTTAGAGTTTTGTTTAATGTAAACCAGGGGGGAGTGGATATCGCTCTCCCCCCGTACCGGAATAAAAATTAATAAAGCCATTCATGACTTGCTGAAGAACTGGAAGAATCGATTCTTCTTCGTGAGCGTGGGAGCCAAATGGCCCATCGCGAAGGAGTGGGGCCAGGTTTCGGAGGCGTACTTTGGGACGCCGTCCCCGTCGGAGTGGGCGGCCTACGCGTGGCTGACGAAGGCGATAAAGGATAACCATGATGATTTTAATCGGGACTTTTTGGTTTCCCGGGCAGAGTCCAATAAGGTAAACTGGGGACTGCCATCCCCGATTCAAAAACCAAGGCCTCCGGTGAGGATGATGAACCCTGAAGAATCCAGGGGCATAATCATCCGTACGTGACACATCGACGAAGGGTTTATCGGCCCACCACCTAAGAAGGTGCTAGAGACGCCTTCGTCGTCATCATTGCTCGTTGATTACGTCGCCGCTGGGATCTGTAGTGGATCTGGTAGTGCTGCGGGCGTAGAGAAGACTTTTGAAGAATGGCCAGTGGAGACAGGTGGAGTCATCCTGGCGCCGCCTGCGTCAAGAGTGATTCCGGGCGCCGCGTGGATGGAGTCAATGGAAGAACCGGTTTGTGAACCGGCGGCGGCTACGCCGACTATTGTGGAGGAGCCAACAGCGGGGCTCGACCCTCCAGTAGCTGCTCCAGAGGCTGCCAGAGTGGAGCCTGCGGCAGCTACTCCAGAGACTGTAAGAGAGGAGCCCGCTATAGCCGCTCCGGAGCCCGCAACTGCCATGGGTGATACTGATGCGTTCCTGGATCGCATTCTGGATGAGGCAGAGGCGAGTTTGACGCGAGAGGATGCTCCTGGTCCACCGCCGTCTGGACCGCTGCCAACTGGGCCAGCTCTAGAGTCCAGGCCTGAGAGGCCCTCGAGGAAGATTTATGAGGTACGATTCCTGCAATTGCGTCCGTGCACTTCTTTGTATTTATAACTTACACTTTGCTTTTGTCTTGTGCAGTCAAGGAGGTTGATCTCAGCTTTTTTTCGAGAGGTGGAGCAACGCGATCGCATCATTGCGGACAGGGAGGCTGAGATCACCTGGCTGGACGCCAAGCTGGCTGCTTCAGGAGGGGAGCTTCGCGAGCAGACTGCTGCCATTGAGGCTATCCTGGCGGGCATGGAGATGGACAACGCTGAGCTGAAGGCTGAGGTTGCCCGTTTGAAAAAGGAGGAAGACCGGAGCAAGGCAGGCAAGAAGCGGCTTGCTGATCGGATATCCACCCTGGAGAACGAGCTGGGTCTCCGAATCCGCCCCCACGAGCTCGATGGCATGATGAACGCCCAGAAGTTCGAGGGGGTCCAGGTTTGTCGGCGTCTCATGAGGTTGATCGATCCTTACTTCCCTATTCAGTTCCTTCATTTAGGAAACCGCGGGGTGCAGCACAAGGACGATCTCGTGGAGGAGGAGCCCTGGGACAGTCAAAGGCGGCCGCCGCCTCCTTAGCTTTTTATTTTTGTACTTGTGTAATCGTGTAAGACAATTTAAGCAATAAAAAGGGAATTCTTTTCCGTCGGTGTCCATTGTTCTTTACTGCTTTTGTGTTTATATGATGTATCACACGGGGCGGCCAACTGAGTTGGCCGGTGACCGTTACTGGGCTACCTGAGGAGCCAAGTCCCTAGGCTTGGCAGGTGGTTGTGTTAACTCGCCTTGTGGTGCTGTCCAAGTGGTAACTTGGGCAGTCAGCATTGGAGAAGAAACACTTCTCGTCGCTGCTCGATCACGCTACCCTCTCATTGAGAAGGTTATTGCGTGTGGCGGCTAACCTGGTTGGCTGGCTGCCTAAGGAGTAAAGTCCTTGGCTGCCTAAAGAATAAGGTCCTTAAGTTGGGCAGGTGGTTATGTTAACCAGCCTAATGGCGCCGTACAAGTGATGACCTGGGCAGCCAATGTTGGAGAAGAAACGCTTCTCCCTTCGACCGTCGTTGACTGACGTTGCTACTCCCTGTGAGGGAGGTCATCGCGTGTGCTGCACTAGCCCCCTAAGATTTTGACCGTTAATAGGCCACCTGGATGACCAGGATTTAGTATGACCGCTGACGGGCCGCTTGGATGACCGAGGTTCAAATTAGGCTACTTGTGGGCTACTTGGATGACCAGGATTTAAAATAGGCCGCTCATGGGCCACCTAGATGACCAGGATTTAAATACGACCACTAACGGGCCGCTCGGATGACCGAGGTTCAAATTTGACCGCTTTTGGCCGCTGGATGAACCAGGGTTTAACGAGAGGGTGAAGACCCTCCCGACTTAGGGGCAGTCTAGGTCGGGTAACTCTGCAAAGAAAGTACAGTATACACGTATGCATACAAAGACTAGGATTCTATATGCTAAATAAACTTCTCATTTTACCAAATTAAAACAAGCATGCAAATAAATGCACATAAATGGGCGAGTGCGTACCTGGGTTCCCAACTGGAAGTAGCGTTTGAAGTGGATCGCGTTCCACATTCGCGGAACCAACTTTCCGTCCTGGTTTCAGAGTTTGTCTGCTCCGTTTCGCTGGACCGCGGAGACCAATAAAGGCCCTTTCAAGTTAGGAGAGAGCTTGTTACAGCCGGCCAGCTTGCCTGTGGCCTCGACGCCTCGTAGGACCAAGTCCCCAATATCAAATTGCCGGGCTTTTACCTTTTTATTATAGTACCGGGCAATTCGGTATTGGTAGGCTGCTATCCGTATTCTGGCGGCGTCGCGGGCTGCCTCTAACAAGTCTAAGTGCTCCCTAATTTTTTAGGAGTTAGACTGTGGGTCAAAAGACTCCACCCTGAGACTTGGAATTCCGATTTCAACCGGGATTACAGCCTCAGTCCCGTAACAGAGGCTGAAGGGTGTCTCGCGCATTGGTTCCTTCGAGGTTGTCCGATAAGACCAGAGGACGGATGGGAGCTCGTCAGCCCAGGAGCCCCCGGCGTCCTCCAGATTAGTCTTTAATCCGTGGAGTAGCATTCTGTTTGTGACATCCACCTGTCCATTCGCTTGGGGGTATGCCACCGATGTGTGGACCAGCTTGATATCAAGGCTGGCACAATATTTGGTGAAGCGTTTTCCCAAAAATTAGGTCCCGTTGTCGGTCACTACGACCTCAGGGATGCCAAACCTGCAAACAATGCCCTGGCAAAGAAATTCCAGTGCATTGTGCTCCGTGATTTTTGCCAGCGGGGCGGCCTCGACCCACATGGTGAAATAGTCGATGCCCGCGATAATGAACTTCCTCTGCCCCGAGGCAATGGAAAATGGGCCGAGAATATCGAGCCCCCATTGCACGAAGGGCCAACGGGCTTGAAGTGACTCAGGTCAGCGGACGGCTGATGGTGAAGGTTGCCGTGAAGCTGGCAACTTTCACATTTCTTCACAAACTCAAGCGCATCCTTTTTCATCGAGGGCCAGTAATAGCCCTGCCGCATGATCTTGAAAGCTAGGTTTTCCCTGCCTACGTGTGATCCGCAAATCCCGAGGTGAACTTCGCTCAACTCGTAGTCAGCCTTCTCGGGAGATAAACAGCGGAGGTAAGGAGTCGAGTATCCGCGGCGATACAGCCGGCCATCGACTACCGTGTACCAGCCAGCTGTCTTTTTAACTTGCTTAGCCTTTTCGGCATCCTCGGGGTGTGATCCGTCAACCAAGTATCTAAGGTAGGGCGTCATCTACTTTTTCGTCTCGGAAATCTGCATCGCCTCCTGTTTCTCTTTTCTCGGAGTATTCAATATCTCCCTCATGTCCCTCGAGTAGACATGCAGGTTTTCAAAGAAACGACTCTAGCCAATCTGCCTTTAGTTCCGATTACGGGAACATGAACCAGAGTCTGTTTGTCGAAACCCTAGATAGCCTCCCTTGCCTTTGCTAGGTACTTGGCCAGGTAAAGGTTGTTTGCCTCAAAGCCCCGTTAACCAGTTGTGATTAGTTCGGGAGTCAGAAACTGGCCCCTCATGGCAGAGCACTCCTTTGCTAATCGTAAGCCGGCTAAAGGGGTTTCATACTCGGCAACATTGTTGGTCGCCGGGAAGTCAAGTTTGAGGGAATACTTAACCTCGAATCCATCATGGGTCTTAAGGACCACCCCTGCTCCGCTGCCAGTGTCCATGGACGATCCATCCATGTGGAGTACCCATTCTGGAACTTCATATGGCTGTTCTGCATTTTCTGCGGGCTGTTCCTCGTGAATTGGGGTTGTGATCTCAACAATAAAATCGGCCAGAGCCTGCGCTTTTATGGCAGGTCTGGGCCTAAATTCGATATCGAACTCACCCAATTCGATAGCCCACTTACCAGCCATCCAGAAACGTCGGGTTTCTAGAGTATACTTTTCAGCGGCCGGTCAGTGAGGACAACTATGCGATACGCCTGAAAGTATGGCCTCAACTTTCGCGCAACGAAGATAAGTGCTAGGGTCATTTTTTTCGCACGTGGATAGCGCATTCTGGGACGATCAATGTTTCGATCACATAGTAGACCGGCTGCTGGATATCAGATTCCTAGCGCACAAAGACAGAGCTTACGGACACTTCTGACACCACCAGGTAAAGGTACAGCTCCTCTCCATCTTTGGGTGACGCTAACAATGGTGTGCTAGCCAGATACTGCTTCAATTCATTGAAGGCGGTCTGGCAGTCAGCCGTCCACTGAATTCCATTGGATTTTATCCCTCTCAAGGCTTTAAAGAAGGGATGGTACTTGTCACCAGACTTCGCGAGGAAGTGAGACAAAGTTGCCAGCCACCCAGTCAATTGCTGGACGTCTTTGATGTTCTGTGGGGGAGCCATGTCAGCGAGGGCCTTGATCTTTTCTGGGTTTGCCTCGATCCCCCGCTGGGAGACGATGAAACCCAAAAACTTCCCAGAGGCTATCCTAAAGATACACTTGGTTGGATTTAGCTTCATTTGATGCTGACGGAGTACCTCGAACGATTCTTTCAGGTCGCGTATGTGGTCGCCAGTGACTCTGCTCTTGACAAGCATGTTGTCGACGTAGACCTCCATGTTGCCACCAATCTATTTTTCAAACATCTTGTTGCCCAGTCACTGGTAAGTTGCTCCAGCATTTTTCAGTCCAAAGGGCATTACTTTGTAGCAGTTGGTGCCCAGGTTCATCATGAACGAGGTATGCTCCTCGTTCTCCTGACTCATTCAAATCTGGTTGTAACCCAAATAGGCATCCATGAAGCTTAGCAGCTCATATCCAGCTGTGGAGTCAACCAGTAGGTCAATCCTGGGTAATGGAAAACTGTCTTTCGGGAAGGCCTTGTTGACGTCGGTAAAATCGACGGACATTCGCCATTTTCCGTTGCACTTTTTAACGATGACGATATTTGAAAGCCAATCTGGATACTGGACTTCTCCAATGAAACCTGCGTCCAGTAGCTTCTTTACCTCCTCTCGAATAGCAATCAACTTCTCTATGGAGTGATTTCTCTGCTTTTGCCTGACCGGCTTCCAGCCAAGATCGAGGCCCAGCTTATGGATCATCACCTGAGCCGAAATCACGGGCATCTCTGCGAGAGTCCACGCGAATATGTCGGGCGTTACATTACAGAATGCATCGGTTGATGCGCAGTGTGCCAGTGAGTGAGCCGTCAATCTGTACACACGTTTTCAGTTCCTCCGGATTCAGTGGGACCAGATCTGTGGCTTCACCAGACTGCAGTTGCTGCAGGGTGGTCTCGTCTCGATGATCGAGTTCTCCCACCGTGTTAGGGCTGCCGCTAGGGGCAATCTGGGACATGTAGCATGTTCGCCCGAGTACTTGGTCGCCTAACACCTCTCCCACACCGTAAGGTGTCGAGAACTTCATTTTGAGGTGCGGAATTGAGGTGACCGCCCCAAACACTGTCAGGCACGGCTTGCCTAATATCGCGTTGTAAACGGAGGGCAGGTCAACTACTAGATTGGTGAGCGTGTGACTTGCTATTTTCGGATAGGTGCCCAGAGTGACTTCCAATTGGATTGTCCCTTAAACGAGCACTGGTTCGTTGTCAAGGCCATATAGTGGTCCTTTGGCGGGCTTTAACTGGTTCTTTTTTAGGCCTAACTTAAAGAAGGCATCCAAGTAAAGCAAGTCTTTAGAACTTCCATTATCGATAAAGACTCGTTTCAGCTGGTAGTCCACACTGCCGTCCGAAATAAGTGCTGATACAACAAGGGGGTCAGCATGGGGGGATACTACATGAGTTGAGTCATTATCATCGAAGCTCATTGTATTATCTACTGTGCGCTGCTTCTTCCTCCCAGTCTGCTACTCCTTATTGTCAGTCGGGTTCTTGGCAGGTCGGGTGGTGACCATATTAACCACCCCCGCCGCAACCCTGTTCCGGGGTGGAGAAGGCTCCTCGCCTTCTCCTGCCATTGCTCCAGAATTCTTCCCAGGCCCCTTGACGAATCGGGTGGGATGTCCCCAGCGAATCAATTCTTCTATTTCCCTCTGCAATGTCTTGCAGTCTTCAGTTGAATGGCCAGCAGAGCGATGGAAGTCACAGTACTTCGACTGATTTCCAGAGTCCTTCTTCAGCGGTTTCGGCCACTTCAGAAACTTTTCTCCACGGATCTGCATGAGGACGTTGGAGCGTGTGTCCGTCAAAGGTGTGAAACTGGTAGACCCGTAGTCTCTGCGTTCGAGAGGCCCAGTCCGGCGCTGCTTCTGGCAGGAGTGTTCTCCGCCACTATACTTTCTCTTCCCTTCACCAGGGAACGGCCGAGACTAATCCACCCGCTCTGGACGTTTTGACTTGTTGGCCTCCTCTGCTGCGGCGTAGGTCAACGCCAGCGTTGATCGTCCTGTGCCTTTTAGCTCTTGAGCCTATTTTCCTTCTGGGCCGTTAAAGTGTTGACCGTCATTTTGGATCCCCGTTGATTATTCGGGGCCAACCCATTTCCGGCACACCCATCACTAGCCTTGGGACCAGCCCATTTTCGACACACCCATCAGATATATATATATATTGATCGAAGAGTATTAAAGATTTAAAAGACCCAAAAAAATAGTAAATTTGTAAAAATTTAAACAACCAGTATTAATATTGATGACTTAATTTTAGTATTTAGATCATTAATTACTTTTATATTTAATTTATAAATGATTAATATTATATATAATAGATCGATTTTCATCCCATGAAGGAAAGAGGAGAAAACAAACAAATAAAATCATGAAACTTGAATCAAATTTTTACAATTTTAAATACGACATTATTTTATTTAATTGAAAATTTAATATTAATAATAATAATAATAATACTTTCATTTCTAACACTATTTGTTTTTAACAATACTCATTTTATTTTTTTCTTTAAATTATTTTTCCACCAATCAAGCATCACGTAAGTTTTATAATATTATATCCGAATATCAACAAGTAAATAGATTGATAAACAACGTTTTACTATTAGATAAAATGTTTTTGAAAACCTATTTTGAAAAATATGACCAACATAGGAGTATTTGTATAATTTATTAAAAGCATAATCAAATTGTATAGTTATCAAAGATATATACCACGTCATTAATGTAAAACTTATAACTAGTTATTGCCACTACTTTTCCCTTTTTCATTTATATGTAGAGATAAGAAAAAACATTAATCATAATATATACAATCCTACAACCATATGACTTTTTCCTCATAATAATATTTACACTAATTCAAAATACAAAATAAGTTAAGAGGCCGAATTTGAGCTTCAAGATGCATAAACTTGGTTGCGTCTACTTAAACAGAGATCAGAATCAACCAAGCTTTGAAGACCCCTTTGTCCAAACTCTTCTTCAAGGAATTTGAGCTCGATGGGTAAACAAACGTCAGATATGGTTTATGAACCAATTGATTTTGTCCTACCCGTGCTTGCTACTCTTGTTGTCGAGGGTCGACCTCTAGCTATATCATTGGGCATCCAACCCTGCTAACGCCAGCAACCCACCACCAATGCCCACAAACAATGTTGACCCCTACCGGAAACTTCTAATAATATAATCTCGTACTCTTAAATTTTTCCCGTAAAATGGAATAATTATTGCTAATATAAGGTACGGATTTTAAATTTATTTTTAAATGATAATAAATTGAACTAAGATGATAAAAATATCAAAATTAAATGAGTTTTCAAACAAAATCAACTTTATGATGGAGTCATATCAGACCGAGTAACATCTGACCAATTCCTAATATATGCATACGTGTACTTAGATAGTAATGATGCGCATTAAAAATGCCCCGGGGTGCTAGTATATATTTTAGATAGAATGTCCGCATCCGATATGTGCGAGAGACGTACGTATGTGTTTGAGGCAAAATACACGCGCCTGATATGTACCTAATAGATATTCATACGCCATATTGTTCCTATCTTAACACTTAACATGCGTCAATTTTTTATATAAGGCCCCTTTTGATCAATTTCAATTATTTTCTATAAATTTTAAAAAAGAAGAGAGAGAAAGAAAAGGAATAAGAAAAAGGCTAAAGAAGGAAATTTTAAGTAAGATTTAAGATATTTTAGATAATTTTAAATACAGGGTAAGTGCATCAAGTCTCTGTATTCTTTTTTTAATCTATATTTAAAATAATAAATACTAATATATGTTATAATTTTGTATATGAAATGTTTAACCTAACATGCATGTACTCCCATTCTTCTTCTATGTAGTTGTTTTTAAAACATATATCTTCAATTCATAAATATTATATTTAAATACTAATTTCCTACAATAATATTCTTACATGTTCTTAAATGATATTTACTACTGTTGTATGTCTTTAATATTAATGTATATATTCTTGCATACTCTGAGTTTCTATATAAATTATATAGTATATTGATAATATTTATTCATTTAATTTTGTATATTTTTATTTACTAAGAAAGTGATAAAATTATATAAAACCTGATAACTGTTTCTCAATTTCTGTAATAAATACTTTTACATGTTTATTAATTATATCTTATACTTCTTGCTTGTTTTAAAAATACTTACTAAAATTCTTGCATGATTTATAATGAATTGCATGCCATATATTTAAAAGAAATAAAATTAAAACTCTAATTAAATTTGATGATATAGATCTTTTCTTCAATATGAAAAAATATGAAGAATATTTTTGTAATTAAGTAAAATTTTTTATTTGATTATATATGAATTATTGTAGAGTAATGACATAAATACATTATAATATGTTCCAATATATTATAATAATAATCGAGATTTAAAACTATTATTCGCGGATTAAAAGTAACATTCAATCTCATTTAAAGTGTTATATAAATGACAACTCACCTATAAGTATTAAATAGTAGTACATAGCCCTTAATTGTGTAAATATATATATAACTTAAGTTTTGATAGTCGTCTTTTTGTTGGTGAGGCCACTACTAATCATTGGTTCATAAGTTTTTTTGAATGATTTGAATATATTCGTTTGATACACAGTTTAAAAAAGAAAATTTGATCATCTTCTTCAAATTATGTATAATATATTTATAAATTATGCCATTATATTTGATTTTAATCATATTCTATTCCAACATATTTTGATATATGTATATGTATTCAATTATAAAAATTTCATACCTTGTAATTAATCTACTCATTTATACTTTAGTTTTTCCCTAACATTTTAAATTAGAAGTTTTGGGCATACTTGCAGGTAGTTTTGGACTAGAAGAAGAATATTTAGAAGTAGTTTAGAATATGAAATATCAATTTTGCATTAATATTTTATCAGAATAATAGTTGATATTAGTTTTTTTAATTTTTTTAGCTTTGATTGTGTTCAACTTATGAAAATATGTGAGTTCATATTGTTCTTGGCAATTTAGTAGGGCTATGATTTTAGCTTGCACCAATTTAACATGGATACCCTTTCCTTTATATAGTCAACATCGTATTTATCAATTTTAGAGCCACTTTCAAAAGTGACACGTTAAATTTTATGTTTTAACCTATCTTTATTCAAAATTTTTTCTATTTGTGAATTTATATTGGGCTACATCATGTCAAATATTTAAGTTTTTTGTCAAAAGAATAAAATATAAATTTTAAATGATTAAATATCTAAAATATATTTAAATATAATTAAATATTAAACAAATAATAAATGAACCTCAAGACAATGGATGTAATACCTAATACAAAGTGATGCATCCGATGATTTGAATTGCTGTACAGATAAGAAGGTCCAAATTTTATCCATCGAGCTTGAAGTAGTTTCGATCTCTATACGTCTTTAATTTGAATCCTATACGACATAAAATGCAGTCAAATGATTTGCAGGACTCACCCCTAGGTATATTCTCGGATACTTAAATCGATATCTTTCTTAAAAGAGATGAAAGATAGATAATACAAGATGCGTATGTTTTTAATCCAACGGTTTGTGCTCTATAAAAGTGTCTTAATTCGAGAAAGAATGTGTGCTCTTGATATCTTCAATTGCTTTATTTCCTATCTGAAAAGCTGAGCTATTTTTCTGTTGAAAATGAGGGATTTTTATAAAGGTTAGGGGATGGTTGACTCCTATTATTAACTATTTAGGGAACTGCTGGATGAATAAAGTTTAATCCCGACGACGATTCAACCAATGATCAAGGCCGTTACTTTGAAATATGAATAGAAAACCGTCCCAACCTTTAAGTTAGTTTCAGCTCCATCACAAGATCAAACCGCTTAAGGCTATCGGCCGTATCCACTAAAATGAGCCGCACATGTAGTTTTGGTCACTGAAACTTGTTCCTTGACTTAGAGTTACTTTAGACTGATTTTCTTGGGCCGTCAGATACATTACCCATTACAAAGAAATCAATATAATATGAAATTTCACCTCATTCTCATTATTAAACTGCTCGATCGTGGATCTTAGGCATAACAAACTCATTGTTTTTATCAATCATGCAATTGAGCTCAAATCAAGAATAAATTTTTGGCTAACATTTTTGTCACCCTTTGATCAAAATCTACTCAAGCAAGAGTTATATATCAATATCAGTAAATATAAAAACAAATATGCATATATGGGCACGGTCTTTATGTGACAGTGACACATTCCAATGTCATATATTTGTATATTTAAAGATTTGAGATCTTCTTAAATGGGAGGCCTCATTATCATAATTTGGAAGGCTAGTTTGATGGGAGAGGGATAATGTTATATAAATCAATTAGGAGGGTAATTTATAAGTGATTTTAGTGACTAAAGAGGATTAATTTCAATTTCAATATACTAAAGGATGCGTCGTTACCTCATCCATTGAACATCAAAAGAATGGTTAATTCATATTCTAAAAAAAATTAATGCCATTTTAAAAAAATGGTCTCAACCTTTTAATATTAGTCGAATAAATATTATTAAAAAGGATTGGATTAATTCCTTTTTTAGAAAAATAAAAACTCCAATTTTATTTCTCAGAGTATTGAGAAATCTCACGTATACGTAATTTTCTAACAAAATATTTAGTGGGCTGCATGAGGTTTTTTCATATATTAAATTGATCGTGGCGGCAAAAATTACAATCTGGAGCCCATAGACTTGATCGGTGAATAATTGGGTGCAAATTTTTGCGGCAGTCTTTGCCAGAAATAAGCAATTTAAAACATATTTATTTTGTGAAAATATCTGTTATCTGGTTGAGATTTTTAGGTAAAAAAAAATAGTTATCTTCTGTCAACATTTATCAAAATACACTAAGACCAATATAATATTCAAAAATTGAATATTTAATATGCATATTTTTCCTTAATAATGTATTAAAATATTATAACATGGAAAAATTATAAAAAGTTTAATTGATTATAATGATTATATATTTTAATAGATACTCAGTATCACATATAAAATAACTTATTTGTTTGGTATAGATAATATTACAATGATAATTTTTAGTCAATTTTATTATATTTTAAATTTCATACTTATTTTTTATTTATTTATATTAATAAATTTGTATAAAGATACATAAATATATAAATAGTATTTGATTCAATGGGAGATTGAGGTTTCTACTTCTCATTGAGAATAGTGAGAACCTATTTCTTCATTCTCTATAATTGGAATAAAAAGAATTAACAATTTATATTTAAATATTAAATAATATTATTTAAATAATTATTTTATTAATTTTTAAATATATTAAATTTAATATTTAATAAATATTAATATTATTAAAAATTAAAAATATAACTATTTTTTTTTTTTTCTATCTAAATTATTAAATTTTATTTAAATAATCAAAATAAAAATATAAATTCGTGTTATTATTAAAGAGAAGTCCAATATCCGATGGAATCGTTATATTTAATCAAACCCTTGGGCTGCGTTTTTTTTTTTTTTTGTTTAATCCAACCTGAGTGAGCCTTGCACTGCCGACGATACCTCAGGGACTGATTCCATCATGACGCGTGTAGACACGTGGCAACACCCTAAAGACTTTCAAATTGTCATATACGAAGACAGACTACAAACCCACCCCACAGAGCGCAGAACAGAGAGAGAGAGAGAGAGATGGAGAGCAGCGGCCGGCAAACGAAGAAGGAAGAAAAGAGCGAGGGAGAAAGAAAGAAGGGACTAGAAGGATTGCCATTAGAGACGAGCCCGTACGTGAAATACGAGGATCTGGAGGATTACAAGCGCAAAGGCTATGGCGCTGAAGGTCATCTGGAGATCAACCCCGCCCGTGGCGCCGGCGCCTCCGATGCACCCACCCCTAGCGGCGCCGCTCCTCCTCCCGACTACCTTGGCTCCGCCAACCGCCAAGGAGTCCCTTAACTCATCTCCAACAACAATCGTTATGCTGTCAAATTAGTCAAATTAATAATCGTGATGTTTTCTTTCCTTTTTGTTTTCCATGGGGATCGTGATGTAATCCAGGAATTAAGTCATTCGTGTTATTGTAGGGAGTAAAGCTAATTATTATATTTATGATAGTTTACTTAGAACTCGTTTATACCTAAAGAATGGTTGCAGGCGGACGAGGTAAATAATATTTTTTTATTAAAAGAAAAAGTGAATGCTAGCTTTTGTTGTTATATGTTTCCAATGAAATAAAATAATTGAAGTTAGATTTTCTCTTTTTTTAAAAAAAAACTAAATGTGAAAGGTGTTTTTTTCTCGGAAAAATATCTCAAATGTTGCTTACATTGTTATTCAAAAATGTCTTTTATTTGATTTCTATATTGAATAATTATAATTCGATAGTTTAAATATAATATGTATACATTATAATAATTTTACCTTTTGGTGTTGGAATTGCAGTAATTTTTATTCTTATTTTTTGGTTGGGGGTGATGGCTGAAAAAACATATATATTTAATTTTTTTTAATGAACTTGCCTTCTGAAAAAAAACAGAAAATTATATTTTTGCTAAAAATGGGTTTATTTCCTTTAGGACTACAAATTTTATTAGGTTGTGTTTATATATATATATGAAAAGTTTGACTGTATAATTTGCCTTACAAATATCGAACGAGCGGATGAGATAATAGCATTTTTCAAATTAATTTACGTTCATTTTTTAATGGGTCATGCTGAGAAATTTTTTTTTTAAAAAAAAGAGTAAATAATGAGCCTTATGCAGCTTATATATATATATAAATGTTAAAAATTAAACGGGCATTAGATGGCCATATATAAGGAATAAATCTCATATTAATTTATAAGTAAATTTCTCTGTACGTTATTATATATCTTTTAACAACACTGTGACATGTTTAATTGCTATATAATACTAATAAAAGGAACTATTATAAACTAGAGTTAATTAAAATTAGACAATTTAAGTGATTTAGTTTAATCAATTTAAAATTTTATAGGATTTGCTCAATAATTAATACATATAAATATTATAATATAATACGATTATAAAATAAAATTTAATTAATTTTTTTAAATCAAAAATAATAATCAATAAAAGTGTCAAGTTTGGCCTAACTTGGCATTGGTTATAAACTTTTTTATAAGTATATATATTTTTATTTTAAATAAATGTCATATTTTAAAAAATATTTTCATATATTATATTTTATTTAATTAATAATTTTATACAAATAAATTTTATTTAATATATACACTTATATAATATTTTTTTTCTTATGCAAAATTTTTTAAAATTATTACAGATTTTTGGTAATTTTATATAAAAATAAATTATTTTAAAAAATAAAATAATTTTAATGAATCGTCTCGGTTCAGTTCATGGATGAGTACTATTAAAACTTTTGACCCAAATAATTGAGTATTATTCGAATATTATTCCTATCTTGACTATATATATTTAAATATATAATTGTAATATAATTTATTTTAACTAATTTTTAATTATAAAATAATAATTAAATAATAATTATTTATTTTAAAAAAATAATTAAAATAAAAAATAATCCCTCTATCTTTATGCTCTCTTGAATCCCAATACCGACGTAGCTGATCAACAATAAAAAAATAAATAAAAATCAACAATTTTTAAATATTTTATTTTATTTTGAACTTGCATTTTGTAATTATATTTTAAAATTTTATTTCTTATTAATTATACTCTATAAATTTTATCTAAATCTTTGCAAATAAAATTTAAAACTGACATTCACTTTCAAAATTTTTAAACACATAAAATTTTAACATCATTTAAATATTAACATATAATTCAAAATAATTTTGATAGGTAAGCCCATGGCTAGCAGACCCAATAAGAAAATGGCCCAAAGTCAGAAAAGTCCAGACGCGCATTAAATGGTCAACGCTAGTTAGAAAAGCACAAACGCGTATTAGACGTGTTGACCGCCCGACGTGCCAACCAAACGGTCAACGCGCTCCTTCAAAATGGTCAACATTTATGTTCACCGGAAGTACTGTAATAGCAGGCCGCGAAAAGATATAAAACCTAATACGGGCCAAGCCCAATTTGGTAGGCGTTCCCGTACACGACAAGTAACGGTCATTTCCCTAATTTCACACCTTCCTTAAAGTCAATCTCCTCTAAAGAAGGTATCAACAGATTCAGCGCTCCATGATAAAGGCGCCAAATTCTCTCTCCTTGCCAACGATGGAGTCTAGCGGTAACAAAAATACAAAAGGAAGACAGATAATCTGGAGATCCGTTACCCGCTCAGAAAGGAAATGATCTCATCAGATCACGCCAGTCAAACCTCCCTACTCAAAAAAGGCCGCCCAACACCAGGCTAGGGATCACATTCCTAGCCAAGAAAGGTCACACTCCCCACCGTCTATATAACCCCAGAGTCACCACTGTGGATGGGGACGATTTGAATCACGAACACAGACGCAAAATATAACGTAGTGCTTGAGTATACTTACTCTCAATCGCTTACTTTGCCAATCCCACTCCAAGCCTTCAGATTACAGAAATTTCGCCCGCTCCTAAGAACCGTCCCTCTAAGCTACAACGCTTTCTGGACATTTCTCCCACTCATTCCTTGCAAACATCGAGTCGAGAGACCATACTCTTAACGAGTCACAGGAACGTCTCTACATCTACAGGCCAACACTCCCACCAATCTCATTCTCGCCCTCTCTCTTTTTACTTATTAGTTCACCTTCTTAAAGTTTGAAAGCTTGTTACTGACTTGAGTATCGGAGTGTTTTCGGTGGGACAACATTCCGTCGGCACCTGACCTCTTGTTTATTATGGTGGTGTGCAGGATTTAGACTCGGTGAATGGAGTCGGATCCAAACAATCAAGTGAATCCAAATATGTTCGAAGTCGAATCCAGGTACGCATCATTGGCGCCGTCTGTAGGAACTGCTTACAAAAAGCTAACTACGTTTTTCAGAAACTCTCTCCAATCAACACCCTTAAACAGAATGGTGAATACAAGGGCGTAAGAAAGCAAGCCAGCCCGAGACGTAGTCTCACCAAACCAAGACCACGCCATTGGCACTGTGGTCAGCGGGGATAGCCAGTGAAATTTCGGCATCATTCTTCCAAAACCTGGCAGAGCACATGCACAACACGAATAGAATGCTCCAGATACTCTGCTCCCGCCAGGAGCAAGCACAGCTGGGGGCTGCACCGGCGGTAGCCCCAGCACCGACGTCCAAATGAGGAGGCCAAAGAAAGAAAGTTCTGGCCCGACGGACCGGAAGGCCAACCAGTGCTCCCGCGCCAATATCCTCACACACCAAAAGCTATTTAAGGCGTGAGGAGCGAGGAATCAGCTCTACCCCGGAAGAAAGTCCGAAACGAAGGAACCCTAGATACTCCCGGGTAGAGTCTAGGCCCCAAGCTCAGTAGGGAGCCTCCCGGGCTGCTAGATCTGCCAAAGATAGTAGCCACACAACTGCTAGACAAGTCAGAGAGAAAATGGAGTTGAGGGAATATCTCAACTCCAAAAGATCTGCTAATGCCGTTCCAGCAGATCCGAGGCTGGAGAAGATATGGAACCGCGTCTTCAAAGACGATGAGCGCGCGACCAACATCAACAGATCTTCCTTCACAGCGGAGATCTTAAATAATCCCATGCCGGCGAAATTTAAAATGCCAGCCCTCGACTCTTACGATGGGAGTGCAAGATCTGTCGATCATCTCGCTCACTTCTACACCCATCTGGGTCTACAAGGGCTGGAGGACGCAGTCATGTATTGCTGTTTCCCACTCATTTTAAAAGGGGACATGCACATTTGGTTCCATCATCTCCCCTCAGACTCGATCTGAAGTTTTCAAAAGCATATGGATCTTTTCTTGTCCCAGTATGCCTCGAGCCGTAGGGAGGAAAACAGCCATGGCATCTGTCGCGCATAAAACAGAAGCATGGAGAGAACCCGCGGAGGTTCCTGGATTGCTTCGTGGCAGAAGTTAGCCGGATCCCTCGACTCATAGAGGAAATGAACCTGGGCGGTTTCATTTCGGCGCTGGCACATGGAGAGTTCTTCAGGCATTTGGCGAATAAGAATCTGCATACCTTTCGGGAAGAGGAATCTATCACCAGGGCCTATGCGGCAGCAGAAGAGACCAACGAGGCTAAACGTCCCGACCGGCCCGAACAGTCTCACTCTTTCCTGCCTGAAGGAAAGAGAAAACACAACTGTAGTAATCACTCCCACCAAATGCGCCACAGGATTGGGCCACCAGAGCGTAGGGACTACAGGCACATCAGCCTAACGCCCTGATTGACACGCGCTCAAACGCCCTGATTGACACGCGTTCAAACGTCCTCTTGCGGATCCGTAGAGAGAAGTTCTTTAAGTGGCCAAAACCACTTAAGAAGGTGGAGGGAGGAAATCCAGTAAAGTATTGCGATTTCCAATGATCTCCCATGCACTCCACAGAGAACTGCAAGACCTTCCACAGAGATTGAGGAACTGATTAGAATGGCCCATCACACCAGGTTCGTCAAAGGCCCTGGTCAGAGCTATGGCAACGTAGGCAGAGAAGGATCGGGGTCTTCTCCACCGCGAAACCGGGTCGCGGCAAGAATGGTCAACATGATCACCACCCGGCCAATCAAGAATCCGACGGACAACAGGGACCAGCACGCAAAGAGGAAGAAGCAACGCACTACTGACAACGTTATTAGTTTTAGTGACGATGACCTGGCACATGTAGTTTTTCCCCATGCAGACCCCCTTGTTGTATCAGCATTCGTTTCCGACGGTAGCGTTAACTACCAGATGAAACGAGTATTTGTTGACAATAGAAGTTCTCGTGATTTGATTTACCTCAATACATTTTTTAAACTTGGTTTAAAAAAGAGTCAATTAAAATCTACAGAAGGCCATTGTATGGCCTTAACAACGAGCTGGTGCCCGTTCAAGGGACGATCCGACTAGAAGTCACCCTAGGAACGTACCCAAAAACAGCAAATCGTACACTTATCTTCATGGTAGTCAACTTGCCCTCTGTATACAACGCAATATTGGGCCGACCGTGCCTAACAGCGTTTGGGGCCGTTACTTCAATACCACACCTTAAAATGAAATTTCCAACACCATACGGTGTGAGCGAAGTACAGGGTGACCAAGTCACTGGACGGACATACTATATGTCCCAAATCACTCCTAACGACAGCACCAAAGCAGTAGGAGAACTTGACCATCGAGACGAGACAACCTTGTAGCAAGCGCAGTCCGGTGAGGCGACCAACCTAGTCCCACTGAATCGGGAAGATCCAGAAAGGTGCATACGAATCGGCGGCTCACTCACCGGTGCACTATGTGAAGAATTGATCACATTTCTACGACGGAATGCTGACATCTTCGCATGGACTCCCGTTGACATGCTTGGGATACTGGATCAGGTAATTGTCCACAAGTTAGGACTCGACCTGGAGCGAAAACCCGTCAGGCAGAAGTAGAGAAACTACTTAGTTAAAATGTTGATCGCCATCTGGGAGGAAGTGAAGAAACTACTGGACGTCGTCTTTATCAGGGAGGTTCAATTACATCAGGGAGGTTCAATACCTTGATGGCTCTCCAACGTAGTCTTGGTAAAAAAGAGCAACGGAAAGTGAAGAATGTGCATCGATTTCATCGACATTAACAAAGCTTGCCCAAAGGATAGCTTTCTTTTACTCAGGACTGACCTGCTGGTAGACTCAACATCCGGACATAAACTTTTGAGCTTCATAGATGCCTATTCAGACTATAATCAGATCCGGATGAGTCCGAATGACGAAGAGCATACCTCGTTCATGACAGACCAGGGGACTTATTGCAATAAGGTGATACCCTTTGACCAAAAACGCAGACCCAGGGCAAATGATCGTAAATAAAATCTTCAAAACAAAAACCGCAATAAGGAAGTCTATGTTGACGACATGCTCGTCAAGACCAGAATTACAGATGACCATATCCGTGATCTGGTGGAATTATTTGAGGTGCTCCGTCAGTATCAAATAAACCTGAATCCGGCTAAGTGCGTCTTTGGGGTAGCCTCGAAAAAATTTCTGGGTTTCATCGTCTTCCAACGAGGGATCGAAACAAACCCAGAGAAGATCAGGGCCCTCGCGGACAAGGCTCCCCCACGAAGCGTCAAGGAAATCCAACGGGATCGGACGAATCGCGGTCTTGTCTCACTTCCTAGGGAAGTCTGGTGATAAGTACCAGCCATTTTTTAAGGCTCTAAGGGGAACGAAATCAAACGAATTCCAATGGATGGTAGATTGCCAGGCGGCCTTCAATGAGTTGAAATAGTACCTGACTAGCCCGCCATTACTAACATCACCCAAAGTCGGCAAAAAGCTATACCTCTACTTAGCAGTATCAGAGATGTCCCTCAGCTCTGTCCTCGTAAACCAGGACTCCGATACCCAACGGCCGGTCTACTATGTGAACAAAACACTGACCGACCCAAAGACGCACTACCTGCGTACAGAAAAGTTGGCCTTAGCTTTCATATTCTCTGCTAGAAAACTAAGGCCCTACTTCCAGGCACACCGCATCGTAGTTCTCACTGACCAGCCTCTAAAAAGCATACTCTAAAAACCCGATTTTTCTGGACGGATGGTAAAGTGGGCTATCGAATTGGGTGAGTTTGACATTGAGTTCAAACCCAGGCCAAGCATAAAGGCACAGGCTCTGGCCGACTTCATTGTTGAGACCACGGTCTTGATTCTCGAAGAATAGCCCTCAGAGAACGCGGGACAACGCATGGAGGCTCCAGAATGGGTACTTCACATGGATAGATCATCCACAGACACGGGCAGTGGAGCAGGAGTGGTCCTCAAGACCCATGACGGGTTTATGGTGAAATACTCCCTTAGACTCGACTTTCCGGCCACCAACAATGTTGCCAAATATGAAGCCCTACTAGCCAGGTTAAGATTAGTAAAGGAGTGCTCAGCTAAGCGACTTGCTGTTTACAGTGACTCCGAGTTGATCGTCAACCAGGTTAATGAGAACTTCAAGGCAAACAACCCACATATGGCCAAATACTTGGCCAGGGCAAGGAAAGTCGTCCGCAACTTCGACAATCTAACCTTTGTCCATGTTCCCAGAATTGAAAATTGGAAAGTCGATCCGCTGGCAAGAGCCTCGACGGCCGAAAATCCATAACAGTACTCGAGGAATATGAGGGAGGTCCTGAACGCTCTCAGCATAGATGGACAGGGGGCAATGCAGGTCTCTGGGATGAAAAACTGGACAACACCCTACCTAAGGTATTTAGCGGACTAAATATTGCCAGAAGAGGCCAGACGTATAAAGAGAACGGCTGGCTTGTACACAACAGTCTACGGGCGACTGTATCGCCGCGGCTATTCGACTCCGTACCTCTATTTCCTAACCCCAGAAGAGGCGGACTACGTCTTGAGCGAAGTACACCTTGGGATTTGCAAATCGCACGTGGATGGCAAAAACTTAGTATTCAAGATTATGCGACAGGGCTACTATTGGCCCTCAATGAAAAAGGATGCACTCGAGTTTGTAAAAAGGTGCGAAAGCTGCCAGCTTCACGGTAACCTTCGCTACTAGCCGTCCGCCAAGCTGAAATCCCTTCAGGCGCCATGACCCTTCGCGCAATGGGGGCTTGACATTGTTGGCCTATTTCCCGTTGCAACCGGGCAAAGAAAATTTATCATAGCAGGTATCAACTACTTCACGAAGTGGGTCGATACCGTCCCGCTGGTAATGATCACAGAACATAACGCTCTTGAATTCATCCGTCAGAACATCATCAACAGATTTGGCGTTCCATAAGTCATTGTGACTAACAACGGAACTTAATTCTTGGGAAAACTCTTCACCAAGCATTGCACCATCCTTGGGATTAGGTTAGTCCGCACTTCGGTGGCATACCCCCAGGCGAATGGACAGTAGAAGTCCACGAACCGAACGCTACTCCATGGGCTAAAGACCAAATTGGAGAACCCAGGCGGCTCTTGGGTAGACGAGCTCGCCTCGGTCCTTTGGTCTTACCGAACAACTCCAAAGGAACCAACGCGTGAGACGGCCTTGAGCCTCTGCTACGAGACTGAAGCGGTGATCCCAATCGAAATCGGGCTCCCAAGTCTTAGGGTGGAATCTTTTGACCCGCATGGTAACTCCTAAAAAATTTAAAAACACCTAGACTTGCTAGAAGAAGCCCGCGATGTCGCTAGAATACGGACTGCAGCCTACCAACATCGAGTCACCTGCTACAACAAGAAGGTGAAAGCGAGGCAGTTCGATGTCAGAGATTTGGTCTCACGGAGCATCGAGGCCATGGAAAAGGTGGCCGACCGGAACAAACTCTCCCTGAATTGGAAAGGGCCTTTTCTAGTCTCCGTCGTCCTGCAAAACGGGGCATACAAGCTCTGGAATCAGGACGGAAAGTTGATCCCGCGAACGTGAAATCCGATCCACCTCAAACGCTACTTCCAGCAGGGACCCAGGTATGTATTTTGCATAATTATATATGATCATTTGTGTGCACGATTCAATTAGTAAAACAAGTGTTTCCTTAGCATGCTGCATCTGCATATATATGTGGTTTTCATTGCAGGTTCAAAACGACTTAGGCTGCCCCTAAGTTGGGAGGATCTTCACCCTCTCGCTACTAAACCCTAGTCATCCAGCCAACCCATGAGCGGTCGTATATAAACCCTGGTCATCCAGGCGGCCTATGAGCGGTCGTATTTAAACCCTGATCATCCAGGCGGCCCATGAGCGATCGTATCTAAACCCTATTCATCCATGTGGCCCATGAGTGGCCATATCTAAATCTTGGTCATCCAAGTGGCCCATTAGCGATCGAAAAAATCTTAGGGGGTAAAGCAGCACACGCGATGACCTCCTTCGTAAGGAGATAGCGTGATCAGCCAACAATGGTCGACTGGAGCAAAACGCTCCACCAAAGCAAGCCGCCCAAGTCTGCACCTGGGCAACGCCACCAAGCTTTACTCGCTGGCGAATTCTAAGCTGGCTTAACACACGCGACGACCTAGAAAATGCAATCAACGCCCCAAAAACAAGGCGGGCCGCCAACTCGCAAAAATCCTGCCCAGTTGGTCGCCAAGAAAGGCAAAGAAGCAAAATACAAAGGTAAGAGTGTGTGACATGCACAAAGCTACTTGTATTATTGTTAAATTGTGAGATACATCATTAAATTCAAAAATAAAAATAAGAAACTACAATCACGAAAGCTATGGCGGCGGCGGTGGCCCTTGTCTGTCTCGAGGCTCCCCCACGAGGTTGTCACGACACTGTGCTGACCGGTTCGACAAATTAATAAGATCCATGGGGAAGTCAGGTTCAACTAGACGCACAATACGCCAACTAATGCTGATCCCTTCCCACAACTGTGCCAGCATCATGCCCTCAACCTCGTGGGGACGAATATAGAGGCTCACGTCATTCTCTAAGGTAGCCATTTGCCCAGCAAGTTGATCAATGCGCCCTTTAGCACTCTCGTTCTCCTCCTTCAAATGGGAGACCTCTGCCTTCAAGCTCAAATTCTTCGCCTCCACACCAGCCAGAACAAACTCCAAGGCAGCCGTGTCTTCTTGGTGCTCCACCCTCAGAGCCACTAGCTTAGCATCGAGTCAGGCGATCTCCCTATCCCTATCGGAGATCACCATGTTTCTCTGCCTGAGCGCCTTGTCAACTGCGCTCGATACTTTGTTAGCTTGCACAAAAAAGGGATGTTAGAAAAGACAAATCAAAAGATATGGCAGGCAACAGAATTTATACCTCTCAAATTCTTCGTCCTAGCCTGTCTTGCCCCGCACCTAGTTCCGACGCAAAAGGCGGTGAGCCAGGAAGGGGACCCACGTCAGCAGGGCTGGCGGCAACTTGAGCCATGAACTCCGCCATGGGAGCCTCTGGAGTATCCTCTGTCCTGGCTGGTTCCCTGGGAACGGTGGGGGGCTCCAAAATCGGCTCCTGCTAATCTGCCGGAATTACCACAACAGGCGATCCAACCGACGATTCCTGCGGCCCAAGCGCCTCGATGGATGGCTCCCAAATCGAACTCGACGGCGCATGCTGCGCCAGAACAACGCCGCCGCTCAACCTGGCCTCATAAGCCTCAAGGGCCAGCTCAACTTCTATCTCAGATGCGGCGCCAACACCCCCAAAAAGTCCAGCAGAGAGGTAGTCAGGCCCTGAGGACGACGAAGAAGGCGCCACCGAGGTCGCCCTCTTTTGCCTTGGACTGAGAGGACTTGCATCAAACGGGCGGTGATCAATAATAAAACTTTTCTTCCTCTTCTTTCTCTACAAGACCTCTGACGGTAGGATTTTCAATTTCTGAACTGGAGACGGAGGCCCCCACTTGGCCTTCTTTGTCTCCACACGAGAAACCAAGTGGTCTCTCCGAAAATTTCCTAGATTCTTCTCTACCAACTTAACCAGCCACTCCAGGGACGCCGTCTCCGCCTCCGAAGGCGCCCCCGTATGCACCTCAGGCACCTGACTCCACTCCTTGGACAATGGCCAAAACTCTCCCACATTAACAAAAAGGAACCGATTCTTCCAATTCTTGAGGGAGTCATATATGACGGTGCTTATCTTAAGACCACCGTCGGGGGATAAAAAAATCCACTCTGCTCCCTGATTGATGTTGAAGATCCTCCTAACCATTGACATCGTCAACAACCTCGAGTGTTGACGAAGGAAAACGCAAAGGAAGCATAAGTACCTGACGGCATTGGCATGAAACTGAGTGATGGGGACCTGAAGCGTCCGAAAAATTGACATCAGCTCGTCCGGGACCGGAAGGCGGAGCCCACTCCTCAAATGGGCTTCGTATATGGTCACAAAGCCCGTGGGCGGCAAGAAAGCTCTGTCATCCTTCCCTGGAACGCGGAAGGCGATCTCCTGTGGAATGTTGAACTCAACGTACAAGACTTTCACGTCATTTTCTCTCAAGACGGAGGCGATGTCGGCGATGGAAGTCATGGTCAAAGTTAGGGTTTTTTTTCTTCTCAAACGGAATAAGGAAGGCACAAGAAATTCAAAATGAAGCAAGCAGCCGGTTTAAAAACCCGTGTGAATATGAAACCGTCTCGAAATCCTACGCCATCATTACCGCTGTGTGTCGTTTTCCTAAAAGAAGGCTGTCGAATCAGATCTTCCAGCTCATAAAATATCGGGATCTTGAACGTACCGCATAGAGACACGTGGCGTGCTTTTCTGACAGGACGACTAATGATCAACGCTTCCTTCTCCAAGTTGCCTGAAAACTTTTCAAGAATGGTCAACAAATCCAGTCAACGTTTTGGAAGTACTCAAGGCTCCTCTTCAGACGAGCAACGACTCCGCCAACAAAACCGAGCGCGTCCCATCATAAACATGTCGGAGGTCAGAATTCTGACCACGGGCATGGAGGGCTAGTGATGGGTAGGCTCATGGCTGGCAGGGCCAATAAGAAAACGGTCCAAAGTTCAGAAAAGCCCAAATACGCGTTAGACGGTCAACGCTAGCATTGACCGCCCGCCGCGCCAACCAGACGGCCAATGTGCTCCCTCAAGACAATCAATATTTCTGTTGACCGAAAAAATTGTAACAGCAGGCCACGAAAAGATATAAAATCTAATACGGGCCAGGCCCAATTTGGCAAGCGTTTCCGTACACGACAAGCAACGGTCCTTTTCTTGATTTCACGCCTTCCTTGAAGTCAATCTCCTCTAAAGAAGGCATCAACATATTTAGTGTCCTCCCCATAAGAAAAGCGCCAGATTTTCTCTCCTTGCCAACGATAGAGTCTAACAGTAACAAAAACACAAAAGGAATGAAGATAATATGAAAATCCGTTACCTACTCAAAAAGGAAACGATCCCATCAAATCACACCAGTCAAGCCTCCCTACTTAAGGAAAGCCGCCCAACACCAGGTTAGGTATCACGCATTCCTACCCAATGAAGGTTGCACTCTCCACCGTCTATATAACCCCAGAGTCTCCACTCTTGATAGGGACGATCTGAATCACGAACATAGACGTAAAACACAACGCAGTGCTTGAGTATACTTACTTTCAATCGCTTACTTTGCCAATCCCACTCCAAGCCTTCAAATTACAAAGATTTCATCCGCTCCCTGAGAACCGTCCTATTTTATTTTAACTTAATTATATATATATAATAAAATTTGTACCATAAAAAATAAAAATCTAACAATATAAAATCCATAAAATTAAATTTATTATTAGTATTTATCCTCTCAGGAATCATGCCAAAAATGGACCCGTGTTAAATTCAAAATAAAACTTAGCTCATGTAGCTCAGGTAGTTGTGTCCTTTATTATACCCTTCCGGGGAACATGCCATTAATTCCATGCATCGGGTATATGATAATTTTTTATCATTATATCATTAATTTTTTTATTTGCTGTTTTTTTGTTTTGGTTAAAAATTAAATTGATCGGAGATTCGTCAAGAATGTGTTAGTGCTTTTTGAATTGGTTCCTTGACCATGTCCATGATTGACGTTTTGGCGGCTAATTTAATATGGGGAACACTAATTATGGCTGAATTATATCAAAAGTCTAAAGCCTACGGCATCGCACAGGAATTAATTGGTGTGTTAGGCTTCTTACGTCTATATTAATAGTATATTTTAAATTATACTTATAATTAAATTATAATTTTAAAATAATTATAATTATTTTAAAATTATAATTTAATTATAAGTATAATTTATTTATTTATTTATTATTATTTCAAAATTATAATTTAATTTTAATTAATTTTAAATTAATAAATAATTTAACAATATTTATTTTAAATGAAAATCTCTATATCTATAGCATAATTTTTAATTAGAGTCGGTGAAACTACTGCCACTTGATTGAAATTGCAAAGAGACTATCTCAATTGTCACATCAATTGCTTTGACAATTATCGAAACTCACAGCCCATGCATTCACCTTCCCCGCCGGATACGCAAAGCCAAAACCATGGCCAATATTTTCGAGAACATTTTTGGTCAACATTTATATATATGTATATTATATAATTAACCAATCAATTATTTACAAATAAAATTAAAATGATAATTAACTTTGAGTTATGATAAGTTAGGACAGGATAAAACATACATATCCTAAAGAAATTCAAAATAAAATAAAAAAAGTTATAAAATGATAGAATCACTAAAAAAAAAAATAAAATAATCTACCAATACAAAGATAAATACAAAGACATTAATTATTAATAAAATAAATAATTTTTTATATATATATGTATATAATAATAAATAAATTTAAATAATATAAATATTATTATTATCGAATGCTGCTATCAAATCAAACAAGGAAGAGTTATAATTTTTTTAAATGCAATAATTATTTTTGTAAATGTAAGTCTAGTTGCATGGTGGGAGGGACTTGTTTTTTAATTAATTGTAGAATACATAATCACTCTATTCCATTTTTTTTTTTTTTATGACTGTGCATATCAAATTATATCTACGAATCATCTTCCTAACGTATGATTAGTGATATCACACATAAAAAATATGTAATATATAAACTCCTCAATCTCCCCGTAAAACATGCACATTGATAAAATATGAAAAAATCTAAATAGCTTATTTTTAATAACCAGTTAAATGATTAATAACAAAAATAAATAAATGGAAAGACCCTAAACCAGCAAACCCTACACCATTTTTACCCCTGCGAGTTAGAAAATCTAAATAATGTTTGAGACACGAGGGTTACAGGCATGAGAGTGTTTTTTTTTTATTTATTATTAATTTATTTGTTTTGGTGAGTACATTAATAAATATAAATAAGAGATTTATAAATAGATATTTAAAAATAACAAAAAAAAAAAAAACATTACTTTAATAGCAGTCTAAAGCAGGAGGGCAAAACAGAAGGGAATAAAGTGGAGAGGGGACAGCTAATGCTCAGAATTTGGCCATGTCAGTCATTATTCGATACGTATCCGCCAAAGAATTTCCAAATTTGAACTTTGAGGCTTTTTCAAAAGGCAAGGCGAAATATTAAAGAAGTTAAAAGATGTTCTGAATTTTTAGAAGGTAATAAGGATTTGTTTACTTATTAAAAAGTGACAGATATTTAATAGGTTTATACTAATTAATTTTTATGATGAAATAATATTTTAATTACATTATATTTAAAATTTTTTTATTAATTAACATTTTAGTGGCACCCGAGACATCTCCTTGGAATAGACTAGGTTATAACACATAATATAAGTATGAAAGACATACATATTTAAAATAAATAAAAATATATACATAATATAAGTATAAAATAGAACATATGTAAAATTAGATAAATAATTATTGGCTGATACACATATAAGGGTACAAATGCTCAGCTTTGATGGTAAAATGCGGTGTATATATTTTATTTATTTGTATTTTAAACCCTATTTTTTAAAAAAATTTTTAATACAAGTACTTATCTTTCTTCTTATTCTAGTAGCCAACTTCATTATTATTGAAAAAATATATGCCATATTTAGTAGAACATATTTCTCAAGAAGAAAATCATATTTACTCATGAGATTATAATGTTAAGATTTTTTCAGTCTACGTATTTAAAAAAAAGATTATTTTATTCTCATAACCTCTACAATTTAATAGTTTTGTTTCAATTTATCTATGTTAAGAGTTGAATTAGTGTTGGGAATATCGAAATTCTAAGAGCATTAAAGATTCACTGATTAATGAAATACAATTAGAAAAAATTGAAACGTTTTTTTTTTTATTTTATTATTGAGAATAAATTTAATGAATTATTTAGTGAGAAATTTAATAACTGTTAGTTAACTTTTGTCAGTGAATTTATTTTTTATTGATTTAAAATTTTAATATTTTGTTTTCCAAAAATTGTTACCCCATAAGCTTTTTTTGGGTCATCGATATTTATATTATTTAATTATTATGCATTGATTTAATTATTTATATTGATGATAATGTATGTGTTGGATTAATTAAAATATTATATTTCTGTGTTAATTTAGTCTAAACTATATCTTTTAAAGTCAACGGTAAAAAATTTCAGCAATCTATTGTTTCTTTCATCATATAAATTTATAAACCAGGACTAGATTTGATGAAATAGAAAATATAAAAGCAATGTAACTTTGTATTTTTTTATTATCCCAAAAATTATTTTTTTTCATAATTTATTAATAACCCACCATATGTTACAACTACTAAAAATTTACAGAGGTATAAATATTGTCATTTTAGACATTTGTAGATGTAATTATATGCCAATTTTGAACTTATATTTTGATATATAATAACAAAACTTAATTTAATATGTTAAATTAAGTAAAATCTTAACCATGATAAATGGTTTGTTTTATACACTGAAATTATGTTAATATAATCAATGTATACATATGTTTTTTTAATATATATATATGTTATTATATAATAATGTTATCTATAATTAAATAAAATTATTAATTTATTATCATTATTTTAATAAACTTTGCTGAAAATATTATATGAATGTATAACCTTTTTTTTAATATATATATTTTTTTGTATTTTTCACAGCCGTGTTAAGTATATGGATAGTGACCAT
Organism: Nepenthes gracilis; assembly: GCA_033239525.1. Classification (NCBI taxonomy): domain Eukaryota; kingdom Viridiplantae; phylum Streptophyta; class Magnoliopsida; order Caryophyllales; family Nepenthaceae; genus Nepenthes; species Nepenthes gracilis. The sequence goes on from BSYO01000006.1 coordinate 18,085,367, forward strand.
CTTAGTCCTTTGCTTTTATCTGTATTTTCTTTCAAATAATAAAATACATTATGCTGTGCAGTAATGAAAATAAAAGAAAATTCTGGGAAAAAAATGCTGGTTTCCTATTTTTTCCCCCCTAAAACATAAAATAATAACTATAATAATCTGGGTATTATTTTATATAGACAATTAAAAGTATAAAAAACAAAAATGCAACTCATAAAAGTATTATTTTATATAGACAATTTATATACATATATTACTCTTATATTTAGATTTTTCACATCTATTTAGTTTATTTTAAATAAAAATATTTTTTTCTATTTCAAAAATTAGATTAAATCAATTAGATATTTTTATCAGAAATTCTATTTTTGACTTCTGATGTCACCATTTTTCAAAATGCTTTTTTGTCTAAATATCTAAATAATGTTTTTAAAAAAATCAATATAAAAAATTTAAGAAACTTTCTAGCGATATGTCCTGTGCTAGAGGGCTATAGAAAAATAAAATAAAATAAAATAAAATTTAACTTTCTTCACCCCCATCTTTTTTTTTTTTTTAATTTCACCCATTTGCTCCTCGTACTGGGGATGTAATTTCGGCCAATCTCGTGAAACACTAGACCATCTCAACCCAATTAGCATGAGAAAAAAATAATAATAATTTGATCGATTTTGAGATATTTTTTATCAAAAAGAAATCAAAATTAAAGTTTTAGACTGCGGCCATTTTCGGCATTTACTCACCTCACAATAAAAGCAGCCCCAAGCTCGCCATGCATTTATAGTTATCTCAAAGTTTGTCCCAAAAAATATCCTAAAATTAATAGTTTTGATATCTTAAACTATCATAAAACCTACAAAATATTTAAAATACAAATAAATATTTAAAGTTATTTCTAATATTTTAAATTGTAATTCTAAATTTTAAAATTATACTTATAATACCATATTTTATTCCTCTTTATTTCAAATATTTTGAGTATTGGAATAGATCAGGGATCCCTAATCACTGCAGAGATGAAACACGGGGACTAAAATATTATTCTATCAATAATAAAAAGAAAGTATGGAACAAAAATCAACAATTTAGGATTGAGATTGAAATCATTTAAAATCGATCCCGACTTACCTTATTATTTTTCATACTTATAGTGAAAAAGCCTATACACTGTTGTCTTATTCAATATTTAAGTTCACTTCCTAATAAAAGGAAATAATTATTAGTCACATTTAAGAGATAGATTAATTATGAATCTAATTGCATTTTGAATGTATAAATACTATAAAAAATTAACATTAAAATAAAAAATAAAAAATATTAACTTAATTAATATTACGATTAATTTAAAAATAAAAAGAGCATCATATTTAAGACTATAGCATGGCATAACTCTTTTGAAACGAATCACTTGAATGTTAATCTCAATTATTATCCAAGTCATTAAAATAATATTTTTGGAGATTTTGACTGAAATGGAATTTATATATTTTTTAAATATATATATAAGTAAATTTTATATTTTAAAATATTTACCTTAAATATATTATCATATTCAATATATTTAAGTAAATTGGAAAAAAAAGGTGGCCCACAATTTGAGTGCCAGTGTACGTAAAGTCCACAGTCCTCTCCTCTTCACTTTGTTATTCTGCGTCCTCTGACTTTATATTTTATTATGATTGCTTTCCAAGGTAGACTCCTTTATAATCACACTTCTCCCCCATCCAACGGGCATCAAGTTTTCTAGAAAACAGAAAATGGACAAAATCGCAGAAATTGGAAACTGCGAACGCTCCAAATCCATTTCAGATGGCGAATCAGAAGAACAAGGAGAAGAAGAATCGCTATCACTCCGCGACCTTCCGGTCAGCGCGATCCACGAAGATAAACAATCAACATTGATAAAATCCGACGAAGTCGTAGCCGAGGAAGATTTCGATTTCGGCTCATTAGCCGGCTCAATCGACGCAGAAGGTTCAAAAATGTGCGCCGCGGATGAGGTCTTTTACCGTGGCCAAATTTTACCTCTCCGTCACTCTATCAGCTCCGACACCGGCCTGGCCCGGTCACGGTCCGATAGCCGGAGCATATCAAGATCCGAATCCATGGAGCACGGTTCAGCGTGCGGGTTCCGGAGCGCTAGCACAACCAGCAGCAGGAGCAGCAGCACGAAGAGTCATTATTCGGTTACTAGCAGCACCTCTTCTTCCTCCAGCAATGCTGCTCAAAAACCGAAGTTCCGGAATCATTTCCACTCTTATCCGAGTCCAAAACCGCATATTCGGGCCGCTGGTGCCCAGTCCCTGCCCAATTCTACCCCGCGCAGGAAATCTTATTCGTCTATCTGGGAATTTGTAAGATTGGGGCTGGTACGGACGCCGGAAATTGAACTCCATGACCTTAAGGCTCGCCATGCTAGCCTTAGTAACAACTCAGTTATTGGTCGAAGTAGCAGCAACAGTAATGGTAATTGCCGTGCGAAAAGCACGGAGAATCTCAAAACTCACGGGAATATTTTTGCGAGGACGAAGACTGATTTGAATCTGCTTAAGGAGAGAAGGCATGGCAAAAATGGAAGTATTTTGAATGGATGCAAGCTGTCAGTTTGGGTAGCTGAGCCAATTCCAAGGAGAGTAGTTGTCCTCAATGATGCTGAATGTAGTAGCAGCAGCAGAGCTGAAGGTGCGGCGCGAGGGAATGTAGACACAGAGAGAATAAAAAAGCAGCAGCAGCACCGACCTCAGCAGGGACAGGGAAAACAAACAGCGTCACGTCATCGAACATTCGAATGGCTGAAGGATCTCTCGCATTCAGGTGTCTTAAACCCAATTTAGAATTTGTGAACAAATATATTCTGATTTTATTTTTAATTTTATTTCTTTCAAATATTTCAATATTGTTTCTTGTTCTCAAATATTCTTAGCTTTTATTTTAACCACGTTATGTTAATTTTAAAACTAAGTCAACAATATTTCAGGCTATTTATTACTGTAAAACTTAAAAAAAAATTACATACCTAATGACGTACCATCACAATTTCTTTTCTCCAGATGAATTATTAAGTCACGGATATTGTCTGCAAGGTGCATTACATGCCTCCTTAGCTGTAAACATTTCAGCCCCGCGTCGCCTTAGTCTCAACAACCCTATTTCTTTGCCCATGAACTTCGATTAATAGTGTTTGGGTTTCATCGTGAATCCATTAATATCTAGAAAATTTTATATTGGTTATTTTTATCTACATAATATCAATATAACAAAAGCCGTTAGGCTTATTTTATTTTAATATCATTTCACACGTTTAACCGAATAGATTTATCTCGATAATTTTAATATTTTAGTAGTACAAATATGGGAAAGCACTAAAAAATTGAAAGAACCTCTATAAGATTATGAATATACCTTGTTCGAGAACGGATACGTGCATATAGTCATGATTGTCATGAATATGAAATCATAGCCATTTCGTATATACCGGTTTTTGATTAGGTTACCTACGAAAAAAAATATGCACAAAAAAATACGGAATTATACTTATTATTAATAATAATAATATATGTAATATTTGTATCTTTAAATCAATAATTTTTGTATATTATCATTGTATGATATCAGTGGGGTGGGTGGCCCAATTATATATATGGAGCAGCAACATGAGATTGTTGGCAGAAAAAAGAAGCGAAGATGTAAGTATGAAGAGCATTAAGAGTAGGCGTGATGAGTGGACGTTGAATTACGAAGTTGGAGGTGCATGCATGCCCCCACACTTTCATAGTGGTGGCCGCCATGATTGCTTTATGCTTCTTTTCCATGTGAAAATTTTAATTCAATGGCCTCGCGTGACTTGCCCACTGTGATCTTCTGTGTGCGTGACGGGAGAGAGGAAGAGAGAGAGTGTGCAGAAAAGCCAGCGACAGGGAAGCAGTGGCGTGAGGGACGGGAGGATGCGAACGGATTTACCGATGCTTACTGCTAAGAGATGATGGTATTTGAAAAGAGAGTTCATTTTGGGAATGTAATTTAATTATTTTTAAAATATTTTTTATTTTATTTATTGTAAAAAAATAAATAAGCTAATGCATATTATATTATTTGAATGGATGATTTTCTTGAAAATTGGAATTCTAATTATGGAAGCCATGATCAATGGCTTCTTCCTGCTCTCCTTTTTTCTTGGATCCGGTTTCATTCGTCTCTAACTATTGCTCTTTGTCCTTTCGATTTAAAAAACATTAACAAAATAATATAATTTTTATATTTTTTGAAATACATTTTTAAAAAAATAAATTGAATTTTGGTAAAAAAAAAATCTAAATCTACATTGCTAAAGTTTCAGTCAATTTTCATGGGAATTAATGAGAAATATTTATTTTTCAAAAAGTGGTTAAAAAATGATTCTAAAAAAGATTTTCATCCATGGGGATAACTTCCTTATGTTTCTAAATTTGCCTCTCATCCTTCAAATTTTCTACACACAAACACACGTAAAAGATTAAGGTTTAGAGAGAGCTACCGGCCCAGAGTACACCTTTTTCTATAATAACCGATTCACTTGTTGGCTATCAATGTCAAAGAATTGAAATTGAGTGTCAACATCGGTCTCACAAGTGGATCATTTGCTTGAGCTAGATGCCTCAAGGACGTACAAAGGTTGTGTCCTAATGGGAGGTACTAAATCAATGGTGACCAACCCTACAGGCTAGATCCTTCCTGCCACATTTGAAAGGTAGGATAAAGTGGTGGGGAGGGATTAGCTGTCGTAGCAATGTTAGAGTCGGACTATAAACATCTGTATCCAATCATATGTGGCACGAGCATGGGGTTAATCAAATCGTGTATATATGGCATGACTTAAACCTTTGCCTATAAGCACTGCAATCCATCACCATCCAAAGGAACCAAATCCTTCATCCTCGAGAGCCATTACTCTCGAGAAATTTTCTATTAGCAAATAGTTAGTATCATAATTTTTATTTAAAATAGATTAGATTAGTCATCATTGGATATCTATAAATTTGATTTGATATGTCCATTACATTCTCATTGAGAAAAAAATTTTTATTGTGATGATACCGAATCCTCTTGATGCACATCGAGCCCTACCTGATTACATGACAGAGAGAAAACTAGGTTCCAACAGCCTTCATTTTTCAATTGAGTTCCTACAACAATTTAACCTCTACACAAGGATCTCTATTAGTTGATTTATTATCCAAGTCTAAAGATTTATGTCTCTCATTTTTAACTTAGGCGGATACTGATTTAGATATCAACAGAGTTTTTTCCAAAACTATCAATAAGCACCTTTTCATTTCTACTGTGACACTCAAAACCAATGTATATATTATTTTCATTGATACCCCTTCATATAGGTGCACATGTAGCCCATGTATAATTGGTTTCCATTTGTCAATAGGAGGAACAGATTCCTTGTGCATGTGGGGTCATGCTTATCAATGCGATGCTTTAGTTAAAGATACGTGCCCACTAGCACACTCTCATGTGTGCATGGATCATAAAATCATGCTAAAACCTTTTGTATTTGCAGAGGTGTTAAATATGGTAAGGCCAACACAACATGGATCGTGTCGAGTATAATGTAATGTGAATCATTTTGACACTGTCAAGGATCAAATTGTGCTAGGTTGGATCTTTGATGGTCCGCGGATTGTACCGGCCTTTGGCTAGCCGAGTTTCTTTTATAAATAAATCTATAGCCGTTTTTAAAAATTGCTCTTCACTTTCAAAAAACAAAATCTATAAATATCACTTTCTCTATCCAATTGCTCTTCACTAAAACTCACTCAGCTCTCTAATTATTGATATTCTAACTGATATAATATTTTATTAATTTTATTTATTTGTAAATTGAAATTTATTTTTTATCTGTAAAATCATAAGATCATTTCATAAAATTGACTATTATATTTATACCCATAAAATTTCTCATCTTGAAGGTAAAGGACATTATGATAATTATATTGCAACTCCTAAATCTTTTACATCATGAATTAATAGCAGTTTTAAAATATTATAATCATAATATACTTTTAACAATATTACTCATGGTTTCTCTAGCTGTCCTAAAAACCATTCTATTTGATAGGAACGTTAGTAATGGGCTGGCTCAGGAAGGAGAAACGGCCCAAAACCACAATGGCTCATTTACGCTTGGACGGTCAATACTTACTGTTGACAGGAGAAAAAGCTAAGAGTGAAAGAAGAAGCCCAAGAGTAGGATGGACAACTTGCTTTTAAGACGGTCAATATTTTTGTTAACTTACGGCAGGTCCAACTGACCATCTGAAGACCAAGCGTCAAGTGGGCCAAGTCCAGTTTGGCCCACCGACAGTCCGCGATCAGTAACGGTCCTCTCCCCTAATGTCACGCTCTCCACAGAAGGCAATCTCAATTGTAACGGTCATCAGTAGATTCAATGTGTATCATTGAAGGAAAGTACCAAAATCCTCCTCCTGTTATAATAAACCCTAACGGTTGTAAAACGTAGAAGGAAAGCAATCAAAGCAACGCCTGTTACTACCATAATGCCTCCACGTTAGAAAAGATAGCGAGCCCAGTAAAGCACAAGAGTCAAGCCTTTCTGCACAAAAAAGGCATCGCAATATAGTAGTTATAAAAGGCCATAGAGTTCTCAGGCACGCATTCATTCACCTACAATAAACTCACACGCTTTCCGACGATAAACATTCTCTCTCTTTCTTTGTTACTACGTTTTCAGCGACTGCAACGCTTAGAACTAGTGCTCATCACGAGCTAATAAGGCCTCTCTTAATGAGAGCACTCACCATTCTCAAATACTCTCTACATTTTCTTGCATTCTCTACTTTCACATTCTTAATTTGAAAACTGTTTGCTGACTTGAGCGTCAGAGTATTTATGGTGGGACAATCTCTCACCATCACCTGACCTCTTATTCGTAATTGTGGTGTATAGAATCCAAACTTAGTGAATGGAGTCGAACTCAGACAACCAATTTAACCTGAATCTGTTTAAAATTTTGATTTGGGATGCATCACTATTGATGTTTAATAAATTTTTAATATTAAATTAGCTAATAGTAAAAAAGACACATATAAAGATATAAAAAAGTATATTTATAAAATTTTTAAAATACTGAACATTTAAAATGGTACATGAACAAACATGAAAAATAATAACCATGATCAACTCAATTTAAAATAATATATAAAAAATTCATTACAATGCAAAGATGGATCGATAAGAACTAATTGCATAATATATTGTCCACTCAAAAAGTTTATTTCCCATGGCCAAACATCCAAAGTATGAGCGAAGATATTTATAATGCATTTTTATAAAAATGTTTCCATATGCTCTAAAAAGTGATCATACTTGTCTTTTTTACAATTTGATCAATATTATATTTCAAAATTATAAAATTAAATTTCAAATTTCTTTAACTTATGATATCCCTCTTTTAATTTTAGGGTTTTTCTTAATTTGAAAGTTATCACTTAATCGGTTTCTATACTAGGGCTGTCTACCAATTTTGCATATCCCCCTTTTTAAGATTAGAATTTCAGTGCAATGTCCTTCCCATTTATTTTTTATTTTTTAATTTTTGTGGGAATCAGTTGGCTAAATTTATTAGATTCATTACTAAATTGTTTATAAAATGAAATGTGATTCCTCCTAGTTGATTTTTTTGACTTTGGTCACGCATTTATGTGACCTCACATTAGATTGATAAAAACTAGAAATTACAAAAAAAAATTATATTAGAAATTAAAAATAAATATATTAATAAATACTAATTTACTAAAAATTCTCTCGATACTGAGGAAAAGTGCCGCTAAAATTTTATTTTTTATTTAGCGGGAAATATGTGAAAATCTTGGGAACTGGTCCATCATACTGGCCCAAATATTAAGTCGGGCCTAATTAGTTTTTGCGTGTAAAACCCAATTATGGTGACAGAAAAAGCCTGCCTGATAAAATATTTGGGCCTGTCGTTAGTTTTGTTGGGCTTTTTGTCGACCGAAGCATCATACCATTGAAAATGGGCCTAAATTGGCCTAATTAATACTCAGACATAGATAATTTTGTCAAGCAAATTTTAATTATTTTATACAATTGGACGCTGAAATTTTAAGTAAATTTTATGGCTAGTTATGATAAAAGATGAACCATATCCAACATGTGGAATAAAAGAAATAATCTTAAACATGGAATTATATCCAACATGTGGAATTTCAAGGGATAATATAACAGGAGCAAAATTCAAGTTTATATGCATGCTGAATGATAACATCAATAATTTAGCGACAGCCGAATATTCACTTCCTAAGATTTTTAAGGCAATTTACCAAAGAAATTGTTAGGTCCCAACATACGGGCCCATAAAACACGGCCCGGAGGAAGGCCCAAGGCATTGGCGGGAAACATTTTCGTTTTGGCGGGAAAGTGTTTCCTCCTTTCCCCATAAAAGGACAGAGAAGGCACGCTTCTCAGGCATCTCCAGGCTGGCCTCTGTGATGGGCAGAGGCAGGATAGCCCACTCATCATCTCTCCCTCTCTCTGACCTCGCCGGAAAAGGGAGCAAAAGGAGAAAACTGAGCAAAGGAGAGGAGGAGCGAGATTCAGCCGACGATGAGCCAAGCAAACCACGAAGCTCTCTCCGTGGGCGACCCAAAGCTCCCTCACTGTTGCCGCTTCCAGAAGCATAAGGCGCAGAGCTTCCCACTGACAACACCCGATGATTCACTCTCAGATCGGCGCTCGATGGAGCTCGGAGCTCATCGTCCATGGCGGCCGGCACATCTCCTTCGTTCCTAACCCCAAACGGGGCACACGGCGGTCCCGGCGGCCAAATCCTGCAATTCCCCTTCTTAATCTGTGTAAGACGGAGCTTCCCTGTAACAAGGATCCTTGAATCCCCTCCCATGGCGTTCGCCTACTCAATCTAAGCCACAGCCAACGCCGGGCCTGGGTTCCTCCGAGAATGGCGCTCAGTCATTCCTCCCGAACCATGGCAGAAACGGAAGCATGAAGCTCCCCCAAATGGCGGCCAGATCTGTCCCCGAATCACACCCAGAGTTCCTCACGGAGGCAGAGCCCGAGAAGCTTTCCCTAACAGGGAACTCGGGGCTCTCGGCAGAACAGAGAGCAGATCCTCGCTCCGGCCATGGCGCTTGGTCACTGTCCTCCAGATCCGGACGAACAAGGACGCTCAGCCCTTCGCTGGAGGCGCCCAGAGCTCCCCAATGTCCTCGGCCAAACCCAGCGTCACAGAGCCCCCGGGAGCGTCGTCCAAACACACCGGCAGCAAGCCAAAGGGGGAAGCTTCCCAAATGACGCTCAAAACCCTCGAGCAGAACCGGTGCAAGGCTCCTCGGAAAATCACCCAGCAGTGGACCATTAAATGAGGCACCGTACCTCCCAAAAGTGCCGGGCAGGATCGTACGGGCCCCCTTAGTTGACCTGTCTGATCACGGGGCTCAACGGCCCACTCGGGCAGTGTGGATTGAACGGGCCCAACGGGCCCCGCACTCGTTCCAACGTATTCCGGCAGATCTCCAAATATTCCCCGAGGCCCACGAACATCTAAAAGCCGCCCTCCGCGGGCGCACCTATAAGCCGCCCCTCTGCCGGGCGCACCCCAAATCACCCTCTGCGGGTATACAAATAAGCCGCCCTCTGCCGGGCGCATCCATGGAGTTCACGCCTCCGATCACATCCCTCTCACGCTCCCCTCATTCTCGCATCTTATGCATACATTTCTCCATTTATCACCGGAAGATATCTGACTTGAGCGTCGGAGTGTCGATGGGGGACCAAAACCCCCCGTCGGCTTCTAACCTCTCGCTTATTGTTTATGTTGTGCAGGTCCAGGTTCGTAGACACGGAGACCGGATCCTTCTCCCGACGCCGCCACGTGCAGGGGAATCCGAAGGCTCTCTGATCCGTACGGCAACCGCGGACCCGGGACGCAACAGAAATAAAAGCCGTAAGTCGTTGTATAATAATAATAATAATAATAACCTTATTTAACCATATTGATTTATTTTTATCAATGATTTTTTTTATAAGTTTGTTTTTCTTTTTTTTAAGGGAAAATATATTTTAATTATATTTAGGGGACCCAATATCATTGTAATTATACTTTTTAGTTTGATTGCTAAACTCCAATCTAAGCCCAATTGTTTATAAAATTCAATTCCCAAAATTTATTTTAAAAATATCAAATTTAAGTAAACTAATAAATTATTAATATTAATTGTAAATTCAAAATAAAAATCTAGTGTTAGATGTATGGTTCGAGTTTAAATTTTATTTTAATCATGATTAATTAAGTTGTGATAATTAAAATTGAGGTAAAAAAAAGATCAAAATCTAAGTTGGATCGGATCACATCAAGTTAGAAGATATTTGACTGGCACCTGACGTGCACCCATATGTGTTTTGGGTAAGGAGGTCATGCTTGACTGTCGCCTTAGTGGAGTTCGAATGCGCTTTTCAAATTAGATACCACTCAATACATGCTCAAAGAAAGCTCGATCGTACTGAGGCAGAATGCTGGTGTCTGATGGGTGCCCGAGGTAGTGCTTGTGTGCCACCATATTTGTCCGTGGCCCCTAATGAGGGCTTAAGTACCACTATACTATAGATATCATGTCCGATTGAATTTTAATTATTTTTTTACCAAATTAGAGAGATGAGAGAGAAGGAGAAAATGAGAAGAGAGAGACGAAATAGAGAAACCAAATTCAAATAAATCCAAACAAGATTTTAGTAATTTGGAGTTAAAGTAAGTGTATCTCTTAGCCTTTCTTTTTTTGTTACCGATTTCTTCTATTTTCATGAGTATTTATTATTTCAAATAATCATGTATGATATATTTTCATAGCTAAATTATTTCAACTTCATATGCAAAAACTTTCCCTATCACTCCTTTCTATTTTTATAAAAATATATCCTTAGTTCATGTATATTGGTTTGACAAGTCATTATATATTTGTGCATTTGTTGGCAACCTAGTTTAATATTTTAATATAACATGAACTTCGTATATAATATTTTTGCACGTTTATAATTATTAAATATATGACTTGCGTGTTTTAAAATTTTATGAATTTGTTCTTGCAAGCATGATATTTGAACTAGAATCTCGAATTCGCATGATGATGCTAATATTTCTCTAATTTTGTTTGAAAACTGATAATATGACATTATATATTTTAAATTAAGTACGTTTAAATTTCTGCATAGGATAAGAAATTTAAAAAAAAAACTCTACATATATTGAAGAATTAAGAATACATTTCTTTGAAATGAGAAAATACAAGAATTATGAGAATTCAGTAAACTTTCACATATCTAAGTATCGGACTATTATAATAAATTTAACGGGTGGTATATTATGATATGGTTTAGTATATTATAGTAATAAATCGAGGTTCGAACCCATCATTCCTTACTAAAATCGGCATTCGGCCCCATCTATAAGGTTATATATACAACAACCCATCTACAAACCTTAAATAATAGCGTAAGGTTTTTAGTTGTGTAGAAACAAATATAATTCAAATTTTGATTATTTTCTCCTTTAGTGTCGGTAAGGCCTTATTGATCCTTAATTCCTAAGAATTTGCATAATTGAATATGTATTTTATGACATAATTTAAATAAGAATATAAAAAAAATTTTGATAAATTGTGTATATTTGTCATGAAAATTCATAAAATTCCAATGAATTTAATTTATTGATCATTTTGGTATATTTTAACGAGGATTGTACATTAAATTATGTGAATTTATATATATTATTGAGCTTTCGTCTTACTCTTATTTCTGTTTTCATTAGTCCTTTCAGATTAACGGTTTGAGTACTCGTAAATGAGGTATGGATTTGGTCAGAGAGTTGATTAGAGAAATTAGATTAAGTTTTAAAAGAAAGAAGTTGTATTTAGTTTCCAAAAAATAATTTATAATATTGACGTTGGCTTTCTATTATGGTTGTTTAGATACTCTGATTTTATTTTAGATTAGACATGACTTCTTATATATGATCCGACGTCTTGTTATGATCGGTATTTTTGATACTTGATGACGTGGTATTTCGGGTCTTATAGTCAGATTATACTATTTTATTTTGGTCGGTCGATATATTGATGTGAAACTCATGTTCATGTTTAATTGAGTTATTAATTGTCAATATATTAATATCGTCAATTAAAAATTTCGGGATCAAACTTTGATATGTGACATTAGATCAAGGTGGTTTAAGACTAAGTGGTGACTAATATATGTCTGATTTATGTATAAGCATATTTTAGATAGAATAATATTGCCTAATGTACTAATGTGAAGTACTTGTGCATATTTGGTCTAGAATAGTAACGCCTAATACAGCGTTGTAGGCATGCTTGTGTGTAAGTTGAAAATTACCTTTATATCTAAGTTGCACTTAATCAGAATATGCATGCAATCTACTATAAATAAATTATCTAATTGATTTTAATTCATTTTCTCTAAGTTTTTTGGAGAAGAGAAGGGAAAAGAGAAAAAAGAATAAAGGAAAAGATAAATAAAGTAAATTTAAAATGAAATTCAAGTGAATCCAAGTAAATCTTAAGTAATTTCAAATAAAAGTAAATGTATTTAAATCAACATTTTTTTTGTTGGATATTTGTGAAATCTCTAAATATTTCTTATTTAAATACTTATACATATAATATTTACTCATTTTCTTTAATTATATCACATCCCAAATCTCGATCTAGATAATTAATAATTGTTGGCCATCCAATTATGCAATTAATTGTTCCTTGACAATATATATTCTCAACTTTTTATATTTTTTTATCATATTCCTATTTAAATTCATGTCATCAAATCATACTTAAATATGATTTTTATTAGAAATCAATGGTGAGCATGATTTTATGGACTAAATGAGTGGATAATTAAAACTCGAGTTATATTTCGTTTCACGCAATCAAATGTCGTACGCTACTATTTAAGATTTAAACGTGAACCGTCATACATATAACCCTGTATATAGAGTTGAATGCCACTTTTATCCACGGACGATAGGTTTAAATCTCAATTACCACTATAATATATTAGGGTATGTTATAATATACTACTTGCTGAACTATAACTATAATTTAATACTTATATTTATGAAAACTCTACACATTTTTTTATAATATTATATTTTTTTCAATTTGAAAATAATATTCTTAATTTTTAATATAATTGTAGAGTTTTCTCTTCAAATTTTATAAATTCTTAACATATAAAAATTGAATTATGAGTTTTTTAAACATGTAGAATTATTCTTAATAAAATAAAATAGAGAAATTTCGTAAATAGTATAAAAATTCAGCAACATCATAGAATTTATAACATTTCATTTTATTAATAAACATGCAGGGCAATTATGTGAAATTTCAGCATATGTAGAAAATTTTAATTAAGTTTTCAGAACATATAAAAACTTATATACAAAAATTAAACATGGAAAAACATTATATTATAATTTTGGGACATACATAAAGAAATATTATAAAAACTAACTGAAATATTCAGTTTATATGTACTTGAACTTAATCTCATACATTTTTGCAACAAAATGAGAAAAATTTTACATACATGTTAAGTATAAATATCTTAATTACGAAATCATGTTATGTATGAATATTTAAAATAAAAAATACTTAAAGAATTAAGAAAAGAATAGTAACAAAGGAAATAATATTTAGAATGTACTTTCTTTAACTTAAATTTTATCAAAATCTAACTTGGAATCACTTGTATTGAGCTTCTTAGCCTCCTTTCTCTTTTTTCTTTTTCCTCTCTCTTCTCTTTTTCTTTCATCTCTAAAATTTGGTAGAGAAATAATTAAAAATCAGCCGAATTTCCTATTTATAACAATAGTGCCATGACTAAACACTGCAGCGTACGAGTGCTAATGCCACAAAAAAGCACGCTCGGACGTCCTTTGGGCATGCTTTGAGTGCAAATATATAAAAAAAAACATTTAGGTACTGATCAAGCGTCCCTCAGGTTTGACCTCACTACCTATTCCACGCATGTGCGCATGTCGGGCACTGATCATGAATCAATTAACTCGATATGACTCAATCCAATTTTAGCTTTAATCTAAATTTCTTTATCTTATGACCTCGATTTTATTTAGATCAACCAAATTAATCATAATTAATATAAAATTTAAATTTAAACATTACAGACTATATTTTACATGTATACCAATTGATTGTCATTTCATGAAAATTTAAAAAGTTTATATCTTAAATTCGTGCGTGTTGTATTAAAATTCTAAAATTTTTGTAAATATATTTTTACATGTCTTTTAATTGTTTATAAAGTGACAAAACTCTACTCTATTTTTTATAAAAGCAAATTATTTTTTACAGTTGAGAAAAAACTTATATATTTATATTTTAGTGTAGAATTTTTAGTTTTAATTAAATAAAAATTATTATAGATAATTAATTAAATTTATTTAGATATATTCTAGTATATTATGTATCATTCAAATGTCAAACCTAATATTTACCAATCTAAAAAGGGTCATTTAGAAAATAATATGTAGTTGTCAAACTCATAAATCGTAAATAGTAGTATATAACCTTTGACTTAGTAAAAATAATTATAATTTTAACTTTAATATTCAATAATCTTTTCTAAGACCATTATCAATTTTTTATTCTTATATGTTTGAAAAGTGGCATATATGTCTAAAAAGCTTTTACATATTTTACATTATTTATACGTATAAAGGATTCTTACATGCAATACTTTTTTATGTGTTTGTATGATCTTGGCATGTTTTATATTCATAAATTTATATAATATTTTTACATATTTTATTACTATTTCAATATTATCGGCATTTTAGTTTTTGATCACAAATATCATCATTTGTATATTCATTCACTATATTCACACACATAAAATTTGTACATACTCTATAATGAGTATTAGATATACTCTTACTACCACTTTGCTAATTTTCAGATTAACAGGCTTAAATATATTTGAAAAAATTGTGGACGATAAAAAGGCTTATGAAAAAAAATAGTTGTTAGAATATTTTAGTTGTATTTTAAATTTTCAATTAAAAGGTTGTTATTTTGTTTTTTGAATTGTTTGTAATAAGGCTACAGACCAAGAGTTGTTAAAATTAAGTATGATATTTGATATCTTATTAGTTGTTCTAATTTTAGGTTTAAGATATATATATATTTTTTACTTATAGTTTAAGTCGATCAAGAGATAAGTTTTTGGAGTCACCTTTGAATGTGTCTTTTGAGTCTTATATTTTTATATTTATTTATTTACTTATTATTAGTTCGTTTAACGGTATTTATTGTAAAATTGTTGCTCAACGTATGATTAAGTCTAAGTCAATTGATTAAATATTTAATTATGAGTACGAAATTATAATCTAATTTTGATATATTTAATTTCGATGACTAATGCCTGGGACGTATTTGTAGAAAGCCGTTTTAACTAAGCTTACAAAAATTGATATAATTGAAAGAACTGATGATAATTTACTATTAAGAGTTGCCTATTTTATAGGGTTTCAAAGATGAGATATAAGTAATATTACTTTTAGACTTTATGAAATTATTTGGAAGATATGCATTCATAAATATATAATTAGAATTGATCACCTTATTAATACATGAAAGCTTATAAATATACCATTTAAAAAACCTGCTGGCAAAAATTGTAGTATTGAATGACAATCATCATTGTAAACTAGAAGTATTTGGAATATTCTTTTAATAATTTTGAAGCATTCTAAGTGATTTAATGTTTTATTTATCAATTTATAATAATAAACTTTTATAAAAAAATAAAAAATAATTAAATATTATATTATTTAAAAGCTTATTGTATCATTTCAAGTTCACCCCTAAATGCCTCATCTAAACACCCGTGTGATATTTACGTCATTAATGTTAGTCATTGGATCAATATTAATTCAACGGTTGATATTTAATATTTAAAAAGCATATAATTTATAAGTATTTTTATTTAATTTTTTGAAAATATTGAAATATCTAAACAATAATATTATTAAAAATAACAATAAAAATACACTATTTTTATATTTTTAAATTATATTTTAAGATTAATTTTTACCATTAAAATTCAACGAATAATAAAGAAAAGGCTAAAGAAGTGGCGCTCCACACATCACAGCGCCCTTACTCATGCTAGGATATATGTGGATTTTGAGTAGCCTTTCGATTGAGCAAATGCAATCCTTATATCTTATTTTTATTTATTATATAAAAAAAATATTTATGTGTATGATTTAGAATTTATAAAATTTTTCTAAATAGGTTTTTGAACATTATATTGAATATTATATTTTTTAAAAATAAAAAAAAATTGGCTTTTTTTTTTCAATTTTGAATCACCACCTTCATTTGAAAACAACAGAACGTTGCAGAAACGCAAAGAGGAACTAAATATACAAAGCTCTTACGGCAAGATGACAGTCTCGCTTCACCTCATCAAAAAAAGTCAGAAATCAATTTAAATCAAAAGTAAATGTAGCACGTTATATGGGATTGAGGGGGCATCCTTCTCTCATGTGGAGAAGGATCGTCCTTCTCATAATTTGGTAATCGGATATCGATATCAACCGTGTTTACGTATTTTGAATGATTAAATTTAAAATCGGCTATGGCGTTATATTATCCATTCAAAACGAATGGCTGGATTTTTACGTTCGGCCAGTTGAGATAAGGAGAAAGACCTTTACCAGGATCCATATTTTGTGATTTCAGTTTCATATTTATACGAATTTTTAATAATTTTTATTTAAGTAATTTTTCTCAAAAAAGTTATAAATCAAATTAAAATTTTCAAAAATTAAATGTGATTTTTATATAAATAAAATTACATTTTAAAAATAATTATTAGATTAAAGTTTTGTTTAAAAACTCCAAAATAATTCATTGATTATATAAATCATAACTTAAAAATGTCAATTTATTTAGTTTATATTATATATATTGTAATGGTATATTCAGGTCGAAGCATGATAAGATCAAATCAATTCAAATTTAATTATAAACTTTCAAGATCAATATAAATTAAAATAAAACTAAATTAATTTATATTAAATTATATGATATTTAATATTTTTTAAACAATTTGTAATGTCCGATGCTTTAAAAAAAAATCGACAGTCAGAATGACACCACTTTGATAAGGCATGGTACTTTGACAGGACTAAAATTCTTTTTACAAGGCTTCTCAAAATGGTATAAATTAAAACTGAATTATGAAAATCTATAAGACCACTAATTTTTTAACTAATTTATTCTAATTTATTAATATTTTTTAAGTTTGAAACATTTTTCATATCATCCATGATATTTTCACCAACAGTTATTAATTATATTTTTAAGTAATTTAAATACAACTAGATTTTTAGGTGCCATCTGACAATTATTTTCTTCTAAAGTTTATATTTAATTGTGATTTAAATTTTATTTTATTTATTATAAATTTGCTTATTTATTAACCTTATAAAATAATAAATCTAGTAAAAAATTAAATTAGATCAAGACTTTGAATATCTAAACACATATATTAGATTTGAAAGGATCACTCAAAGGTATGCATTTGCAATGGTCATTATGATACTATTTTATCTAAATAGGCTGAGTCTCATACCAAGATCTCGGGAAGTGTCTATACCAAAATAGATAAATTATTTAAAGACGTATAATTTAAGGTTAATAACATCAAAATATTTTATCTAAAACTGTTCTATTAGAATAAGTAGATTATAGAAATGACTGGCCAAGAAACTTTCTATCAAAATAAAAGAATTACTAAATATCAAAAAAAAAGAAGCAAAACGTATAAGTTATTATATTGAAATAGATTCATATGCCATGACAATCTACAAAGCAGTTATTATTGATTAAAGTCAATAATATCAATATAAATTAGCACGCCACTTAACTAGACTACAACACCGGCCATCTAATAATGCCAACATATTAAAGTGGCGTGTCATGATCATATCATAATGGAGGCCATATATATTTTATTTACTTGTGATGGTTTAGAAAGCTAAATAAATAATGAGATAATAAATTAATCAAATAATTAAGAGATAATAATTACTCAATAATTGCATTTAAACTTATTAATAGCTAAAAATATTTACCGAATCATCTTTGAGGGTAGACTCATCTTCTCTGTAATCAAACTTTCGATTGATTATATTATTTCACTATTAAAAACTTATCATCTAGATGACTAATAATCGACTCCCTAAGCAAAATATCCAGAGGAAAAAGCCCTTCAAAGGTCTTCCCTCCTCACTTCTATCTCAACTTCTACATTTGGTGGTGCAATCTAATACTTTTGATATTTAGCATCTCTCTCGCAGTTAAACTTTTACTACAATACATTTAACAGTTAGGAGTTTATTTATTGGATAACTGATTCCTCAGCATAACACCCAAAAAGATGAGCGAGTCCTCTAAAAGTAATTTTTTTCTTATTTTGCTTGACTAATATGATTATGATTTAAGTGTTAGATAACTAATTAGATAATAAGTTCTATCTATTTTATAGATTATTTTAATTTGTGATGTAAATAATTTGAATTATCAAATTTAAAATATCTCAAATTAAATTGACATTCAAATTTCATATCGTAAATTAAAATGAAACTCTTTTACTATATGACAGCCACTTGTTGGAAATAAATTGGTAGGTATTTTCATTACGTGATGGGCTTGTATTTGGTGCAGTGCCGGGTGGCCCACACAGGACCTTTGATGGTGGCCATGCCGTTGAGACTTAGGTAATATTGTCCTAATGCTACCATATTATAAAAAATTATTATATAGCTCCATAATAATTAATTAATATTATAGAATATTATTTTAAAATATTCACTCATATATTAATGGCAATTGCAATCATAGTTGGGGTACTTTCAAATTGAAGGAGACATTTTTTCTTTCACACCTTAAATTGATAAAGTTTGTATAGATGACTCATCTTGATGTGTTGTTTTTATCTTCATTTGAGAGATAATGTGTTCTCTACAACTTATTTCATAATTAAGTCACCATTAATATGAAAAGCGAGTCTTTCCCTAAATTTTTCTAGGGCATGCCTCATTAGTGAGGGATGATCAATTTATGCCCAACTTGATAAAAACTTCTTCAAATGCTTTGGGGATCCTACCATTTTAATAAAAAAGTTTAATTTACTCTCATTCAATTATAATTATTTAAAATTAATTAATCGATTGTATTATTTTTATAAAAAAATATATTTATTTTTTTAAAAATTGAGCAAATAATTGACTACTATTATAAAAATTACCATATATCAAAATTTCTTAATATAACTCAGACAGTTGAACTTGAGATTTAATAGTTTAGATTCAATTTTATATAGAATTTTTTTTAATAAATATAATAATAATTTTTAAATATTTGTATAATATAGGAGTTTTGATATTTTAATATTTAAAAATAAAATAAAATTAAATAATTATTATACTATTAAAAATATCTGGAAAACAATGTCTTTAAAGTACATTGAGATATAAAGATAGATATGACTTTCCTATTTTCACCCGTGCGGAGCTGGCCAACGACAGTGATCATCCGTGGTCCACGTCATCGTCCACAACCTCACGGCCTAATAAATATATTAATTAGATAAACTTTCGAAAATAAAATTTTTATCGTTTAAAATATACGAGAATATCAATAATTTCATACCACGTGAGAGTCGCCGAATTTTCTCATCATTTAATAAAAATTTCATTGATTTAACTAAACCATATTATAATACATTAAATCACATCCAAGAGGAATAAAAATTAATTACATTTATTTTTATTAAGAGAGGTATTAGTAGAATTTTTCAAGTCATAATATATTAAAATTATTAGAATTTTTGGGTACATGAGGACTAAGGGTTGAAGTAGATTTGCTTCTACTCAAAACGTTTAAAATATTTATTTATTTTTTATTTCTAAGAAGCTTATTGATAATTCATTGCACGCCTTGCTCGCCCAATTCAAAAACCGAGGTTGTTATTGAATTTTCATATTTTTTAAGTTTTGATATAGTAAAATTATGACGATAGTTATAATACTTTTAATTAAGAGTTTATTAATTTAATCATAAAAAATTTTTTAAATAGAAACATCTAAATGGGGGATAACATGAATATGATAAAAAAACTCATACTATATATAAGCTTTATATAATGATCGAATCATTTTAAATCTTTTATAAGAGAATCCATTACTCTAACTTCATAACTTGCCTTTAATGATTAATAAATTTAACCACAATAAATTTATTCATATATTATACAATACAAGAATAATTCTCACTATAAATATTGTTGGGTCTAGCGCTGAGGCCCAAGAAAAACCGGAGCCCAGCCCAAATACACGGGGTGCCCACGTGACGGCCCACTGAAAGCAGCCTATGAGCGCCCCCTGCAGCTCATTAATGCGGCTGTCAGAAAGCAGTAAGGGGCAGGAGGAACTAGCCAATGTAGAAGTGGTCAACGTTGTAAAGCTGCGATTCAAACGGCCGCAACAGGCGGCCTGCTAATCTCAACTCAAGGGGGAGACCAAGCGTGGCCGGCAACGCCTGATAATCAGCCTACCACCGCAAAACGATAGCTGACGCGTAGGCAGTCTCCAACAACAATTAGCGGCCAACGAACCTTGACGACAAGAGTTCTCACGCCCAAAATTCTCCATCAAGGGGCCTATAAAATCCCTCTTCTTCAATGAAGAGGGAGGGAGCAAAAACAATCGACTCAACGTCATAAGCCTTAAGCTTACTAGTTAGCCTTTGAATCCAGATTCTCAAGCCTACTCAGGCAACGGAAAGTCAGCCATCCACTGCGGTGTATTCAAGAAACCTGGCCTTCCACCACCCACTCACTACTCTCTCTTTCGCATAAACAAACACGCACCATCCCCTTATTTTCAGCATACTTCCGTGCACCTTTTAGCATGTGCCTCATTTTTGTTTATTGTAAAAATTTGTTGACTTTAGCGTCGGAGTGGTCTTGGTGGGAGAAATCCTGCCGGACCTTTGACCTCTTGTTTATTGATTGTATTGTGCATGTCTCAAGTTAACAGAGATAGAGATCGGATCCTTCCGCGTACGCTTTAGAACGACAAGAAACCCGAAAACTTCCTAGTTCGTACAACAATCGTGGACCTGAGACGCAATAAATATTATATTATATTATATTATATAAGATATTATTTTTATAATTAAAACCTAACTCAAATTATTGTGAGGTTTTTCGGTCATGCCAATACTTCCCTCAATATAACAACAAATACTTTTCTAAAAGGGACAACCCAATATTAAAAAAAAAAAGAAAACTCTCACAATATACTCTAACTTATTTTATATTATATGCACAATTATTTTTACAACTCATTCAATTTAAACTGACGATAAGTCTATATCTAATGATATGAACTATAACAAAAATATTTTTTTTAATAGGATGTCCTCTATAAAAAAAGATTATTTTCTTTTTTCTTTTATCTCATGAGAAATGAGATCGGGCGAATCTAATTCAAGGCTCCCACATTTTCGATTATCAAGAACTTGTTTAGCCAAGAAGTCCAAGCTTGTTTGCTCCAAGAGATTTCCTCCATGAGCACCAAGACCTCCCAATCTCGTTGTCAACGCAAATACTCCGTAAGAAAAGCGACAGTCTCCGCTGCCTTGTTTACCAAGAAATTAGACTTTTCCTGGTTTTACCGGTTCGTGCGAGTCCTGATGCTGACAAGATGCCGAGTCCACCGAACGTTCGCCGCAGAAACGGTAGTGAAGAGAACGGCGGAAAACACGGCGGACTTCCTGGTATTCGATTGACGGAAATATTTTTTTAATTTAAATGGTTATTCCAAAAAATAAAATGAAAATATGAAATAAATTCATATTTTATATGAAATGAAATCAAATAATCATTTTAAACCAAAATAACATGAGAATAATTATACCCATTTGATTTTTTCCCCCCCAATTTAATATACTGTGGGCGTATTGAATGGACTTAGATACCGTTGACAAGAATAATTAAAGGTAGTAACTGAATGTCTCCAGCTAGTTAAGAGGAGATCTGAGCTAAATTTTGGTCAAGCCAGCCCACAGAACAAGAAGGGCAAATTGAACGTTGGAAATATTTGAAAAATCAACGGCACTAGAAGTTGAACAATCTGCCACTTCTTTTTAAAATTTTTCTTTTCGTGATGTGCATGGACTTGGTAAGACCTAACTCATCGCTTCATTATAAGAATTAGGTATAAATATCGTAATAACTACATAGAATTTTCAATGATTAGGTTGAAAACTTTTATTGATCATATTAAATTTAAATAATGGCCGCTATAACCCATTAATTTTTTAAAAAATTAATTATTTTTTTATCTTATATATATTTTTTGTAAAAATAATCAGGTAAGTGTTTCAAATTTACTATATAAAAAAGTAATATAATCTTGAAAGTATTAATTTTTAATAAACTTTTGATAAAATGATTCGTTTATTGATTCCATTTAAAAAAAAAAAATCTTGAATCTATCTCGATAGATAACTCATTTGATTTCTGAGTGATCTTGAATGGGCTCAATTCAAGTGTTTTTTTTTTTTTTTTACATGCTCCACCTGGCCTATTTATCGTATGCAATTTTATCTTAGTTTGAGAAAAAAAAAGATAAGATAATCTTTTAAATTTATTATATGTGATTTTATATTATATTATGTAAAATATAAGGGAGAATATATTGTATTTATAGTGAGATAAACTTGGCCCACTAAAGTGTGTGTGTATATATATATATATACACAATAAAAAAAATATAAAGTATGTTAATAATTAATATGTGTTTATTTTATTATTATTATTATTATTATTTGTTTTTTCTGTTTAGATTTTCCTTCTAAAAAAAAGAGAAACAATAGTCGTTAGATGAAATATTTATTAAACAGTTTAGATTAATGAGATTATGATTAATTACAATTAATTTTCAATTTAACAGTAATTATTCTTTCAATTTAAAAAAAAAATATTAAAATAAATCGCAATGATTTCTTTTACCTTTCATTTAATCTAGCCGGCTCTATTTCATTTTGCTCTTTTCTAGTACTAAAACCCATAATCATAATATCATATCTTGAAAACTCTACCTTGTATTAAAATGTCTTGTTTGATAAACGTCAATACACATAGCAATAAATATTATCTCTTGAATGTATATATACTCATCGTAATACAGGGTTGTCTATAACACTCATGTATTAGACATATTTTTGATGCTTTTTCAGTGTAATTGTTGAAAAACCATTTTTTAAATGCTTTCTCAGATGTAAGTAATCAAAACAATTTTCAATGAGAGAGAGAGAGGCTCTCAATCAAGGTTGTTTTCTTACTACTAGAAGTTGGTTGTTTGACTACATGTGAAATAATAAGACTCTTATAAAAATTATTGCCAAAATGCTACATGATTTCAATCTTTATTTCTAAAGTCAGTTATAATTTTATCTGTCAGTCTTTATATCTAATTAATATAATTAAATACTGATACATATTTAAATAAAGGCCAATTTAAAATAATAATTATTAATGTGAAATTCATCTGAATGATGTGACTATGGTCCTATACATTATAAACAACAAAGTTAAGGGAATCATAATTTTTGATTGTGTAAATTTTTCTAATGTTTGTGTTAATATTAGCTTAAATTTAATAAAAAAAATTTAATAAATTAGCAATTTTATTAACTCGTTCTTAAGGCTCCTATTTTAGGTGGTTTGACGTGTTGGGATTAAGCACTCTATGGGCTCAATGGGAAATAGATGATTGGTGTAAAATAATTTCCTTACAACATTGCTATCGTGGGATGCTAGCTCTTTTTAGCGGATAGGTTGCATAGGTTTCTTTTAGTTAGCTCCATTTTCATGAGAATGTATGACACTTAACTCTCGAGATAGCAGGAGATTATAGTGTTACTAAATGCTATATTTTATTGGTGGCGTAATTATATATGTTAGAAGCCAAAACTAGTCACTAAAATGGAATTGGATGCTAATTGGTACATATCATATCTTAGGAAATAGTTATATCTTTTACTTGATATCTGTTAAGTATTGCTATATAATTTAGTCAACATCTATTTTGTCAATTTTTTTTAAAAGTATCAGGTGCCTTTTAGACATATTAGATGTTATTATCTGACGAATTAGGATTCGGGTCGTTAGATAAAATAGTAATTAATAATATTTATCTACGATTAGATGTTAATATATTCACAAATTATGATCTGGTTGTTTTAAATTTTTGCTATAGTGATTTTCTTATTTAGTATTTTTAACTTGCAATCGGTTGGATGATTCTACCATATTTTTGGTGCATGCGTCACGGGGATCATTTCAAGACGATATCTCTTACTACGTGGACTTGATGCATAAAATTTTTTTTTCTAATATTTACTTATAAACCCAACAATTACTTATAAAAAAATTTCTCACAATTACCTCATCCTTACTAAAAATTTATTCTATTCAATAAGGTTTTTTAGTAAGTAATTAAAAATATATTAAAAAATAAAAGTTATACAAATCTATAATTTATCTCAAAGTATTTTTTGACTTGAAGTTAAATTACAGATGTTAGGGTATACTTCGAGCATCATGGTACATTAAATGACACCAAAAAATAAATATATAGGCCGTCATCCAAACGCCATATCAGTAAATCAATCAGCTAACAAAACTTTATCGAACAGATTAGCATATAGTATCCTTAGGATTCGTAGGAGTAGATTTACTGTCTCTGAGACTAGGATTTTTTAACTGATCTTGCCAGCAAAAACAGCAATAGACGAACCAAAGACTTCCAAATATATAAAAAGACGTATACCGATAAAAGAGCTAAAAAAAAAGACATACTATCTGGAATGCCTACAAATCTTCTTCTGTTCAATAAGACGCTCAAAATTTTGGTGCTCGTGACAGGTGGTAAGGTAGTAGAGCTTTTCTTCTTTGTTTATGGTGACGGGGAAGTCATATTTTTAGGTGGAAGGTCACGTAGAGCTTTCAGTTTGGTTTTCTTATATAAATAAGGTCGGTCGATATGCTATTAAAATAACATATTCAAATTCCAGAATAGACATTTAACGCGTTGCAACAATTCGTTCCTTCTCGCTCTTACCTCCTTTTCAACGTCCTCAGGAGACAAATCAGCCAAACGAAGCATTCCGCATACACGCAGAACGATTCTCTTTTTCAGACTGCCATCAGTTTGATAATTGTTTGTACTTCTGAATATAAACCGGGAGAGAGAGAGAGAGAGCTGTTTCTCTTTTGGGGCAGAGAGAAGGGAAGATGTTGGAGCTGTGCAGGAGACCATTGGAGAGCTGCTTCGGGGGTGGAGGTGGCCGAAATGGAGGAGACGACGTTGTTTGGCAGGTGAGGCTGAGGCCCTACGCTTTCGGTGACTACTCCATGGCCGTCGTCCAAGCTAATTCCCCACTCGAAGATCAAGCCCAAGTTGTCTCCTCTCCTTACGTCACCTACGTCGGCGTCTACGACGGCCACGGCGGCCCTGACGCCGCGCTCTTTATTCGTCGCCATCTCTTCTCTTTCCTCCATCGTGAGTATCTTCTTTCAATAAACCCTCACACTGACACATTCGTACGCGCAGAGAGAGAGAGAGAGTAGTGGGTTTTTTGTTGGCCTCTTGTGCCGTTTAGTTGGACAGAATACATCTTTGTGAGTCATTTGCTTTTCGATCGCCAATTATTTCTGCCGAAGCACTAATTCGCTGATTTCCTTTTTCTTTTCTGTGTTCTGCTTTCGTTTCTTCGCCGTTGTTGTTTACGTGTTTGATTTCTTTATCGCGAACAAGTCGTTAAAAAATCTCGAACATCAATTTAAATGCTTGATTGAGAATGAATTGTTTCTGCCATCCAAACTTCCCAAATGGAAATTCTTAAGGTAATCTCTCTTCTCAGCTAATTCTGTTCCTATTAACAGCACACAGTTAATTTCTCTGCACGAATCTAATTTTACATGCATCTCGGAACCGGATGGGTTGGTCCTTCAAACCTTTTAATCTGCATTCTCCCTCTCACATTCAAGTTAGAAATCTTTTTTAAAAAAATAAAACATTATGAGAGGCTGAGGATTCAAGAGAGAGTAAGAAACGGAGGACTTGGTTTTGTGATATTTGGGCGTATCAAGTACATAGAGGACTGGAGCTCTATATTTGTAATTTTTG
This sequence comes from Nepenthes gracilis, assembly GCA_033239525.1. Lineage (NCBI taxonomy): Eukaryota > Viridiplantae > Streptophyta > Magnoliopsida > Caryophyllales > Nepenthaceae > Nepenthes > Nepenthes gracilis. The sequence goes on from BSYO01000006.1 coordinate 18,111,696, forward strand.
TGAGCTCTAAATCTAACTTCTGTTTGTTAAGGTATTAACTGTCCACTTGACCTAACCGTTGATTCATAGGTTCATGTAATTATTTATTAGAATTAACTATTCACTTATTAACCGTATACCTTGGTTATTTACATTACCAACAGTTCGACTATTTGGTTATTTGATAGTTCGGTCAGATTTTCTTCCGTTCTGAATCCTAATAACTCGGTTTGTTCATCTCTCTCCATGGGCTGAGAGTTTGTGGGCCCCCCATAGTATCGGGTCGAGTTTGTTTTACCTTGAATCGTATCCAACAAAATTGACTAACGATTTGCTTGTTTAATAAACCAGAGTTTGCCACCGAGCGAGGTGGGCTGTCCACTGATAGTATGAGGCAAGCATTGAAGGCAACAGAGGAGGAATTCTTGAAATTGGTGAGGAGGACATGGATAACTGACCCTCACATTGCTTTGTGTGGTTCTTGTTGTCTTGTGGGGGCAATTTCTGGTGGCATCTTGTACATAGCTAATCTCGGGGACTCACGTGCGGTGCTTGGACGAAAAGTATCTGATGGGCGGATGTTCTGCTCACCTTCTGTGCTGGCCGAACGGTTGACGTCTGATCATAATGTTGGGAATGAGGCGGTGAGGAAGGAAGTTCGAGAACTCCATCCTGATGATCAGAACATTGTTGTGTATAGTCGTGGTTTTTGGAGAATCAAGGGAATTATACAGGTATTAATGCCAGTTCTAGTTGCTTATGGACTATAATATCTGTTAGAGACAAGTTTTTATTGTAACAATTCGTGTTCTTTGGTCTTATGTGTGAATCTTATGATTTCATATAGCTTTCGAGCCTTGATAGTCAATGAAGTTAAATTTGATCCAGCTGATGGTGAGAGGGGTTGGATAATTCAGCTTTTCTTGATTTCATGTATGAGGGAATGAATTGTTAGATTTGAGTATAATTCTTGAATTTTGGCTACTTTGAAGGGTTTTCGGCTCAAAATTTTTCCATTTTGTGGACATACTCCATGAAAAAAGTAACACCTTAACGTATATCCATAAAATTTTCCATCAAGTTTATGCCTAACAGGAGCAAATGTTTGGCCTCTAAAACAGAAAAAATTTCAAACCTCATATATCAGTAACTGTAGCTATGACAAATCAATAAGCATAATATTACAAACAGACTAGCATTTACTAGTTCTTTTAGGTTCCATGTGCATTGAACACGACAGCCACTTATGTCTCCTTTGTCCGATATCTACAAACATAAATTCTTTCAGAAGCATTTCAAGGTATGACGTTGTTGATTGACCATGAAAAATCCAGTGCTTTGGCCCAAAACCGAGATGTTTTTGTGCTAAAGAAAGTCCAATTTTGGATCCACGATTAGAGTCTGGGTATTGTCAATTTTATGAAATTTGTGGCTAAAAATACAATGATAATTGATGTGTCTGTGGGGTTATGGATATGGATTTTTCGCCAAGACACACCATTTGAATAGCTGGCTATGCATCAGTCTGTATTATTGTGCCGTGCCCTTTCTAAGTGATTTTTGATTTTTGGTATTTGCTGCAAGCATTGCTCTACACCAAGTCGATGGTATCTTGTGGATTGGATACGTATCCATTAGCCATGTTTCATGGTGATCTTAATTTTCCAGTACATTATTAATCATGATGAAATGTTGAGGTGTACTGTGAAACATTTCTTTTTATTTCTAGATTGGCAAATGCACTTTCAAGCTGAATGCATGGTTTTTTTTAAAGGAAAAAAACTTCATTGACGATGGTAGTGTTACATTTTGGTAAGAAATGTTCTTTCCGGACTCTTTGAGACAAAAAAAAGGGACCTGAGACTCTTGAAAAATAGTTCCATTCTTGAGTCATGAGTGGAAATATAAAAATAAAACGTCTACAATTTTAGGCATTCACATTGTATTAGTTGTTATCGTACTGTTTATATTAGAATTTCATGTTTAAGTAGAACTATCAGCCCACTCCCATAGAAAAACGAAAGAGAAAAATGTGGTTTGAATGAATATGGCATCCGGGTAAAATTCATTGGTGAGATTAGTCCATCAGTCAAAGGTGTATATTTCAATGGACTGATCATTTGAAGTTGTAGATTTGATGAACGGTGCTGAACTACTGTTCATGAAGTATTTATGTTAAATTCCAATGTTTATTTTGGTATTAATTGTCGAGTCTACCTAATGTTTTATTAATCGCATTGTGCGTTGGATGCTTTTATCCAGTAGTTATCGATTTGTTCTCCTGGCTTGCTGAGGCAAACTCTGTATGTTGCATTTCCTATTCCTCTAGCTACTCAACAATTGTATGCAAATGCAGTTTAAAATTTTCCCAACCTTAAGAGGGAATAGGTAATCCCGTCTCAAGTCAGTTTGATAGTTGGTGTTTGATGCAGAGAATCCATTTCAGAATTTAAAAATTATGACCTCAAAAGCATTTTACTTAAAAACGTGTACTTTTTAGGTGTCCAGAACGATTGGAGATATTTATCTGAAGTGCCCTGAATTTAGCAATCTCTACAAGCAATTTGGATCGCACGTTCCTCTGGAACGAGCTGTTGTAACTGCAGAACCCTCGATATTGGCACGACAGTTGAAACCAGATGACATGTTCTTGATATTTGCATCCGATGGCCTTTGGGAACATATAAGCGACGAAGCAGCTGTTGAAATAGTCTTCAGAAGCCCAAGAACTGTGAGCTTGACCGGTCCTTTCCTTTAGTGTTTCATCCTGTTTCCCCCTCTTAAGTTCTTCATGCTGCATTATAGTCATCTTTAGGCCTTGTTTCACACATCTTGAATGGCAGCTGGAAAAAGCAAAGTGCTGAAATTGGATGAGTTATCTTAAATGCCTTGCGGTGATCAAAATTTGAAGATTTCAGCTTAAATTAGTAGTTTTTCTATAAATTTCATATAGGCATGATTTTTTTGGCTTGGTGAAAAGGTCTGCTAATCTGTTATAAATGAGAAGCATATTTAAGCCTTTTTTCCCCGTAATTTTGCAAAATGAAAAAAATGTCTTCTTACCAAACATTGCTGATTATCGGTAAATAGTGCTGGAGTGAAGAAGAAAAGCTCACACGTCTTCCATGTAACTTTTGTATTATTTGATATGACTATAACCGATATTAAAGTAGATGAAACTTATGGCTTTATTAACATTATCTTTTCAGGGAATCGCTAAGCGGCTGGCTAGAGCTGCTGTTCAAGAAGCAGCCCGAAAAAGAGGAATGACATGTGAGGACATGAAAAAAATTGATAAGGGGGTAAGGCGCCATTTTCACGACGATATAACGGTGGTGGTGGTATATTTGGATCATTCTCAGAGTCCACCAAACAATCAAAACAGTGATCATGCTTGCTTCAATTCCTCCGTCACACCGGTAGATGTTGTCTAACGCACAAGGCTGGCGATTCCGATTCTCTATTCTATTGTCTCTCTTGAATACGGGTTTTTTGTTTAGATTTTGTGGGAAGGTTTCTCGGGAAGGACAACTGGAAAGCTCTCTTTCAGCGGCGGTGGTGGTGGCAATGGCAGCGGTGGGATTGGTGGTGGATGCTTCTTGTGCAATTGCTATACAACGGGATAAAATATGAATACGTGTAGGGATACACACCAAAAAAAAAAAAAAAAAAAAAGAAAAAAACTTGCTTTGTACATAAGGCTGATGGGTATTATGAAAGCATTCAGGTATTTGATTCTCCATCTTCCAAATGTGTGGGAGCAGGTTTTAGGTATTTTAAAAATATATTCTAATGATATGATATCTATTTATTTATATATATATTTTAAATATTAATTAATAAATAAGATATGTTGTGTTCGGTGAACCTGACCGTACGTCAAATAGAGTGCGAGCAACTTTTTAAGCGTGCGAACGGTGGCCGATTAGAAAGAAACAAGATGAAAGTAACTCGAACAGAGAAAGAAAAGTACGGGGATAGTGGGAGGACACGTTAGTTTACTTTTTTAAAATCCTTTAATCATTTATAAAAAAAAACCAGCGGCGGACGAGCGATCGAGAAATCTCATTATAGTGATGGAAAGGAACAAAGGAAGCCTGGGAGGCTCCTGTTTTCGCCTTCTCGGGATTACAATGTAAGGAAAGGGATTTCTCTTATCTCCCCTTTCTCTTTGCCTTAGTTTTTCTCTCGAGGATTCTTGCTCGAGTGTGAGTAGATCGATTCGAGAATCGGGATCCTTTCTCGATTCTTTGAAATGGGGTATTTATAAGGGACGTGATGCGTAAGGAGAGGCGGGCACGTGGCTAGCATGTCAGTGGTTTGCCACCATTGCCCTCAGCCAGATGGGCCGCGATATGTGAGGGGACACATCCCAATCTGATAGTCTGATCTTCGAGGCGCGTAGTGCCAGTGCGACACGTCAAGTCGTTGGTCGCTCGTAGCGGTATGCTTGTTGTCAAAGTCATTCGACTGCATCTTGGCTTATTTTGGCTTTACAGCGGTCCTCGTCCTTTAATGGGCCATAGCGTCTCTCGGACTACAGCGTCTTTGTCGTTTAATCCTGATTCTTCAGGTGCTCGGAAATGGGCTAGTCAGTTGGGCTTGATTTGGTTTGTGGACCTCTTGGGCCTGCGATTGCTATCTGGGCCTTGGGTTCCAGGACCCATCACGAGCCCCCCATGTCAAACGGTTCGAGGACTCAGCCGTTTGACATGTCTTGTGAACACTTTCCTATTATGATAGTCCGCGATCTTCGCCTTTTGCTGACACGAAAAACTCCCGAGATCTCTTTGCAACTTCGAGACCTGTCTTTCGCCGCCGTTTTGCTCCCCGTGGAGCATTAAATGTGATAGGCGATTGATGTGACGTCGCTTCGGGAAGCCCCAAGGTCTACGTCCGCCTATCTCGTATGGGGAGCTGACACGTGGAATGGTCATAATGAGGGCGCCTTTTCACTAATTTGAAAATCTCTTTAAATCCTTTGTCGTGTCCTCATTCATTCCTCCCGCTTCTTCTTTCTTTCCTTGACGTTCTCTGAGATTCTTCACGTCGCTTTGCTTTCGCTTCTTATTGTCATGGCTCCCGGCGTTAACGACATCGCCTCTTCCCTTTCTTCTCAAGACCTCGAGCAGATCAGGGTGAAGTATGGCATTCCTGAGTCTGATTCAATGGTGGTTTCAGGGGCCGCAGAGAGGGCTTGCAGTCCTCCAAGCAGGTACATTGCTGTTTAAGAAGTTCACCTCAAAGGTGGGCTTCATTTTCCTGTTTCCACGGAGCTTCACACTTTGATGAAGGAGTTGGGCTCCATTAAGTTCGCAGGCTCCTGACCAACGCCATCAGGTATTTGGTTTCTTTGTGCGTGTTCGCACGCTGCCACAGCAAGGTTCTCGAAGCGGTCATGGTGAAGATCATGTTTCGCTTCACTCACAACCTTGACTGGATCTCCGTGACCCATCGTTCTGAGTTTGCGAAGATGAGCGGTGGGAACCCGGATTCCACCAAAAGGTGGAAGGACAGGTTCTTCCTTAAAGCTGCTGAGGACTGGCAGCTTTCATCTGTATGGGGGAACGTCGCGAGCAAGTATGGCTCCGACATTACTGACGAGGAAAGAGAGGCTGCCAAGGAGATCACGGACTTGGTGATGGCGGACCTTGGCAGCTTCAACGTGGGGAAGAAGAACATCTGGTTATCCCCCGAAAAGCTGGCTGAAGCTAAGTGGATGTCGCTACCCGGAGATTTTGCCATTGCTGCTTCGAAGAAAAAGAAGAAGAAACTAAAGAAAAGAGAGGGTTCTCTTGCTATCCGGGAGCCATCCGAAAGGCCTCCAAAGAGCCCGCGGATTGAGGTCCCTGAGGACCCGCCAAGTGTCGCTGGTGAGTCTCCCTCGGAGGATGACCTTGTCATAGCCCCCGTGGTTAAGAAGGCCATGGGGTTGACTTCTGGTCCTTCTGTGGAGTCCGGGGTCGTCACAGCACCTTCCTTTGGTATCGAGGCCCATCCTGAGGTCTCTGCCGTCCCTACGGGTCATCCTTCCGACGTCCCTACAGCTTCTGATGCCTCGGGGGAGGCAACCTTGGACGAGGTCGTTGAGCCTCATGAGATGGAGGCTATCGCCGCTGTTACTGCTGAGGATATCTTCGATATTCTTAGCGGCGATGAGGCTGTGGTCGCGGTCTTGGAGATCCCGGCCGTTGCTGACGTCCCGGAGGTAGCGGAGCCCCCCATCCCCAAAGGTCCTTCCTCCAAGGCCGCTCTTGATGCTTCTACAGTGCCCGCGGAGTGCCCGCTCGTGCCCGAGGCCTCAAGGGAGGCTGTCCCTACTCGGGATCCTGTCATTTCTTAGGTACTTTGCTACCTTCCCATTTGTCTCTCTTCCTGTTGACTGCTTCTAAGTGGCTTTGGTTCCCTTCGCAGCTCCAGGACCTGATCAGTGGCCTTAGCCAACTGGTGGGCGAAATCGCTCGGTCTCGTCGGGAGGCGTAGTCTTCAAGGGCCGCCTAGGAAGAGTGCCAGCGGCTTTGCGCGGCGCTTGCTTCATCTGAGGAAGCTCTGAGGCTCATAGAGGTTCAATACGGCTTCCTGCAGGAACGTAACCTTTAGCTGGAGGAGACATTAAGGTCCTCGGTGAAGGTTGCTGACATGGCTCCCCTGCTGGAGGCTAAGTTTTGGGATGGCATTTATCTATGCCGCCGGTTGATGCGGGTCATGTATCCGCGGTTTCCTACTGCTTTGTGTTCGATCCGCGCTGACTCAAGCGTCGCGCGCCCGAGGATGTGTATGGTCTCCGAGGCGGGCCATTTCCCTCGCCCTCGGGGCCCCAAGCTCCTCAAGAGCCCTTGTCCATATTGACCGAGAACTTGAGTCGTGGGAGGACTCTTCATCTTTAGCGAACGATCTGGAGCCGTTTCGCCTCAGGGCCCGGGCGAGGGCTAACTTTTCGTTCTTTGTTTTTCCCTTTCCTTTGTTGTATTGCATATATGAATAAAAAGGAGGTTCTTGAGATTATCACGAGCATTTTTCTCTCTCCCTTTTTTTTTTTGAATACTCGGACAGATTCGAGCGTTGTTTGTGACCTTCTAGTCTGCTCGGATGAATCCGAGTTGTTGGCATGACCTCTAGGGCTCAACCTCTTGGGCCGCTCGGTCAAGCCGAGTTTTTAGTATGACCTCTAGGGTCCGACCTTTGGGGCCGCTTGGGTTGGCGCCCAAGTTTTTGTTGCCTGACCTCTGGGGTCCGACCTCTGGGGCCGCTCGGGTTGGCGCCCAAATTTTTGTTGCCTGACCTCTGGGTCCAACCTCTGGGGCCGCCTGGGTTGGCGCCCAAGTTTTTATTTGTCGGGGACGACCCGCCTTTCACTGGTAGTACTTTCTTAGGTGAGCGGCGTTCCAAGTCCGGGGCACTAGCTTGCCCTCCTGGGTGCGTAGCTTATAAGCTCCCCCTCGAAGGATAGCCGAGACCAAAAACGGTTCCTCCCAATTTGGTGAGAGCTTGTTTCTGCCGGCGATTTTTCCCGTGGCTTCCACGCTTCTCGATACGAGATCCCGACCTCGAATTGTCGCACCTTTACTTTCTGTTGTAATAGCGGGCCACGGGTTGATGGTAGGCCGCTATCCTAAGCCTTGCAGTCGCGAGCTTCTTGAGGGCATCGAGGCTTTCTCGGAGTCTTTGGTCATTATCCATTGCACCAAGCACCCAACCACGGGGGCTCGTGGAGGCATACCTCTATTGGGATGACTTGCTTCCAACTCATGCAAAGGTGAAAGGGGTTTCTCGTGGGTTCCTCAGGCGTTATTCAGATGACCCCAGGACCGAGGCGGTTCATGCACCTATGAGCCCTCGGAAGACTCTAGCTTGGTTTTCAGCCCGTGTAGGATCGTGCGGTTTGTCACTTCCACCTGCCTATTGGCCTGTGGGTATGCCACTGACGTATGCACTAAGTTGATCCTCAGGCTTGCGCAATACTTGGTGAATCGTTTTCCAGTGAACTGCGTCCCGTTGTCAGTCACGATGCACTCTGGCACTCCAAATCTGCACACGATGCTCTGCCGGAGGAACTCCGTCGTGTTTTGCTCTGTTATCCTAGCTAGCGGTACTGCTTCTATCCATTTGGTGAAGTAGTCTATCCCGACAATCAGGAATTTTCTCTGTCCTAGAGCGAGGGGAAACGGTCCGAGAATGTCGAGCCCCCATTGGGCGAATGGCCACGGGGAATACAGTGCCGGGAGATCCGTGTGGGGGCGGTGACTCATGTTGCTGTGAAGTTGGCAACTTTCACATTTGCGCACGAAATCAATGGCGTCATACTTCATTGTCGGCCAATAGTACCCTTGTCTCATAAGCTTAAAAGTTAGGTTCTTTTCCCTGACATGGGATCCGCATATCCCGAGATGCACCTCCTGTAGGGCGTATTCGGCCTCCCCTGGGGTGAGACACTTTAGGTAAGGGGCTGAGAAACCCCGTTGATATAGTTGACTGTCCACGATCGCGTACCAGCCTGCCGTCTTCTTTATCTTCTTGGCCTCGTTCAGGTCCTCGGGCAGCGAGCCATCCGACAAGAACTTCAGGTAGGGAGTCATCCAGGTGCTCCTGCCCGTGACTTGCATTATCTCTTGCTCGGGGTCTTCGATGCTGGGCTTGCCCAGGACTTCTCGCATCCCCTTAGCGTACTGCTCAGGATCCCCTGAAGCCGCGGCTCGCGCGAGTGTGTCGGCCTTGGCGTTTTCCTCCTGCGGGATGTGGATGAACTCAGCCTTCTTGAAACCCACGATCATGCCCTTAACCTTTAAAAGGTACCTGGACAGCTGCTCGTTGTTGACGTCGAAGCTTCCACGGACCTGATTGATGACCAACTCTGAGTCACTATAGATGATCAGTTCTTTGGCTGAGCATTCTTTGGCCAGTCGAAGTCCAGCCAGCAAAGCCTCGTATTTTGCGATGTTGTTTGTGGCCGAGAATCCCAGAGTTAACGAGTACTTTATCTCTAATCCCTCGGGTGTGCGCAAGACGATCCCTGCTCCGCAGCCATCCTTCATGGAGGAGCCGTCCACATGCAAGGTCCAACCAGATGCCTGCGCCGAACTCTTGGCTGAGCTCCGGTCTCGTCGTGATTGGGCGACACCGTCGTCTCGACGAGGAAATCCGCGAGCGCCTGCCCCTTTAAAGCTGGCCTTGGGCGGAACTCTATGTCAAATTCTCCAAGCTCAATGGCCCACTTGATCAGTCGGCCAGAGATCTCTGGTCTCTGCAAGATGGCCCTTAGTGGCTGGTCCGTCAGGACTACTATTTTGTGTGTCTGGAAGTATGGCCTGAGCTTCATTGCTGAGTAAACCAATGGTAATGCCACCTTCTCTGCGAGAGGATACCTGGTCTCGGCGCCCGCGAGAGTCTTGCTCACGTAATACACGGGTTGCATTGCCATATGCTGCTCGTATCAGCCGAGCCTCGGGCGGCATCGGATCTGACAGAGTTACAAGTATAGCTCGCCCGCGAGGAGAAGCTAAGAGGGCAGACTTGAGAGGTAGCTCTTGAGTCCTTGGAATGCCTCTCAGCTATCACCCCACCGGAAGTCCTGGATTTTGTCCTCTTAGGGCTTTGAAGAATGGCGGGTGCCTCTCGGTATTTTCGCTAGGAAACGGGAGAGGGGCGGCCACTCGCCCCGTAAGTCATTGAACTTCTTTCACCGTTCGTGGACCGTATGTCTAGGATTGCTTGGATCTTTTAGGTTCGCTCGATTCCTCGATGCCATACGATATAGCCCAAGAATTTTCCGGAGGCAACACCGAAAGTGCACTTACGGGGTTGAGTTTCATCCCATGAGTCCTCGAGCACATGGAAGGTCTCCCCAAGTCCTCACATACATTTGCTCATCCCGCTCTTGACGAGCATGTCGCCAACGATACCTCCGTTTACGCCGGCGGCTGTTCTCGGAACATCTTATTTACAAGTCGGCGATAAAGTGGCTCCGCGTTCTTGAGGCCAAAGGGCATTACCAGAAAGCAAGATGTCCCTTGGTCCGCGCTGAAACGTGTGCTCCTCATCCTCGGTGACTCATTTTGATCTGGTTGTACCGGAGTACGCGCGTCCATGAAGCTTAAGAGCTCATTAGGAGATCGAATCTACAAGTTGGTCGATCCTGGGCAACGGGAAGCTATCTTTGGGGCACGCCTTGTTGAGATCGGTGAAGTCTACGCACATCCTCCATCTCCAATTGCTCTTTTTAACTATGACAACGTTGGCCAACCAATCCGGGTATTGTACTTCTCGGACAAATCCAGCGTCCAGGAGCTTCTTGACCTCATCGCGGATGGCCACCACAAATCCAGTGGAATAGTTCCTACGCTTTTGTATGACCGGCTTATACTGAGGATCGATGCCCAGCTTATGGACGATGACCTCGGGAGAAATCCCAGGCATGTCACTGGGGGTCCATGCGAACGCTCCGAGAAGCTTCCGTGAAAATCGGTGAGTTGGTTCCTCATGTTTCGAGGGAGCGAACTTCCTATTTGGACATATTTCTCCGATCCACGCGGGATCCCGGTGGGACTCGGACACTTTGGTTCTCCGGGCCGAGTGTGTGCTGTTTGTTGCCTTGTCCCCGAGGTTGAGGTCTTCCATGGGGCTGGAAGTGTTTCTTGCCTTGGCCATGCCCGCTGTAACACATCCGTCCGGTTGGGGTCCCGGGACCTCTCCCACCCACACGGGTGGGAAACTCATCTTGAGATGTGGGATGGAGGTTATTGCATTGAACGCGGCCAAGCACGGCCGTCCGAGTGCGTTGTATGCCGAGGGGCAGGTCCACAACGAGGAAGGTGAGGACCTTGGATCAGTCCTCTGGGATAGGTTCCTGTGGTTACCTCCAACCGGATGATACCGACGGCACTCGCCTTGGGTCGATCGTAGAGTGGCCTTCCGTGCCTTCATTCGATTTTTCTTAAGCCCTAATTTGAAGTAAGCATTAAGATACAGCAAATTGCGGGAGATTTCATTATCAACAAACACCCGTTTCATCTGATAGTCATTCGTTCCATCAGAAACGAGTGCGGTTACAACCAGGGGATCGGAGTGGGGAGAAATTATATGATCTAAGTCTCCATTGCTAAAACAGATAATATCATCTTCACTCCCAGGCCCCATCCTCGGCCTCTTTGTTGCCGCAAGCTCACGTCCATCTCCTCTCTCGCTCGCTGGCTGGAAACCATGTTCACGACCCCCGCCTACCTCGGTTCCCGGGGGTCCCGGCGCCACCGTCCTCGGGCCCCGAGGTTTGTTGGAGTCTTTGGAAGAAGCGGTTGAGGTGACCCCTTCGATGAGCTCTTGATCTCCTCTGCAGTCCTGATGACCCTCATCTTTGTGGGCCAGGAGAGCGGTGGAAGTCATGATATTTTGATTGGTCCCGCCGTCCGGGTTCTTGGTGCCTTGGGCCACTTTAGGAACTTTTTCCCGGATCGCATGAGGACGTTAGTACGGAGTCGTTCGGCGGCGTGAGATGTATAGGTCGCGGCTCTCTTTGGGAGCCTCGCCGAGCCTGTCTTGCTTCTTTGATGTCCTGGGGACTTTGATAGTGTTGCTTTTCTTTCCCTCCGCGGCCTTTGCCGAGGAGCCAAATCCCTCTCCGGCCTTTTGGCGTCGTTGGCCTCTTCGGCCGCGATGTACGCTCTGGCCACAGACTCAGCCTCTATGAAAGTCTGCGGGCCATTGTGAATGAGGTGCTTGAAGAAAGCACCCCCTTCGAGGGCCGAGAGGAAGGCGTTCAGCTTGACCTCATCGGTCAGTCTTGGGATTTGCCTGGCTTCCGCTACGAACCACGCTAGGAATCCTCGTAGGCTCTCCACAGCCCCCTGCAGATTGAGTGAGGTGCCATGGTTGCTTTTACCCGCCCTCCCCGGAGGCGGGTGGGACGGAAGGCGGTCGCGGTTCCCTAAAATCGCGGATAGAGTCCGCAGGCATTCCATAAAACCATATCCGCGCGTCCCCCTTCAGAGTCAGAGGGAAACACTGGCACATGGTTGTTTCGTCGAGGCCCTAGAGGTTCAGTTGCTCCCTGAAATGGTTAAGGTGGTCCATGGGATCACCACTGCCATCATACAGCTCTAGACTAGGCTTCTTGAACTTTGGGGGGAGCGTCCTCGTCCTAATCTCCGTGGAGAACGGAGATTGGAGCGCGTTAGCTCCTCCTCTGCTGCTCTCTCGCAGCATCAGGTTCCACCCTCTTTCTGGTCTGGCCTCCACTCGGGGTGGGGCAGCCGTCCTTCTCTCGTTCAGGTAGTGCCTTAACTCGTAAGGCTCCTGAACTGCGCAACGCTGAGGGGCCGTGCGGGCTCCTCTCGGAGGAGCATCTCATGGAACCACCTCCTGGCCGTCGCGCTCACGGCGGTCCCGTTGGGCTTTAGAGTGGCGCCTCTCAGGGCTCTCGTCTTGGACCCGAGGACCTAGTTGGTCCTCAACTCTCTGCGGCGCTCTGCTATTGGAGGCCACTTGGGTCCTCGGGTTATCATGCCGGCTGGGAGGCCTTTCGCGGCGACTGCCGCCTCTGTTTCCTCCCTGCGATGCCTCAGCCTGGGAGGCTTTGTCAGGAACTCCCGGCTTGAGCTGGTCGATTTTGGAACAAAGGGCAACGAAGGCCTGCGACATTTCGTCTACCTTGGCCGCCAAGCCCCTCACCATTGGGTCAGGGTGATCTTTAATCCCAGCACAGGGGTTAGCGTTGCCGCCCTGTGAGGCCACCTCTTTGGGAGCTGTGCTTGCTTGCGCCCTTGTGTTCACCATTTCGGGATTTGAAGCTTGTATACTTCTGAAAAGTGTGAAAAGCAGGCTTTCAGTCGCTTCCCACAGACGGCGCCAATGTTGCGTCCGGTGAACCTGGCCGTACGTCAAATAGAGTGCGAGCAACTTTTTAAGCGTGCGGACGGTCAGATTGGAGCAACACAAGATGAGCAGAACTCGAACAGAGAAAGAAAAGTACGGGGACAATGGGAGGACGCGTTAGTTTACGTGGAAAACTCCTTAATCTGACGAGGGGTGAAAAACTACGGCAGCGGACGAGCAGTCCGAGAAATCTCACTATAGTGATGGAAAGGAACAAAGGAAGCTTGGGGAAGGCATTCGCTTTCTCAGGTATTATAAATGTAAAGAAATGATTTCTCTCATCTCCCATTTCTCTTTGCCTTAGTTTTTCTCTCGAGAATTCTTGCTTGAGTGTGAGTAGATCGATTCAGAATCAGGATCCTTTCTCAGTGTCATGGCTGCCTGCCACCATTGCCACTACTGTAGGAGTGGCTGTGATAGGGACACCTGTCGCGATTTGCGAACACGGTGCTCAGAGACGCATGACCTGCAGGTCTTTGGCGCGTCAGTCGTTGGTCGCTCGGCAGATGCGCCGTCTGAAGTCATCCCAGTCAGATCACCATTTATTTTGGCTTTTTCGGTCGGTCCTCGCCTTTAATGGGCCATAAGCGCCCTCTCTGAGTTCTGTTGTCTTTGTCGTTTAACCCTAATTCTTCAGGTGCTCGGAAATGAGCTAGTCAGTTGGGCCTGATTTGATTTGTGGACCTCTTGGGCCTGCGATTGCCATCTAGGCCTTGTATTTCAGGACCCATCAAGATATTATGTTAAAAATATTTGAATAATCTTCTAATAATACCTGAAAGATATTACAAAGTTGAAGAAAAAAGCAAAATTGCAGTATTATAATATAATATCACAAATTAGATTAAAATAGTAGTGAAGTGATATTCGGAAAAAAAAAAAGAAGAAAATTATAATACTATTGAGTATTGTACGTTCGAGATATATCATCTCAATGGTCTTACCAACATAATATGATCCTTCACTACATGTGGCTATTAATCTTTCTCGTCAACGTCCTTCGTAGACCAGCCTAGCCAACCACTTGAAAGGGGACCAGTTATGTTGATCTCAATTTTAAGCTTATTATTTATTATTTTAATTATAGTTTTATTTTTTTTATTTCGTCAAGTGTTTTAATTTTAATTTTATAATGCAAAATTTTAATAGTTAAAATTGTAAGAAAATTTTAAATGTGGGACGACTACAAGTCAAAATGCCTATAAAAGCTGCACACGAGCTCTCTCTCCCTGCGTCCGTGAAACCTGAAACGGTTGACGGAAGGAAGAGAGAGCGCGCGATAGAAAATAAATCAGGAGGAGAGGGTAATGGGTATAGTGGAAGAAGCTCACAATGTCAGAGTGTTGGGATCTGGTGAGCAGATCATTGTGCTAGTCCATGGCTTCGGCACCGATCAATCGGTGTGGAAACACCTCGTGCCGCATCTCGTCGGTTCGTACCGAGTCGTACTCTACGATAATATTGGGGCCGGCACCACGAACCCTGAGTACTTCGATTTCCAAAGGTATTCCACTCTGGAAGGATACGCGTACGATTTGCTGGCCATATTGGAAGAGTTGCAGATTGATTCGTGTATTTTCGTCGGACACTCGGTTTCCGCCGTCGTCGGTGCACTTGCCTCCATCACTCGTCCCGACCTCTTCTCTAAAATTATTATGATCTCCGCATCTCCTAGGTAAGCTGTGATCTACTCTTTACAGTAGACATCGTACCTTTTTTTTTATTTCGTTTTGACACTCAGAAAGAGGGAGCCTAATTGAGGAACTGAAATGAAAATAGCTTGAAAGTTGCCGTTCTTTCTATTTTTCTTCCTAATTTGTACTTCAGAGAATTGAAGGAAAACGGAAATTTTAGAGGAAAATATGATGTAGATACAATTAGCTCTAAGGAAATAATTTTGGCACCTTTCCGTCAATTACTTCAGTTACGCCATGTTTGTTATGCCGGTTGTTAATTAACTAAGTTTAAAATATTAATTTACAAATTTAAATAATTGATCGATGCCGATAATAACCTCTAATACGTAAAAAAGATGGATGCCAAACATATGTAATCGTGATTTCCCATTATGATAGTATCAATTTATTGATACAAAAATTTAGGAATTCCGCTTGATTATGAATTTTTTTTTGCTGATTAATTTGCAGGTATTTGAACGATGTTGATTACTTCGGAGGATTCGAGCAAGAAGCACTAGACAAACTGTTCGAAGCCATGCAGTCGAATTACAAGGCCTGGTGCTCCGGGTTCGCACCGCTAGCCGTGGGCGGAGACATGGACTCCGTGGCGGTCCAAGAGTTCAGCCGCACCCTCTTCAACATGCGGCCGGACATCGCGCTGAACGTGTCGCAGACCATATTCCAAAGCGATGTCAGGCACATCCTCGGTCTCGTGACGGTCCCGTGCCACATCTTACAAAGCATGAAGGATTTGGCCGTCCCGGTGGTGGTGGCCGAATACCTCCATCAAAACCTCGGTGGCAAGTCTGTTGTCGAAGTCATGTCGTCGGACGGCCATCTTCCCCAGCTGAGCTCCCCTGATGTTGTGGTCCCGGTGCTTCTCCGACATATTCGCCATGATATTGCTGTCTAATATATTGATCGAGGATTGGAGAAGTTGTTGAGTTTTGATCCTTCTCGTGTGGATAACTCAATAAATAGAAAGTATCAAAAAATTAAAATGTTTGCGTATGTGGCGAGCAACTAGAGGAGTAATCGGTGTCGGGCTGATGAGGTTGGCCGGCGTGCTAAAGAAGCCGGCCTGCAGCTGGATTTCAATAGTCACTTTCTAAAATTAGAGAGTAAAGAGTGAGAAAAAAAGGAGAAAAAAAAGAGAAAAAATAGAGAAAAGAGAGAAGGAGGTTTTCTAATTTTTGCTTTGGAGTTTCTTGCTTTGTCTTGGGTAGGTTGTTAGTACTCTGTTTTAGGGGTTTGTATAGCCAAATTTTACATGGTGAAAATTTTCGGAGTTTGTTTTGTGATTTTTTTTAATTGAAAAATATTTTCTACATTAAAAATTATTGTGTATTATTATATTTATTATACTCATAATTTGGTGACTTATGGCTAACCGGAGATTTTGATTTGTTTCGCTGGGTTGGTTGTGTGTATTCAATTTGGAATCCCCAAGAACTGACATGGGCGTAGCAGTTCACTGTGATGTAATCTTGGCTTACTCATTAGCTATGGCCGCAATGAATCAATTTTTATTGGAGAAATTCTTTTGTAAATTGTGTCGTTCTTACTAGTAAAATCATCACACGCTAGTTTGAGATATAAAGAAATTATTTATGCCTGGTTTTAGAAGAATGTTAAAAAATATTTATTTTATAAATAAAAGCATTTTATAATATTTAGTTTATATAAAATCTAACATAAAAAACACTTATTTTTTATATCATGCCATATTTTCATCTTTTTTTTTTCTTTAAATGAAGAGTATTTTTATTTTTTTCTTCACAAACAAATAAAAAACTAATTTCATAATTAATGGGTATATCAGAAATGGGCTGACCCCAAAAGTCAACGGAAGCCCAAGAAAAATGGTCAACATAAAAACAGCCTAACAGGGCCCAAAAGCCCAAAGGCGTGAAAGGCCCAAGACGGTTAACACCATTGTTGATAGTCTGGACTCCGGAAGACGGGTAACGCATGAAGACGGTCAACACTCGTGTTGACCGAAATTACTGGAGCAACAGGCTAAAACAAAAAGGCTTTTACGGGCCAGGCCCATTCAAACTCACGATCTATCAGACGGCCAATAACGGCTCTCCTGGCGATATCCACGATCTTTGCCGGTTTTCAAAACGAATATTGACAAAATTGGCGCCCTTCATATAAGGAAGGCGCCAGATTTTTTCAATCTCCTGCCAATTGGGGATTCCAACGGTAAAGAACATCAAAGGAAGGTGAGCTGTTGGCCGCTACAGAAGGAAACTACCTTACTCTGTTTAGCAACTGGCATCAATTCAAAAAGGCAGGCCAGCCAACGAAGGATACGAGGATCACTCCTTCCAAAGAAGGAGGATCGCCTGCTCAACCATAAGTAAGCCCTGAAACTCTCGTTCCAGGCATGCTCACTGTTACCTACGTTCTCTGCTATTGATGCTCTCAATTACCCAGACTTTCTGTGACAAACTCTGTCAATTGCTAACGTTTTCTGCTGCACAATCAGATACTCAAGCAACCTAAAAAACCTAAGGCATACAAGTGCGCCTCTCACGACCGTTTACTGCCTTCCCACCTTCCAAATTCAAGAGGATAGTTTTGTCTCTCTTTCATCTGAAAAACACACACACTCTCTTTCTTTCTCAATTTTCAGTTTCAATAACCTTCTTATCTTTCGAAGACAGTTTACTAACTTGAGCGTCGGAGTATTTTTGGTGGGACAACTTCCCACTGACACGCTGACCTCCTATTCTGTTTAGTGGTGTGCAGGATTCAACTCAGGGAACGGAGCCGGAACTAGGACAAGCGGATCATTCCAAACTGTTTAAAATTCGGATTCCAGGACGCATCAATAATAAATATATTTTTTCCTCTATAATTTTTCATCAACTTCCAAACAGAAAAAAACATTTTTTTAATTTTCTTTTTATTCTTTTTATTATTAACTTATTTTGTTCTAACATTCTTAAAACCAAACCTAGCATGACAAAATAACATAATTTTTCATCGCTAATAAATATTCTTTTGTACAATATTGCATCCCACCAAACATATACTTGAAATAATACTATATATATATATATATATATATATATATATGTTGCATTCTGATTCCACGGGTCAGAGAGATGCAGAGGTGCGTCCCGTTCGATCCGTGGTTTCCAAGCAACACATGTGAATGGAGTGTTGGACACGAGATGAAGATTGAGACCGGATGTTTTACGTGGAAAACCTCCTCTGGAATGGGGAGGAAAAACCACGAGCCTCAGGGCCTGGAAAGAGCTTCACTATATGGGTTGGAGATTTTACAAAGTACAGTTGTGAGGGTTAATCCATTCCCTGTCTCACGTTTTGTGTTTCTCTCCTAAGGAAGCTATGCTCGCTGGGAGTCTTTTTACTCTTCTTTGAGGAGTTGAGTGTGGAGAGAGAGAGTCCGGCCGTAATCTGGGACGGAGAGAGTTGTAGAGTCAGGAATGCTCCCTTTTTGAAAGGGGCCTTGCTGTGTATTTATAGTGGAAACCGGGCCGTTATGGAGTAGACATGTGGCGTCCATCCGGCGGTTGAGGAGCTGGTCCACTGGCTTCCTTTAATGCAGCTGGCGTGTGGGGAGTGGCATGCGGACGGCGCCGCTGCAGCATCTGAGTGTGTCAGGTGTACAGGATCTGGATATCAGCCTTGATTTGACTAGGCGTGCCCTGTTGAGACGGGCGATGGAAGTTGCGAGCTTTCTTGAAGCCGTAGTAGGCTAGCTAGCATTCCCGGCCATGAACGGGCGGTTCTCGTCCAGCTATGATTTTCCTCGTGGGCTAGTGGACTCGTGAGATAAAGCAGCTCTTGCGTGGCTTTCTGGGAAAAGTCCGAGTGTTTCTTCCTGGCCGCTCGGGCAGTTACGAAACTTCTTCGGCTCTCGGCCCTTGGGCTTCATATTTGGGCCGTGCTTTTATGGGCCTTCATACTAGGGCCCAACATAGCCCCCCATGCCAAAGGACCCGAAGTTCTCGGTCGTTTGGCATAAAGTCGTCAGCCTACTAGAGGTGTCGGTCGTCCGAGAGCGCGTGTCCTGGGGACGAGCACTGCGTTGACCTTGACGGGAGGTTGTCCTCGGACCTCTTCTGGGCCGCCGTTTCACTTTCCTGTTGGAGCATTAAATGCCGTATCCTGCTGATGTGACATGCTATCAGGCGCCTTGGGAAGGAGAGATCACCAGACTTCTGGGGCGAATGTCCTGTCGACGCGTGACAAGGGTAATGAGTACGTCTTTTCCGTACTCTAGGGTTTATTTAAACGTCCCATTGCCCTGATTTTTCATCTTCGTGCCTGTTTTTGGTCTTCTTCTTCGTTCGAGCTTCGTCTTCTCTTTTGCTATTTGGTTTTCATGGCGCCTGGGATGAGAGACATTGCTTCCACGGTGACGCTTGACAAGCTCACGGAGATCCGAGCTCAGTATCAGATTCCTGAGTCTACGACCATGATGATCCCGGAGCCGCACGATAGGGCACTGTACCCTCCGGATGGCTTCATCACCGTTTATGAGGCCCACCTCAAAGGCGGGCTACGGTTTTCCGTTTCGGTGGAGCTCTATGACATTATGAGGGCGCTCGGCGTGCCTCTTGCCAGGCTTCAGCCGAACGCGATGAGGTATCTGGTGTCATTGTGTGTCTTCTTTCGGTGCCATGAGAAGCTTTTGAATGCTCTCACGGTCAAGGTGATGTTCCGCTTCACGCAGAACCTTGACTGGATTGTAATGACTCATCGTCCGAAATTTTCTTCGCTATGTGGTGGCAACCCGGATTCCACGAGGCGGTGGAAGGACAAGTTCTTCTTTCTTGGTGTCTACGAGCACTGGGCCATCCCCACTACGTGGGGAAAGGTGGCAAGCCAGTACTGCTCTGACCCTTCGAGGGAGGATCGGAAGGAAGTGAGAGCGTACACAGACTTGGTGCTGTTCAATCTGTGGACCTTCCACTTGAACAATCGCAACATCTGGCTGGCCGCTGACAAATTTAGGGAAGCCAAGTGGGGACCGCGGGATGAGGCTCCTGGCCCGGCACCTCTCGTAATGGCCAAGGAGAGACCGAGGATTGGGGGACCCACGACCGAATGCTCCTCGAGTGACGATGAGGATTTTGATATTGAGGGCGTGAGCGATGATGATGTGGCTGCTTCTCTGCTCACGAGGTCGGGGGCTGGTTCTATTCCCGAGTCCTCGAAGCCTGGGGGTCTCGCCTTCACTTCCACTGCTAATATTTCGTCCGAGCCCTCAGGAGGTGTTACGCGGAATAGAGAGCTTCCTGAGACCCAGACCTCTTGTGATGATGATGATGATGACGATATTCCTCTGATCAAGAGGGTGAGGACTGAAGCCTCTCTTCCGGGGCCCTCGGGATCTGGCGGTCTCGCCTTCACTTCCACTGCTGATCTCCCTACTACACCCGCGGAGATTCTTGCTCAGAGCGCGCGGTCCTCGGACATCCAGCCCCCCAGTTATGATTTTATTCCCGACGCTCCCGTTGCTTTGCCAGGTGACGTCTCGGGCAGGATTGATCACCCTCCCGAGGACATAGGAGGCGGGAGTGCCGTGAGGGACTTGAGAGGGGAGTGTCGGCTGAAATGATCCGAGAGATGGTGGAGGTTGTGGATTTAAGTGTTGACGAGTTCGCGCCTTCTGATCCTTCTGAGCGCCCTGTTGTGGTTGAGGCCGAGCGGTTGCCCGAGCTTCTTAGGGGTGCTGATTTCGAGGCAGACTTTCCAGCGGCTTTTGTAGCTGACGAGTTTGTATCAGAGGCGGCGCCTACGGGGCTTAGGAGCGAGCCGCAAGAGTCCGAGTCCCACGTGGAGTGCGTCATAGGGGACGACCCTCTTGTTTCTAAGGTAGCCTGTCGCTTCCTTTCTTCTCTTGCTTTTCATCGTTCATGCCTTGATGAACTTTTAAATGTCATGACTCGAGCTTGATAGCCGGCCTTAACGGTCTAGTGGTAGTGATCGCTCAGTCCCTGGAAGTGAGGTGAGGTCCGGAGCTAGGCCGAGCAAAGGAGAAGATTGCTTCTCCGGAGGCTACCTCAAGGATCTCGGGCTTAGGCGGAGCCTCCTTCAGACGGATCCTTCGCTAGGAGGAGAGGTTGAGGACGCCCGTGTAGAAGAGATGGCTTGTCTTCGGCAAGTTCCGAGATGGTGGCTCGAGTGGCCGCCCGCGGTTCCCGGGCCGCCCTCGATGAATGACGTCCCAGTGCATCCGCACTGTGGATATTGTCCGCTTTGTTGGGGAACTTACGGCGGCCCCAAGCAACACGCAACCCGCACGGTTTTGTTCCGAAGACGGACCCAAAATGCGTCGTCTAGAAGAGGTATCCACGCCCTTTATAAGGCACGCCGCTCACCTCCCCATTGAGATACCATCTATAACGGCGCATCCGTGAGGATATTGTCCGCTTGGGCCGGGAAGATGAGGCTCTGTTTATTCTGCAGGGCCCGGCCCGCCCCAAAACGCGTCCTCAAGGGGAGAGGTATCCACACCCTTATAATAAGGCACGCGTTCACCTCTCCATCCGATTGGGCATGTCGGGCGCCGGTGAGGCCTTTCCTCGGCCCTCTCGCCGATAGTGAACCTCCTACGCCCGAGAGGATTCGGTGGAGCAGACGGATCTTGGAGCCCACGGGGCTCGTAGAGAGAGGTGGAGACCGAGCGGCACTCCCTTGACATGCCGCCTCCTTTTTCTTTATTTTGTTTTTTTGTTTTGTCATTGTGTGTAAAATCATTTATTTGTAATAAGAGGCTTTTAAAGCTTTGGAGGACTTGTCTTTTCTGCGCCTACTCCCCTTCGAGGCGTTTGTCCCTTTTTGGACTTGGGCTTGCATCGAGGACTTCAGCTCTTACCCTTTTTGGATATTTCACGGCCAGTTGAGTTTGGGTTGGGGAACTTGGGACCGCTCGACAGAATTTTTGTTATGACCTCAAGGGTCCCAGCCTCCGAGTTTTTGAGCAGGACTCAAGGGCCCGGCCCTAGGACCGCCAATGGACAACGGTTCTTCCGAAGTGACCCGTTTTGTTTTGTTGAATACACCGTGAGTTCTTGATTGTTTGTCGTGGCGGGAAGTGGTCGTGGAGAGATATGGAAACGCTTCGTTGTAAGGTTAACAAATGCACGCGTTTATTAATGCATGGCCTTCCATTTTTCTCTCTTTTCCCTTTTTTTTTTTGTCCCCCCTTGAAGGTCATGGAAGGAAGTGGTTCACCTCCCCATCCTCGATGTAGGACCCTATTCCCATTGGTACGGCCCAACGCCCTGGGCCATCTTAGAACTTTAATTTGCCTCGTTCGAGCCGCATGCCGGATGGTCCATGAGGCCCCTTCTCCTTTCTTCCTGTCGTCCTTTGGCTCACTGGGAGTTGCTTCTGGCCGGCCTTGGGTCCAAAGACAGTCTTCCGAGCCTCTCGAGCCCCCTCCGATGGGGCCGGACTCATGGATTTCTTTTTTGAGGAGGTAACCCTCAACTCGGGGAACACAGGCCCCCGGAGTTTGCTTTGAGCGTAGGCTCCTAGAGTGTTCGCCCGTCTTCTGCCGGGAGGCCCATGCGGCTCTTGTGAGATCCATGCGCGGCCACGCACGCCGACGTCCTCGAGGAGACATTCGTCGTGGCGCTCTTCTCCCAGGTGGGCGTGTATCAACATCCTTGGGTCGTTGCTTGTTGTTTATAGTCGCGAGTTTTTAACAGACGGCGCAATGTTGCGTTCCGATTCACGGGTTAGAGAGATGCTCCGATCCGTGGTTTCCAAGCAACACAAGTGAATAGGACGAGATGAAGATTGAGACCGGATATTTACGTGGAAAATGGAATGGGAGGAAAAACCTTGAGGCGGGGCCTGAAAAGAGCTTCGCACTATATGGGTTGGAGATTTTAGGCCTTTTCCGTTTTGTATTTCTCTCTCCTAAGGAAGCTATGCTCACGGGAGTCTTTTACTCCTTTGATGAGTTGAGTGTGGAGAGAGAGAGTTCCTCTGGGGCGGAGAGAGTTGTAGAGGGCCTTGCTGTGTATTTATAGTGAAAACGGGCCGTTATGGAGAATAGTGAACCTCGTGTGGGGAGTGGCTGCGGACGGCGCCCTGCAAAGACTGGAGGCGATGTTTAGGCGGTGGGCGAGAGTTGCGGGATCTTCGGCAGCCCATGAACGGGGGCTCGTGCATTTGGTGGACTCGAGAGATGAACTGACTCTTGCGTGGAGTGGAAAAGACCGAGGCGGCACTCCCTTGACATGCTGCCTCAACAATATTTTTCTTTATTTTAATTTTGTCAATCTATTTGTATTATTCGCAAGATGTATCAATATATTTATACTAGAATTATCATTTTTAGTGTGGATAGAGAGATAATAGAGTGATTAAAAAATAAATTAAGATAAAATTTATATTTATTTTTAACAATTTTAATATAAATTAATATATTACTAGACATATAAATAGTATTTTTTATACAGCTAATGATTTTCAAACTAATATGAAACCTGTTCAAGTAGATCTAGGAGTCGGTAAGTTAAGTTTTTTAATTAATCTGGATAAAAATACATCTCTTTCAAAAAACAATGAATATGAAACACAGCTTAGAAACCAATGTTTAATCAAAACAATAAACACAATGAAATCCACTAGCCCGCCTCTACCACCCCCCTCCACCAGCCGTTACCATCGACCACCACCGCGCAACAACAGAAACAACTTCCCAGATTATCAAAAACTTATTTCCAGATAAAATTGTTGTACACTTTATGAATTAAATAATATAATAGCTATTCACATCTTATTTCACTTATGTCAGATTTCAATTCTAATAACCAAACACAAGTTTAGAACAGAGAATAATAAACAGGAAGCAATAGCAGCCATTTCAGGAGAAAAAAGAGAGAGAGACATTCAAATATGGCATCAGACCAAGCAGCAGCAACTCATACAATCACTAAGGTATGATATTCAATATGAAAGTATTCATATACATCATTCTCATCCATCGAGATCCAGCGACTAAAAAAATGTAGGGTGATCAGCCCTGAGATCTCGAGAAACCCAACCCGCTCTCTTCCTCCAAATATTTATCACATAGTGTAATTCTCTTGTTATAGGGGTCCTATGCATGAAATCGGGTTAAATCACGAATGTCGAATATCTCTAAGGCACAGAAACCAGAGCAACTTATATGGTGAGCATAAAACTCTGAATTCTACAAGCAGCTTTGGAGAGCCAAGACCTATAGGGCATTTACCCTTACATTAAAAAAATGTTATTTTTGTAGTTTAAACCTGTTATTGGTCACATACAGCAGATGCTTTATTCATGTACATCTTTGCTCAACTGGGAAATATTTACTGAAAATATCAAACGGGAAATGATTACAAAATCATTAATAGCAACAAATCCACAGTTTCACCAAAATCAAGGAACATGAGAATAGGACATCAAAGTCTTAAAGAATTGCAGGCGGGAGGTATCAATGAAAAATCGTGACTAAGAAGAAATTTAAGCAAATGAACACAAAAAATGACGCTCACAGGTTTTAAGAATGACTTCCTTCCTCTCATTACTGCTGTTATAATGACTTTTGTTGGGTGAATCAGAAAAGAAATTTGACATTCTGAAAATCCATCCCCCCCTTTAGAAAATTTATTTACAAAGCAAAAATAAAAGAAAAAGCAATCTAAAAACTCAGCTCGAGCAATCTACTTGATTCTCCAAATCCCAACGAGCATCCGCTATACTTAATCCCAAAATCAGTGCAATCAAAATCCTAAAGCTGCCCCCTTGACGTTGTTCATTCAACTCGAAGGGTCCAATCTAGTGGACATTATAATTGGATAAGTGAGAAGTAAGAAGAAATAGCTCCATTTTTTGGCTGATACAATAAAATATTATATTATATTTTCCAATCAAATATCATGCAAAACTTTACCCAAGGAGATATATTGAGCAAACAGATTCAACCTCATGCAAAGCTCAGTTACCAAGCTTTCCAATAGCATGAACTGGCCCTGATGCACCGGTGGATCTCAACTTTTGGTCTGAAAACCAGACCAAGCTTTCCTCATCACAAAAGAATGACCATTTATTCACCTCTAAAAAGCAAAAAGGCCAAGCATCACATCACCGGTGCTTCACTATGAAGAAGTGACCACTAATTAAGTATTATTTTCTCACAAAATAAGACGCTTATGAGCACCTTTATCTTTATTTTTGAATATCTATAAAAGGAATATTTTATCACAAATTTTTTCACGTAAAAATGTAGGCAGCACTAATGTGGACTTCTGTCTTCTATACCGCCCTCCAAGGATGAGTCACATGTTGGGTGTTTTGAGTCACTTCTTTGTGAATCCTATATTTATTGAATATGTTATCCGATGGCTCACTCAATATTTATGAGAGAATTTGTTCAAGTAAAGGATTTTAATGGTATAAAAGATCAACAAGTGATAGGTGCATGTGTTTAAATTGGATAGTATAGGGGCGTTTGAAAAACACTTGTGTATAAAAAATAGAAGATTTCACACTTGATACTTTCCTAATGGGCACACATGCGGGGGTTAACAAAAGGGCTTACACCTTATGCACGCCTCATGAGCACACGTGCATCATTGCAGTTATAAATACACATGATCTTATTTTAGGGTTAGTTTTGACAGCCATTTGAACACAAGAGGCGACAACTCAATGAGAGAGAGAAAGAAAAAAAGAGAAGAAGATGAAGATTTTGGTATCCGTTTGAGGTTCAATTCATTTTTTATCATTTGCTAAATTTGGATATATTATTATAACTTTGGTTGCAAGACATACTACTAATTGGTAATTTATTTTCTCATTATATTTTCTTTTATTCGGATATTGAGTGTATTGGGTTTAATATAAACTGATTTTTTACATGTGTAGTAATTGTGAAAGGGCCCACTTCAAGGAAGGTATTTCTAACTGGATCTCTAATTTTAGTTGAGATATTTCAGACGTAAAATCTTTAAATTTTTTCTTAATTGAAAAAATTTTTTATGCCAATTTACTTGTGCAACTTGTATACTTAGTTGTTTTGTTATTTACTAATCCTCATGTTCTATTGGAAGAGAATAGTGGCTTAAGGTGTTGAGAGATTCAAATTCCACATGTTGATCCCAACATCGAATACTCGCACATACACCATGTTAGCGCAAAACAGAAGGCACAGTGACTGATCGGACAAAATACTTGGATAGCAATATAGCAGAGCTCTCGGACGGACGACCAAAATAGAGATAGAAAAATGAGAGAAACATATACAAGCTTTTTAATGTGGAAAGACCCTTATTCAACCAAGGGAAAAACCAAAGAATTTATCACATACACAAAGCCCAAATAAAAAAACAAACAATCATGTTGTATATCACTCAATCTCTCTCTAAAAAGATCTCCTCTATCTTTACAACAAAACATCTCAATGCTCACTCCAAGATTGCTCTCCAAGACACATAAGACAAGTTGCACAAGCCTTTATATATGGGGGTAAGGCCTACTAGGGCTCAATCTAGTATCCGCATGAGGCCTCCGTCACGGCAGCGTTTTTTGGTGGGAAGTTGCGGCGCGCATTAGAATGGGTCAACCGTCCACCTATCCCAGCAGCTGCTCTTAGTTTTTCTCATGCCTCCGCCTACTTTTAGATTCATGGCGCTTCTAAAGAAGTTCTGTTCACATGCAGCTTCTGACCTACTAAATAAAGTCCGCGTCCTTTTCCTCCTTTGAGTCCGCGGACAAGAAATACCACGAGGGAGTGACCCCAACATACCAAACTCCTTAATCGAGACAGGCTTCAAATCATCCCACTTTGGCAAAGTTCCAGAAAACCCAGTCTTCTTCCAAACTCACAATGCCACTAGTCCAAGATATCAGATTATCTGTCACTCTCAAACAATCTTTCAGAAAAAACGGCTAGCGATGCAGTGAGGCGACGACGAGGTCCTTATCTGCACCGACTTCTCGGTGCCTTAAAACCTCGAAGCAAATCCACACCCTAACGAAGTCGTCGCCATTTTCACTCTGCTTCAGCAATTTTTGCCTGCTGGATTAAGCGCTTCTGCCTGCGCTCAGACAACGTCGAATCTGTCTGCTACTACTAGTTTCGATCGGCAGATTGTAATTGCCAATCGGGGGCTTAGCTTAACCGGACTGGCACTGCGCGTTTATGACCGTTGATCCTTTCGACGACGATCGTTCAAAGTTAATTGGGCTTACCGATGTACCTTTGTAAAAGCCCAACTTTAGGATTTAAATGTTACGCCCATATTTTTTTTTTCCTTTGAAAAAAGTCATTCTAATCAACTAGACGCACTTCACGTGAGCGGTAAGTTAATAAATCTTTAGTTAGACGAAATAATACATTTTTTTAAAAAATTAAATAATATGATAAAAAATAATTTAAAATTATTTATGTTGCATTCTGGAATTTCGGCCACCGTACGAACGAAGATTCAAATCACTCTTCGGATCTTCTGGCTACATTTGGACGAAACCCGTGCAACACATAAATAATATGGTTATCTTTTTAGGTTAATGAACGTAATTTGGGAGGCAGAGAGAGAGAAGAAGGAGCGATGACATGCGACATTTTACGTGAAAAGCTCTCTCTTGATTGAGAGAAAAAAATCACGGGATTCTGGATCCAAAAAAAAATTTACTATCTTTGAGGTGATTACAAGTTATCCAAGTTTACAAAGGGGAGTAACTTAGAACAGAAAGTGAGAAGTGTTTTGCTTCCTCCGTCCTTATTCTCTTTCTCGTTAGTAGAGCAAACACAAACTTAGAATACTTCCCAAAGGTTTCTACCAAAAGCTCCCCAAAAAGAAAAGGGTTCTTTCGTTTGGTGTATAAGGAAGCATATAGTAGTTGAGGCTTCCTATGTGGAACAACCACGTGGAGGTGGCGTGTGCAGTGATAACTTACGACAAATTCTGCAAATCCCTTCTACCGTGTTAGAGAGGTTGCGTGTATGCGGGCCTGTTTAGTGAGACATTACATCACGTGTGCGCTGAAAGCCGTCATTCTCTATACAAGTTGTGTGTTGCAGAAATTACGCATGCCCTGTAAAAAGCTGACCTTGAGCTGGGCGCTCGGTATCCAGGCCTCCTTTCCGCGTTTCATGCCGTTGGAGTTTTCTTTGGAGGGCCAAAGGCCTCGACGTTTATTCCACGAACGTTTTGGTAGTAAATGTACTCGGGCTTCAATTGAAGGCTTAGTCAGCGAGGAATCTTCGGGCGTTCAGAGTCATATCCTCTATTTTATGTCAGAAACCATGTGGCCTCTTCTGATATTCTCGAGTCTCCTAAAGAAGCGGCACTTGGATTCTTTCAGACGCGGCCCAAATCCTCGGGCCTTTAAAGTCAATTTAACATCTCGGATCAAATCATCTCCTTGGGCTTCTTGGGACGCGGACCGTTGTTCTTGGGCCTCTTGGGTTAATTTAGGCCATTGGCCAAATCAGTCTCACGGATCTCTTGGGATGTGGGACCGAATCTTTGGGCCTTTAGGGTCAATTTAGTTTAGGATTAAATCACCTCTGGGCTCATGAGGATCATGGGGCCTTTAAATTGCATAGATTATCGAGACCTATCAATTTATATTATTAAAAATGTAATACTAAATAAAAAATTATTAAAATAAATTTATATAGTTAACTATATATTTTGATATATAAATGTTTGTTCTTATTGTTCGTAATAGTCATAATAATTCAACAAGGTGTCCATTTTTATGACAAATTGACATATTATGGCAGTTATTTTTTTTCTAGACAATTGATATATTATGACACTGTACATTTTGGCATGCATGTTAACTTTACTCTTGTTTGTGATATTTAAAAACTTATGTCTACATTTATAAAATTTATTAAAAAATATTAAAACTTTTAAATATTTGACCTTATATGTTTTGTTTCCATACAAGTATTTTAACGAGAAATTTTACTTTAAATTATAAAGATTATTTATTTTTTAAAATTAAGCTTTTAATTATTATTTATAATAAAGTTTTTTTATTTTGACCAAATAGTAAATATTATAGAGAATTGATAAAATATATTTTGACATTTCTTAGCATATTATTATTCTTAAGTGAAAATCATTATCAAAGAATCACAAATTCGAAAAATGGAATTTAATTCTGTCTATAGAAAATAAAATATAATTGACTCACTTGCATGTATTGAATAGTGACGATTGATTCGAGCTATCAAAAAATTACGTAGCCTAATATTCGATACTTAATATTTATTTGTATGGTTATCACAAATTATTAGTTCTAATATAATTAATTGTTTTGATTGATTTATGATATTTTCAGTATTTTTACATTTTATTATTATTATCTATCCTCCTATTTTGTTTGATTATGTATATACTTTATTGAACATTAATCACATTATTGTCAAATTTTCATAATCTTTTAGATTAATAAGTATGAATCTTTTATAAAATTTTAGATTAGATTAGATTAGATTTTTTATTGCATTAGATTATTATGATCTAAATGTGTTATTCCAAAATGTAAACTTTTAAGCAAGATATTTGGAGATTATATAATTGTTGTATTAACATGTTTTGGGGCCAATAAGCCCCATTTGTAAAGCTATTTTTAATGCTTTTGATCATGATTTTGTTGCGTGACTTGTGATGGTTATTTTTTCTCATGTGTAAAATGAGTATTAAGCAGCTGTATTGACCTTAGAGTTAAGTTAAAAGAGTTTGGTTAGTCTTGAAATTTTATAGATTATATTAGAATTGTATAACGATATTTACTTTAGGAAGTTTCATCCAGGTATGTTTGGTTATATTCCATTTATGCCATTATTTTTATATGATTTAGAATTGAGGATGTGACATTATGCCTTAACCTA
The DNA here is from genome assembly GCA_033239525.1 of Nepenthes gracilis. NCBI lineage: Eukaryota > Viridiplantae > Streptophyta > Magnoliopsida > Caryophyllales > Nepenthaceae > Nepenthes > Nepenthes gracilis. The sequence goes on from BSYO01000006.1 coordinate 18,141,099, forward strand.
TTATTGACCACTAACTGATGATGTCTTGAGTTGCCACCATTGGTTATTGGACTGCATGCCGGTTGCCATCGATTACTAGATGACACAATGGCCATTGAAGGTCAAGAATGGGGGTGCTGCGATACTGTACGGACGCTATAGTCCCTCCGACTCCTGCGGTGCCGTTGGATTTGAGATCCAATGGCTAATGTTTTTTAATTTTAAAAAATAAAAATTATTTTTTTTATTTTTATTGTTTATTAAAGAAAAAATGTGAGTCGTTGAATTTGAGATCCAACAACGTCGCAGGTGCCACAGGGGCTATGACATTTGTATAATATTGCAGCCTCCCACTTTTTTTGATGGTCTTTAGCTGATATGTGAAGCTTCAATCTTCCACCATCAATCATTGCCCCATCAATATATTTCTAATCTTATTACCGGTTATCCGGGGATAATACATCTAGCGATCATTATCATGGCCGACTAGCACACCTTGTCCCATGACTGAAGTCCCTGCCTTGAATTTCGATCAAAATTTTTTTTTTATGATAAATATTTTTTTTAAAAATATAAAAAAAAGATTTTTCATACAAAAATTATTTTACACTTGATAAATATTTTTCAAAAAATAAATAAAATATTAAAATCAGTTGTAGGAGACACAGATCGTATCCTAATGCCTTTAATTTCTGTTTACATGAAACCTCACTCACACGGCAGTAATTGAGACAATTATCTAAGAACAAATTCCACATCTTTAGATTTATTATTATTATTAAGTGCTCATTATTATTATAGGATAAATATTTAGAGATTATCTTTGGGAGTTTGAGTGCCTTTAAATTACATGATAGCAATTTATTTATTTATTTATGTATTATTTTATTAATATATATAAATAATTAAAACACCACATAAAATATAATAATTAAAAAAAATCAAAAAATAACTTTATTAAAAATCCCGTAGTATACCCAATTTTTAACCTCTGTCATCTTCCAATTTCCATTGTATGGATGTGCCTGTCATGTTTAGAAAGCATAAAATTCCTATCACATACAAAGAACATAATATCAAGTAAAAACAATACGACTGTCATAAATATTGTGAGGATATTTGAAAAATGCTTATGATTAATATAATGTCTATCAATTTACTTAGTATAAATAAATAGATTAGATATTATATTATCATATATTATTAAAAATAAATAAATAAATAAATAAATAAATAAATAAGAAGAAGCACTAAAGAAGTAGGGATGGCAATTCGGCCCCCCTTGTGGTACATCGCTTTACTCTGGCCCGGTTAACTTTAAAAAGTCCGGTTTCATTAATTTCAGTATAGCTTTTGAGAAATATCAAAATTAAAATTTTTTGTTGCAATACAGCTTTAGTATCTATTCACTCACTCTGAAAATTTACTTTAAAATTGTCTTAAAATTGTGCAAATGTACCCTAAAATTAATAATTTTGTTCCTCTCAAGTCACCATAAAATACAAAAAAAAAAAAAAATTCTGAAATCTCAGTCAATATTCAATGTTATTTTTTTATTTTAAATTTTAACAATAAATTTTAATTTTATACTTTCAATATCAGATTTTTTATCTTTCCATTTCAAAATTTAAGGCTATCAGGGTGGAGCAGGATTCGACCACTATAGGGAGTGTGAGTAAAATTTCTATCCTGTCAAAGATTGTGACAAAGTTGGAACAAAAATTAGCAACTAAGGGTAGGAGTTAAAATTATATAAAATTTGATTGGCACGTCAGTAATGGGTTAGCTCAAGAAGGAGAACGACTCAGATCCATAACGTCCCATTTGGGCCTGGATGGTCAATGTCCACCGTTGCGTTGACCGGATGAAAGGTTAAGTGAGCCAGGAGGAGCACAATAGCAGGACAGACGACTTACTCTTGAGATGGTCAACGCTTCCGTTGACCAGAAGTAGGACCAGTTGACCGTCTGAGAGCCAGGCCTCAAGTAGGCTAAGCCCAATTTGGCCCATGCGACCGTCATCGACCAGCAACGATCTCCTCCCCTAATTTTGCGCTCTTCACAAAAGGCAATATCAATTGTAATGATCATCAGCAAATTTAATGCACATCCCAAAAGGAAGGTACTAGAATCCTTTCCCTATTTGCTGGAAATCCTAGCAGTTATAGAACGTAGAAGGAAAGCAATCAATCCAACGACCGTTACTGCCATAAAAGCTCCACGCCAGAAAAGGCAACGATCCGAATAGAATGCGGGAATCAAACCCTTATGTACAAAGAAGACATCGCAATCCAACTGCTATAAAAGGCCATATAGTCCCCACTCCAAGGCACACTCTTATTCGCCCACGAAAAGGCTCTCTACTGTAAAACTCACACGCTTTTAGAATACGAATGCTCTTTCTTTCTGCCACTATGTTCTCAGTGAACATAGTGCGCAGAGCCAACGCTCATCACGAGCCACCAAAGCCTCTTTCAACAAGAGCACTTTTCCATCACAAACACTCTCTACATTTTCTTTGCATTCTTTCTGACTTGAACGTCGGAGTTTTTTGGTGGGACAATCTATCATCGATACTTGACCTCTTGTTTGTAGTTGTGGTGTATAGGATTTAGATTCGGTGGACCGAGCCGGACTCAGACGATCGACTTGACTCGAACCTGTTCGAAACTTGAATTCTGGACACATCATTGACACTGTCTGTAGGAAGCTTACAAAAAGCCAATCACTTTTCTCTACAGTCTCTCTCAGTCTCACCTTCCATCAGTTAGAATGATGAACACCAGAGTATAAGCTAGCGGTCCCGATAGGGATACGACTACACCCGATCGGGATCACTCTGCTAGTAACTTGGTCAACAGGGTGGTCAACGGAGTGCTTGCTCAATTTTTCCAAAACCTAGCGGAATAGATGAGCAACATGAATCAAACGCTTCAGATGCTCTGGACCTACCAATAAAATATGCAGTAGGGGGTACCGCTTGTAGCAGTCCCTACTTCGGCCTCCACGAGAGGAGTCCAGAAGAAAAAGAAGCCGTCCAAGAAGACCAAAAGGCCGAGCGGCACTTAGATTTCGGAGGCCTCACACCCTCAGAGCCGTTCAAGACTTGAAGGACGTTTGGGTAGCCGGACTCTGGAGGAGAGTCTAGAATGGAGGAATCCCCGATATTCTCGGGCAGAAGCCTACACTCAGGCTTAGGAGGGAGCCACTAGGATCGTTAGATCCGTTGGTGACAGTAGCCGATTGACTACTTGCCACGTTAGAGAAAGAACGGAGTTGAGAACCTACTTCAACTCCAAAAGGACTAGTAACACCACCCACACAGATTCGTGGGCGGAGAATATCTTAAAGCGCGTGTTTAAGGATAACGAACACGCTGCAGATCTTGATAGATCTACCTTCAAGGCAGAGATATTGAACTGTCCCATGTCGGCCAAGTTTAAGATGCCAACTTTTGACTCTTACGATGGGAGCGCTGATCCCATGGATCACCTCAATTATTGTTGCACCCATCTGAGTCTACAAGGGTTGGAGGATATAGCCATGTGCCGCTGTTTTCTTCTTACGTTGAAGGGAAATGCCCACATCTGGTTCCATTGTCTCTTATCAAATTTGATCCGGAGCTTTCGAGAACTCACTGGCATATTCTTGATGCAATATGCCTCCAGTTGTCGGAAAAAGAAGCAGTCTTGGCATCTCTCCCATATCAAGTAGAAGTAGGGAGAGAATCTGCGAAAGTTCCTGGATTGGTTCATAACGGAGGCGAGAAGAATCCAGGGACTCACAAAAGAGATGAAATTTGGCAATTTTATCTCTACCTTAACGCATGGGGACATCTTTAAGCACTTGGCGCATAAGAATCAGCAGACCTTTCGAGAGGCAAAATCTATCACCAGGGCCTACGCCGTAGTGAAAAAAACCAATAAGACTAAGCGTCTCAAACGGACCAAGCAGCTTCGCTCTTTCACAACTATAAAAAAGGAAGCACAGCGGTGACGATTACTCCCACTGGAAGCAGCACAGGACCGGAGCACCAGAAGGAGAGATTACAGGCCGATCAACTTGACACCCTTGACGATCATATGCTCCAACATTCTCATGCAGATCCGTGGAGAGAAATTCCTTAATAGGCCAAAACCACTTAAGAAAGCGGAGAAAAGAAATCCGGCCAAATACTGTGATTTTCATTGATCTCCGAAACAGTCCACGAAAGACTGTAAGATGCTTCAGTGAAAAATTGAGGAGCTCATCCAGAGAGACCATCTTACCAGGTTCGTTAGGAACCCTGATTAGAGCTTTGGCACCTCAGAATGGAAGGACTTGAATCTTTTCAACCACGGAACCGGGTCACGGTTGGAGTGGTCAATATGATCACAATCCGATCGGCCCAGGCCCCAGCGGATCACAAGGAACAGTAGATTGGGCGGAAGAAGCAGCGCACAGATGACAACGCCATTAGTTTTAGTGATAATAACATGAACCATGTAATCTCCCCCCATGCATATCCTCTTATTGTATCTACACTTGTTTCGGACGGTAGCGTCGACTATCAACTGAAATTAGCCTTCATAGATTATGGAAATTCCTACAATTTGTTTTACCTTGATACGTTTTTTAAACTTGATTTTAAAAAGAGTCAATTGAAACCTGCCGAATGCCCACTCTATGGTCTTGACAACGAGCTGGTAACCATCTAAGAAACGGTCCAGTTGGAGGTTACCTTGGGAACATACCCAAGAATGGTGAGTCGTACACTCACCTTCTTGGTCGTCGACCTGCCTTCCGTATATAACGCAACAATAGGCTGCCCATGCCTAACAGCGTTCGGAACTGTAACCTCAATACTACACCTCAAGATAAAATTTTCAACAGCATGTGATATTGGTGAAGTACCGGGTGATCAATTCACAGGGAGTACATGCTACATGTCCCATATTGCTCCAAGTGGCAGCATAAAGGCAATAGGAGAGCTTGATCATCGAGATGAAACAACTTTACAACAGGTGCAGTCTGGTGAGGCGACCGATCTAATCCCACTGAACCCGGAGGACCCAAAGAGGTGCATGCAGATTGGAGGATCACTCATCGGGATATTGCACGATGAGCTGATCGCATTCTTACGACAGAATGTTGACATCTTCACATGGACTCCCGCTGATAAACTTGAAATTTCAGTCGAAATAATGGTCCATAAGTTGGGTCTCGATCCCGACCACAAGCCCATCATGTAGAAGCGAAGAAACCACTCCTTGGAGAAGCTGATCGCTATCCAGGAAGAGGTAAAGAATCTTCTGGATGCTTACTTCATCAAAGAAGTGTAATACCCAGATTGGCTCTGCAATGTCGTCCTGATAAAGAAAAGTAACAGAAAATGGCGAATGTGTGTCGACTTCACCAACGTTAACAAAGCCTACCCAAAATACAGCTTTCTCTTACTTAGGATCGACCTGTTGGTGGACTCAACATCTGGATATGAGCTGCTAAGCTTCATGGATGGGTACTCAGGTTACAACTAGATACTGATAAGTCCAAAGGACGAGGAGCACATCTCGTTCATGACGGACCAAGGCACCTACTACTATAAGGTTATGCCATTTGCTCTGAAGAATGAGGGTACCACTTATCAGAGGCTCGTAAACAAGATATTCGAGAAATAGATCGGCTGTAATATGGAGGTGTATATTGACGACATGCTCGTCAAGAGCAAGACCACCAATGATCATATTCACGATCTGGCTTAGTCCTTTAAGGTACTCCGTGCGCACCAAATGAAGTTAAATCCTTTAAAGTGCGTCTTCAGAGTGTTCTTAGGAAAGTTCTTGGGTTTTACCGTCTTTCAACGATGGATCGTGGAAAACCCGAAGAAGATCAAGACCTTTACGGACATGACTCCACCGCGGAGTGTCAAAGATGTCCAGAGGCTAACTGGACGGCTGGCAGCTTTATCCCGTTTCTTGGTCTAGTTGTCGGACAAGTATCAGCCCTTCTTCAAGGCTCTGAGGGGGACAAAAGCAAACGGGTTCTAGTGGATTGCAGAATACTAGGCGACCTTTGACAAATTGAAGTAGTACCTAACTAATCCGCCATTGTTGACGTCTTCCAAGGACGGAGAAGAGCAGTATCTCTACCTGGCAGTATTAGAGGTGGCTTTTAACTCTGTCTTCATACACTAGGATTCGACTCTCAACGGTCGGTCTACTATGTGAGCAAGACTTTGACCGGTACAGAATTGCGCTACCCATGCGTAGAAAAGTTGGCCTTGGCAGTTGTCTTCTCTGTCTAAAAATTGAGACCTTACTTCTAGGCTCACCGCGTAGTCATTCTGACTGACCAGCCTCTGAAAAGCATATTCCAGAAACCCGACATTTCTGGACGGTTGGTTAAGTGGGCTATTGAGTTGGGAGAGTTTGACATTGAATTCTGGCCTAGACAAGCCATTAAAGAGCAGGCTCTGGTTGACTTCATCGTCAAGACCACGACACAAATTCCTGATGAACAGCCTACTGAGGATGCAGGACTACACAAGGAAGAGCCAGAATAGGTTCTCAATGTAGACGGATCGTTAACGAACTTAGGCAGTGGTGCCGGAGTGGTCCTGGGGACCCCAGATGGGTTTGAGGAGAGGTACTCCCTCAAACTCGACTTCCCGACAACCAACAATGTTGCCAAGTACGAAGCCTTATTGGTCGGGCTAAGACTAGTAAGAATGCTCTGCTAGACGACTGACCATCTACAGTTACTCTGAGCTTGTCGTTAATCAGGTAAACGAGAGCTTTGAGGCGTGTAACCCTCACTTAGCTAAATACTTGGTTAAGGTGAATGACGTTATCTGGAGATTTGATAAGTTGGACTTGGTCCACGTCCTCAGAATTAAAAACTGGAAGGCCGACTAACTTACCAGGGTAGCGGCGACCGAAAACCCAAAAACATACTCGAGGGATATGTGGAAGGTTCTAAGCACTCCCAACACGGAGGAATAGGAAGCAATACAAATCTCCGACACCGAAAGCTAGATGACGCTATACCAGAGATACCTGGTGGACGGAGCACTATCAAACAACGCGGACGAAGCCAAGTAGATCAAGAAGACGGCCATTTGGTACACCATATTTGATGGACGGCTATATTGCCGTTGCTACTCGACTCCGTACCTCCGATGCTGAACTCCTGAGGAGGCAGACTATGCCTTGAGCGAAGTATACCTTGGGATCTGTGGATCTCATATCGGCGGCAAAAACCTAGCGTTCAAGATCATGTGCGACGGATATTACTAGCCGACAATGAAGAAGGACGCTCTTGACTTCGAGAAGAAGTGTGAAAATTACTAGCTTCACGGTAATCTGCACCATCAACCGCTTGCTGAGTTGAGGTCCCTTTAAGCTTCGTGGCCTTTCGCATAGTGGGGGTTTGATATTCTTAACCCATTTTTCATCATGACAAGACAAAGAAAATTCATCATCGTGGGAATCGACTACTTCACTAAGTGGGTGGAAGCCGCACCTCTTGCCAAGATCACCAAGCACAACGTTTTAGAATTCGTTCGCCAGAGTATTGTTAGCAGATTTGACGTTCCCGAGGTCATAGTGACTGATAATAGAACCCAATTATCTTAAAAACGTTTCACTAATTATTGCACTAGTTTAGGCATCAGATTGGCCTACACTTCGATGGTGTATCCGCAAGCCAATGGACAAGCGGAGGTCACAAACCGCACGTTACTTCACGGTCTGAAGACCAAGTTGGAGGACACAGGGGGCTCATGGGTCGATGAGCTATCCTCTGTCCTATGGTCTTATCAGACTACTCCAAAGGAATCAACTCGCGAGATGCCCTTCAGTCTCTGTTACGGGATTGGAGCAGCAATTCTGGTTGAGATTGGCCTTCAAAGTCCTATAGTTGAGTCCTTTGACCGGCAATGGAACTCCCAAAAAATTAGGGAACATCTAGACTTGCTGGAAGAAGCTCACGATGCTACCAGAATGCGGACAGTACCCTACCAATAACGAGTCGCTTGCTATTACAACAAGAAGGTAAAAGTACGGCATGTCGAAGTTGGAGACTTGGTCTTGCGAAGTATCGACACTACGGGTAAGACCACCAATTGGAATAAACTTTCCTCAAATTGGGAAGGACCTTTCCTATTCTTATCCGTCATGCGAAATGGAGTATACAAATTCTGAACCCAGAACGGCAAGTTGGTTCCACGGATATGGAGCGCGATCGACCTCAAGCGCTACTTCGAATAAAGGCACAGATAGGTCGTCCATCTGTATATTTGTAAATGTACATAATATTTAATAAAAGATTATTTTTTCTATTGCACTATGTTCTTTTTCTACTCCATATGCATGTATGTCTATTTGCAGGGTCATACAACCTAGATTGCCCCTAAGTCGGGCGAATTTTGACCCACTCATAACTAAACCCTGGTTATCCAGGAAGCCTATTAGCAGTCATAACTAAACCCTGGTTATCCAGGTGGACTATTAGCGGTCGTAACTAAATCATGGTTATCCAGGCGGCCTATCAGCGGTCGAACTAAACCCTGGTAATTTAGGTGACCTATTCATGGTAGAATTAAACCAGGGTCATCCAAGTGACCTATTCGCGGTCAAAATCTTAGGGAGTTTAAACAGCAAACGTGACAACCTCCTACACCAGGAGATAGTGTGTCAATCAACGACGGTCGACAGGAGCAAAAGCACTCCGTCCAAAAGCTGGCTGCCTAAGCTCACACTCGGGTAGCATCACCAAGTCTCTACTCACGTAACAGGCTTGGCCTGACATCAAGCTTCACCTTGATATCTTCTCCTAGACTTAAATCCATCAGAGAGTGCTACTAACATCTCAAGGAAGGCAGATGGCCAACTTGCGTGCAACGTACCATGTCAGCTAGACAATACAACATCAATAATTAAGAAACGGGTACTAAGGCAAAGACGTAAAATATCAGCAAAATGGCCATTTTATTGATTATGTGCGTTCATGATTACAACAACCTTAAAAAGTAAGGGTATAAAATCTACGATGGAGTGGAGATCCAAGGAGGAGGAGGCGATGGCCTCTGACCACTCCGGGGCTGTTCCATAAGGTTCTCGCGATGCTAAGTAGAACGGTTTGCTGAGTCAGGAAATTCAACTGGAAAGCTAGGGTTAACTAGCCATGCAATGCGTCGACTGAGGTTGACACCTTCTCACGCCTGTGCCCACAGCATCTTGGAGACCTCATGGGGACGTATATGAGTGGCCAACTCATTCTCCAGCGATGTCATCTGTCCTGACAGTTGGTCAATGCGCCTCACTGCCTGATCAGCTTCCTCTCTCAGCTTGGTGTTCTCCTTCTTCAACCCAACATTTTCCTTCTCCATGCTTGATATCACAGTTTGAAGGACAATTGTGTCATCCAGGTGCTCCGCCTTAAGCAGCTCCATCTCCTCTTCGAGTCAGGCGATCTCTCTGTCACGGTCAGATATTGCTAGGTCTCTTTGGCATAGCCCCTTGCTAACTACACCAATTATTTTTCCCTCCTACAAAGACCAAAAATGTTAAGTAACAACGACGGAGAAATAAAGGAGAAGAAAAGTTGCGAAGGCTTACCTGCCAGACTCTGCGCTTTGTCCTTACTGACCTGCTACAATACCTTGGCCCTGGCGACGGAGGATTGGATAGAAAGATCTTCTGAATAGGCCCAGCAGTGGCCTCCGCCGCATGCGCCTCCGGTAACTTTGTCATAAAGCCCATCGCCTCAGTAGGCACTCATGCTGTAGGCTCCTATGTCAGCTCGACACCGATGCCAACCACCTCTTGGGGTTCTCCAACAGTTGAGGCGCCTCTTGAGGCTCGCCAGCAGCAGGCTCCTTAGATAATTCAGCGGCTTGTGCGGCAGGAGGCTCTGCAGGTACCTCCAGGAGCTCCTCAACAACTGGCTCCTTAGGCAACCCAGCAACCCGCTCTGTTGAAGGCTCCGTGGGTGACTCCAATAGCACCACCAGGTGCTCCGGCTATGGTAGAACAAGAATGGCGCTGCACACAACGGAGCGCAGCCTAATCCTAACGCCTCCACAACAGCCTCAACTCCGCCTACACCGGACCTATCTCCGGCCTTAGCGAACCGGCTAGCCATAACATATTCTGACTCTGAGGAGGAAGAAGAAGATGGCATCATCGTCATTGCCTTCTTCTACCTCGGACAACTGAGAGCTTCTTTGGTAGAAGGTGCGCCAGCAGACTCGATCGTAAGGGTCCCAACTTACCTCTTATTGGGAGGCACCTTCATCTTCTGCACTGGAGAAGGTGGTCCCCATTGTGCCTTCTTGGCCTCCGCTCAAGAAACCAAATGGTCTCTTCGGAACTTCAGAAGGTGGCCCTCCACTAGCTTTAGAAGCAGCTCCACCGAAGAAACCTCCTCGTCGGTGGGCATCCCAGTGTAAATATTGGGCACCTTGCCCCAATCTTTGGTAAAGCGCCAAGTCATATCAACATGAATCTAAAAGAATTGGTTCTTCCAATTCTTCAGAAAATCATATATAGCACTGCTGAATCGGAGCCTTTGCACAGATAGGGACACCCACTCTCCGCCCTAGACGAACTAAAACATTACTCTGACCGCTTTCACTGTCAATAGCTTTGAATGCTGACGGAGAAAGATACAAAGGAAACACAAGTAACGCACAGTAGTGGTGTGGAACTATGCTATGGGGATTTGAAGAGCGGCCAATATATTCATCAGCTTGTCGGAAACTGGGAGGCATAACCCACTCCTCAAGTGGGCCTCATATATGGTGATGCAGCCCTCAGGAGGAGAGCACGCCCTGTCTCTTTCACCAGGCATCTTGGAGATGATTAATTTAGAAATATTGTACTCGACGTACAGCTCTCTCACCTCACTGGCTTAGATCACTGAGGCAATTTGGGTTATAGAAGGCACTATGAAAATGGAAGCGAGAATGTTTTTGAACACTTCAAAATTTTGAAGAAGGAAAATTGAAGGAAAGCGTGAAAAATTTGAAAGGTAACAGACAAACTACTTAAAGGAATGTGAATGCTAGATAAGGAGAACCGTCTAGTAAACGTGTGTCCATCATTGTTGACACGTGTTGCTTCTTGAATGGGTGTAGTTGAATCAGATCTTCTGGCGCATTAATTATTGGGATTGTAAATTCACTGCATGCAGAGACGTGGTAATTTTTTTGACTGATAGTCCAGCGGTATGATGGCGCGTCGTTTCAACTCCCACAAATTCTTCGGATTCTGCCATTGGCAGTCAATGAATCTGGTCAACGCTTTCTTCAGTTAGTTCTCTGAATTTTTGGTCTAGACGGCCAATGAATCTGGTCAACACTTTCTTTAGCCAGTTCTTCGAATTTTGGCCTAGACGATCATCGAATCCGGTCAACACTTTTGTCAGCCAGTTCTCTGAATTTTTTCCTAGACAGTCAATGAATCCGGTCAATACTTTCTTCAGTCAGTTCTCCGAATTTTGGCCTAGATGGTCAACAAATTCGGTCAACGATCTTCTAAGCCGGTCCTCCGGATCAAGACTTTTTGATCAACAACTGCCAGCAACACGATCAACAGACTAAGAGTCTCTGCCGATTTTCTCACCAGGTCACCTCAGGCAGGTAACCCAACCACTCGCGACCCATCATGAACATGCTAGAGGTCGGAGTCCTAGACCACTAGCATGGGGTCTAGTAATAGGTACGCCAATAATGGGTTGGTCCGAGAAGGAAGAACGGTCCAAATCCACAACAGCGCATTTGCGCTTAGATGGTCAACGCCCACCGTTGACCGGATGAAAGACGTAGTGCGCCATGTGGAGCCCAATAGTAGGACGGACGACTTACTCTTGAGACGGTCAACACTTCAATAGTCCAAAAGCAGGACTAGTCGACCATCTGAGAGCCAGGCCTCAAGTGGGCCAAGCCCAATTTGGCCCACGCGACCATCCTCGACCAGCAACGGTCTCCTCCCCCAATTTCGCGCTCTTTATAGAAGGTAATCTCAATTATAACGGTTATCAGCAGATTCAATGTGATCCTAGAAGGAAGATGCCAAAATCCTTTCTTTATTCTGTTGGAAACCCTAGCGGTTATAAAATGCAAAAGGAAAGTAATCAATCTAGTGACCGTTATTGCCATAAAAGCACTACGCTAGAAAAGGCAGCGATCCCAATAGAGCACGAAAATCACGCCCTTCTGCACAAGGAAGGCATCGCAGCCCAACAGCTATGAAATGCTCTGGAGTACCTACTCCAAGGCACGCTCTTATTCACCCACGAAAAGGCTATCTATTGCAAAATTCACACGCTTTCTGAACACGAACATTTTTTCTCTCTATGTCACTACGTTCTTAGCGAACACAGTGCACAGAGCCAACGCTCATCACGAGCTACCAAAGCCTCTTTTAACAAGATCACTCTTCCATCACAAACACTTTCTACAATCTCTTTGCATCCTTACTTTTACCTTTTCAATTCAAAGGCTGTTTACTAACCTAAGCGTCGGAGTATTTTCGATGGAATAACCTCCCACCGACAGCTGACCTCTTGTTCGTAGTTGTGGTGTGTAGGATCCAGACTCAGTAGACGGAGTTGGATTTAACAATCGACTTGACCCGAACATGTTCGAAGTTTGAATCTAGGACACATCAAAATTTATCCTAAGTTGTCCTATTATCGTCTATAAAGCATATTGATGCGTGCCAAGGATCTAAACTCTCCCACAAATTAGAGAGTTGGGCTAAATTTTTGAGCGATTCGAAAAAGATCGGGTTTGATTTTTATAACTCTAAATCTAAATTTTGTACATTACAAAAACTAATAGGAGGAAATAACAATATGGGACTTGCTCCCTGATAAATCGTTATTCCTCAAATCAATAATCATTCTAAATAAAATCAAAAGATTAGAAAGGAAAAAGATGTAAGTATGAAATTTAATAGAGTTAGAGGGTTAAGCTCTGAGAATCTAGAATATAAATAAGGAGATAATTTGTGAAAAAAATGACAAATCACTTTTTCCCTTTCCTATTTCGTATTTTCCCTATTTAGAAAAGGGTTTTAAATTTATAGTTTGGATGCCAACCAACTTGTTTGTACAAATTGATGTGACTACTATTTGAAATGTTATGCTGCATCGAACTTTAACTGTTATATTGATTTTGTATGCATTTAATAGTTAATTCTTGACATTTATCTGGCAATTATTTTCTCCTTTAATGTAGCTTACCATTGTTCAATTCTACATAATCGTTTGTTGAGATTTAATGTTGATTTTATTACTTTATCGGACCATAAAATGTCTCAGTCTTTCATGTCTTTGGTTGTCCGATCATTTAGTTGGTCGGCAGAGTATTTGTCAAGACCGTTTTCTGAACAAGCTTCATATCAAGTTGAACAATTCTGTTATCTTGACAACCTCTTTTGTAATGACAATTTGTGACCCCAAATTTTTATTGGGTCAGAGTGTCCATATCTGAACTGCATCCAAAATATACTTATCTAATTTATAATTGATTTATAATCAATTTAATGATGCAAAAATTAATTCTAAAAGAATAATTTATATTTTTAAAAAATTAATGTATTTTTAATGTCAAAATAAAAATACATTACTCAAAGAACCTTAATGTCAAAATATAACAAGCATTGATTACTTTTCTAACTTTATTTTACTTTTGGTTATTTTCTAAGCTGCATCCTTAAATTTTACTGGTAAATAGGGCCTCATTTCGGATAATATTTCATATATATGATGGGAATTGTAAATAATGGGCCAATCCAACGCACAGGTAGATAAGAATATCAAATACCAACGGCCTACTAGAAGGCTCCTCGAAACTCGTTAGGCAAATGGCCCATGAACGAATGAATTAAGAGATAGACCTGAATAATTAGATATTAAAAGATCATAATGAGCTATTTAATGGCTCGATAAAAGAGGCGGCTAAATCGATCTAATAGCTGATAATTAGACAGTCTTACCATTGAAGTGGGGCAGCCATTATACATACAAGTAACATCCCCTACATTGACTTGAAGTAACATCATGTCCGCACATTGATTTTAGGTGCCTATCAACCAAATGACTCCTCTTATTATAAATAAACCCTCTCCCTAGAGAAAATGGGGCGGAACAATAGCAACAAAATGAGAGGAGAAAACGACACTCAACCAGACGAGTATATAAATACCAAAGACACTATGCTATATAAGTGAACAAATATAAAAGTTACCCAATCAAACGAGTGTATGCAAAGGAATATTGCCTTCCATATATACTCATATCCATCCTCTTTAAATTCTCAAATTCATTTTCTTATATCTGTCACATTTAAATAGAAAGATTGTTGATTTGAGCGTCGAATGATATATCAGGGAGTGAGTTCTATATACTTCTTACTTTCAATTTATTCTATTGTGGTACATATGATTCAAATTCAGAGTTATAAATACTAGACCCGTTATTGTTTGGATGTTCAAGAGTAATAAGACGGCTTCTTGATTCTTATATCAATCCCGGTTCTAGAGACGCATCAATATATATCATTTTTATAAATTAAAATATGAAGTAATTTGTATCACGTCCCAAATCCCGATCCTATTTATTAATATTTGAAATAAAAAATTTATTAAAAATTCAATAATCAGAGTTTATAATATTATAGAAATAAAATTCACAACTACTACTGTCTATTGATTAGACAACCAATATTTTTGAACATTTATAAAATCACAATAATATAAACTGTTGGATAGCCAACACTTCATATTTATGAACCACAAACACAATATCAAATGACCGATATTCAACTTAACATTTACAACCTTCTGTCTGAATAATATAAACAGAAATTGAATTTAAAGCTAAATGTACAATATTGAACAGGATAACTTCAGTCCAAAATTATTAAATAATATCAAAAATTCATAATTTCTAATTCTAAATTCTTCAAATAGCTTATCCTTCAATCTTATTTGTCCGATATGTACCTGAGCCTTTTATTTGAAGGGTTTGTAAAATAGAGAAATAAGTGAGTTAAAAATTCAATAAGATGTATAATTTAATAAGAATCATGTATAATTTGTATTTAAAATATAATGGAAGCTATCAAAAAATAATGGATCATGATCTGATACAATGTCATAAAATTTTCATAATCTTATGCAAGAAATTAAGATTAATCTTTTTTAGAATTATTTATCATTTTTTTATTCATTTCTTATCATCAAAATATGCTAAAATTTGATTTTCTTAAAATTAAGAATCGGTAGACCTTACAAACTAAAAGATTAGATAATTAAAATTCGAATAATATTTCTTTTCAAACAATCAAAGACTGTACGCTACTATTTAAGATCCGTTAGTGGAGCGTCATATATATAATCCTATAGATAGGCCAAACGTCACTTCTCACCCACGAATGATAGGTTCAAATCTCGATATATCATTATAATATAATAATATATATCATAATATACTACCTGTTGAAATATAACAATAGCCAAACACATATTCTTAGAAAAACTCTACACTTTTTCTTTATAATTTATAATTTTTTCATCATGAAAACCGCTCATAATTTTTTAATATAATTATAAAATTTTTCACATAATTTTATAAATTCCTACTATATAATACTTATATTCCTTACAGAAATTCAGTTATAATAAATTTTAAAATATAAAATACTAATTTAACATGATAGTGTAGCAAGTTTAGCAAAAATATGGAAAATTATCATCTTTAAATTACTACAGCAGTTTTATCTTAACATATAGGGCTATTTGCTGAAATTTAGGACATACAAACATATATATTTAAAATGCAGAATATACTATAGTAAGAGATATGAAATTTATCGTATATAAAATCCTTAAATCATGAATTTAATACATGCATATAGAGGAATTTTAGAAATCAGCTAACTTATACATTATACATAAATTTAGGTATGAATTTCATATATTTTTATAATAAAATGGAAAGAACTACCCATGCATATTAAACAATATTATTATAACTTTAAAATCATGACATATATGAGTATTAGAATAAAAAATACTAAAAAAATTCAATAAGGAATAGCAATAAGAGAAAAAAAGTCCAAAATGTACTTGTCTTGACTTGTTTCTCACTAAATTCTAACTAAAATTCACTTAATTTAAGCTTCATTGATTTCCTTTGTTTCCTTTTCTCTCCTCTCTCAAATTGACTGAGAAAAATAACTGAAATCAGTCGGGCCCCACTATATATATTGAGTGGCGCTTGAGCGCTAGTTAGGCACGTGTTAGGTACTATGTCTTAACATTGTGGCGCGCAAGCGTTGCTTGGACATTCTTCTGACACTAACCTACTGTCACAACATGCTTGGGCGTCCCTCGGGGGATACATCAAGTGCACACATTCTATTAATGCTTAAGCATCGCTCATGCACTAATTACTCTGCCTTGCATGCATGAGCGTATGTCCGACGCCGGTCAGGCATCCACCAACTTAATGCGATCTGGTCCAAATTTAATTTTTGACTTAATTTTTATATCATTTAATTATAATTATAATTATATTAATTTAATTAATTAAAATTATAATAATATTTGGACTCAAATTTTACAATTAGTATACACAAAGAAAAAGAATTATTATAGTAGCTTTGAGATGAAGAGCTTAATTTATTTAAAAATTTATATTATAGCATATCATTTTAAGATACCTTATTTTTAATATATAAAAAATTGGTCAGAAATATGGTAGTGAAAAAATAAATAAATTATTTTTTTATTAAGTTTTTTTGGCGAAGAATAATTTTAGTGAGATTACTGCATAAACAATAGTTTTAGCAATTTCACTTGCTTACGGATATTTACTCATGTTATAATTCTTAAATATTAGAATCTATTTAAAATTATTATTATTTTTAAATATTAGATATTTTATCCTAATAGTTAAAAGATGTTCTTATAATAAAAATAAAAATAATATGATATATTGTTTTAATATTGTTGGGTAATGTTTACGACGGTATTGGCCCGACTCGTCATTATGTGGGCCCATGAATCCAATGGAGAAAAATAATCAACCAATTTATTAGACCCGAAACATAGGAGAAGCTGATTGAACTGCTAAATATTCTAATAGTAGGAGTATTAGAAATATAGAAGATCGAGGTATCAAATAACCGATTAATTAAGAAAATCAAATGGTTAATCTTAACAAATGATTAAACAAAGCGAGAGATGAATGATTGAATCAAATAAATAGTTAATGTGACCAACAGGTCTTAAACTCAGATTATATCTAACGGTTGGATAATTAATTTTCAATTAATATAACTTTTTAATTAATATACAATCATATATTTTTAAAAATATACTAATTAGTAATAAAATTATAAATACGTTTATTTTTTTCAAACAAAAGGAAGATTCTAATTATTCAAAAAAAAAAAAAAAAACAAGTATAGAGTTTTTGATACATCATCGGTCCAAGTTTCGGATAAATTCGAGTCAAATTGTTAGTTTGAATCTGGCTTCGTCTCCTAAGTCTAGATCCTGTACACTACAACTACGAATAAGAGGTCAGGTGACGATGAAGATTATCCCACTGTAAACACTCCAATACTCAAGTCAGTAAATAACTTTTGAATTAAGAAGATGAAAGTAAAAAATGCAAGAAAATGTAGAAAGTATTTGAGATGGGTCAGTATTCTTGTTGAGAGAGGTTTTGTTGGCTCGTGATGAGTGTTGGCTCTAAGCAGTGTATTCGTTAGGAGCATAGTGGCAAAGAGAGAGAGAGAGTGAGTATTTGTAATTTGAAAGCGTGTGAGCTTTTCTGCAAATAGCTTTTGTGGGCAAACCAGAGCATGCCTTGGAGTGAAGACTCCATGGCTTTTTATTGTCGTCGTATTGAGAAGTCTTCCTTGTGTAGAAAAGTTTGATTCCCGCGCTCTACTGGACTCCCTGTCTTTTCTGGTATAGAACTTTTAGGACAGTAACGGTCGTTGCCTTGATTGTTTTCCTCCTGCGTTCTGTAACCGTTAGGGTTTACTGCAGATAAGATGAAAATTTTGGCGCTTTCCTTCAGGGATGCACATTAAATCTGCTAATGGCCGTTACAATTGAGATTGTATTCTATGGAGAGCACGAAATCAGGAGAGAGGACAGTTGCTGGTCATGGACGGTCGCGTGTGCCAAACTAGGCTTAGCCCATTTGATGCTTGGTCTTTAGACGATCAGTTGGATTTGCCACCGGTTAACGAAAACGTTGACCATTTCGAGAGCAGGTTGTTTGTCCTACTCTTGGGTTTCTTCTGGCTCACTTAGCTTTTTGTCCGGTTAATAATGGGCGTTGACCGTTTAGGAGCAAATGGGTTATTGTGGATTTAGACAGTTCCTCCTTCTTGGACCAGCCCATTACTGATATATCCATTAGTTTTAATTCTCAATATACTCATAAACTTCAAAAATTATGGAGTGAAATCCTCAATTTCTCACACTCTCTCTAATCATCAAATTTCCATTATCTTTTATTTTTTAGAAAGATTTTTTAATCAAGTGTAATAGAATGTTTGCGATCACTGAATTCTATATTGTTTGACTTTTTATCAAGTATTGTGACATATAAAACCTGAATTAAAGAATTTAAATATCTAACTCTACTATATTTAAATAATTATTTAAATTTAAAATACTTATTAATATTAAAATATTTTGCCTTAAAATAATATTAAATATTGAAAAATTTTAATATTTTGAATGATGACAACATTGTTCATTTTATTTGCCATAAAGCAAAATTCCTTCCTTGTCATTTCCGCCCTTCCGGCCGGGTGGGCCCGCGCAGTTGTGGAAGCTTTTGGCGTCGAACGGTTATTTATGCTTGACGGAATCGTATCTCCCCTCCCCTGCTAGTGTCTCCGTCTACTCCCTCTATTCCTCGCTGTATTTTTGTCCCTCTCGAGTGGAGGCGATGGATCGGAGGTATGCGATTTCTCTAGCATTCATGTGCCTCATAGTGGTCAGCGTCGGTGCCCAATCTCCGGTCGCTGCGCCGTTTAAATCTCCCGCCAATATTGAATCACCGGCTAGTGCTACACCGGTCGCCGCGCCTTCTAAATCCCCGAAACTGGCTCCAGAAAAAGCTCCTGCTTCAGCTCCCCCAGCCATGACGCCATCAAAGAAATCTCCAGCTCTGGCTCCGACGAAGCCTTCCGCTCCAGTTGAATCTCCGGCCACCGCACCGCCAACGGCTACGACATCTCCAATTAGCTCACCACCTGCTTCGGAGCCAGTCAGTTATCCTCCTTCACAAGCAACTCCAGCTCCCGAGACGGCACCAGTCATCTCTCCTCCGTTGCCGTCGGCTCCAGAAGCGTCTCCACCAACTGCAGAGGTTCCTGCGCCGGCTCCGAGCAAGAAGGAACACTCTCCTATTAGCTCACCACCTGAGTCGGAGCCAGTCAGTTATCCTCCTTCACATGCAACTCCAGCTCCCGAGACTGCACCAGTCATCTCTCCTCAGTTGCCGTCGGCTCCAGAAGCGTCTCCACCAACTGCAGAGGTTCCTGCGCCGGCTCCAAGCAAGAAGGAACACTCTCCTATTAGCTCACCACCTGCTTCGGAGCCAGTCAGTTATCCTCCTTCACATGCAACTCCAGCTCCCGAGACGGCACCAGTCATCTCTCCTCAGTTGCCGTCGGCTCCAGAAGCGTCTCCACCAACTGCAGAGGTTCCTGCGCCGTCTCCGAGCAAGAAGGAACACTCTCCTATTAGCTCACCACCTGCTTCGGAGCCAGTCAGTTACCCTCCTTCACAAGCAACTCCAGCTCCCGAGACGGCACCAGTCATCTCTCCTCCGTTGCCGTCGGCTCCAGAAGCGTCTCCACCAACTGCAAAGGTTCCTGCGCCGGCTCCGAGCAAGAAGGAACACTCTCCTATTAGCTCACCACCTGCTTCGGAGCCAGTCAGTTATCCTCCTTCACAAGCAACTCCAGCTCCCGAGACGGCACCAGTCATCTCTCCTCCGTTGCCGTCGGCTCCAGAAGCGTCTCCACCAACTGCAGAGGTTCCTGCGCCGGCTCCGAGCAAGAAGGAACACTCTCCTACTCCGGCTCCCAGCAAGAGCAAAAAGAAAAGTGAGAAGCACCACGCACAAGCGCCAGCACCGACATTGCTCGGTCCGCCTGCTCCCCCGACCAAGGCACCTGGATCTAGCGCCGATTCGGAATCTCCAAGTCCGGCTTTGGCAGATGAGGTAATTAACCAACTCGTTCTGTGAATTTCTTCATGGCTTGGATCCATATGCGCCATTTTTGCATTGTGCATCCAGATCTGCCAAATTTATTATTTTGAATCTGTGTTTTGATTAATTATGTTCCTCGAGGTGGAACAAGGCTTCGGTATTAGAGCTGTGTAAAATAGGCGGACAGTAATTGCCTGAGTTGCCCAACAGAAAGATAGTTCTTGACTGATCGTTGGCAAATGTATAGTTCAGTCACTGTCTGACGAGCCTGGACAAGCATAGACGCTGAGTTAAAACCGTTTGCGTTTTGGGATGATTATGGAACTTAATGACAAAATTTGGTTCATCAGTCGAGGACTTTCATAGTATCGTATCAGCTAAGAGATTCCCCCACGCTGCGATGGGTAAATCAGCTTTTGGTTAATTTATCCAAGAAACCTGCAGCCGCTTGGGAGCTAGATTTTCCGACTTTCTTTCCACGTTTTGGTGCTATGACAGAAATTTATAAGAGTAACCCAAAATTGGAGTCCCAGACTATAAACAGTCGTAGTCGTGACACGTTTACCAAACATTATTTTATGGACAATCACAGCATAAATCCATGCGCAGCTTTACTAAACACATTCTAGGAATTCGACCAGTTTTCTTGTAGCGAGGGATGATATTGCACATTGTTTGTTGGGAAATAAGAAACACAGCACGTGGTTTGCGCGACAAGGATCCAATTGCCATCACACCCATTGAAACTAATTTGTAGATCAACAATATCATTAATGTATATTGCACATTTGCAAGAGCAAATAACGCCAATTCTCATACCCAATTGACCCTACTAGCCGAAAAAGTGGGTGCGGAAGGGGGCCTTTTTTGAGTAAAAGCAGCGGTGGGGGCACCGACACTGCCCTTGCACTCGCTTCTGCTAACCATGGTTACTGGCCATTGCGTACTGGTGTGGTGGGTGACTCTTGCTCACGGAATGCTTCGCAAGAGTCTACTGCCAGGCCAATTGAAGGTCGTGCAGTCGCTCGTATCATATCAGGTTCATCCTCTATTACTAATACTGTGTAAAATTTCTCTTGTTCATTGGTATGATATTAAACTTCACTGTTGGTGGGATTACAGTGAGTTTTATGGCTTGAGCGTCGCAAAAAAAAAAAAAAAAAAAAAAAGAGTGATGCTTGGCAAACCCGAAGGGGGGAGAGAACCCAAAGACAGTAATTGGATCCTATAAAGGAAAAAAAAAGTACAGTAATTTGAATTACTTTTCCTGCTTGCACAATCTGTTCGTGATAGTATTTACTTTTGAGAGGTATTAAGGAGACTACTTTAAAATATTTTAAATATTGTAACGTCTCATTCATCTATAGGTGCCAATAAACTCCTACAAAAATAAATTGATAAATAAGCTCCAGTTTATTTCAAAATATTTATCTTTACTTTTACACATTAATTACTTTTCATGGAGTTACTTTTATTATTTTTTATAATATTTAATTATCAATTATTATATATCCAAACAATTAATTTGATGGGTTCAGTAAACCCGATTTAGAAAGAGGAACCACTCAACCGGTATATCTTTATCCATGAAGGCAGTTCGGTAGGCGGTTGTTCATTGGAGACAATTCAGTAGACGGTTAAAATTACCTGCCTATTCTATAAATTTTCTTTTTATTCCAGTGAAAGAGAGGCCCTCAGAGGAAAAAAGGAAGAGGGAAAAGAGAAGAGAAATTGGCAGCCTAGTAGGCATGACTCTCCCTCCAGAAAGCCTCCCATAAAGTCCTCCAACCAGTGAAAAGTGATCCCTCCAGGACATCAACTATTCAAGACACCACTCAACTGGACACGCCCTTTAATCGGGTGTATCTCCAACCCGCCCTTCTTCCAGGCGCACCCAATACTCAATCAAACATTACATGTATCTACACATCTTCCTTGTATTTTTCTGTTCTATTAGAAAGATATCTAACTTGAGTATTGGAGGATATATAGTGGGAATAATTTTCACCATTTTTTGACATCTTGTTTTCAGTTGTATTGCGCAGGGTTCAGATTCGAAGCTATGGAGACCAAATCTGTATCAGATCGACTCAATATGAATATCCGATTTGCGGCCCCCTAATCCATAGGATAACTCAAATTCGTGTAACGCAATATTGACGCCATTTGTTGGAACCGACTGAAAAGTCTAACCACGGCACAATAACGAAACAAACACATTCAATCATCATACTCCAACCAATACTTCGTCCAGAGAAATCTCCTCCCTTGGTGATGACTTCTTGGCAATGCTCACCCTGCCTTTGGCATGCTTAAACGACTGGGGGTTCTGGAGCTTGGCCGTGGTCACGATATCGACCCATTTGCTCGATCTGAGAGTCAAATGATCCCCAGTTTCACCAACTGAGCTTCCTGGGGGCTCCTCACTCCTAGTCTCATTGGATGATTCGCCAATGGCAAGAGCCCTTCCAAGGAGCGCAAGGTGCATCCTATTGCTACAGCTCGAACGATCAGCTATCTTAAGGCAAGTTACCTCCTGACCTATTGAAGCGCATCCTTACAGTGAGGAGATCTGATCTCGAGCCTGAGATCTTCCCACTGCGCGCTCCTAGGTCTTGCCTGAGACTCGAAAGGCTTGCAACGAATCCGATCAACAAGGATTTTCGGCTCTAAACTACTCTTTGGATTCGAGCACTTCGCCGGTCAACTTTTTCGATCAACAAGGAGTTTTGGCTCTAAACTGCTCTCCGGATTCGAGCACTTTGCCGGTCAACTTTTCCGATCAATAAGGATTTTCGGCTCAGAACTGCTCTCCGGATTTGAGCACTTCGTCGATCAACTTTTCCGATTAATAAAGATTTTCGACTCAGAACTACTCTTCAAATTTGAGCACTTCACCGGTCAACTTTTCCAATCAATAAAAATTTTCGGCTCAGAACTGCTCTCCGAATTTGAGCACTTCACCGGTCAACTTTTCTGATCAATAAAGATTTTCTGCTCAGAACTGCTCTTTGGATTTCAGCACTTCGCCCGTCAATAGATTCGGTCAACAAAAATTTTTGACTCTAAACTGCTCTCCGGATTCGAGCACTTTGTTGGTCAACGGATCCAGTCAACAATGCTTCTCGACTCCGAACTACTCTCCAAATTCAAGCACTTCGCCAGTGAATGAAGCTTTTCAGCTCTAAATTGCTCTCCGAATTTGAGCATTTCGCTGGTCAACAAAATCAGACAACCATATTTTCAACTCTGTTCCGTTCTCCGGATCAAGTGATTCGGTCCACCAAGCTGGTCAACCATCAATCTAGTTCCCTCCACTCTCCAGATTCAAACTTTTTGGTTAATGAATTCAGGTCAAGGGGACAATACTACCAGTCTCGTTCCATCATAAACATGTCGGAGGCTGAAAATTTAGTCCACCGACGTGGGGGGCTAGTGATGGGTCCAATAACCACGGGTCAATGGGTTAGGCCTCGTAGCAAGTCCCCAATCCAACACATTCCTTTCAAATTAAAAGTCCCACATTACTTTTTGAAAAATAATATATCTGCAAATCCAATTATAAAAGGAAGCATCCTCAAACATTGAAAGATAAGTTGAAGAAGCTCGAAGAAGCTCGAAGAAACTCCATAAGGCTCCATATGGCTCGGAGAATGGTATAGTCGTTGCTAGTCGATCTTCAATGAGAGCAAACTGGCGGCCAAGAGACCCTCAACTCTCCTCTTATGCAGAATGCCTCTCGGCTCTCCGCCCATCCGGGGCCCCTCGGTCACCTCAAGTTCTTGAGGCTTTTAGTCCTCTCGTTTGGAAGCCGTCAGACCTCTGCCGCCAGGAGGCTCTCAGCCCTCCTCCCGTCCAGAGGCCATCAGCTTTCTATCAGTTAGGAGGCCCTCAGCCCTCCGCTTGCCAGGAGGCCCTCATCCCTCCTCCAGTCCGGAGGCTCTCAGCCCTCTGCCGTCAGGGGGCTCCCAGCCCTCCTTTCGTCCGGAGGTCCTCGGCCGCGCCCCTGCCAGGAGGCCCTCGCCCTCCTCTAGTCCGGAGGCCCTTGGCCCTCTGCCGCTAGGAGGCTCTTAGCCCTCCTCCTATCCGGAGGCCCTCAGTCCTCCATCTAGGAGGCGCGGAGCTCTCCTCCTTCTAGGAGGCACGGAGGCCATTAGCCTTCCGCCACCAGGAGGCCCTCAGCCCTCCTCCTATTTGGAGGCCATCAACCCTCCGCCGTCCGGAGGCCCTCAGCCCTCCGCCAGCTAGGAGGCCTTTAGCCTTCGGGAGTCACGATCCCTCCATCCCGGAGTTAGGAGCTTGTTGTCCAAGAGTTAATCCTCTACTTAGGTAACTAAAACGTTTATTCACCGGTACAACTTAGTCCTTTTTTTCTAAGTCACCCCTCTGTTGGGCGCGCCTATAAGTCGCCCCTCTACTGGGCGCACCTCCAAGTCGCCCTCCACAGGTGCACCTATAAGCCGCCCCTCTACCGAGCGCACCTATAAGCCGCCCCTCTGCTTAGCGCACCTCCAAACCGCCCTCCATAGGCGCATCTATAAGCCGCCCCTCTGTTGGGCACACTTATAAGCTGCCCCTTTGCCAGGCGCACCTCCAAGTCGCCTTCCACGGGCGCACCTATAAGCCGCCCCTCTGCCAGGAGCATTTATAAGCCACCCTCCGTAGGCGCACCTATAAGCCGTCCCTCTACCGGGCGCATCTCCAAGCTGCCCTCCGTGGGTGCGGAGGGCACACCTATAAGCCGCCCTCCACGGGCACACTTCTAAGCTACCCTCTGCGGGAGTACAGGTAAGTCGCCCCTCTACCGGGCGCATTCTTGGAGCTTAAGCCTCTAAATACATCCCTCTCACACTCCCTTCATCACTGCATCTTTGCATTCTCATCACGTTTACCTTTAAACGTGCATTCCTCCGTTTATTGCGGAAGATATTTGACTTGAGTGTCATAGTGTCAACGGGGGATACCCCCCGTTGTCCTCTGACCTCTTGTTTGTATTTGTGTTGTGCAGGTTCTTTGTTATCAGCGATGGAGACCGGTCCCAATCCAAATCAACTCGCAACAGAAGATTGGAAGACTCCCTAATCCGTACAATAACCAGGGACCCGGGACGCAACAATACTCATACTATTAGAATTTAATAGAAAAGGTGATGGTATATGTAGAATACTCAGTAATAAAATCATAAAGCTTTTTCTATAGGATAAAATATGAGAATTATAAAAATTATGGAATAAAAAAATAAAAAATATGGATTTCGTTTTCATAAACTGATAGGTATACCATAGTTGGACTGGCCCAACAGTCAAAGAAGGCCCAAATAGCCTGTTGGATGGCCAACTCCAACGTTGGCCCAATAGGAGGTGAATGCCCAAATCCTGAAAGGCCCAAACGCTCGCTCGACGGTCAACGCTGGCGTTGACCAACTAAGGCACATGCAGGAGGCAGCTAGCGCCCAGGACGGTTAACCCGTGTATTGACTGGAGTCACTGTAGCAACAGGCCAAAAATAAAAAGGCTTTTCACAGGCCTGGCCCACTTGAATCTACGATCCAGTAGACGGCCAGCAACGGCTCTTTCGCTGACTAGCACCTTCCATAAACTCACCCAACACCGAAAAAGGATATTGACAAAATCAGCGCCCTTTCCATAAGAATGGCGCCAGATTTTTCAAATTTTCTGTCAACTAGGGCTCTCCAATGGTAGAGTATATGGAAGGAAGGTAAGCAATTTGGAAAGCCGCTGACCGCCAGGAAAGGAAGCAAACTCAGCAAGTTTGGCAACTTGCGCTTTCCTGTAGAAGGAAGGCCGTCTAGAATGATGTAGGGGATTACACCTTCCAACCAAGGAAGATCAACCTGCTGCCCTTTAAGTAAGCCCTCAAATCCTCATTCAGGACAGGCAAACCTCTACTTACACAATGCTCACAACGACAACTAAGACACAGACATACAACTCTCTGCTCTCTGCTGACACACAGAAAATTCAAGACATATAAACGTGCTTTTTACAACCGTTTACTACCTTCCCACCATCCAGATTCAAGAAGACGACTTTACCTCTCTTTCATCTGGAGATCCACACACTCTTGCGTTCTCTTTTTCAATTCTCAATTTCAGTTACATTCCCAAATTTCGAAGGCTGTTTACTGACTTGAATGTCAGAATATTTTCGGTGGGACAACTTTTCGCCGACACACTGATTTCCTGTTCGTTTTAGTGGTGTGCCGGATCCAAATTCAGTAAACGGAGCCAGAATTAGGACAAGCGGATTCAGTCGTCCCGAATGTGTTTGAAGTTCGGATCTAAGGACGCATCACAAACTTTTAATTTGATTTTTCTACATCCAAGCAAATATATTTTTCATTTATTAATCAATAATAAAGTTGACGTAGCAAATAAAATTTTTATAAAATATTATAAATAATAATATCTTTATAGATTATTTTAAAATTATATAAAATTTATCCTTAAATGATAGATGTTCTGTGGAGTTCTTAAAATTATAGTAAATGAGGACATACTATGTTACCCATTTCTCCTTTTATCTTTTATGGGTTTAAAAGTTTCTGACTTTTTGATTGATGAGAATTGCTCCTGGTGTCAAACCGCAGAGTGGAGCAGCGAAGGTCATGTGGTTGTCCAGTCTGGTCGCCAGCTTAGCATTGGGATGGGCTGTCATTGCCTTGCTCATCTAGTTGTTCGACTAATGTTGGTGGTTTCCTGGTTTGTCTATTTTCCCATGTTCAGTATTCACTCTAAATTATTAACCCATGTCCTTATTAGTGTTTATTTACCTATTCATTTATAATATTGCATTTATCCTCCTTTGATGTTGCTCGTTTAGGGTTATTTACCATTACATTTGATATGTATTTGAAATTTAAATTATAATTCGAATAAACTCGATTAAGATTATTGAATATTCTATCCGAATTTTATATATTATAATAACAAATAAGAATTTTGAAGGATTATATTCTCTCTTTAATATATTCTACAATGTTTAAATTAGTAAACTTTTTAAAAATTAGGAATAAAAGAGAGATTAAGAGGATAAGAGAGATTGAGAACTTGGCGCTATATTTTATAGAAGAATAAGTGAGTTCGAGGGCCATGTTCTATTCCTTATTTTTTGAAATTCATTCCCTTTTTTCGAAAAAAATGGATGTATTTATAGTTGTTGGCAATTTCCTAAAGAAAAATAATCGGTAATAATTTAAGTGATTAAACAAATTAAAAATTGATTAGTTCAACCATTATTGTATATGTTCTAATTGTAGGGTTGATTAAAGGCTGTTAACGGTTAAAAATTAAACTAATGATAATAAGTAGTTGATATTAATCAATTTGGAGAACTTGCTTGGGATAACTATGAAGTGTACAAACCGCTCGATTGAATGAACTATTTGATTGAATTAACCACTCGATTGGACATTCAAATACATAACCGTTTGGGTATATAATTCAGTCCAATTTGGATTCAGGTTAGTGACTATTTAACCGCTTGTTTGATTTATTTTGGATAGAGTTGGATTAAGATTAGGTGCTACGCTATTTGAATATGAGCCTAGTGGGCTAGATAATATTTTCTTCTTTTTGAGCATGTTAACTATGGGCTTAATGGGTTAATGGATTAAGTCAGCCCGATTGATGTTGTACTTGATACTAATCCTCATACTTAAGGATTGAATTCAAACTTCAATGATACCTAAATGAAGAATCAAATCAGTTCAACCTTGGAACTATTTGAGCCCTCCTTCCTAAGGAACTCAAAACCAGTGAGTAATCGTTATTGATCGATTACATCAATTACATCTTGCTGTCCTGTGACTTCAGTGAAGATTCCTTAACTATTGACCACATTCCTTTGCTTCAAAATGTTTTGTTTCAAAATGGTTTATTTCTCGACTCATTTTTTTACTATAAAAAAAGCTGATATCACATTCTTTTTTCTCCATCTAATTTTCATGCCTTAGTGGCTAATGGAGTCAATTGTACCTCTCAAGCGATTCCTTATTTGGTGAAACTTTTATTCTAGAAAGAAAAGAGACGATTTTATTGCTTTAGTGCTCTACCAAGTGTCAATGTTGAAACTCATTTTGATTTTGTTCTTTTAAAGGTGTAACCATATTGGTTCCCCTCTTTTACATAATATCACAAGCCAGATTGGTTTTTCGTCAAAGTAATCAATAAAGGAACCTCATGCCTCTTGGTGTATCATTGTGCAAGCGTTCTTATTTAAGACAACTAGAATTTGGGTCAGGATGCACCCACCGTATGTATTTAGTTTGTCTGCCATCAATTTGAGAGAGTCACTTGGTTGGGTATTGCTCTTATTATTTTCCCCATTCCATTTGGATGAGTTGTAGTTGGAGAGAGACATGATGACATCTCGATGTCCTTTTGTTATAATCCGATTGATTTAGTATTTTCTTGTTGAAATATATCCTATACATGGTTATCACTAAAAATGAGTAAAAATCTTACTTTTATTTTTTATATTCGAATTGTCTTGCTTAATCTATTCTTTTCTTTATTGGATTTGGGAATTCTTGTGTGGAAGTATAAATTACAAAAACTTTTAATTAATAAACAAATTTGATTAAAAATTTTCTAATTTTTGGTCTTAAGATTTGAAAGTACACTGAGTGATAATTTGATAACTAATTTTTTATTTTGATAAAACCTAACCACATTGTCTTTTGACAAATTGGGGCCTTTGAATAAAACTATATCGGAATATTTATTTCCTAAGAAGTTTGTCTTTTGGGATTAGATGGACTTTTATTTTGTTATATTTGAGCAGCATTTTGAACGCCAATTAAGATGACACTAGCGTCATAGTGATTCTTATAATTCAAATGACTTGCTAGTGTCACATTTGCTGCTACATTAGACAATGTTTTTGTCCTTGTGACACATGGCTTGTAGCCTGTTATTTCCTTTTGGCAGCTATCAATGTGCATCATTTTGATTATTGTAAATGGAGTAGAAAAGGCTGCCTTAACATGAGGCTTTAGAGAAAGGCGCATTGTTTGGAACGGTATTTCTCTTTAAACACGTCAATTCCAAAATTAACCTTTTTTTTTCAAATTTTTCTCTAAAATTTTGCCTTTTCCATTTAAATTCAAGTCAAATATCCTTCTTACCTCTACACTTTCTTGAATTAAAAATTCTAAAACCCTAAATCTTCATAGTTTCAAAATCTTGTTTCTTGTTTTCATCGGCGGCTTTGTGTAGAACTAGAGGCTTATCTCTTCAGAATGTTGTTGATATTACCTTGTCTTTGTCACTGTTGAACATATTAGATGTCTATGATAGGTATGATATTTCGATTGTCATTCCATATGTTCTTTGCTCGCTGGACGAGGGGGCGTCGTCTCCTCGTGATGACTTCATTTTCATTATGAAGTCTACTTGAAGAATTGAATAATTAGGGAGTTTATAGAGGTCATGGAGGCCTTAGATATTGCTATCGCACGACTTTATCCAAATGCAATTTGTTACTTGGTGGCTTTTTACATCTTTTTTATTTTTATTTTAATTAGAAAGATGATTAATTTTTTTTAATTCTTTAAAAGGAGTATAAAAAAGCAGAAGAAACCTAACTTTTTGAAGAATTGGAAGGATTGGTTTTTATATGTCAAAGTTTCAGCCAATTGGGTGCTATTGAACAATTGGACTAATATGAATTCAACCTACCCAATTCAGTCAACAAAAATGAGCATTTTTAGACCAAGCTTGTGTGGACTTCTTGAAACAATTTGCCACTAATTTGTATGATTCTAGCAGCTTTCTCATCCTCATTGTCTTGGACGCAGAGAAATAGTATACCATTGTTGAGGGTGATGCAGCTACCAATTTACCCTTCTTTCCCCTTGAAAATGAGGAGGAAAACTGTATTAGGGACACTACCTAGGGTTCATCTAGTTGTCGGCCACTCAAGAAACCATTGGTAACTTCTTTAGCTATTACTGTTGCTGATGAAATATCAAGGGGCGTTGGCATTGTTTTTGTCGAGTGTGTGGCTAAAGTGAGAGCAAAGAAGGCTGTCCAATCATGAACTCAATCCTCGCTTCTTCTCTTATGAGGCTCTCAAAGGGGACGTTTGTTTTGAATGTTGATAAGCTGATCTCATTTGTTGTGTTAAGTGAGGAGCATGATTCTTTGCATAGCTCCAATATTAAGAGCATGTCGACTGTTGCTGCTCCCATCATTGCTAAGTATGAGATTTCCATTATTTCTGGCGCCTCTTCTTTATTTTGATCAACAATGGAGACTAATCAATTGTGTCATTTCCTTAAAACCGAAAGGAGTCATAGATGACACTTATGCTACAAGAGATACTGAGACTCATTTGGTATTCCCTTATTTGGCTAGTAAAGAGGTTAAAACTTCACGAGGAATTGCAAATTTTGATATTCCCATATTTCAACCAATTTTGTCACTCCTTTACTGGAGGCCTTCATCCTCATCGCATCATAGGAGAGGACTTTCTCATCCTAAAGTTATATTTCTATTCTTGGCTTTAATTTTATTGCTACTTTTATGATTGTTACTAACATGCTTTTTTTTTTATAGTCCTTACAATGGCAAACTAGGTTAGGTGAAGGCTTTTCTTTTTAGATCAAGAAGTCGTAGCTATCAATATTGTACATTGACCTGGCAATAGTTAGGGCTTTGGAGTATAGAGCTACAACTGCTAAGATTAAGTCGTTGAATATTGAGGATAGATTGATCCAACTAGAGAAAGAACTAGTCGAGTGGAAAAGCAGAGCTTAGGAGTCAAACATCAAAATAACTTGCTTGAAGACCGAGCAGCTACGATAGACGAGAGAACCAATTCTTTCAAGGGTAGGGTTGTCGAGGCAAACCAGCATGCTTTCATAGTCGAATGTATTGTTAGCGGATGACTGGCAGACTACTTATAACTTGAGTGTATTGCTGAGGAATAATTGATAGACTACTTACAATTTGAGGAGAAATTACGGAGTATCCATCAAGAGGAGCTTAGTTCTTTAATAGATTCCCAATCTAATAAGGTCATTGATCTTGTAAGAAGATAGCTTCCCTAGTGGTTCATTATTTTCCAATGGGCAACTTGGATTCAAGGAACTCTATAGCTATTCTAGCATCAAAAGTTAAGGATTTTAAGGCTTGATTGAATCCTCAAGCCCCTTCCTCGAGTGCCAAGGATTAGTTGTAGGGATATGTTATTGAATCCCCTCTCCGTTAATTTGTAATATGTAAGTAGATGATATGATTTATACCTTATTGTATACTTCTTGAATTGTTTGAATGACTATCTAACCAAAAAAGATTTTCGTATGTGAATGTAGATCATAAGGTCTAGTTTCTAAGCATATGAATTCTAGATCGTTGATCATGTGATGGCTAAATTCATTTTCAACCAAGTCATTGGACTATCCTAGTTGGTGAAAGAAGACTCTTGTCCTTAATTGTATGACTGATCTTGCTGACCATTAAGGGGTTCATCATTACTTATGTGCATGTAGCGCCCATGATGTTCAATTGGTCAAGTGACTACGTTTATAGTTGAGTCTTAGAGGATCTAAACCGCTTGATAATTGATCTCTCAAATGAGTATTGAATTCCTTAGTAGCCTCGAAGCCTTATTATATTTTAATTATGTGATTGCACTTGGGGCTATATGATTTTCTTGAACCTACCCCATGACTGCATACTTTGGACAATACATTTTTACAAATAGAGTGTTGAAAGTAACTACCTCACTCAAGATTATTCTTGGCCAAATTAATGTACCTATTTCAATTTGTAAACACATATATGCTAGTAAAATTAGACAAAAAAAAATTATCTTTCTTAATAAATGCTCAAATACTTACATCATCCATGCAAACTAAAGCGAGGGGTAGGGCATATCTATAAACTCTCAAGTTGACTTTTTCATTGATAATATTTTTTAAAATGAACAATGTTTTAAATGTGTTGGACAAACTTTTCATTTTGAGTGCATAACTTATATGCTTCATTTTAAAATATTACAGATATTAGGAATGATCATTCTTAAGTCAAAGATATCTTATTCCTGTATGCAAACTTTTTGACGTCTTCGATATTCCTTAATACCAAATCCCTGACTTCAAACATTTGTGCCTTCATCTTATGATTATAATATGGAGCAATCCTTTGTTGGTATGCCACTACCTTATTATGAGCTGCTTTTTGGCTTCCTTCAGGAGATCTAAATTCTAACTAAAGAGTTAAAAATTTTGATCTGAAGTAAATTTTTTTACCTAATAGCTTGGCAAACCTATTTTCACTACGGTCATCAATATGCTCCATAGCATAAGTTGAAAGGTATTTTTCAAGTGGTTTCTCTAGGTGTCATTTAGTATGTCCAAAGTATGGAGAAGAGTTCATCTACCCAAGTGCTCCAACCTTTGTTTAGTTTAGCCCCCAAACCATTGCCAATAGTCAAAGTGGTTACCTATGCTTGCCCATTTGTCTATGTGTATGAGATTGATGTGTGGACCAATCAGAAATCCAGGCCATTATAGTCTTTTGTGAACATTTTAGTTGAGAATTATGTTCTATTGTTGGTAACTTTGACCTCATATATTTTAAATTTACAGATAAAGCTTTGGTGAATGAATTATATTACATTTTATTCTATAATCTTGTCAGCGAAAAGGATTTTACCTACTTTATAAAGTAATCGATCACGTTAATAATAAATTTTCTTTTACCATTTACCATAAAAAATAGACCTAATATATTTAACTCCCATTGCAAAAATAGCTAGGGGGCCTGCAAAATTTGGTGCTCCGTATGTGGTTGTTTGGGGACAATGCTATGGATTCGACAGCTGTTATACTTGTTAACAAACTCCATAACATCATTCTTAATAATTGACCAATAATAATTTTATCTCATAAACTTGAAGTCCAAATTCTTTCCTCTGATAGACGCTCTACATATACTGAGATGCATCTCTATGAGGGTACAATTGACTTTTTGTTGGGGTCAAGTAATACATATAGGGTGTTGATTAATATCTTCTGTACAATGATCCGTCCACCATTGAATACTAGCCACAGTTTTTTCAATCCACCTTGTCTTTATTGGTTTGCTTAGTAATTCTTCATCTTAAATGTATTTTATATAAGGGCTTATTCAAGTTGTCTCATCCGAAACTTAAAGATTTTACTATACTTATCGATAATAGGTCTTTGAAGAATTTCTCGCATATTCCGTGCATATTGCTTTAGGTAGGTTAATATTGCCATCTTAGGAAGATGGTCGACTTTTCAGTTATTTTATCTAGGAATATAGTTGATCTTGAACTTGTCAAGGAATGAATAGAGAGCATAGACCTTGCGGAGATATTTGGTTAGTTTTAAATTGATAGTTTCAAAGTTAGCTAATATTTGATTGGCTACCAACTCGAAATTTCTGTAGATAGATTCTTGATAGAATATCTTTAACCAACTTCAAACTGGTTAAAAAGTTTCATACTCAATCATATTATTAGTTATCAAAAACTCAAATATTATTGAGTATTTAATCTCAATCCCTTTAGGTAAAGTCAAGATTATTTCAACTGTGGTCCAAATTTTAGAAGAGACTTTATATACATAGAAAGTCCACTAGGGCGGTGATATATTGAATGTAGTTCCCGAGAATTTTTTAGTGAACTTATCCGAGACTAGGGTTGTTTTTTCAATGATAAAGTAAATGAGAGTTTGACCTTTTGTGGTTGGCCATGCTCGAAACTCTATATTGAACCCATCCAACTCGATTAACCACTTGATTAGGCATTTCGATATTTTTAGCTTCTGCAAAATTCTTTTAAAAAGTTAACCTATTAGGACAATGATCTTATAGGCTTAGAAATATGGTTAGAGTTTCTTTGCAGCAAAAATTAAGGCTATTAATTCTTTGAGTAAGGCAACCTTTCCTGTGACATATTAATTCTTTGAGTCTACTAATTTTGCTGACATAATACACTAGTCGCTAACCCTAATTTTTTCCTGATCAAAACGACGCTCAAAACTATTTCTAAAATGACCAAGTGAAAATATAGGTA
Organism: Nepenthes gracilis; assembly: GCA_033239525.1. Classification (NCBI taxonomy): domain Eukaryota; kingdom Viridiplantae; phylum Streptophyta; class Magnoliopsida; order Caryophyllales; family Nepenthaceae; genus Nepenthes; species Nepenthes gracilis. The sequence continues at coordinate 18,175,384 of BSYO01000006.1, forward strand.
CTCATCCTCCTTAGAATCAATCAGCAATGCGGATATGCCAAGTATTTCTTCAAGTGCTGAAATTCTTGTTGGCACTCATCTATCTACCGAAAACTATTTATATCTTTTTCTTTTGATCCTTTAAAGAATGGCAAGTATTTCTCAATCACCCTAATCATGAATTAGGATAAAGTTGCAAATTGTTTGGTCAACCTTTGGATAACATTGATCATTTGAGGAGGCTCCATATTCATAATCAAATTGGCCTCTATCCTGCGTTGAAAGATTATAAAACTCAAGAACTTATATGAAATCATTCCAATGATGTACTTGGTTAGGTTTAACTTCATTTAATATATTTTAAGTACATTAAAAGATTCTACCATATCTTTAGTATCATTGTCAGCAAGTACATTTTTAATGAGTATGTCGTCAACGTACACATCCATATTTTTTTTGAATTTATTACTTGAACATCTTATTCATAAGCCCTTAATATGTGGTGTCAACATTTTTCGAATCAAAGGGCATTAGTTTGTAGTAGTAGGTTCCCTAATCGGTCATGAAAGAGGTTATTTTTTCATTTTATGGGTTCATCTTGATTTGATTGTACCCCAAATAAGCATGTATAAAACTCAATAGCTAGTGATCGGATGTAAAATATACTAGATGATCGATCCTTGGTAGTGAGAAATTATTTTTTAGGCATGTTTTATTAACATCTATAAAATCTATGCATATTTTCCATTTCTAATTACTCTTCTTTACTCGGATGATGCTAGATAATCAATCTAAGTAATTTACCTCCTTAATAAATCTGATGCTAATTAATTTTGTGGCCTCTTCATGAATGGCCACAAACCTTTTCATAAAGCAATTTTTTCTTTTTTACCTAACAAGCTTACTCCTAGAAACAAGGCTCAATTTATGAACTATCATCCCAATCGAAAATCTTGGCATATCTACCGATATCCAGGTGAAGGCATCGACATTACTCCATAGGAAGTCTATCAATTATTGTTTTAGATCTTGATTTAGCGAAGATCCGATTTGGACATGTATATCCAGGTCTATCAAATTTAAGGGGATCTGAAGTGGCAACTCGTTGGGTTAACCTGTTGAATGAATGCCTCATCCCAAAGGTTAATTCTTCTATCGGTTATGGCGAAGCTAGTCATTAATCTATGTTATATAATAGTTTCATTTGATAACCTGATCTCCTTTAACTTCTTCAATTATGTATTTAGTTAATAAATTCACTTTACATATGGGATGGAGGTGATCACTTCGAATATTGTCAAGCATGGTCAACCCAATATTACGTTATAAATTGAGGAAAGAACTACTATAAAAAAAGCTAGGTGATAGAAAGCCATTTTTGGATGCATTTCATTGTAATTTTTATTGTATAATCTCCTTAATTTGGACCAACTCGTTATTCAACTTATATAGCGATTTATTTGATAGGTTCATTTGATTACATTTTAATTCTAATTTAATAAATGTATCAAAATAAAGAATATTTCTAAAATTTCAATTATCAATGAAGACTCATTTTAATTGATAATCTTTGACCCCATTCGAGATTAGTGTAGATACAAAAGAATTAAATGGGTAGTAATTACATGATATATATTGTTGCTATTTAAACTAATGTCATTTTTCACTATCCTTTCCACCGGCTTTGGTGTTAAATCGGGCTAGAAGATACTTTAGACTTATGTTGAAATCTTCCCTAATCTTGATTAGGTTCCAAGGTTGTTTTTCCTTCCTTTTTATTGGAGGCAAAATGGGATAGAAACTGGATGGTCAATTTGTAAAAGGTCATAATAGAATTCAATCCTAATCTATAGAATCAAGTTTGTACATCTCCCTTTAATGTTAAGGATAAACAAAGGCATGCGTGGCTCCAAATTCTGGAAGCCAAGTAAGATGCAGAAGTCATCCATTAGATTGATGCTTCAGTCATACAGCTCCATCATGGGTATTCTGAACTTAATGGGGACCTAGTGCTTCTTTATCTGAGATATGAATGGCGTACGATCCAATTGAGTTGTTTGACTAGTGAAACTTCATTGGAAGACCTGTTGTTCTATCCTCTTGATGTGCTCCTCCACTTCAATCGTGGTGGCGATTCTCTTTTCCTTAAAGAATGTTTTCAACTCTGAATTATTGATAGATATGCCTAGTATCAACCTAACCTGGAGGGTTTGGGGCATACTATTGCATAATTCTTCCTCTCGTTTAGAATGGCATTGGGAATCCTGAGTGTTCCGGAGATTTCGTCACTTGGGCTCTCCTTCCTGACCTTAAAATTGAGACGGCTTTTTAGCCACTAGAGAACAATTCGGTTCTATGCCTCGAGGGCCACGGGCATCTTTGGCTAAAAGTGGCTCTCCATTAAGATGGCTTTCTTACCTTTTGACATCCTCTTTAAGGCCGACACTGACACTTGCAAGTGGAAGGGATCATCCTAATGGGTTTGGTCCTCAAATTTGTCCTAGAAGGACTTCATCATTTTTAACATGTCTTACAATTAAGTGAGCATTTTTGTGGCTGCCTTCTTCAAGGGGGATAAAAGAGGAAATGCCTTTTGACAATTAGCTTAATTGTTTATGTATTATTGTGTTAACTGTGACGACTAGTTTTTTCAAAGATTGTCGACTCATGGATTTTTATCGATTTGAAAATTAGCTTAATTGTTTATGTATTGTTGTGTTAACTGTGATGACTGGTTTTTTCAAAGATTTTCGACTCATGGATTTTTATCGATGTGACTTTATTTAAATTGGAATAAGTGGATTGACTATTGTAAGGCCCGAGTTTAAATTTTATCGTAATTTTGATTAATTAAGTTGATGTAAATAAAAATTAATTAACATTGAGTTCAAATGATAATGAAATTGGGTCAAAGTCAAATTCCGATTGGATTTTATTAAGTTAAAGAATACCCAACTGGCACCTGACGTGCGCCCATATGTGGAAAACAGACTACTTAGTGCCTGAGGGACATTTGAGCATGCGTTGAAGAATGTTTACGCTTGATGCATTCTCGACAGACACTCGAGCACTCTATAGCAACAGATACGTGCTCGAGGTACGCTTGAAGTGGCGCTTGTGCGCTACAGCATTTAGGTATAGTGTTTGACGCGTGCTTAGCTAGCGTTTAAGCGCCACTTAGTATAAATAGTAAAATTTGACTGATTTCTGTCATCTTTCTCAACAAATTTGAGAGACAAGAGTGAACGAGACAAGAAGAAGAGGGTGAAGGAGAGAGAGGAAGTCAATGATGCCCAATTTAAGTGAACCCAAGTTAGAATTTTGATAATTTGGAGCCCAACAAGTGCATTCCAAGCATTTCTTCTCTTATTCTTCTCTAATTCTATGAACATTTTTTATTTTAATATTCATGCACGTCATAATTTTAAAGCTATGATGATATTGTTTAACATGCATACAAAATTCTCTTCATTTTATTACAAAAATATATAAAATTCACATCTAAACTCATGAACGTTATCTTACTTAGCTGATTTCTATAATTGCTCTACATACATTTGGTAAATTCATGATTTAATGACTTTATATATGGTGAATTTTGTACATCTTGCTATAATATGTTTTGGACTTAAAATATTTGTTTGCATGTTCAAAATTTTAGTAATTTAGGCAATACATGTTTACTTAAAAGATGAAATTTGCTGGTATGTTTTTAGTTGCTGAATGTCCTACATTTTTTTTAAAATTTTTCCTACATTTAACTGCTAATTTAGCATTTTATTTTTTTAAATTTATCATGACTAAGTTTTGCAAAAAGGTTAATATTAATAGACAAAATTTTGAAGAAAAACTCTACTATAAGCTAAGAAGTATGATCATTTTACCCAGAATTGAGAAAATTATGAAGTATGAAGAAAAGTGTAGAGTTTCGTAAGAATATGATTAATTATTTTATTATTCAGTGAATGATATATTTTGACATACCTTGGTATATTATAATGGTATATCAAGGTTTGAACCTATCGTTCGCGGGTGAGAAGAGGCGTTCGGCCCCATGAGGGTTATATATATGACGGTTCATCTGCGAGTCTTGAATAGTAGTATACAACCTTTGATTGTGTGAAAATAAATTTAACTCGAGTTTTGATTATTCATTCCTTTAATTGGTAAGGCCTATTGACCATTAGTCTGTAAGAAAATTATATTTCAGTATGTTTTGATGATAAGAATTGAGTAGGAACATTATAAGAAATTCTGGAAAAGACTTATATAAATTTCTACATCACTATTATGGAAATTTATATCATTGTATCATATTATAATTCATTATTCATTTTGTTAGATTTCGGTATGTTATAAATACGAATTATATGATCATTTGTTAAATTATATGTATTACTAAACTTTTGGCTCACTCATTACTTCTATTTTACTAGCCCATTCAGATGAGAGTCTTGAGTACTTGTAGGACGATCAGGATTAAGGAAGAATCAGTTCGAAGAGTTTAGTTTAGAATTAATCTGATGCTGTATTTCAATTTCAGATAATAGATAACATGTTTAATAATGTATTTTAGTTTGAATTCAGTGTTTGGACAGTTATAGTTGATACTCTAAGTTATTTAGATTATATTTATATATGTGAGATGTCATGAGTTCTCGGATGTTGTCATGTTCTATATAGTTTGAAGTGTCGGGTTGTCAGTTTGTTCAACAGATGGATCAGTTACTATCAGAATGTGTGTATGATTTATTTATTTATTTATTTGCAGATTGTATACTATGATTAGGATATGATTGAGAAAAAGTTTCTTACGTAATGTCCGATATCACGATTGGGTTGATGTCGTAGCCACATAAATTGTGTCGTATATTGGATTCTATGTGTGGTCTATAATAGTTTATTATGATCAATTGAGGTATTAATATAAAAATTACGTTCAAATGTTAATTAAATTACAATTTGATTGAATAATAATAATTGGTTAATTGTTAATAACGGGTTTGAAATTTAGGACATAACAGCTGTATTTTTCATTGACAATACTAATAATACGTACTTAGAATTTAGATTATAATTTGATTAAACTCGAGTCAAATTATTGAACATTCTATTTAGATCTTGCACACCATAATAGTAAATAAGAATTTTAAAGAAATTAAAACTCACTCTCAAATATATTTTTCGACGCTTAAAACAAGTAAATGTTTTAAAAATTGGAATGTGAGAGAGATTAAGAGGATGTGAGAGACAGAAAGAGAGACATGCAGGATTTGGCTTCTTATTTTTTAGAAAAAACAAATGAGTTAGAAGGCTATACTTTATTCCTTATTTTTTAAAATTCATTATTCTTTTAAGGAAAATGGGACATATTGATAACTATACTCCCAATTGGTGACGATTTTCTTAAGAGAAATAAGTAGCCAAGATTTTGGTAATTAAACCAATTGAAAACTGATTATTTCAATTATCATTATACATGTTCTGATTGTGGGATTGACTAGTGACAGTTAATACCTAAAGATTAAATTGATAATAATAACCAGTTGATGTTGGCTATGTTGGATATCCTCATTTAGTCTAACTGTAAAGTATATAAGCGTTCGATTGGATAAACTGCTTAATTGAATTAACTGTTTAACTAAACATTCGAATATTTAGTCTTTCGATCATATAACTCAACATGATTTGTATTCTACTTAATAAACGTCTGGTTCCCTCTCAAATCTTGATTTATTTTGACTAGATGTAAGTCAAAATTAGACGCCAAATTCTTTAAGCTTAGACCTAACGCCAAATTCTTTAGGCTTAGACCTACCAAACGAAAGAGTACTTTCTTATTTTTAGGTTTAGTAACTATAGGCTTATTGGCCTGATAGATTGGACTAGTCCAATTAATATTGTATCCAATAATATCTTAATTTATTAATTATCACTATGTATTTGTGTTTTTTGGGCTTCATAGAGGAAGCTTTATATTAACATTGTATTTTAATACTATTTTTTTTTAATGTTAAACAATAAGAATTTGCACAGTAAGCCACGTCTCCCATTAGCAGACCTTCACCGTAACTGCATTGGTGGCTGCTCCCCAAGATTTGATGTGTATGCTTACGTTACTTGAGAGTTTTAGGTTGTAAATTCCGACCATATGATTAATTGCTGAGAAATTAAGGTGATCGAAATTAAGATTATCTGAGAATAAAAATATTGTGAAAAAATAAAAATAATTTAGAGTACCAAAATTATAATTCTCAATATTTTATGCGATAGTCAACAACGATGATGAATAGCAGGGGTCACAGGCACCGGCAAGGGCTGGCGACCAGGATGTAGTGGGCGGCCAAAGCCAGCGGAGGGTTACCGCCAACAGTGGGCTGTTGTGCTGAAGAGCAATAGAAATTCGCTGACTGAGTAACGACTATTAAGAAATAGAAAATGATAAAGAAAACTCATGCTAAATACATAAAAAAAAAAAAAATTATTACGTTTGGTTGCGTCATGGGTTCCCAGTTGTCGTACGAATTAGGAAGCCTTCAAATTCTTCGTCGTCTGGAGGTGATCACAAGCGGGTCCGGCAGGCCCTATACAACACAACTAACAAACGAGAGGCTAGAGATCCGGCGGGATTTCTCTCACCAAGAACGCTCCGATGCTCAAGTCAGCAGATTCTCGCAATAAACGAAAATGAGACGCACGCTCAGAGGTGCGCGGAAATGTGCTTGAATGCATGGGAAGTGCGTGAATGCTTATATGGAAGAGCAATGAGAGGGTGGTAGGAGGCGTGACTCCCTGTATGCACCGCGATGAGTGGCTGACTTCCGATCGCCTGAGAAGGCTAATGAGTTTTGATCTGCTTCCCACGTAAATGCTTATGTGGGAGAGCAATGAGAGGGTGGTGGGAGGTTTGACTCCCTGTATGCACCGCGATGGGTGGCTGACTTCTGATCGCCTGAGAAGGCTAATGAGTTTTGATCTGGAAGATAGCTGTAGTGCTTAAGGTTGTTGACGCTAGGTCGATTATCTAGGATCCGATCGATTCTCCTATTCTTCATAGAAGAAGAAGGGCTTTATAGACCCTTTGGCGAGGGGATTTGGGTGTGAGAACCCCAGTTGCAGGGGCTCGTTGGCCACTGATTGCTATTGGTGATTGCTGTCATGTCGGTTGTCGTTTAGCGGTGGCAGGTGGACTGCTGAGCGTCGCCAGCCACGCATGGTCTCCCCTTTGAACTGAGATTAGTGGGGCGATTGTGGGTTTCCGCCTGAGCTGCTGCTGGCAGCGCTGACCATTCCCCCATTGGCTAGCTTCTCTTGCATTTCTGCCGTTCCCTGGCAGCTGCATTAATGAGCTGCAGGCGACGTCCATTGGTTGCTAATTGTGGGCTGCCACGTTGGTCGCCCGGCAGTGTTGGGCCTTAAAGGCCCATTAGGCAGCCATTCCGTGGGCTGGGCTTCGAATCTTTTTGGGCCTTTGTCTCAAACCCAACACTAGCCCTCCATGCCTAGGCCGACCAGTGGTCGCGGCCTGGCATGTCCTTTGGGTCTAACTCGCGGTCACCCGGTGTCCCTCGAGATGCGCTAACACTTATCGTCTTCTGGGCTCGCGCCTTCCGCAAGCAGTCGCGCAAGCTTTTTCTGCGCTGCAGCGATTTGGTGCCTGGGTTGGAACGATTCGCACGCCTAAGGTTACATCTGATTTGAGGGCATTCCTATTCCATGAAAGACATCTACAGAACAACGTGCCTCGTTAAGCGTTAGAAGGGTGCCATCTCGCCCATAAATAATAGGGTTCCCGGCTGGTGCGGTCCATCCTTTGGCCGACTTCAAGGGAGCAATGCGGAGGTCTTGGCTTGACCCACCCTTTGTGAGAATTTGTGAAGGAGTTTGATGGACTAGCTGGATATCAGGAATTCTTGGTGAAGACTATCTTCATGCCCACACTGTGGTCGATTCCTCATGCTAATGAGGGTGGCTCGGTCGATCTGCTGTTGTCGTGCGCCTCCCCTCCACAGAGTGACTCGTCCGGCATGCTGTGGGATCACGGTGGAGCCATCCCGAGGGTCTTTTCCACCGGTGAAGCACGTCGCTCACGGTCTCCACTTCACTTAGTTCACGCGTCGACTCCGAAGAAGGCTGAGAGGGGAGCCCCGGCGTGGGAATTGCAGGATTTTTTTCGTCCCCACCGGAGGCTCCTGAGCTGGGTGTTGATTTCACCTCGGTGGATAACATTGGGTTTGTCTCCACCGGAGGCTGACCAACACGCGGTTGTCCCCAGTGCCTTGGCTTGTTGGGTAACCAGCGGCGAGGCCGTGGTGATCTCATGTAGGTCACGTTCCCAAGCTTGCTTAAGTATCCGGGGCAGTCGCCGTGGGGTCTAGGCCCCTTGCCATATCTTTTTCCTCTTTCCTGTACTTTTGCGGCTGCAAATCTTGTACCCTGTAAGGAAGGCCTTGATTAATAAAAGAAGTAATCTTTTGTTTTTACTCTTCTGCCTTATAGTGTGTACTTCCTCTTTCTGATCGCTTCCTCTGGTTGCGTCGCACTTTGTTTCGATCCCCTGATCATTTCCGGATGCTCACGGTAAGTTCGGCTGGTCTCGTTCCTTAAGCCTTGGCGTAGAAAGTTGTCGGGAGGACACGGCAGGATGGGTCCTCTAGTGCTTGATGCCGTGGAAGTATGAGCTATCACCGGTGGCAGTCACATCCACCTGTTCATTTGGTGTATTAAATACGCTAGGAACTGCGGGGTGCTGCGCCATGATTACTTGCCTTGGAAACATGCGAAGCTTCAAGGATTTGCCACGTGGAGGGCGTTCATTGGATCTGTCCCGGCGCTCTTTGCCTTCCAAAATGTCACCGTTTCTGGGGGAAACTCAGTCTATTTAAACGTGCAACTTCCTCCAACGTAGCGTGCTCTACTGCTTCCTTATCGGTGTGAAGCTTCGTGTCACTTGCGATCCTTCCCCCTTTCGTCTGTTTTTTGTTGTGATTTCGATGGAGGAGTTTTCCTCGTCGTCTAGGTCAGGAACTTTTTTCGGAGAACCTGAGACTGGGACCCATATCCTTGGGGTCCCTGGTGTGGTTGTGTCGAAGGGATATCATTTAGAGGCCACCGTCGTGGGCCCTATGTGATCCTTGAGGGTGCCTTCAGGCTTTGAGAGGGAGGAGAGGTCTGCTTCCTCGCAGGATCGTGGTCCTAGGAGGGCGGATCCTCTGCTTCACCAAGTGGCCAAGGCTGTTGAAGGTGTCGAAGCCCGAGTGCAAGTTACAATTGTAGAAATAGAGCAATTGGGGGCCCGCGCCGCACACTTTGAGGAAGCGTGGGCAGAATTGAAGGCAAGGGTGTCTAGGCTTGCTAGTGCCAATGTAAGGGCTCGAGCCTGCATATTGGCTCTCCAAGAAAAGCATGAGCAGCTGCGGCGACAGTTTGGGATGGAGGTCGCATGGATGGGAACTAAGCTGAGGTCGAGGTTCATGCTAGAGGAAGTCGGCCCTGCACTGGAAAGGAACTTCCAGGATGACATCCGTCTCAACCGGACACCAGTCTCGCTGGAGGACCCAAACTTCAGCATCAGCATCCTGGACTCTCGAAACTCCAGCGCCCTGACACACGCGGATCTGGTGGAGTATCCGACACCAAGTTCCTCTGCTGAGGGACATTAAATGTATTATGTGGCCGCAAGTTGCTGTAAAAGAGTCATTAGTGAATATTATAATAAAATTTAACACTTAGCTGTGCCATTTTATTTTCCATGGTTTGTTGTAGTCGAACTGTTCGTTTTCTTCTTTGCGTGTCTATTTCGAAGGTCTCTCTGTCGCCTTTCTTGGCGATTGAAATTCCCGCATTTAATGTGGATGTGATAGTGGGGATTTCGTTATGCGGCTGATGTGATATTGATCTGCGGTTTGACGAATAGTCATGACAGCTAACTGCTTTGGGGACCCACGACGTTCCCGCTGGGCAGGCACGCGGCCTGGCCACTCTGCGGAGGCATCGTTTGGGTTTTTCACGTGCTGGCACCTCATTGCCTATTTAAGTCAGGCTTCCGCAAAATTCCTCTTGCCTGTTTCCTTGCATTGAAAGCTTCCAACTCGTCCCACAGAGAGAGATGGCGAAGAAGAGAGAGTCTCCTTCCTTGCGAATTTCTTGGGTGAGTCGGCATGGGGTTGACAATACAGGGTCTGTGTTGTCGACCAGCGCCATTGCTGCTCTGATGGTGGATTATAGGACCCCCAACGACTAGGGTTATCGTGCTCCTGGGCTCGCGGGTAGAGCCAACGCTCCACCAGATGGCTTCGTCACAGTCTACGAGCACCATCTGAGAGGTGGGTTTCATTACCCCATGCCATGCGCTTTGTACGCATTGGTGGTGGCATTGGGCATTCCTGTGACAAGGCATCACCCGAATGCCCTCCATTATCTGGTCTCGATGTGCATCTTCTCTCACCTCCATACCGGCGCTTTTGACGCCAAGGCGGTGAGGTTAATCTTTCACTTTACGGAGTCGGAGGATTGGGTCTCCAGGTCTCCGAAGACTGGCTTTCATTTTCGAGGCACCAACCCTGATTCAGTGAAGAATTGGAAGAATCAATATTTCTTCTTGCAGGAGCCTCTCGACTCTGAGTTTTCGTGTGAGTTGGGCCCGATTTCTGAGTACTTCCATTGGAAGGCGTCGTCGGATGATGCTAAGGATACGGCAGAGTTGGTTGCCGCCATCGACTCCCAGATGACGAAGTTCTCCATTCACGACTACTTCCTGATATCTACCACTTTTGAGGTCGCTAGGTGGTGTAACGTCCTCGGAGCATCCGCACTGACGATATTGTCCGCTTTGGACCGTCCCCTGCCGCCAAGGCCGTCACAGGGCGCCTCACGGTTTTGTTCCTGGCAGACCCTTACAGGCCCCCAAAACGCGTCGCCAATGGAAGAAGTATCCACACCCTTTATCAGGCGTGCTTCGTTCACCTCCCCATCCGATGTGGGACTCTACAGGTGGGGGCCTCCGTCGGGCTGGCGTGCCACCGATCTTGCAAAGAAGGAGCTCGGGGACGTCGCAATTTCCCTGTCACTCGAAGGGGACACAGAGGAAAGCTGCTCGTTGCTTGAGTCATCTTCAAATGAGGAGAAGATAGAGGCTCCCCTGAAGAGGTTGAGGGAAGCCGGAGGCACCTCCACTCGGAGGTTGCAGAGGTTGGCTGTTGGTTCAGCCGCGCGAGTCCCGGCCCCAGTCCTGGAGGCGACGTCGAGTGCTGGGCTTCAGGAGGAGGCCAACAAACCCGCACCGACTCCCGCTGTGGCACTAGCTGAGTATAGTGTCCCTGTAGTGGGGCTTTATTCTGGTGAGGAGTCTTCCGTGAATTCCTTCGTCAACCTGGAGCCACCAGAGTTGATCCTGGAGGGTGTTCCAACCATGGCAGGTGACACACTAGTCTCTGGTGACCCAGAGGAAGTGTACGCGCCTGCGCCAGCACCAGAGCCAGAGGGATCTTCGGAGCCGACTAGGATCTTTGTTGAGCTGACTTTGGAGGCAATGATTGGTGAGGACGTTCCCGCGGCATTGGAGGCGGAAGCCGTATTGGAGCCCGGCCCGCCGGGCGCTAAGATGGTCTTGGGAGGGATGGCTTCGGCGCCGGAGCCCTCGAGCGTTCCTTTGCCTTCCGTGCTTCCAGACCACTCAAGCCCTATTGGAGTTGCGGTTGAATGCGGGGAGTCCCTTGGCCCATCTGCGTCCGGAGACGTAGCTTGCCATCCAGACGTAACCTCTGCTCAGGTATAATCGCCCCGAGCTGAACATTCTTCAGCAGTCACGATTTTTGGGAACCTTTTGACCTTCTCATTTTTCATGCAGATTCTTGGGGGGTGCTGACTCTCTTAACGAGTTAGCCGCTCAACTGCACGGGAGCCTTGATTGCGGGCTGCACGTTGTTCAGCGCATGAGAGCGAAGGTCGCTTCCCTCCAAGAGAAGAGCGAGCAGGCGAAGGAGGAAATTAGGCAATTGAAGGAGGAGAATGGCCAACGTGCGTTAGAGGCCGTGTGCCTACAGCAGAAGGTTGAGCAGCTGAGAGAAGCGGTCACCATCCTCGAGGATGACAATTCACGCTTGTCTAGGGATCTGAGAGGTCAGCTCACTCTATTGGAGGCGGGTCTCATACTAGAGACTCACTTCAGAGATGGCATTCGCCTGTGCCGTAGGATTGCTTCTCTTGCCGTTCTCGATGTTTCAGAAGACGTCTTTTATCCAGGCAACTCTGGGGTCCAGGACAGGTCTCCCTTGAGGAATTTCCTTGAGGAGACTGGTTCGTCAGATCCTCCACAGTAGTTTTGCTTGTAGACATTGCTTTCTTCTTTTTCCTTTGTCTACGCCTTGTATAAATGAATGAAAAGTAGCACCTTGTTTGCATCTTGTGCCTTCCAGTGTGATTTGTGAGATTGCTTCTCATGTTTAACCGCTAGGCTTGTGAAGCTATTGTTGCCAAGGCCCCAATCCGGCGCCTTCTTGTGCTGTACTCATCCTTCGTTAGAGGATGTCATCGCATCTCACGCGTTTAATGGGAAGCTCGATCCAGTAAAGCGGATGTCGTCGTAAGTCCCGTGGAATTGCGCTAAGGGCTAGCTGGGTTTTTAGGCCACAGCAGCCAGACTCCGGGTCTAGGCCTTTTCTCATGCAGTATCTGCATTAGGTGTGTGGCCCCCGCTCAGGGCGTCGTTGCCACCATATGCAAGGTCCTAACCTACAACCATTGTAGACTAAGGGTGCTCTCTTCTTCGTGAGAAGGTCACCGCACGCCTACGATTCTTGCCCCCTAAGGTTTTGATGGCCGTAAGTTGGGAAGCTTCAAAAGCCCCCAGGCCTGACGTTTTGACTGCCTAGGTCATCTGGTTCAAAACCATGATTCTTTGGGCTGCATGGGCCCTACAGCGCAGAGTTGAGATTTGGTGGTGATCGCATTCGGGTCGTTTGGCGTGAGGCCAAGGTAGCAGGTCATTTGGGACCCTTTTGACATGGAGTTGTAGTTCTGATGTGGCCGCTTGTGGACCGCTCGACGCATGATCAAGGCTCAGACGAGACCGCTAATGGGCCACTTGGAGTAGGGTTAAGGTTTCTGGGCCACTCGACAGGGGGTCGAGGTTTTGAGGTGGCCACTTGGCACGGTGCCATGGCCTCGTTTTTCAGACAGATGATAGTCCTCTCAACTTATGGGCAGTCTAGGTCGCACTGCTTTTGGAATGATATGCATGCTAACACTTCATACAAATAGAGATTCAGGTTAACATGAATGATTAATTTTATTAAATAAAAACTCGATGTATGTACAAGCACTCTTCATGATGCACGTGTGTGCCTTACCTGGGCCAGCATCGTGTCAATGGTAGTATTTCCTTAGGGTGGTGGCGTTCCAGGTCTGAGGGACCAGTTTGCCGTTCTGGACACGTAGTTTGTACGCTCCGCTCCGGAGGATTGCGGAGACGAGAAACGGGTCTTCCTACCTATGGGAGAGTTTGCTCCTACTCACGGCTTTTTTTGCTGCCTCTATACTCTAGAGGACCAGATCTCCAACCTCGAGCGGGCGTGCCTTCATCCGCTTGTTGTAGTACCACGCAATACGCTGTTGATAGACTACGGTCCGCAGACGGGCTGCATCTCAAACTTCTCGGAGCAGGTCAAGGCATTCTCTGAGTCTCTAAGAGTTCATGGTTAGATGAAAACATTCAACCCGCAGGCAGGGTAATCCCACCTCAACGGGGACTACGGCTTCAGCTTCGTAGCAGAGACTGAAGGGCGTCTCTCTTGTTGGTTCCCGTGGGGTTGTGCAATATGAGCAAAGTACAAAAGGTAACTCATCGACCTACGAGCCCCCTGTGTCCTCCAGTTTGGTCTTCAGCCCGTGCAGTAACGTGCGGTTGGTGACCTCAACCTGCCCATTGGCTTGAGGGCATGCCACAGACATATGAACCAGCCTGATGCGCAGGCTCGCGTAGTACTTCATGAACCGTTTGTCGATAAATTGGGTTCTATTGTCGGTCACTATGACATCGGGAATCCCAAAGTAGTAAACAATGTTTTGGCAGAGGAATTCCGTTGTATTCTGCTCAGTGATTCAAGCCAGAGGGACTGCTTCTACCCACTTGTTGAAATAGTCGATGTCAATGATGGAGAACTTCCTTTGCCCAGAAGCTAGAGGTAGCGGTCCCCGGATGTCGAGCCCTCACTGCGCAAACAGCCATGGGGACTGAAGGCTGCGTAGTTCCGCGTGTGGAAGGTGTGTCATGGATCCGTGGACATGAGATCTTTCGCATTTCCTCACGAATTCCATAGCGTCTTACTTCATGGTTGGCCAAAAGAAACCTTGTCGCAAGATTTTGAATGCGAGGTTCTTTCCTCCAATGTGCGTGCCGCATATGCTGAGGTGGACTTCTCTCAGAGCATACTCAGCTTCTTCAGGGGTCAGACATTTCTGGTAAGGAGTGGAATATCCCCACTTGTACAGCCTCCCATCGAGAATTGCGTACTAGCCTGCTGTCTTCTTGATCCATTTGGACTCATCAGCATTTTCGGGTAGAGTTCCGTCGGTCACATACTTTCTGTACGGAGTCATCCAATTGTTACCCTCATCAATTTGCAACACTTCTTGGTCCAAAGAGTCAACACTGGACATGGCCAGAGTCTCTCGTGGTTCCCTGGCGTACTGCTCCAAGGATCCTGCGGCTATGTCCCTGACCAGCCGATGAGCTTTCCAATTGTCGGCCCTAGGGACATGTTTAATCAGAAGCGATCGGAATCCCTGGATCATGGTCTTTGCCTTTGCCAGGTATCTCACGAGCTAAGGGTTCGACGCTTCGAAGGTTCATTGGATTTGGTTGACCATGAGCTCCGAGTCGTTGTGCACGACTAGCGATTTTGCGGAACACTCCTTATCCAAACGAAGTCCTGCGAGAAGGGCCTCTTACTCCACCACGTTATTGGTAGTGGGGAAGGTCAGCGTAACGGAGTACGTAATCTCTGCGCCGTCCGGAGTCTTTAGCACGACTCCAACTCCGTTACCTGCTTAAGTGGACGATCCGTCCACATTTAGGGTTCATGTCGGGATGCTGAGATTGCCAATGCTTCCCGGGTTGCTAGGGTTATCTAGAGTCGGGGTCTACACCTCAACGATGAAGTCTGCGAGGGCCTGACCCTTGAGGGCCGGCCGAGGTCGAAACTCTACGTCGAACTCTTCCAACTCTATAGCCCACTTGACTAGTTGTTCGGAGGTCTCTAGTTTCTATAGGATCGACTTCAGAGGTTGATCCTTTAGAACAATGATTCGGTGGGCTTGGAAGTAGGGCTGCAGCTTCCGTGCCGAATAGATGATCATTAGCGTGATCCTTTTGAGGTGCGGATAGCAGGCCTCTACGTCTGTCAATATCCGGCTTATGTAGTACATTGGCCGCTGCGCTCCCTCATGTTCTCTGACTAGCATGGAGCTGAGGGCAATGCCTGATGTAGCCAAGTAAAGGTACAGGTCCTCGCCCGTATACAGCGAACTCAGGAGAGGCGGGTTGATGAGGTATACTTTCAGCTCTTTGAAGGCTTCCTCGTATTCCTCGGTCCATCGAAACCCTGACAATTTTGTCCCCCTAAGTGCCCTGAAGAAGGGCAGGTACTTCTCCGTGGACTTTGCGAGGAATCGCGAGAGGGCCGCCAATTTCCCTGTGAGCTTCTGTACTTCACCGTTCGTAGAGGGTTCATGTCGAGGATGGCCTTAATCTTTTCCAAGTTGGCTTCAATGCCGCGTTGTGATACGATGAAGCCCAGGAATTTCCCGGAGGTCATCCCGAACGTGCATTTGGCTGGGTTGAGTTTCATCCTGTGCGCCCGAAGGACCTGGAAGGCCTCCTCTAGGTCGTGGATGTGATCATCGGCAATCTTGCTTTTTACAAGCATGTCGTCAACGTACACCTCCACGTTTTTCCCGATCTGAGCTTCAAACATCTTGTTCACCAAGTATTGATAGGTCGCCCCTGCATTCTTAAGGCCGAAGGGCATCACCTTATAGTAATCCGTCCCCTGGTCAGTCATGAAGGAGGTATGCTCCTTGTCATTCGGGTACATTTGGATCTGGTTGTAACCAGAGTAGGCATCCATGAAACTAAGGAGTTTGTGCCTGGACATGTAGTCCACCAGCTGGTCGATCTTGGGGAAGGAAAGCTGTCATTTGGGCAAGCCTTGTTTACGTCGGTGAAGTCTACGCACATTTTCCATTTGCCGTTATTCTTTTTCACTAGTACGACATTGGACAACCAGTCTGGATATTGGACTTCTCAAATGAATCTGCCGTCTAGGAGTCTTTTTACCTCCTCCCTTATGGCGACCAGCTTCTTGACGGAATGGTTCCTGTGCTTTTGCCGAACGGGCTTGTGGTCGGGATCAAGGCCCAGCCTGTGAACCATCACTTTGGCCGGTATCCCGGGCATGTCGATAGGAACCCAAGAGAACACGTTGAAGTTCATCCGTAGGAAGGTAATCAATTGATCGCGATCAGCAGATTGGAGAGAGTTGCCCACATGTATGCTCTTCTCTGGCTCAGTTGGATTTAGAGGGATCGCTTCAGTTACTTCCCCTGACCAGGCTTGTTGCAACATGGCTTCATCGTGAAGATCAAGATCTTCATCCGGGCGATCTGGCGCTACGGGGGTGACCATGGACAAGTAGCACGTCTGCCCCATCGCCTGGTCTCCTAGCACTTCTCTCATGCCGCACAGGATAGGGAACTTCATCTTCAGATGAGGGATCGACGTAATGGCCCCGAAAGGCGTGAGGATGGGTCTACCCAATATGGCGTTATAAACAGACGGCAGATCGATGACATGGAACATTAGCTCCCGCGTTGCGGCGCGCGGGTAAGTTCACATCGTGACCTCTAGCCGGACTATCCCCGCACCGTTACAGGTTAGTTGTTCAGGTCGTATAAAGGGATATCGGCCGCTCTCATCTGACTTTGCTTCGGTCCAAGTTTAAAAAAGACACAGAGATACAGCAAATTTTGTGAGCTTCCATTATCAATGAAAACTCATTTCAGTTGGTAGTCAGCCTTATCATCGGAAACGAGGGCAGATACAACAAGGGATTAGTATGAGGGAAAGTTACATGAGCAATATCGTCGCTACTAAAGCTAATGACATCACTCCTATCCCCTATCTTCGCTCTCTTGTTGTTGGAAGTTAGCCCGGCTGTTTCTGCCTGGCGCTTTTGGTGGTTGCGATTGAGATTATGTTGATCACGCCAGCGGCTGTACCGTTTCTAGGAGGCTCGCTGGCCTCTCCATCTGAGGTTGCGGGGGCTTGCCCCGAACCTTTCACAAACCGTTTAAGGTGTCCGTGGAGGATCAAGTCCTCTATCTCCTGCTGCAAGGTTCTGCAGTTCTCCGTGGAATGTCCGAGTCAATGGTGATACTGACAGTATTTCGTCTGGTCACTGCCACTCGGACCCTTCGGTGTCTTTGGCCGCTTAAAGAATTTTTCATCCTAAATTTGCATTAGGATGTTCGCATGGGTATCGTTAAGGGGGGTCAAGGACGTTGGTCCGCGATCCCTCTTGATCCCGGCGGAGGGCCGTGGCTGCTTGCGGGGCTCCGAGAAGCGGCTATTGTCATCGTTCCTCTTCTTTTTGGTGGCAGGATTGAGAATTTTTGGGGGGCGGTCTGCACCCTCGGGACGCTTTGTCTTGTTTTCCTCCTCCGCTAAGATGTAGGCTCGAGCGATGGCTTCAGCCTCTCGGAAGGACTGGGGGCGCTGGTGCAACAGGTGCTTAAAAAAGTCCCCCACTACCAACGTTGTAATAAAGGCGTTGAGTTTCAACTCGTCAGAGAGCTGGGGGATCCGGCGCGCCTCAGTGATGAAGCGGTGGAGGAATCACTTTAGATTTTTGTCTGACCTCTGACAGAGGTGGACCAAGTGCCACCGCTATTTTTCCTCCCCCCGGCTGGAGGTGAACTTGTTCAGGAAATTGTCCACGAGCTCGTTGAAGGAACGGATGGAATTTGGCGGGAGGCTGTAAAACCAAAGCAGTTCGCCCCCCTGAGGGTGATGGGGAAGCACTGGCACACACCATGGCCTCACTCGCTTGAAGTGACAGGTGGATACAGAAGCAGTTAAGATGATCCATCGGGTCTTTACTCCCGTCGTACCCTTCCAGCACGAGCATCATGAATTTGCGAGGGAGCAGTTGAGTCCGCAGATCCATGGCGAAGGGTGACCTTCGCAGGTCAACGGAGGATCGTGCGGGTCTTTCCTTGTGTAGGAGATCCCATAGTACTTTGACCTTCTCCTCCATTGGTGGGTCGGACGCCCTTCTCTGCGCGTTGATGATGTCACAGAGTTCAGTGTGGTCCTGCTGGCATGGCTGGATTTGTCGGTTGTGGCAGCTCCTCGTGCAGAGTGGCCGCTTAATACCGGTGTCTGTGGTGGTCGGCCTCCCTTGGTCGCAAGAGTTACAGGGGTTACGTCGCTTAGGACTCTCTCCCCGTCCGTCCCGGTTGGGATGGCTCTCAGTCACAGACTAGACCCTACTGCCGGAAGCCGCCTGGACCCTGGCATGATTAGGCCGATTTGATCTTCTCTTGAGTGCTGCAGCGCGACGCCTTCCTCGTCTGGAAGAGGATGCCTAGGATGCCGGGGGGACAGTCCCTACCCACGGGGTTCCCGTCCGGTTGCAGAGAGCCTAGATCACCAGCCTCATATCACCCATGTCCGCGGCTAGGCGGTGATGTCGGGCTCTGGACGGATGTTCGCATGGCTACCCACTGAGGGGTCTTCACTGCAAGCGGAAGCACCTCTCGCTGGGGCACTGGCATGTACCCTAGTGTTCACCATTTTGTCGTTTAAAAATGTGGGTGAGAAGGAGATGCTAGGCTTCTTGTCTCGTTCCCACAGACGGCGCCAATGTTGCATCATGGGTTTCCGATTGTCGTACGGATTAGGGAGCTTTCAGATTCCTTATCGTTTGGAGGTGATCACGAGCGGGTCTACTCTCCGTCTCTGTGAACCTGGGCTCTGTACAACACAACTAACAAACAAGAGGTCAGGAATTTGACGAGATTTCTCCCACCAAGGACGCTCCGACACTCAAGTCAGCAGATTCCCACAATAAACGGAAATGGGGCATACGCTTAGGGGTGCCTGGAAATGTGCTTGAATGTGTGGGAAGTGCATGAATGCTTATGTGGGAGAGCAATGAGCGGGTGGTGGGAGACCTAACTCATTGTATGCACCACGATTGGTGGCTCACTTCTTGTCGCCTGAGAAGGCTAAGGAGTTTTGATCTGGAAGATAGTTGTAGAGCTTAAGGTTGTTGACGCTAGGTCGATTATCTAGGATCCGATCAATTCTCCCCTTCTTCATAGAAGAAGAAGGGTTTTATAGGCCTTTTGGCGAGGGGCTTTGGGCTCAATAGCCCCCGTTGTAAGTGCTCGTTGGCCGCTAATTGCTGTTGGTGATTGTTGTCATGTCAGTTGTTGTTTAGCGGTGGCAGGTGGACTGCTGAACATTGTTGGCCACCCTTGGTCTTCCCCTTGAGCTGAGATTGGTGAGGGGACTGTGGGTGGTCGCCTGAGCCGCTGCTGGAAGCGCTGACCGTTCCCCCATTGACTAGCTTCTCCTGCATTCCCGCCGTTCCCTGGTAGCTGTATTAATGAGTTGCAGGCGACGTCCATTGGCTACTGATTGTGGGCTGCCACGTAGGTCGCTGAGCAGTGTTGGGCCTTAATGGCCCATCATGCAGCCGTTCCGTGGGCTGGGCTTCAAATTTTTTTGAGCCTTTGCCCAGGACCCAACACTTTTATTAAAAAAATTATTTTCTTTTTTATATCTTTCTTCATCAATATCCAAATAATGAAAAAAAATATATTATTTTTATTTTCTTTAATTTTGAATTTAATTTAACTTCTGAAAATGCCGTTTATTCAAACTCTCAATTCTGATTTCATGAACTTCGTGCCGTGTTAAAATGCATCATAGCGTATGTGATAATAGCCATCTCAGCAGATACCTGTAACTAAGCCGCGGCCATAATTTGGTCCTCATGAGAATCGGGCGGGTTCGTCAATCGGTCTTCAACTTTAGTGGGCCCAGCCCATATTTTGAATGTATTATTTCATTGCGATGGATATTTCTTCTTCTCTTTTTCCTAATTTACCCCCGGAGAATAAAGTTTTTTTCCTCGTGCAATTTGTATATAATTGGACATAATTAAAATTAAATTTAGGTTAAATCTCGGTTGAATTTAAATAAAAAATTAATGGTTTTTAGTCGGTTGTATGGACACTATTTGACGATTCAGGCTAAAAACTATAATCATATCTATTTTTAGTACAAATCGGATCGACCGATCGATGAATTTTTTTTTATTTTAAAGTATTTTTATTTATAAAAATATATTTACATATAAATTATTTTAATGGTCAATTCCCTTGGATTATATATCACGAATCTTGTGGTTTACTCTCTAATTTTGTTTCTTGAAATCTCATCATTTGCCTTTTAAAAAAAGCGATCTATTTAATTTAAAATTTTCAGTTGATATTGAACATAAAATTGTAAATCCTTCGAAGAACAAAATTGAAATCTGTTTTACTGAAAATTGAAAACACGAATTGGATTTTCTATTTCACACAGTAACGTCAAATGAAAGTAGCTATAGTCTTGCTTTAAAAAAATAATAATAATCTATTTTTCACAAACTTAAACCTATTTTTTTTTATTATGGTAAAAGATAAATATCTAAGAACCGTCCTCAAAAACTAAAAATAGTGCTGCATATTTAAAATTTAGAATTAGCCCAAAAATCTTAAAATTATATTACCAAACCTTTTAAGATGAATTCTATACTTTACAAATTAAAATGAGAATTTTAAAAAAATTAAAATTCATTCTCTAAATCAAAATTTGAAGTTCAAACCAACACTTAGTACCTTTTTTTTTTCAGTGAGTAAGTAAAAATTTAATTAAATAGAATAGAATTTACGGAGAAAACTTATGTACTTTCTCCATTTGTTTTACCAACTTAAATTAAGAATATAGAAATTAGGGCATTTTTTGAACTCCATAGAACAACTTATAAAAACAAAAAGAAACACAAAAGGGGAGGAAGCCTTCCCAGCACTGTCCTCGGACACTCCCACTTTGACGTCCTCGGCCATTCCTGCCATGTCCTTGGTCTGCCATATCCTTAGACTACCCATCTATTAAGTACCTCAATCTTTAGCTCCCAAACAATATGGAACATGTCATGAACCAAAGTAACATTACAAAAGAAACTGATCAAGCAGTCATCCTAATCAGCCCCTTGCTTCCAATAAACTCGGCCAAATTTCCGTAGTCATGCTGGTTAGGAAAGAGAGCGCGTGAGTGTTCGGATATGAGCATTAGAGGATCATGCTCCAGGCATCGTAAAATGAAGACTTAACTGATGCATATAATAAGATTTTAATTGTTAAGTGAATTAGTGAGTAAACAATGTGATCTCTTCTACTTTTTTTCACTTCTGGTCCCACTTGTATGTTGAGGGGTCACTATTTTATAATGGAACCTACCTTGGTGGTAATTTTCACCTTTAATCGAAGGTGGTAAATTGATAGGTGATTATTTTGACCAATAATCATACTACACATCCTAAATTATAAGAAAATGTTAAGACATTGGAGTTACGGTTACAAAGAGTATACATTATAGGTAGAGTGGTACCTTGTGCCCGCTCGGTAGACTAGTTCCCTTCGGTGTGCTCACTCGATTTGGTGCAGTTTACTTCTTATAAGATCCGAGATCATACTATTTGGTTGTCGAATTAAGTTTCAGTTAACCTTTTGGCCACAATAGGCCATGGTGGCTTCCGTCCATTGGCCCTTTCAATATCAGGCTTTTACATGCGTAACTGATTTAAACAATTAGCAAACATCTTTTTATTTTATAGGTATTGCTGATGGGCCTGTTTTTATTTATTATTTTTGATAGACCTAACAAGTAGTTTTGTAGAAAAAATATAACATCTAAATAAATATTTAAAGTATATTTATATAATACTATCCCATAAAAAACTATCTAATACTTGTATTTAGCAAATACATAATTACTTGCATTTGATAAGGCTCGTAACCCCATGGCCAAAAGTTCCATATTTATGTTTAGAAATTTAGGAACACTTTTTAATTAATTTTGAGAATTTTTTGAGATATAATATTAGTTATCTATTTATTTTAATATTGGATCAATAATATAAATAAAAAATAAAATATTATCTCATTAAAAGTAACTTAATAATAGTTAAAGAATACCCCTTTAATTTTATTCTTTTGGGCTAAGCCTCATAACACGGTTACTGTATTGGGCCGTCCGTCGGTGTTTGCTGATGTTTGCTTGCTGATCTTTAAATTGGTCAGGGTAATTAGAGACCAATTTATATTTATGTGATCCAATTTGTATTCTCGTGTATATTTAGTGTAATTTAATTTCTCAATACAAATAGCCAAACTGTCTTCTACAATGTAAGAAAATATCAAAATACTATCATTTTTTTAAAATTGTTAACATAATTTCTTTTATATTTTTCAATTTAATTATCAATTGTTAATTATAGTTATTGCGTCCTCCCGGGTCCTCGGTTGTTGTATAGATTAGGTAGCTTTTGGATTCCTAACTATTCTGAAGTGTTCGTGGAGGGTCCGATCTCCGTCTATGTTAACCTAAGGCCTGCACAATACAACTAACAAATAAGAAGTCAGAAGCCAACGGGGACCTATCCCCTGCCGACACTCCGACGTTTAAGTTAGAAACCTTCTGCAATAAACAGATGAAAGCATGCTTAAGATGCGAAAATGAGGGGAGTGTGTGAGAGGGACATGTTTGGAGGCCTAGGCTCTACGAATGCACTAGCGGATGGCAGTTTGGGGATGTCCTTACTCGGGGGTGCGTTCGCGGAGGGCAATTTAGAGGTGCACCCGTGGAGAGTGGCTTGGTGATGTCCCCGTTTGGGGGTTCGTCCGTGGAGGACGGCTTGGAGATTTGATAGAGCGCACTAAACGTAGATCCTGTGCGACATCCACAGGATTGTATTGTCGGATAGTTAATCACGGAAGAGCTTGCGGGAACCTGATGGGTTGAACAGGACGGCCTGACCGTAGAAGACGCTGGATGGCTTCCCCTTGGGAAGCTTCATACTGCGTTCTGCCAAAGCCCTGGCGCCAGTTGCTTCTCAGGGAATCCCATTCCTTTTCTACCGGAGGGGGAAGAGCACCACTTACGAGGCTTCGTCTGTCTCCACTAATGGCGCAGCTGGGCGGCACACTCCGAGGCCTCCACGGCGCCATGTCCGGCTGTGAGCTTTAAGGAGCCATCGGCTCCGACTCTATTCTCCCCGATTTGAAGATGAGGCTGCTGGGCATTGTTATCTGAGAGCTTCTTTGCTCTCTATTTCACCGCAAGCCTTAGGGAGTCACAGAAGCCATTGCGGCAGCTTCATTGGGCTCATCCTCCTTCATTCGAGGTTGAAGCTCCTGGGCGACACTCATGGGGCGTTCCTCCGTGCTCCGATTAATTAAAAGGGCCCTGGATGCCATGGATGGGGAGCTCCATGCTCTGCTTGGCTCGACTGCCACAGGGAGGAGTCGACCACCATTGTTGGGGGTTTCGTATGCCGATTGATTCTAGTTCGGAAGGAAATCGTTGGGTGCCACTGCTAGAAAGGCTTCAAGCCTATCTCCACAAAAACAGTGGATGTGGGTATCAAGCTCTGTTTCCCAAAAATGGGAACGGAGAACCGTGCACCACTGTCGGAAGCGCCTATGCTCTGTTTTGCCAGAGGCGAGAGTGGAGGAGCTTGACACCATAGATGGAGAGGGCTTCATGCCCTGTTTGGCTTACGAGCAGTTGAAAGGAACAGGCTTCCACTTTTGGTGAGTTTCGTTCTCTGTCTTGACCGAAACGGGAAGAGAGAGAGAGAGAGGCGCCCCTTGGCCCGAGAGCTCAGAGCTCTGCAAAAAATGAAGAATGAAGGCTGCCTAGCCAGGAAAATGGTCGCCCCTGTTGGGCGGACTTTCTGCCTTGGGCCTCCCCTTTTGTCGTTCCATTTTCCTCTATTTATTGAGAAAATGGATGAAAATTTTCCCTCCAAGCGAATTCCAATTTCCCACTAGAAAAAATTTTCATCCCAAATTGAAAATGTTTCCTGCCTTGGCAAGGCTTCTTCATCATGTTTAAGGTTTTGGGTCAGCTCGTGACATTAGACCCAACACTAGCCCCCCATACCAAGTGGTTCAAAATTTTAACCCTCAACATGTGATGATGGGACATTGTTATGCAGGTCGTTACGCGTATTCCATTCCTGAACAGCTTCTGAATTCCATATTGCCGAGCATGCCTAGTGTCTTGGAAGCTTCTATTGGGAATCACAATGTATAGACGACGGGGCTCCTGACTTTCGGAAGGAAGGTAGGTCTCTTGTAAGGAGGGCTTTCTTTGGCTTGGGTACAGAGGACAGAGAACTTTGCCATTGAGGAGAGGAGGATGGATAATCTCTGGTAAGATGGAGGGCTTAGGTCCTCCGCGTTGGGGAGCGGAGGCTAAGAACGCCCTGACGCTGAGGAGCAGAGGACAGGTGCCTCGACGCTAGAGAGCGGAAGATGGAGGGCTGGGAGCTGCCATGCTGGAGAGCGGAGGTTGAGAGACTCAGCGCTGGAGAGTGGAGGTTTAAAGACTCGACGTTGGAGAGCGGAGGCTGAGCCTCGACGTTGAAGAGAGAGGAGAGCTGAGGATCTCCTAACGGGACAGAGGAATGAATATCTCCGTGTTGAGGAGTGGAGGCTACGCCTTGACGCTGAGGAACGGAGGCTTAGTCTCGACGCTAAAGAGAGAGGAAGGGCTGAGGACCTCTTGACAGAACAGATGAATGAACATCTCTGTGCTAAGGAGCAAAGGCCGCTCTTCGACGTTGAAGAGAGAGGAGGGATGACGACCTCCTGGCAAGACGGAGAAATGGACATCTCCGTGCTGAGGAGTGGAGGCTGTGCCTTGACACTAAAGAGAGATGAGGGCCGACGACCTCCTGGCAGGATAGAGGAACGGACATCTCCGTGCTGAGGAGCGGTGGCCGCGCCTCGACGCTGAAGAGAGAGGAGGGCTGACGACCTCCTGGCAAGACAGAGAAATGCACATCTCCGTACTGAAGAGCGGAGGCTATGTCTCGACGCTGAAGAGCGAAGGCCTCGCCTCGACGCTGATGACCTCCTGGCTGGACAGAGGAATGGACATCTCCGTTCTGAAGAGCAGAGGCTGTGCCTCAACCCTGAAGAGAGAGAGGAGGGCTGACGACCTCCTGGCAGGATGGAGGAATGGATATCTCTATTCTGAGGGGTGGAGGCTGCACCTCAATGCTGAAGAGAGAGAGGAGGGTTGACAACCTCCTGGCAGGATTGATGAATGAATATCTCCGTGCTGAGGAGCAGTTGCTGCACCTCAATGCTGAAGAGAGAGGAGGGCTGACAACCTCCTGGCAAGACGGAGGAATGGATATCTCCGTATTGAGGAGCGAAGGTTGCGCCTCAACGCTGAATAGAGAGGAGGGCTAACGACATCTTGGCAGGTCGGAGGAATGAACATCTCTGTGCTGAGGAGCGGAGGCCGCGCCTCAACGCTGAAGAGCGGAGGCCCCGTCTCGACGCTGGAGATAGAGGAGGGCTGATGACCTCCTGGCTGGATGGAGGAGTGGACATCTTCATTCTAAGGAGCAGAGGCTACGCCTCGAAGCTGAGGAGCGGAAGCCGCGCCTCAGCGCTAAAGAGAGAGGAGGGCTGATGACCTCTTGGTAGGACGGAGGAATGGACATCCTGTGCTGAGGAGCGGAGGCTGCGCCTCGACGCTGAAGAGAGAAGAGGGCTAACGACCTCCTGGCAGGATGGAGGAATGGACATCTCTGTGTTGAGGAGCAGAGGCTGTGCCTCAACACTGAATAACGGAGGAGGGCTGACGACCTCCTGGCAGGACGGAGGAATGGACATCTCCGTACTGAGTAGCGGAGGCTGTACCTCGACGCTGAAGAGCGGAGGCCTCACCTCGACGCTAAAGAGAGAGGAGGGATGACGACCTCCTGGCTGAACGGAGGAATGGACATCTCCGTTCTAAGAAATGGAGGCTGCACCTCGACGCTGAAGAGAGAGGAGGGACGACGATTTCCTAGCAAGATGGAGGAATGGACATGTCCATTCTGAGGAACGGAGGTCGCACCTCAACGCTGAAGAGAGAGGAGGGTTGATGATTTCCTGGCAAGATGGAGGAATGGACATCTCCGTGCTGAGGAGCGAAGACTACACCTCGATGCTGAAGAGAGAAGAGGGCTAACGACCTCCTAGCTGGATAGAGTAATGGACATCTCCGTTCTGAGGGGCAAAGTTGCTCGCACCCTTTAGTCGCGAGCCAACTCTGTGGCAGCAGGTCGCCTGGCCCAATGAAACCCCTTTAAGGGCTCCCAGTTCCTCTATTCTTGTTTTCTGTGCAACAAAGCTCAAGGCTCCCCCATCAACAGCGCTCGGCCCCTCCTTTCCCATCTTTGGAAAATAGAGCATGACGTCCAGATCCTCTGTCCTTGGGGAACTGAGCTTGAAGCTCTTTCGGCAGCAGCGTCCAATGATTCCCTTCTGAATCGGAACCAATCGGCATGCGAAACCCACAACAATGGTACACGGACAATCTTGCCAAGCAGGGAGCAAGGTCCTCTGAACCTATTACCAGCCCCTCTCAGCAGCTCATTGACCATACAAAGAACAGAGCTTTTATAAGAACAGAGTACGGCGGTCTCCTCTCAGTGGCACCTACCAACTCTATCCTCGTTGTCAAATGGTGGTCCCCAGATGACCTCATTGAACAGAACCTAGAGTTCCTTCCAAGGCGCTTGATGAAGCTCCTCGGGCAGAGAAGTTCTCCGGCATTCCTACCGGGCTGAGAAGATCTCCTGCTATAGTAGTACTCCAGCCGTAGAAGATCTTCGGCGTTCTAGCTGGACTGAAGATCTCCGGCTGTAGCAACACTCTGACCGTGGAAGATCTCCAACCTGTAGCAGCTCCTCGAGCAAAGAGGCTCTCCGGCGTTCTAGCCGGATTGAAGATCTTCGGTTGTAGCAGCTCTTCGGCCATGGAAGATCTCCGGTTGTAGCAGTTCTCCGGCCGTAGAAGATCTACGACATTCCAACCGGACTGAAGATCTCCGGCCGTTGAAGGTCTCCAGCTTGTAAATCGTGTAAGAAATCTTTAGTGAGATAATTCTATAATTCACAGGATCTTTATTATCATATTTCTTCATCAATCAATCATATATAAAGAGTGAATATACATACCTGGATCTATAAGCGATAATCTTTTTGCAATACCGTAATTGTTATTGTCTCGAAGAACTAGGAGATGATTTCTCTCTCTTCTCCTTCTTAATTGTGAAAACAAGTTATGTGTATATATGTCCCAAAATGATGACCAAGGACTTCCTTTTATAGAGGGAGAGAGGACCATTTCCAAATTACTAAAATGCCCTTATTCTTTCCATCAAAGGATACGTCTTGAACAGGCATGTCTTTTAGAAAATTTCTCTAAATAATTAAATATATATAAACTAATAGGATTATTTAATTAATTTAATAAATTAATAATTCATATGTCTCGTCATGTAGGACATATTTCTAACATTCTCCCACTTGGCCCATATGACAATAATATTTATCTGAATTAATTAAAACAAACTTTAAGTGCGCAACATTACAATCCATTAATAGTTTATATGTCATAATACTATAGTCAAATAATCGACAAATGCGAGTCATGGCGGTTCCATATCATTATGCAATATAGTTCCTTCCATGTACCACAACACCTGTAAATTATATGATTAAGTTTTAAATGAGAAATATCATACGGTCCAACAATAATGTCTTAGTGAGAGACTGGTCCTGTTATCAATCCAAAACTTTAAGTTCGAACAATATAAAATAAACAGGATATATCAGAAACACATTATGTGAGATCTCAAACATCAGAGCAATATCATTATATTATGGGTAACGATAAAGACCCATACTGTCGACATGATCTACAAATACTTTTGGAGGTAAACCTTTAGTTAAAGGATCTGCAATCATAAGTTTGGTGCTAATATGCTCTATTGACACTTTTTGTTTCTGAATTTCACTTTTAACGGTAAGGTATTCAATTTCCATATACTTAGCACCCTTTGAATACTTGTCGTTCTTTGAGAAGAAAACTGCTGCGGAATTATCACAATAAATTTTCAGCGACCTGGCTATACTGTCAACAATTCCAAGTCCTGAAATAAAATTCCGTAGCTATAATGCATGTATTGTGGCTTCAAAGCATGCCACAAACTCGCTTCCATCGTGGACACAACAATGTTTGATTGCTTGGCACTTTTCCATGA
Organism: Nepenthes gracilis; assembly: GCA_033239525.1. Lineage (NCBI taxonomy): Eukaryota > Viridiplantae > Streptophyta > Magnoliopsida > Caryophyllales > Nepenthaceae > Nepenthes > Nepenthes gracilis. Next base: position 18,203,807 of record BSYO01000006.1, read on the forward strand.
AATTGCTCCTCCAAATGAAAAGAAATATATATCCAGATGTGGACTTTCCGGTATTCGAACATCCAAAGATAGTCCGAATCAATATCCTATCACCTCTAAATGATCGACTTCTTATAAGTAAGCATGTAATCTTTAGTTCCTTACAAGTATCTCATCACTTTCTTTGTAACTTTCCAGTGATCCATACCAGGATTGCTTTGGTATCGTCCGAGCATACCAACCGCGAAACTTATATCTGGTCTGGTGCAAGTCTGTGTATACATTAAACTTCCTACAGCAGACGCATAAGGAATATCTTTCATTTGATTTCGTTTCCCATTCATTTTGTAGACATTGCATTAAACTGAATTTATTACCTTTCTGGACTGGAGCAATACTGGCTGCACAGTTCTCCATCCCAAATCTCTCTAAAATTTTCTTGATATATCCTTTCTGAGATAATCCCAATAATCCATGTGATCTATTTCGGAATATTTCTATTCCTATCACATAAGTTGCCTCACCCATATCTTTCATATCAAAATTTTTAGAGAGATAACCCTTAGTTTCATGTAACAACCCAAGATCACTACTTGCAAGTAATATATCATCAACATATAGAACTAAAAATACAAAATTGCTCCCACTGACCTTCAGGTATATACACCGATCAACGGTATTTTCTATAAAATCGAAGGATAAAATGGTATCATGAAACTTAAGGTACCATTGTCGTGAGGCTTGTTTAAGTCCATATATTGATTTCTTTAATTTACAAACTAAGTTCTCTTATCCTTTGATAGAGAATCCTTCAGGTTGTTTCATGTAAACTTCTTCATCTAAGCTTCCATTTAGAAAAGCAGTCTTTACATCCATTTGGTGCAACTCTAGGTCAAAATGTGTTACCAATGCCATTATAATTCTTAAGGAGTCCTTTTTAGAAACTGGAGAAAAAGTCTCTTTATAATCGATGTCATCTTTCTGAGTATAACCTTTAGCAACAAGTCTGGCTTTATATCGTTCGACATTGCCTTTAGAATCACGTTTGATTTTAAATACCCATTTACAACCAACCTGCTCGCAGTTCTCGTGCAATTCGACAAGATCCCAAATTTCATTATGTGCCGTTGATTTTAACTCCTCTTTCATAGCATCAATCCATTTAGAAGAATCATTTCTTTCTATGGCATGTTGGAAAGAAACCGGATCATCATATGTCCCTATATCATACTCAGATTCTTGTAGATAAACCAAATAGTCATTTGAAATAGCAGATCTCCTTTCCCTATGAGATCTTCTTAATGCTACTTCTTGTGACTGTTCTACATTATGTTCAATGGTGACATTTTCATTATGGAGTGTAGAATTGTCAATCTGTTGTTCAATAACAGTCGGAACAGCAGTTTGTTTAGAAATTATAGGTATAGGGACCTGTACCCTAATTTCTTTTATTTCTATATTTTGTGAAATATCACTCCTACTGATTTCACCATTCTCAAAGAATCTAGCATTACCGGTTTCTATTATTCTCGTACTATGGTTAGGATAGTAAAATCTATACCCTTTAGATTTCTCTGGATAACCAATAAAGTATCCACTAACAGTTCTGAAATCTAATTTCTTTTCTTATGGATTGTACATTCTAACCTCTGCTGGACACCCCAAATATGTAGGTGTTGAATACTCGGTTTTCTTCCAATCTATAACTTGAAAGGAGTTTTTGAAACTGCTTTACTAGGAACCCGGCTAAGAATATAAACAGCAGTCTTAAGGGCTTTCATCCACAAAAATTTAGGTAAAGATGAATAACTTAACATACTCCTAACCATGTCCATTAATGTACGATTACGCCGTTCAGCAACACCATTCTGTTGTGGTGTACCTGGCATAGTATATTGTGCACATATGCCATACTTTTCTAATAGCTTAGCAAAAGGGTCAGGACATTGCCTTGATTCATTATAATTACCATAATATTCACCACCTCTATCAGATCGAATGATTTTCACACTTTTATTTAATTACCTCTCAACCTCAGAAATATATATTTCCAAAATATTTACGGCCTAAGATTTTTCATGCAATAAATAGATATAACAGTAACGTGAAAAATCATCAATAAAGGTGATAAAATATTTTTCTCCTCCTAATGACGGAAAATCAAAAGGTCCACAAATATCTGTATGGATAATCTCTAAAAGTTCTGAACTTTTTGTGGCACCTTTCTTTGTATGTTTGGTTTGTTTTTCTTTAATACAATCTACACATACATCAAGATCAGAAAAATCAAGGTTAGGTAAGATTCCTTTATTTACCAACCTTTTCATACGATCTTTAGATATATGACCCAATCTTTTTTGCCACAAGAAAGAAGAGTTTTTCATTCATATATTTACGTTTCGTTCCAACATTATGATGCGGGGTTATGAGAGTTTCAGCAAAATTTTGGTTAAGGTTTATTTTGTAGAGACCATCAGAAAGAATTCCAGAACCAAAGAAGATTTTATTTTTGTATATGCTTACTCTTTTATTTTCAAACTTTAAAGAGTAGCCTTGGATATCAAGTTTGGAAATAGAAATAAGATTTCTAGAAATAGAAGGTACATAAAGTGTTTCCAGCAAATCTAAATACATCCCAGTATCAAGAAATAAACGAAAAGTTCTAACAGTAGAAACAGGAACTTTAACACCTTTTTCCAGGACAATGAAATTTTCATTTTGGTTTAGTATCTGAGTTGTAAGGAATCCCTACATCGATTTAGAAACATGAACGTTAGAGCCTGAATCAAACCACCAGATATTAGAAGGTACTTCAATTAGATTTGATTCAAAACATATATAAGCCAAAGGCTCACCTTTCTTTTCGAACCAAGCCTTTCTTTTATAGCAATCCTCCTTAAAGTATCCAACCTTTTTACAAAAGTGACACTTTACATTGCTTCCCTTCTTTTGAGTCCCTGTACCAGAATGGGGCTCCTTTTCTTTTGATGATCCAGCCTTAATGCTCTCTCTTTTTCTCTTCTTCTTTCTTTTACCACCATAACCCGTTAAATTAATTGAATGAATTCATTGTTGTTTGAGCTTTGCCTCTTCTTGAACTAACATGCTTCCCAATTCATTAACACTCCATTTATCTTTGATAGTATTGTAATAAATTTGGAAAGATCCATACCGAGGAGGAAGATAATTCATTATAAATCGAACAAAGGAACGATTCATTCACATCCATACCAAGGGCTTTAAGTTTGGCGACCAAATTGGTCATCTCAAGAATGTGTTCATGCATTCTCGAGTACCATCAAACTTCATGGTAGTAAGTTTTGTCATCGGTGTTCCAAAGAAAAGACTTATCCGCAGATCGGAAACGATTTTCAATAGTTTTCAATAAGTCCTGCGTTTTGATTCTGGGTGAAATGTAGACTTAATATTATTCGCCATAGTCATTCTCATAAACATCATGCTTATTCTGTTCGATTTTTTCCATGCTCTAAAATAAGATTTTTCCTCATCACTGCTTGAATCAGTAATAGTAGTAGGCTTATCTGATTGTAATGCAATATCAAGATCCAAAGACACCAACATGAAACTCGACTTGCCAAGCCAATCGGAAAAATTAGTTCCATTGGAGAAGAAAGCGTGAGAAATAAGCGTTATTAATCGCAATAAATTAATATGCTCAATATTAATACTTTGAATTAAAATAGGAGGAACATAAAACATAAACAGCGTCATTATAATCCACATTTGGGTGTAATTATAACACACTAATTAACTATTATAGTGATTCCCAGTCACTTACAGAAATAATTAATAATGTTTTAAAATTCAAATAAGTCTATTACCTTTGGGTATCCAGGATCCTATTTGAAATAATGAATACTTATTAATCATCCTATTCAATTAATCAATCACGTAGAAGTTGGTGCACTTTTCTACCATAATATTTCTTGATCGGTAAATTATAACACTTTAAATATTCAAAGCAATTAAATTAATATATGGGATAACTATATCAATTTTCTATTCTATAATTTAATATCTATAAAACCATTTAGTCNGGGCCACTTTGGCGCCTACCAGACTACATCACTACATAGATATTTAATCACAATTACTTTATATAATATTATAAATAATATCTGCATAAAACTAAACACATAGTATATAATCATGATAAAATGACATATTTAATAATTTCACATCATATGTACAAATAAATTACATATATTAAATAAACAAATTAATATGATATATTAATTTCATTCACGTTAATATGAAACAAACATTATTATTTTATTTTATTTTATTTCGTTGCACTGTTCATCTTCTTCGTCCCTGAAACAATTCCCCTTCAATTTTTTTTTTTTTTATTCACTGCCGGCAACAAGCGGTGTCGCCCCTGCTTACGGCCAACGCAACCCGACAATCCCTACAATCGGTGCCTCACATGACAATCACCGTCGTTAATCGTCATCAATAATCGGCTTCAAACAATGGATTGAATATTACCAGCGGCGACCGACAACAAAATCGGCAACCGACAATACTTTCGGGTTAAAAAAAAATTGGTGGAAAGAGAACAGAGAGGCACCGAACAACGCCGGCATGTTATGCCATACAGGCCACCATGAATTGAGAAACAATTAGATTGGCGCCACTGCAATATCTGCCTCTGTTCACCAAAACCCTCTTTTATTTTATTTTATTATTATTATTATTTGTAAAATCCAGTAATTGGATCCATGTCGGCCGGTAACAAACATCGGTGGGTTCGACTTTTAAAAAATAGCAGAAAACTAAAATTTCCTGCAACGGTGCCGATCGACTACCACCGATAAACGTCGCTACTTGTTAGAGCGTTCGCATATTCCGCGATTATATGTATTATTTTATTGATATCGGGTTGTAGGTTGTCGGTTTAAAATTCATTAAAATTTATTGGTCCGCCCTCCACGCGCTCGAGCACCGTCCAGACCGCCCGCGCCCGGTGCCCGCCTCCCGCTCGAGCCGAGATAATCCGGAAGCAGGGCCGCTCGATGCTCGCCCTCTACCCGCTCGAGCCGATAATCGAGAACTACGTCCGCTCGCTGCTCGCCCCCATGGCCGCTCGGCGCCCGGCAGGGTTTCCCACGAAACCCTACGGCTCTCGCCCTTGCGCCGAGCCCCGCTCGAGCGGCGGCCCAACTAATTTCAAACGCGATTTTTGGGCTCCTCTATAAATATTGGCTTATATTTTGAAACCCTAAGGGATTGAATATGCTCTGTCAGATTATTTTGAGCCTCCATTTGAGAAGAAAGCCTTCATGCTTCAAGATTATTGTTTCTTCTCTTGAGAAAACTAATCTCTACAATATCGTTTACAAGTTCTAAATAGTTTTCTCACTCATCTTCTTTAGCCATTAAAACCTTGTCTTCTACCATTGTTGGAGATCCGCTCGTGAAGAAGGAGATCCGTTCGTGATTGGCAATTCAAGTGGCACGAGAGGGAAGAGGGCTTCAAGACCGGAAGGTGTCCGGATTCCGTTGTCAGGCAAATCCAAGGAGTTCCTTGGTAGGGATCACGTGTCGGGAGTAAGTCGGCAGTTAGCGCGTCGTTACCACCGGGCTGTAAGTTGATTTTCATAGTGCATTGCTTCACGGCCGGGTGTTTTTCTCGATACCATGGGTATCGAGTTTTCACTTCGTCACCAAAATCGGATCTTTTTACTATTGTTTATGTGGCTTAATCTATATTGCTTGTTCATTATTATTTATATATTGTGTATGATTGCTAGCTTCCTTTACATCTAGAGTTAAATATCCTTTACGTGTATCGGATATTTAATTTAATTAATTTAATTGCTTCCGCTATACTTGTAACGGGTTTAAACACGTGAGCACCAAACGTGCTTTTCAATTGGTACGTAGACTCACTCCCGATCCGCGACCCCGATCTAGATGTATACTAGTGGATCGCTTTAGTTCCTCCTTCTTTGATGGGAGTAACTATGCCTATTGGAAGGTCCGATGAGAGCCTTCCTAAAATCGCTTGATGAGCGTGTTTGGGCAAGTACCCAAGTTGGGTGGACTCCACCGACTAGTTCCTGCAACGAACCAAAAGCCCTATCTTCATGGACCAAAGAGGAACTTGATGCATGTAATTGGAATAGTAAGGGGCTACATGCTATTTTCATGGCTGTGTCTCCTGATGAGTTTAAACGAATTTCAATGTGTGAGACCTCTAAAGATGCTTGGGACATTCTTGAAATTACTCACGAAGGCACGAAACTAGTGAAAAATTCAAAACTGCAAATGCTCACCACTAGATTCGAAGAACTAAAAATGCAAGATGATGAAACCTTTGATGAGTTCTATGCAAAATTGAATGATATTATCAATTCCACGTTTAATTTAGGAGAACGAATCACCGAGAACAAAATTGTCGGAAAAGTTCTTAGATCACTTCACGAACGCTTTAGACCTAAGGTCACCGCTATTGAAGAAAGCAAAGACCTTGATAAAATGAAGATCGAAGAACTTGTAGGATCCCTACAGACGATGAGCACACCTTGTCAATATCGAGGAAAAACAAATCACTTGCTCTAAAATCAAGTAGGGACGAGCGAAATCGGATTCCGATGAAGAATCGTGTAGTGATGATTTTTTGTTATTTGTTAAGAATTTTAAAAAATTCTTAAGGGAAAAGAACTCTTAAATCGAGAAACTAGATGTGGACTTAAAACGATCACATAAATTTGAGAAGAAAGATCGATATGAGCTTAGGATTCCAAATCAAAAACTACTCAAAAAGTTCAATGTCATGAATTGGGCCACTATCGGTCCGAATGCCCTAATCTTAACGCCAACAAGGTCAAGCCTTTAAAGCTAATTTGACCCTAAGTGATGACGTAAGAAGAAGAGGGTGAACCATGTTCTCGAAAATGGGGCGGTCAAGATACATGGCTTTTATGACCTCCATGTGTGGAAATTCGGTAGATAATTTTGATCAATCTGATGACTCAGGCCGAGTAGCTGAATTTGATGGCCTTCAAGAAGCTTACGATAAACTGCTTAGGGAATGAAAGCAAAGAAACAAAATAAAACCCTAAATAGTAGGGTCATTGAGAATGAACAAGAAAGATTAGCTCTTCAATCCGAATTAGATTCTAAAACTCAAGAAATTGAGAATAGAAAGTCTCATGTACTAAACAAATAATGCCTTTAGAATCGATCTTGAGGCCTCCCAAAAGATTTGAAACAATTCATAAATGGGTCTAGTTAGATCATATTGGTTGGAAAAATTGGTGGAAATAAACAGGTTTTGGGGTATGTTTAACATTGTACAAACTAATATGAAACCTAAAACCGTGTTTATTCCTGCTAAGAAAATTTCACATAATCATGCCCACACACCCAAAGTCATCAAGGCCGTGCCTCAACGTGTGAATAACATATTTGACTCATCTAATCGAGGTTATCACAAGGCTATGAACAATTCTTCCACCCATAAATTTGTTGTCATGCTTGTGGAAAAGTTGGCCACATTCGCCCTCAATGCTCTGTTGTAAATCATTGGTACAACCAACGAAAAGGGCTAAACATGAATCAACGGTTGATCACATTTCTTGATTGAATGACCAAGTTAAAATGTTAAATCAAAAAGTAGCATCGGGGAGACATGTTTGGGTTAAGAAGAGTGAGCTACATGACCCCTTGGCCATTCGTGACAAAAAGGGGGAGACTTGATTATTTTTGATAGGGGGAGCTTAGGGGTTCTTGATTATTTTTGATAAGGGGAGCTTAGGGGTTCTTGATTATTTTTGATAAGGGGAGCTTAGGGGTTGTTTTTTTTTATTTTGGGGGAGTTCTTGTTATTTGCATATTAATTCAAGTCATTATTATTTGAGGGGGAGTACTGTTTATTTTTGTGAGGGGGAGGATTGTTGTATGTTGCTTTATTGTATGCTCTCATGCTTATGTACCATGCATGCTGTTAAAGTGTTATTATACTTTGTCTTGTTGGTACTAACTCGCTTGTCCAGCTATTTGATTACACAATCCAATGGAGACTCTCGTTTAGCTATTTACATTATTTTATGTATTTTTTTTTGTATCACTAGGCGTAGGTTTTCATGTACACGGGTTTTATCTCGGTGGTGTCTGAACCCGTGATTCTCTTGTATTTATTTATTTTATGAGTTTTGTCACGGAATTGCCAAAGGGGGAGATTGTTAGAGACATTTGTCTTATTGGCATATTCCGTGACCATATGTATTATTTTATTGATGTCGGGTTGTGGGTTGTCGGTTTAAAATTCATTAAAATTTATTGGTCCCCTCCACGCGCCGAGCACTGGTCGGGAACGGTGCCGCCTCCCGCTCGAGCGAGATAATAACGGGGGGCCGCCGATGCTCGCCCTCTACCCGCTCGAGGCAATCTGAACTACGTCCGCCATTGCTCGCCCCATGGGCCGAGCGCCTGCAGGTTTCCCACGAAACCCTACGCCGTCGCCGCGCTCGAGCCCCGGCCGAGCGGCGGCCCAACAACGGCAATTTCAAACGCGATTTTGGCTCCTCTATAAATATTGGCTTATATTTTTGAAACCCTAAGGGACGCCATATGCTCTCTGCCGATTATTTTGAGCCTCCATTTGAGAAGAAAGCCTTCATGCTTCAAGATTATTGTTTCTTCTCTTGAGAAAACTAATCTCTACAAATTGTTCTACAAGTTCTAAATAGTTTTCTCACTCATCTTCTTTAGCCATTAAAACCTTGTCTTCTACCATTGTTGGAGATCCGTTGAAGAAGGAGATCCGTTCGTGATTGGCAATTCAAGTGGCACGAGAGGGAAGAGTGGCCAAGACCTAAGGTGTCGGTTCCGCTTGTCCATGGGCAATCCAAGGAGTTCCTTGGTAGGGATCACGTCGGGAGTAAGTCGGCCAGGTTAGCGCCGTTACCACCGGGCTGTAAGTTGATTTTCATAAGTGCATTGCTTCGGCCGTTGAAGCCGGAGTGGGTATCGAAGTTTTCACTTCGTCACCAAAAATCGGATCTTTTTACTATTGTTTATGCTTGGCTTAATCTATATTGCTTGTTCATTATTATTTATATATTGTGTATGATTGCTAGCTTCCTTTACATCTAGAGTTAAATATCCTTTACGTGTATCGGATATTTAATTTAATTAATTTAATTGCTTCCGCTATACGGTGCCGATCGACTACCACCGATAAACGTCGCTACTAACTGGCTTTAACCGGCACCATTGAACCGACAAATTGCAACCGGCGACGACCAAAAACTAATAAACGGCAATAATATATTTCGCATCAGATTTTGATGCAAAATCCGGCAAACAACAGGGAATTCGAAGGAAAGAAGAAATGAACAAGCAATATTCATTTCTCTCCAAAATTATTTGGGCAGCCAACACGGCAGACAGAAGCATTATTCTTTTACCACTTTTAATATGTCATAATCAGAAGAAAATACGATAACTAGAACCAATTCTCTCTGATATTACATGTAAGAAATCTTTAATGAGATAATTCTATAATTCACAGGATCTTTATTATCATATTTATTCATCAATCAATCATATATAAAGAGCAAATACACATACCTGGATCCATAAGCGATAATCTTTTTTGTAATACCGTAGTTGTTCTTGTCTCGAAGAACTAGGAGATGATTTCTCCCTCTTTTCCTTCTTAACTTGTGAAAACAAGTTATGTGTATATATGTCTCAAAATGATGGCCAAAGACTTCCTTTTATAGAGGGAGAGATGACCATTTCCAAATTACTAAAATGCCCTTATCCTTTCCATCAAAGGATATGTCTTGAACAGGCATGTCTTTTAGAAAATTTCTCTAAATAATTAAATATATATAAACTAATAGGATTATTTAATTAATTCAATAAATCAATAATTCATATGTCTCGTCATGTGGGACATATTTCTAACAAATCGATCTAAACGCAGAGGAACACTCCGAGAATGTTGCCCAACTGCTCTGACCTCGAATCAAGGAAAATGAGCCCAGCGAATCTCCCACCATGGCGTTCGGCAAAGTCCTTCCTGAACCAGATCCAAACGCAGTACGAAGCTCCCCTAAAAATGACGTCCACTACCTTCCATGTACATAGCTGCCCTGTTCAACCCGATTGGATGAAGTGGGTAATTCTGTGATCAGCGGCCCACCAGCACAATCCATCTAGGCGAGGCCCAACAGACTCTTCTCTCGCCCCAGTGAATTTTGCTAGGTCTCCGAGTATCATTGCAGCCCGAGAACATGCCGAGCCACCCTCCACAGGCGCACAACTCAGCCGCTCTTCGCGGGCGCACCTTTGAGCTGCCCCTCTGTCAGGCATACCACAAAATCGTCTTCCCCGGGCGCACCACTAAGCCGCTCCTCTACCGGGTGTACCTCTAAGCCGTCCTCCATGGACGCACCTCTAAACCGTCACTTTGTTAGGCACATTCATGGAGCTCAGGCTTCCAAATACATCCTACTCACACTCCTCTCGTCGTTACATCTTTATACTCCTGCGACGTTTATCTTTAAACGTACATCCCTCCATTTATTGCGGAAGGCATTTAATTTGAGTGTCGGAGTATTGGCGGGGGATAGATCCCCGTTAACCTCTGACCTCTTATTTGTGATTTGTGTTGTATAGGTTTCAGGTTCTTAGCTATGAAAATCGGACCTGCTCGAGATCTAATCCTGACGTTGAATCCGAAGGCTCCCTAATTTGTACAACAATCGAAAATTTAGGACGCAACATATATAATAATAGAATATTATATATATATATATATATGTATGTATGTATATATAGGTATGTATGTATATATGTATATATAGGTATGTATGTATATATATATATATAGGTATGTATGTATTTATTTAAACTTTTGATATATTGTCATTTTAATCAAAGCTAATTACATATTGGGCAACCGCGAGAAATAAAGGGGGAATAAAAAGCTAATTAATCACATAGTCATATAAGATAATTCCACAAAAATTAAATGCAGAGAGAGAGAGAGAGAGAGAGAGATCTTCACAGGCGTCGCTCTGGGGTCCAATGCGGAGGCGAGGGGCTAAAATGCGCCGAGACGACTCGCGAGTCAAGCAGCTCAACAATGGGCATGAAATTAACGCACCTAGGCACCTTGTACTGATTAATGGACGCCCCTCTGGAGATTGCATAATCCATCACCTCCTCAAACGTCCCATTCTTCACCACCCTGATCTCCAACGGCCCGATCGAGTTATCTGCGACTCGTCCTTGTCGATACACCGAGTTCAGAGATTCCTCCATAGTCAAACAGCACTGACTCAGCACCTCGTGGCTCGGCGAGTTACCGGGATTCTTCACCATCAGCTCCCAGTATATTACATAGTGCCCTGGAATGGTTTTCGTGTCAGCAAAGCTAGTGTACTCGACTATGCTAGCATCGAACCCACACAGCAAAGCTGAGGCATTCTCGATGGCCCTCTGCAACTCGGACTCGTCCGTCTTGTCTGAGTCAATGCTCAGAAGAACGTTCTTCCTCCTCACGAACCGGAATTGAGGCGCCGAGTTGTGAAACCCGGCAACGTATAACACGTCCCCGACCCGGTACCTGTACAACCCGGAATAGGTAGTAATAACCAGCTCGTACTCTTTGCCCACTTCCACGTGCGCCAGATCTACGAGTCTGGGAATCGGCGAGCTGCGTGATGAAACTGAGCCGGACGATTCCAGAGGGATGAACTCGAAGTATGCCATGTTTGGCAAGATGGTATAGCAAACTTCAGAAGGCTTACATATTGGCCGCAAATTAACGCCAAAATAGCACTCCGAAGATGCGTACATCGTACAGGCCTTAGGCAGTCCGCCGCTGTAATAGTCAAGAGTAGGGATATATTGAGCCATGGCGCCCGTTACGATCACCTCCAAATACTTGGCGTTCGGCCAAATTCGGGTTATGATGCCCTCCCAGCAATCTTTACTGCATTCATTGTTGATGAACGCCGCTAGCTCCGGATCGGGTTTCAGTGTCGCGGACATGCAGGCCCGAACAGAAGGGTCTGTGATTCTCGGGCTCAGGGTGCCACTCGCAATGTCCAGGCACAGTTGCTTATAGTTGAGCTCCAGGAACCGGATAGCCCGGAGAAGCCCGGAGGCAAAGACCGCGCCGATGCGAAGAACTTCGCGCCTTTGGTAGAGGCCGCAGAGCATCTGTGCGTACATGCTCTGAAAGGAATCGGGGCAGAGGATGGCGTCGTTCGGGCTCGTCATGACGTTATACGGGTCGTATGGCCTGTTCTTGAAGTGCTCGCTCTTGTAGTAGCTGGTTAGTACTGGTCGCGCCACTAGTCCTCCACGCGTCTTTGTTTCTGCCTTCACAAATAGGAAGTAGAGTGCCTTCCCTTTGTCCAAACCCGGCATATATCTTTTTAAGAAGAGAATTTAGACTTTCATGAATATCATTATGTTTTACAAGATAGAGTTACTAATCATGCCATATATTTACTATATTAAATTATAATAATAGTAGTAGTTTTCTATTTCCAAAAGGTGATAAATGATGATTTAGTGTTCAGAAAACAAAATTATATATACCATGCAATGGAGCTCGGGCCGGTGCCGCATCATGTCACAATCGTAACTGTTTGATTATAAATTTAATGGTTGGATAGCATTTAAATTTCTTTTTATTTTAGATAAAAATGGCCGCAAAGTCTTTTGATGGTTGGATTTATAGCCGAATGGCTGCATGTGCTACGGTGCAGAGCCCCTCGCCTCCGGCAGGGAATCGAGTCAATGTAATTCAAGTAAAAGACTGCAAGTAATTTAATATTCCAACTTACTTTTGCACATATAAATACTTACTCTATAAAATTAGCCTTGTGTATCACGGAATAATAGTATATGGAGTCCTGTACGTATATTTCACCTGATGTGTTGATGCACAGCTAGGACCCACATAATCGTATTTCAGAGTCTTACGTATATTTCAGTAAGCTGGTAATGGAAAGAAACCCGCCAAAATATAATAGAGCCTGGTAGAAACCTCATATATTATATATTTTGAGAAATATGTTGAAAAATATTATGAGTATTAATTATCAATCTATTTATTTTTATATCTATCTATTACTTCATGCAGATAAATAACTCGCTATTTTCAAAGCTGCATTCCAACTCTTAGCCAATATAACGGGAGGCTTTTCTATCCGCTTCACTCAGTTATAAAAAGATAATAAAAATATGGAGCATGCAGTATGTTAAAACTCTATTAGATTGAAACTTCAAAGACGACGCTGGTTTAGACTTCAAAACATAGACAGAGGCGTTAAAAGTGAAATCACAATACTTACAGATTCATCACCGGCATGAGAAGGCTGTAAAGCAGCTGCCTCCGGTCCAGTTCTTCTTGAATCGTCGGCATCAGCTTTCTCTCCCCCGCCGACGTCCCCGAGCTGCCATAAATCATTTACGTCATGGTCAAAATATACACGGAGAGAGATCAAAACGCACGGTGCTTAAGTGCCTATGGAGATGTTATTGTTTACCTAGTGAGGAACTCCGAGATAGGCTGAGCTGATAAAATAGGAGAGAAATTGCCGTTGGCTATCCGCTGGATCTCTGGCTGGATGTCGTCGTACGTGATCACCGGAACTTTCGACTTGAACGCCTCTCGATCCGTACGCCGGTTCAGCCGGCATCGTTTCAAGTACTCCGTCTCCGCATTTCGACTCAGTATTTCCGCCAAAACCTTCTCCTGAACCGCGTCGCAGTTGCTCGTCACCTCCTCTATAAGCTGCAGCGCCTTTTCGTGCTCCTCCAACGACGCCGGCGCTGAACGAAGCCCCGAATCAACCGTCATTCTCAAAATTTCAAAAAAAAAATCTTCTATTAGACAGAAGAGCGAGCAAGAGAGAGAGGATTAGACGGTGGAGACGGTGGGGTGACAGGAATAGCAGACGGGGGGTGCCTTTATATAGAGACAAGCGGGACGGAGGAGGAGCTGCCATATCATAATCCACGTGAGAAATGGACACGTGGATGGTGAGAAAACGAATGACATATGAGCTATGATCCTACGAGTGGTAGCACTGCAGCTGTAGTACACTTGGCCACCGGCGACCTCAGCCAAAAATATATATATTTTTTCGGTCGTAGGGTTTGTAGCACGAGGAGGGGACATTTGGGCCCATATTAAGTGAATTTTGTACGTTACAGAGGGGAGCAGTTGGGCCCGGTGGATGGGCCAACTTGACAGTGGTCCATCGGCAGATTTTGTCGGACCTACCCGTCAGGGGGACCATGGCGCTTCTTTTCTGGCTGAGTAATACATTTGTCATGAAAATAAAACTTTTACTTGTTTTAGATTTTAAAAGTTTTGTTGGGTACAGAAAGGGACTAATATGATTAATTAATCATAATGAATATATGAATAGTAATTTTAGAAAGAACAAATTATCAATCGATCCCTCAAACCCAAGTTTTAAAAACCAAATCTTGCCTTGATCATGAGTCAAAATCATATGAACGATAAAGCATCTAAATCACCATGTGGCTAAAGGACACAAAAGAATTAGATTATAAGCCCAAATGATTAAATATACAAATAATAAATCGAACAATTAATCTGATTGAATAATTAATTCAGTCAAGTTGGTCAATTAAGTAAACGGTTAATATACCTAATAGCTAATTCGGACGAGGATTTACTAACTAAACACAATTGCTTAGTACTATTATTGGCCAAACTGTCTTAATAAAACTTTCTACTTATAGTATATATAAAAACGGTTAAACTATTTAGTTTTTAATTAGTACAACTATTTAAATAAGGATGTATTATTCTTTTTCAAGAAACCGTATATTCACTTTTCCTGAGAAAAGAAGGCAGAATTTAAAAAATAAAAAAGAGAGCAAAAACTTTCTATTCAATTGTTCTTCCGCATATTATGGAATCAAATTCTTTATCTTTATTACACATTCTTATATTCTTTTTTACATTTTATATTTTAAGAATAGTTACTAATTTAAGTGTCAAATGTTATAATGAGAATGAATTTAGTATCTTTTGAGTTCTTACCTGACATTCTAATGTATAGGATTTAGACAAAATATTTAGTAGATTAACCAAAATTTATTTAAATAGATTTTAAATGTGCATCATGTTTATTTTTAAGTAAATTATAAAAATTAATTAAATTTATTTGCTTTTAAAATAATTAAATTATAATTATTTATTTAAAAATAAATAATTTTATTAATTTTCCTTTAACGTGGGGAGGGTGTTGGGAATGGACAACGATTGCCATGGGGAGGCAACGGCACGTAGACCGACACACTGGGACTGTAGCCAGCTTGCACGTGAAACACAAGGTGTAAGCGAAAATGAAAACAACAAACGAAGAACGAGCATTTGGGGACGGCAAATTATTCTCCAATTTTTCCTTTTTAGTTTTTTTAAAAAATTAAGTCTTAATTTTTTTGGCTCAGTTTCATTCTAAAAATTTATTTTATACTAATTCTATAATAGGTAAAAAAAAATATCATGATACCTCTCAAGAATTCAAAATATCGTACAAATTAGAGAGACGATTATTTCGCTTGAATATTCGAATGCAAATAGATTTGATTTTCATAACAGTGAATCAGAATCACGTGCATCACAATAAAAAAATTAAAGATACGAGGTACACGGGACTTATTCTTTGATATATTCCCCGATATGCAAATCAATGATATTTCTAATAGACATGGAAAGATGTTGATGAAGAATCATGTATAAAATGAAAGAAAATGAGAGTGAGTGTATATTTAGAGAGTTATACTCCTTTTATATACTTATCTGATTAAGTAGTATTTTCTCTTTTCTCTCTGAGGGAAAGTTTTATTTATAACTAGAGATACCGTTTGGTTAATCAATATTTCAAATCGATACGTATACATGACGCCATTTTGGATCAGTAATAAGATGAGTTGTTAACAATATGTAACGGCTATCTCTATTTAATAGTAGGACCACATGGTTTCTAGGTACGGTGTCGTTTTGACCGTTGATTATGGTCATTTAATGTCTGACTGTTCAGATTTCACCATTTGGTTTAGGCATTCAAATTCTATTGTATGATGGGCTTTGTGGCAACTTTTCTTAGGTAGTTTGGCATTCGAGCTTCTTGTCCACTTGAGTATTGGACTTCTTCGTCCACTCATTATGGCCATTTGATATCAAACTGTTCAGACTTCACCCTTTAGTTCAAGCATTTGAGTTCTATTACTCGATAGGTTTGTGGCAGCTTTTATTAGGCCGTTTAGCATTTAGGTCTCTTATCTACCTGAATATTAAGTCAGCCCGTTTCTGATCGTACTCATCATTAGCCTTCCATATTATGAGATTTGAATTCTAAACCTAACAAGACATTGATGGGAGACACCAGCTGCAACTTCTTCAATGGATGCCTATTTTTTAGATATTCTACTAATTTGATATCTTATTTGGCAAGATTTTATTCATTATCATCAATTACTGTGATTTGATATCTTTCTGAGTTAAATGTATACTGAGCCCTTCTCTCAACTATAAATTGAGGTGCTCTCTTTGCTTTGCTTGGTAGTATATCTATTTTGAATCATCATGGTATTTTCACTGTCACGAGTAGCAGTTACCGAAATCGATGAATGTTTCTCTTTAAATTTTGAAACTGGGGTTCGTGGAAGTGCTTAAAGACTGTTTTGGTTACCCTCTTGTATATAAAAAATTATCTTAATTTTTCTCTTTTATGTCATTGTCAAAGTCAGGCCCTTATTGTTGTAACAAAATCCCGACTTTATGTTTACTCTTGAAACAATGCAGGCAACTATGGTAGGTTTGGAGGGATGATTTTTACTCTTTGGCTCATTCCATGGTACCGTTGAAATTCCTCTAGAGAGAGTTTTTTAACTGATTGTTATCCTATGTTTTTCTTCCTTTCCACCTGAGTCGTACATTTACTGTTATAAGTTTGTATGTTATGAAACAAATCAATGAATAGAACTACCTGGATGATATTCTTCTTTATTTGCATAGCTTTAATATATTTGTGTTCCCTGAGTGGTTGATAAGTTGAGTGGTGGACATGCATTGGAATGTCATTTTTTGGCATTTAATTTTTGATAATCTGACAATTCGGACCTCTACAACTTGATCTTCTAATAATCTAACGTGTAATAATTTAACTTAAACGAACATGTTAGTTGCGCATTCGTAAATCGACCAAATAGATTTTAATTAGGGCTAACTTGTCCCACTACAATTAACCAAGCGTCAAAGTTAGTTGTTGCTAGTCTACTACCCTGAGAAGCTTTGCTTTAGGTTATCATGACTAGTGCATTGAGTGGATATGGCACTACGCATATCTGCTTTGGGTGGTGCTACGTTAAGCCGTCATGAATGGTTTAATGAAAATATAGTGTATTTTTGTGTTGACATGTGTTTTAGCCATTATGAAGGTGCCCCCTTTTGTAGAAACGAATGATACCATTTCAGTTTGTGATCCTTGCCTACTTAAAATCTAGTACTTAATCACTTCTATACTTCTTCATTTTTCACTTCTCCTAACTATAATTAACTTTTAGCTTCTCCTCGTTTCCATGATCCCTTGAGTTGTTTCTAGAGACGTTATTAAGATTCCATCCGTTCTCGTCATTGAGGATGTGGTGGATGTTTATGTTAGGTATAATATTTCTATCAGTGTTTCCTTCCAACCTCTTTTATTTGATAACAGAGCCCACTCTCCTCAACTTGCCTTCGTTGCCATTGACAAAATCCATTTGATGGAAGAGACTTGTATTCCCTTTACGAGAGAATTGTATGAGATTTTAGAGGCCGTTAAAATTCCTATGGGGCACCTCAACCCTAACGCTATGAGATACTTAATTTCTTTGTGCGTTTTTCTCAGTTGTTGGAAGCTTTGTTTGGACGCTAGGACTATCAAAGTTGTTTTTCGATTTAATCAAAAGAGTGATTGAATTTTTTTTTTACTCCCCCAAAAAAGTATAAAATAAGTGGGAGTAATCCAAACTCAATAAAAGGATGGAAGGATTGATACTTTAATATTACGACCCATTCTAATTGGACTCTTTCTAACGAATGAAAGGTGGTTAATCTTGCTTATTCCTAAGATGTTTAAAAAAAAATGAAACTTTCATTGCACAGTCCTTGACTGAGTTGATCGAGAAAAATGCTATTTCGTTTTGATGAACAAATAATTTTTTGACCCGACAATTGCTCGCAAAAGTTGATTGGGAAGTGAGGGTTGAAGAGGAGGCCGTTGCCAAGATGACTCTCTGCCAGTCCAGGAGGAAATTGGGAGAGCTTTTTATTTGGGATTCTCTTGGGGCGGCCAGAAGGGTGAAACCTCTCTCATCTTCCCCAAGCGACTATGATAGGGCAATTGACGAAACCTATGACGAGATGACCACATTAGAAGTTGGTGGGTTGTCTTAGAGGCCAGCTTCTATCTATTCTTCATCATGCCGCCCAGCTTTTGAAGAGCCACCCGGATTCACTGTGGGTGGGGAAAGTTCATTACCCACTGTTATTAGAATAAATGACCCTGTTATCAGCGGATTGAATGAACCGATTGCTACTTTGTTTATAACTAAATATAGGGTCCCAGTTTTTGTTGATTTGTTACCCAATGAGCTTGTTTCTATGCCTCCTGCTACTTTCATTATGGAGTCTATTAATAATACTCGGGTCACAAAGGAGTTTCTTGATAATAATTTGTAGGCTTCAGAAGCGAAGGAGATTCCGCAAGCTAACGCTTCTGTATCAGGGCACCTGGAGGATCTAGATGCTTTTTCTCCTCCCCCAGGTTTTAAGTTCTTCTCCAACATCACACTTTACCTCTTTTATGCTAGACGACTCTGCCTATCTCCAAATCCAGATCATCTCCTAGTTCCTCTTTCTAGGAGAGATGTTCCCGATTGAAGTACTATTTGTGTAACCCTTCATTTTTTAGTATTCTTCTTATCATTGCTGTTTTTGACTGACTAATTTACTTTGTTTGGTGGTCACAGGAATTGATTCGCCTGATTGAGGATGGGTTGCACAGTCGCAATACCGAAATTGCTTACTTATCCCAAGTGTACACTAACCCTACCATTCTCGGTGAGATAGATATTCAAGTTGACACTGCCATTGTCGAGGCTGAGCAGTGTCAAGACTAAGCCACTTAGATAAAGAGTTGTCTGAGTAGTTGGCGAGATCTTAAGAGCTTTTAGATAAGAAAGCCATCGCCATAGATCAGATCGACTCGTTCGAGGACAGACTCTAGAAGGCTGAGTATTGTGCAACTTCAGATGCCGACCTAATTGTCGATCTTCAAATTAAGTGTGCTCGTCTCAAGGGAGAGTTGAGGGTACATCTTTGACTGAAAGAGGTTGGCCCTACTCTGGATTACAGGCTTTAGGAGGGATTTTTCACCTGCAAGCGGATCATATTCTTGAGAGCACCTAAATTTTTCTTGGGCTATCTCGATCTGAGAAATTTTGGGGCTTCTCGATGTTCTGACGTCAAGGATTTGTCAGAGCCTGGGGAAATCTGTCGTGATGATTTCTGGATGGTCCTGAGTCTTTGGATAGTGAGATGCTCTTTGTTGGCAATGAGCAGTGCACTTATAATTTTTATGCTGATAACTTGGATCTCCTTATTGTTGATATTTATATATTAATAAATCAGTTAAATTGGACCGATCATTATCATTGATGCAATTCTTTTTACATGCTGAATTTTTTTATTCAACACATTCTTCGTTTATCGACTAGGCATAGTTGTCATTTCTTCCATGATTTATCAGATCCTAATCTGTCAACCATATTTGGCTGTTGGTGTTCATTTTGTGAAAGAACGTTGGAGCACTCATGCTAAGAAAGCCTCATAAGTTTTTTTTATTTGACCTCTCAAAAATGCGGTTGGACTTTGGTCTACAAGCCCCTCCAGTTTTTATATGATAGTTTGTGTTCGACCGTTCCTTGGATCGCTTGCTCGCTTCAATCGATGTTTTGACTGTGCTTTTTAATAGATCATTTCAACAAGTGAGAGTTTTACCTGATTTAGGATCAGTTATAGTTGCTTGTATTCATAAAATTACATGCAAGTATATAAATGAGCAATTAATGTAACAAATTTCTAGTAATTTTATTGTTATCAAGATGAGTAAATACATTATATAAGCACCCATATGTTGTGCACAAAACTTACCTCTATCCCTCGCAAGTTCATTGATGATATTTTTTAAGGCGGAGGGTGTTCCATGTCCTCAAGACCAATTTTTCATTATAAGTGTATAGTTTATACGGATCGTCTCAAAAACTAGCTAAGATTAGGAATTACCACCCCTCCCAATTAAGAAAGAGTTTGTTCGGTCAGCAAATTGTAACCTCCATTCTCCCCAAAACTAAGTCCCTCATCTCGAATTGGAAAGCCTTCAAATTTTTTTTTAAAGTACTGAACAACT
Organism: Nepenthes gracilis; assembly: GCA_033239525.1. Lineage (NCBI taxonomy): Eukaryota > Viridiplantae > Streptophyta > Magnoliopsida > Caryophyllales > Nepenthaceae > Nepenthes > Nepenthes gracilis. The sequence goes on from BSYO01000006.1 coordinate 18,224,275, forward strand.
TGTTGCTGGTAAGCCATCATCCATAACTTTGCCGTGTCTTAGACTTCCTCGAACAGATTAAGATGTCATCTTAGAAGTTAAAAATTGCTTTGTAGGTCAAAGTTTTTGACTCAGAAGCTGAGTAGTCTAATTTCTATTTGAATGATAGCCTTTGTCCCATAATACAATTTGAATAGTGTCTCTCATGTTAATTCCTTAGGGGTCGTCTGGTACGACCATAGTACGAAGAGTAGTTCATCTACTTAGAAGCTACCTGCATCGTCTAACTTCATTTTCAACCCAAATAATAAGGTTTGATTCATCACTTCGACTTCCCTATTCATTTGCGGATAGGTAACATAAGCACAACTTAATTCCCAAAATTGTACAATACTTGGTAAAATTTTTTCGATAAATTGGATTCTATTGTCAATTACTATCACCTCGAAAATTCTAAACCGACAAATAATACTCTATCAAATGAACTTAGTCACATTGTGTTCATTGATTCTCACAAGTGGGGTGACTTCTACTCATTTCATGAAGTAGTTTATGACTACTATAATGAACTTTTTTTTATCCCGATACAATGAGTAAAGGGCCAAATATATCAAGTCCTCACCGGGCAAATGGTTAAGGCGACCATAGGATTTGGAGTTCAGTGTGTGGCCAATGAGAGACGTTGTTGTAAATCTGACAATTTTTATATTAGTTTTATGAACTTCATAACATCTCTCTTCATTGTAGGCCAATACTAGTCCTATTGCATGACTTCGAACGCAAAGTTTTTACCTTATATGTGTAATTCATAAATTCTAAGGTATACTTCACTCAATGCATAGTTGGTTTCAAATGGTGTCAAACACCGTATGTAAAGGATGGAGTACCCTTTTTGATATAATTTTTCGTCTATGTGGGTGTACCACCCCATTGTCCTTTTTATGCATTTGACTACTTTTGAGTTTTTCTGTAAAAGACCTTCTTCAAGATACCTTCTGTATGAAGTCATCCAAGTATCGCCATCCAAGATATGGAATATCTCTTCTTCTAAAACATCTACGCTTGTGATCGTGAGAACTTTCTTCATCTCTCTAGCATAGAGCTCAAGGTTTCCAAACGCTACCACTTTTGCCAATTGACTCGCCCACTAATTGTCTTCCTTTCAGATGTCTCGAATTTTCACCTTATCGAATGACTTGATCAAACTCTTTACTCTAATAAGATATTTTGTGATTAATGGATTAGACGCCTCAAAATTTCTAATTACTTGGTTGACGATCAGTTCTGAATTGCTGTAAATGATCAAACTGTTGACTGAGCGTTCCTTTACTATTATGAGTCCAGCCAATAAAGTTTCGTACTCTATAATGTTATTAGTGGTAGGAAATTTCAATGTCATCGAGTATTTTATTTCTCACACAGTCGGAGTTCTTAGAATCATACCAACTCCATTCCTTGACTGGAAAGATGACCCATCTATGTGTAAGATCCACATCGGTGCCTCTTCATGCAGGGGGTCTTCATATTTTTCAAGATCAATTGAAACTGAGGTTATCATTTTGATTATAAAATTTACGAGAGCCTACCATTTTATGGCCGGCTGTACTCAAAATTCTATGTCAAACTCGTCCAGTTTCACAGTCCATTTAATCAATCGTTCAGACACCTCGGATTTCTATAGGATCCCTTTAACAGTTGATTAATTAGGGCGCCGATCTTATGAGCTTGAAAGTATGGCTAACATTTTCGAGCAAGTGAACCAGTGTTAAAGTAATCCTTTCAATATGCGAGTAACAAGTCTCAATATCTATCAGAATTTTGTTAACATAATAGATCGGCGATTATACCTCGGATTGTTGTGTGACCAAGACTGGATTTAGTACCTCAGATTCCTTTCTTTCAAAGAGGACGATAGTGACGAGCTGGTGAGGTATTCTTTTAGTTCTTGAAAGGCTAATTGACAGTTTTCCATCCATTAGAAAACATTTGCTTTTGTCCCTTTCAGAACCTTAAAAAACAGAAGATATTTTTCCATAAATTTTACCAAGAATCGAGAGAGTATCGCAAGTCTCGCTGTTAACCTCTAGACTTCCTTCACAGTTTGAAATGGATTCATATCCAAAATTGCTTTTATTTTTTCGGGGTTTACATCAATTTTCTGGTGAGATACTATAAACCTAAGAAACTTTTTAATAGTTATTCCAAACACATACTTTGTTGGATTTAACTTTATTTGGTACACTTAGAGCTCCCTGAAAGTTTCATCCAGGTCATGAATATGGTTGTCGGTTAATCTACTTTTGATGAGCATATCATCCACGTATATTTTCATATTCCTTCCAATTTATACCTCAAATATTTTATTTATCAATCTCTGATATGTTGCTCTTATATTCTTTAGATCGTAGGGTGTGACTTTATAATAATATGTTTCCTAATCTGTTATAAAGGAAGTAAGCCCTTCATCCTTAGGGCACATTCGAATTTAATTGTCCCCTTAGTGGGTGTCCATGAAGTTTAATAGCTCATAGTCAGATGTTGAATCTACTAGCAAATCAATCCTTGATAGTAGAAAGTTGTCTTCCAGACATGTCTTATTCACGTTGGTAAAATCGATACAGATTCACTGTTTTTTGTTACTTTTCTTGATGAGCACTACATTTGACAGTCAATACAGGTATTGGACCTCTCTTATGAAGCCTTTGTCAACAAATTTTTTAACTTCATCTCTCAGGGCAATGCGTTTCTTTTTGGAGTGGTCCTCCGTTTGTACCTGATCAGTTTACATCTAGGATCGAGACTCAACCAGTAGACCATCACCTCGGTCAAAATCTCCAGCATATCCATGGGTGTCCTTGCAAATATGTCTAAATTTTACTAAAGAAAAGTCATCAGTTGCTCACACAGTTGACCTGGGAGAGAACCTTTGATCTGCACATATTTTTCGAGCTCATTCGAATCTAATGGGATTCATTCAATTTACTTACCGAATTGACCTTATTGTAGGTTACTTCATCTTGAAAGTTGAAATCCTCAATTGGTTGACTTGGAACCGCCTGATTGATTTTAGCTAAGTAGCAGGTTCAGCTAGTGACTTGATCACCTAGTACCTCTCTAATTTTACATGGAGTTATAAACTTTATTTTTAGATGAGGAATTGACATCACCGCTTTGACGGCATATTTGGTTGTTGGAATGAAATAAGGTGGAAGTAGAATAATTATTCCCAGATAATAGAATAGGATGATAATAGAGTTAAAAATTGTTATTCCCATGTTTGGTTATTTGAATAGAATTAATTAAAAATTTATATTCCAATGTTTGGTTTGTAAAATTATATGATGAATAATGTAAAAATTTATCTGAATAACGCTTTTCTCGTTATTAAATGTGAAAATATATTATATAAAATAACACATACATGTATATGTACATATTTATATATATATATATATTATGTATATATTATTCTGAATTATTATTTAATATACCATATTATTTTATCATGTATATATATATAAATATAAATATATATATATATAATTGCGTGTGTATACATAATTTGATATAATTATGTATTTTATTATAAATATAATTACGTATCTTTTATTTATAACAAAAAAATAAAATACTGGCAGAACATGACTTGTAAAATAAAAATAATCATCATGTAAAAATAACGTATTACGTATTCTTTATTTTATTATGAAAGTAAAATTCCTTTACGATACAAAAATTTAAAAAACTACCATCATACTTCAATTAAAATACATACAATAAAAACTTAACAAAACTGTATTTCTGTACAATTAAAATTTTTATACAATTAAAAGTACCATCATATAAAAATTGTATACAATTATCAGCTACATCACCACGATATGTTAAGATTTGATGGTTTGCACGACATGACTGAAGAGTGTAGTGCTCAATTTGGACTCTCAATTTTGTCGGGGTCACTCCCGAGTGGCATTATGTCCGCGGACTCCATTGGAAGAATGGACGAGGACTTGTACTGAAGCGTCAAGTTCGAGAGGACTAGTGGACGAGGACTTCTTCAGGCGTCATGTCCGAGCGGTTGCTGAGGACGAGGACGAAGAGTCCAGAATCGTAGGCGTTGACTCTATCAACGTAGGCCTGCATGTGGCCGTCTTTGCAGGTGGGTTGGTCACCCACTCTGATTGGATGTTGCAGCGGTTGCAACTTCCCAAGGACGGGCCTGCCGCTTGACACGCCAAGCATGCGCCTGTCATGGCAGGCCTAGGGCGTAGGTCTCCAGACCTATGCCCAGTAGGGTGGGCGGACACGCCACCCTTTGTATATATAAAGAAATTTGTTGCCCTTGCTGGAATGTGTGTGCTAGAGCTGGGACATTCTCGAGTTCTAAGAGCCTTGAGAGAGCTGTGGGCAAGCTTTGTTGTAAAGATAAAGTGAGATACACGCTTTGAGAGAGGAAGGTTGTACACTTGAGATTGTTTTTTTTCGTTAGAGCTTGAGTAGCCAACACTTGTAAACAATTCTCTTATAGTACATTTTTTCGTGGTTTTTTTCTTGGGTTTAGAAGGGTTTTCCACGTTAAAATTTGTGTGTTCTCTTTGTTCTCTATCCTTGCTTTCCTTGCCGTCCGAGAGCTCCTCTTTGTGTGCTGTCCGAGAACTATTGTCCGCTCGGTCACCGTGCGTTCCGAGTGCTTTCCGCGTTTTGCGCCAACAAATTTTCCCCTCAATTTGAATGTAATTTCTTATAATTGATTTTCATTTTCCATAGTATTTCTTATGTTGCAGTACCAACAAAGAGAAAATGCAAACTTCCAACTCTATTTCTTCATGGTTCCTCGGTTGATATCAGCATGTGCTTCAACAAGGCATGGTAGAATCACCATGGCAGATGCTTGAGAGTAGAATATTTAAACACAAAAATTGACCAGAAATCTCATCCCATGGAATCCCTATCCATCCCTTCCAGATGATGATTTTGCAGCCCTTAAAGCAGGGCTCCGGCTCTCTGTACAGAACTCATAGCTGTTGGGCTCCATCTTCTCCAACACAAAATGCGCCAACGACGACTGCGTCTCTACCAAGTTCTCCCTTCACAGGAACTCATCGCTGCAAACTCTCTCAACTTCCCTCTCAAATTCGTGCACAAACACATGGGTCATCTCGCTGCCGCCTCTCTTACTCCTAGCAAGGACCGCGACCGTGAATATCGCCGACATCTGTCTCTTACTCCTATGGGCAAGTCGTTAATGCCCATCTCGCAGTCAGAGAACAGGAGATGGACTGCTCGTACTTGGATATCAAGTAATCGTTCTCGTCAAGAAACAGCGTCTGGCCTCCCTGGTTCAGCCCCTCCCAAAGGAGGGTCTCGTGGGTCAGGCCGAACACCAGGAAGTTACACAGGACGATGCCTCCGAGAGAGAAAGAGTAGGGTTTCGAGAGAGGGATAGTGGCTGCAAGAGAGATTGGCTGCGAGAGAGAGGCAATTTCCGCGAGGAGCATAGAGGGTTTCGAGAGAGAGGCAAGGTGTGCGAGAGAGAGTGGCTGCGTAGGGTTAGAAATGCAAATTTAAAATATCAAAAATATTGTGCAGGAATAATTTTTTTTTTTATCCGAGAATAAAAAATACATTATTCTACCAAGGAATAACTATTCCTTATAACCAAGGAATCACTGTTCTTTCAAAAATTATTATTTCTAGGCAAAATACAACCAAACAGTGGAATTATTATTCTATTGAGAATAATGAGAAAATAAAATTTCTATTCCCTCCAACCAAATATAACCTGAATGTTACCAAGTAAGGTCTCCCCATTATTGCATTGTAGACCAAGGGTAAATCCACCACAAGGAATATTAGAATTCTTGAGTTTGTCTTTGGGTACGTTCCTAATGTGACTTCCAACTAAATAGTTTTTTGGACCGGCACAGGTTCCTTGTCCGACCCATATAAGTGTCCCTCGACCGATATCGTTTGACTCTTTTTCAATTTGAGTTTAAAGTAGGTATCAAGGTAAATAAAATTTCCAAAACTTTTATTATCAATGAAGATTCGTTTCATTAGATAATCAAGAGTACTGTTCGAAATGAGTGCAGATGCAATAAGGTCGGATTGGGGAGTTACTACATGAGTAAAACTAAATGAGTGCAGATGCAATAAGGTCATTAGTAAAACTAATGACATCATTCCTTATTCCTAACCACTATTTTTTGCTGTCCTATCTTGTCGTTATTGGCACTTGGAGAGGCCTATCCTGGGCCTCTTAAGAACTTATTGAGACACTCTCTTTAAATGAGGGTATTAATCTCCTTCTATAGAGTCTAGCGGTCCTCGAAACTGTGACTCGGAGATCGATAGTAGAAATAGTATTTCAACTGGTCTCTTCCTTTTGGGTTCTTTACCAGTTTAGGTTATTTCAGAAATTTTTTGTTCGATCTGTTTCATGACATTTGTCCAAATGTCGTTCAAATGAGTTAAATTCAAAGGTCCATGCCCCCTTCTGACACTTGGTTTCATCATTGATTGCTTTATTACGATCTCAAGTAGTGGGATTATCACCATTCCTCTTTTTTTCACTAATCAATCCCAGGTGGTGGTCTGTGCGCTCCGGCCTCTTTGCTTTATTAGCCTCTTTAGCAGTAATATATACTCTAGTAATTGTTTCCTCAAAAAATGTCTTGAACTCTTACTGAACTAACGGCACGTTTGATTATTGAAATATAACAAGGTAGAAATAGAATAGTTATTCTGAAGGAATAGAATAATATGATAATATAGTTAAAAATTATTATTTTTATATTTGGTTGTTGAAATAGAAAAAGTTAGAAATTAGTATTCTAATAATTGATTTGTAAAATAATATGATGAATAAGGTAAAAATTTATCATAATGACTTTTTTTTCTTATTTAATAAAAAATATATTAATTTTTCTTATATATATATATATATATATTATGCTAAATTATTATTTAGTATAATATATATTTTTATCATAAAAAATACATATTTAATAAATATTTAATATAATATATATAATTGAATATATATTACATATATATGATTATATATATATATATATATTGTTGGGTCCAGTACCCAGGGTCCCCAATCTGACGGGCTAAAGGTAAGTGTTCGACCCGAGAACGAAAAGACATCAAGGTCCGAGAACCTTCATCGAACAGCAAAGAGTCCGCGGATCCGAGGACTCACCAAGCAGCACGAGGACTCACCAAGAAGTCCGAGAGTGACAACTCAGCCTAGCAATAGTCCAAAAGACACGAAAAGTCTGCAACACGCCACCACCGCCAGAACTGACACAACAGTCTGACATTCCTGGCAAATACGGCACGAAACGGCTCAGGCGGCCCAAAGCTGCCAATTCACGATGAGGAGCCTGACACAGCAGAAATGTGTCAGGAGAGAGGTGGCCAGCCTGGCACCTAGCAGCCAACGGTAACATCCTCTTCTATATAAACCCTGCTTAGGGCATCAGGCAGAGGGGGGATTTTCTCTTTAAGCTGAAAGGAAAAAGGGCAAAAAGGCAAAACGCTCGGTCCAAACGCTTGTAAACGCTCGGACAACACCTTGTAAACGCCGAAATCATACTTAGTGAAATATTTTCCAGGCCAGGCCTCGTGGTTTTCCCTTCTCATTCAAGAGGAGGTTTCCACGTAAAACTCTTGTGTTCAATCTCTAATCTCTCTCTCTTACTCAATTATCATCACATTTTTGTGTTGCTCGGATCCAAAATCCGGATACGCAACATTGGCGCCGTCTGTGGGAAGGAGGATTAAAAGCCAACTTCTCATCTTCATCACACTCTAACAAACACTCAAACAGCAAAGAATACCAGAGAACGCTGAAATGGTGAGCACTAGAGCACAAGCCAGCGTTCCGGAAAGAGCTACCGCACAGCCGCAGCAAGGGGACGCCCCGAACCCTTGCACTGGCGTTCAAAATCATCCAGATCCTGCCGTGAGAGAGCTGGCGTCACAAGTGGGCGACATGTCCAGAGCCCTCGTGGCCCTCTGCGCCAGGATTGACAAGAAGGAAAGAGAGGCCCCTTCCAGAGGGTCTCAGGCGGAGATGTCCAGAAGCAGAGGGGGAAGGCGCGAGCGGCACCATGAAGCGCCCACCCAACGCGACTGGCACAGAACTGAAGTCGCCTCGAGCGGCAGAGCGCCTCGAGGTCCAGAAGAACGCCGAGAACCTAGATCCCAGGGTGGACCGACTGGTGGACTCAACAAGTGGATATGAGCTGCTCAGCTTCATGGACGCCTACTCTGGATACAACCAGATCAAGATGCACTCGGACGACGAGGAGGATACGTCGTTCATGACCGACCAGGGCACATACTGTTACAAGGTAATGCCCTTCGGTCTCAAGAACGCGGGCGCAACATATCAAAGGCTGGTCAACAACGTCTTCAAAGATCAGATTGGCAGAAACGTGGAAGTCTACGTGGATGATATGCTTGTGAAAAGCAGCATTGGTGGAAGCCACGTTGAGGACCTGGCAGAGACCTTCCGAGTGCTCAGGGCCCACGGAATGAAGTTGAATCCCAGTAAATGCACCTTTGGGGTGTCGTCCGGGAAGTTCCTCGGTTTCATAGTGTCTCAACGTGGAATCGAAGCTAACCCGGAGAAGATCCAGGCCATCATCGACATGAAGTCCCCCCGGACTGTGAAGGATGTCCAAAGACTTACAGGACGAGTGGCCGCCCTCTCCCGCTTCTTGGCCAAGTCGGCCGAGAGGCACTTGCCGTTCTTCAAAGCACTTTCAAATAAAACCCAAGGATTTCGATGGAGCGACGAGTGCGAGGAGGCATTCCAGAAGCTCAAGACATACTTAGCCAATCCACCGCTCCTAGCTTCCCCTTTACCAGGAGAGGAGCTTTACTTATACCTGTCAGTGACCGACCGAGCCTTAGGGTCCGTCCTGGTCAGACAACACCGAGGAGACCAGCAGCCGGTGTATTACGTCAGCAAAACTCTGGCTGATTCGGAGACCCGGTACCCACGTGCCGAGAAGGTTGCTTTAGCATTAGTGTTCTCAGCTAGGAAGCTGAGACCCTACTTCCAGGCGCACAGAATCGTGGTGCTGACCGACCAGCCACTCAGAGCAATCCTGCAAAAGCCCGAGGTCTCCGGGCGATTGATCAAGTGGGCTATTGAGCTGGGCGAGTTCGACGTCGAGTTCAGGCCCCGGCCGGCCATGAAAGGCCAGGCCCTTGCGGATTTCGTGGTGGAAACTACAGCGCTTCAGGATGAGGACGTCAGCGGAGCAACAGGAGCCGAGGAGGCGAAGGTCACTCCAGCATGGATCTTGCACGTGGACGGATCCTCCATGAAGGACGGCTGCGGAGCTGGAGTCGTGCTGCGAACGCCCATGGGATCCGAGATCCAATACTCGATTACTTTGGGGTTTCCAGCAACCAACAATGTAGCAGAGTACGAAGCCTTGCTCACTGGACTACGGCTAGCAAAGGAATGCTCGGCCAAAAGCCTAGTGGTGCATAGTGATTCCGAGTTGGTCGTAAACCAGGCCCTTGGAAGCTTTGAAGTTAACAACTCTCAACTGGCCAAATACCTCACAAAGGTGAAAGAATTGGCCTCAAGTTTTGAGAGGATAGAATTCGTGCACATTCCGAGGGGAGACAATGAGAAGGCCGACGCATTGGCGAAGGCAGCAGCAGCCAAAGATCTAGGGCAATACTCTAAAGGAATGAGAGAAATTCTGGAGCGACCCTCCATAGAAGAGCCAGAGACCGAGGTCATGCAGGTGTCCGGAAATGACACATGGATGACCGCCTACTTGAGATACCTCACCAGCGGAGTTCTGCCCGAGGACGCCGCAGAAGCCAGAAAGGTGAGGAGGTCCGCGGGCTGGTACACCGTCATTGACAACCGTCTGTATCGCCGGGGGTACTCGGCCCCCTATTTGAGGTGCCTTACCCCCGAGGAGGCAGAGTATGCACTTCAAGAGGTGCATCTAGGAATTTGTGGATCCCACATTGGAGGCAAGAACCTAGCGTTCAAGATAATGAGACAAGGTTATTATTGGCCAACAATGAGGCATGACGCCGTGGATTTCGTGCGCAAGTGTGAGAATTGCCAAGTCCACGGACACATGAACCATCAACCCCACGTGGAGCTTCAAGCGTTGCAATCTCCGTGGCCCTTTGCGCAGTGGGGGCTTGACATCCTCGGACCGTTCCCCATCGCTTCCGCTCAGAGAAAGTTTCTCATTGTGGGGATCGACTACTTCACCAAGTGGGTAGAGGCAATGCCCCTCGCGCGGATAACCGAGCGGAACGCGACCGAGTTCCTTAGACAAAGCATTGTATGCAGGTTTGGAGTGCCCGAGTGCGTCATCTGCATAACGGACGCAATTCACAGGAAGCAATTCTCCAGGTATTGTGCTAGTCTCCGAATTAATTTAATTCATGCATCTGTTGCATACCCTCAGGCCAACGGCCAGGTAGAGGTCACGAATCGGACCATCTTGCATGGGCTCAAAACCAAGCTCCTAGACTCCGGGGGCTCATGGGTAGACGAGCTGCCATCCATCCTCTGGTCGTACAGGACCACAGCGAGGGAACCAACAAGAGAGACCCCATTCAGCCTATGCTACGGAGTCGAGGCAGTCATACCCCTAGAAATGGGCCTCCCAAGCCTCCGAGTGGAGCACTTCGACCCAAGAGTCAACGACCACAGGCTCCGAGAGCATCTGGATTTGCTCGAAGAAGCCCGTGATGAGCACTGACTTTGTGTGGCGATGTATCGGCGAGTAGCCCGGTATTACAACAAGAAAGTTAGGGCACGACAATTTGAAGTCGGGGACTTGGTGTTGAGAAGTATTGCAGCAACCGGGAAGAATGCCGGTCGTAACAAGCTCTCTCCAAACTGGGAAGGACCCTTCTTGGTCTCGGCAGTACTTCAAAACGGGGCATACAAGCTACGCAGCCAGGAAGGTAAGTTGATCCCTCGTACTTGGAATGCTGCACACCTCAAGAAGTACTACCAGTAGAGATGAAGCTTCAAGACAAAAACTCGGACGTCCTCCGAGCGGCCCAAGAGGTCGAACTTTAAAAACTCGGACGTCCTCCGAGCGGCCCAAGAGGTCGAACTCTAAAAACTCGGACGTCCTCCGAGCGGCCCAAGAGGTCGAACTCTAAAAACTCGGACGTCCTCCGAGCGGCCCAAGAGGTCGAACTCCAAAAACTCGGACGCCCTCCGAGCGGCCCAAGAGGTCGAACTCCAAAACTCGGACGTCCTCCGAGCGGCCCAAGAGGTCGAACTCTAAAAACTCGGACGTCCTCCGAGCGGCCCAAGAGGTCGAACTCCAAAAACTCGGACGTCCTCCGAGCGGCCCAAGAGGTCGAACTCCAAAAACTCGGACGTCCTCCGAGCGGCCCAAGAGGTCGAACTCCAAAAACTCGGACGTCCTCCAAGCGGCCCAAGAGGTCGAACTCTAAAAACTCGGACGTCCTCCGAGCGGCCCAAGAGGTCGAACTCCAAAAACTCGGGATCGACCGAGCGGCCCCAGAGGTCGAATTCAGCAAACACAAAGGAGGGAAAAGAAGAAGGCACAACAATCTTCAACAACATCTTTCTCGTTTCAACAAAGGAGAAAAGTACATATACAAAAAATAAAAGTACATCAAGGTACTGGGGGCTGGCTCCCCGACAGCTCAGCCAGCTCAGGAAGGTCCAAGGACCCTTCCAGATCCGAGGGCTCCGACGGCCCCGCAGACAATGGATCTTCAGATGGACCCAGACGGGCGTCGCTCGGAAAGGGCCTCCCAGCAATGCCCAACAAGTCATCGGCCCTCAAAGCACTGGCATTGAGGGGATGGAGTACCGCAGAAGGAAACCCGGGACGAATAAGACGAAGTACTCGGCGACACATCCGGATGCCGTCCCAGTACTTGCGCTCCAGTAAAGGCGTAAGGTCCCCGGGCCTAAGGGACACTCTTAGACTCTCCTCTTGCTGACGCAATCTGTCTTGCTGACGCCTTACAACATCCTTCAAAGAGGCTATTTCCTTCTTGGCGTCAGCAAGCTCCGCCTCAGCCTTCCGAGAGGCCTCTCTGGCGGCCTCCAGCTCCTCCAGCTGGGAGAGAGTCCGAGCGACCCCTCCGGAAATGATGCTGAGCCTCTCGGCCATAGTTTGGAGCTGCATTCAGAAGAAAAGGATTATCAGAACAAAGGGAGTATAATGGAAGGACAAAGCACCTCGAGGGAAAATGGAAATACCTCGGAAGCAAGGGAGCCGCCACTCGAAGCGGCCTCTACACTAGTTCTCGGAGCTGGGCGTCGAAGCCAGGCACCACAGAAGCCCCAACCCCAGCCTCAGGAGCAGGAGTATCTACAGGAGGAGCAACGGCTGGGGGCTCGACAATAGGTGCCTCCGCCTCCACCTCCAAAGGTCCGAGGCCGTGCACACTCGGGGTCCCATCAGCAGGAGCCTCCTCAGGGCGCTCGCCCTCATCAGCTTGGACTGGGATGGCTGGGGGCTCGGCAACGACCTCGACCTCGGATGGTTGCTCCACGGGGGTGGGCGCTTCGCCAGGTAGTTCAGAAGAAACCCCGAGGGCAGGACTCACAGTAGCTTGGACTTCTGGAAGCTCAGTCACCTCAACGATCGTTTGGACTTCCGAGAGCTCAGTCACTTCATCAACCCTCAGTGAAGATCCCCCAGGGAAGCTGGAAAAATAAAGGCATGGAGAGTCCACGACCCCCGAGGACCTCAGATGCGAGGACTTCCTTCTCTTGAGCAGAGGAGCAACAACGTCACTATCCGGAAACTCGTCCGCATCAGAAATAGTGCCCTCCGAAGAAGGCACCTCCACCATACCTTGAGGACGCTTCGAGCCCTCAACGTCCGAGCGTTTTGATCTCTCGGACGGCTTGCTTGGCACTGCCTGGACGGGCGGACCTGTAATGATCAGAGTCCCCGTCCTCTTCTTCGACTTCTTCTTCTTGGACTCCGTGGGAGTGGACGCGGACGCGTCCTCAGCAGAAGTGGTCCACTTGGCTTCCTCCAACTTCTCGGGCAGCAACCAGATGTTGCGTTTATCCAAATGGAAGCCCCCGAGATTGGCCTTCACCAAGTCAGTCAAGTCCTTGGCATACTCCTTATCACTAAGGGAAGGCTCAGTGCAGTATTCACTTCTCACTTTCCCCCATTTATTTGGGATGGCCCAATGCGGTTTGACGCCGAGAAAGAAAAATTTATCTTTCCACCGCTTAGTGGAGTCCGGGTTCCCCCCACACAGCAAGGCAAAATCTGGCCGTGGGGTCATTGTGATCCAATCAAGGTTATGTGTAAAACGAAACATAACCTTGACTACTGTGACATTCAGAAGTTTCTTGTGGCAACGAAGGAAGACGCACAGAGAAACTAGGTACCTCACGGCGTTCGGCTGAAGCCCAGCCAATGGGACGCCAAGATCCCTCATAATCTCGTAGAGCTCCACAGGAACAGGGGAATCGAAGCCCACTCTTGAGGTGAACCTCATAGACCGTGATGAAGCCGTCGCTAGGATCCCGCGCCCTGTCAAGCGCCTCTGGCACAACCATGGCCATGTCGTCCGGAATCTCATACAAGACCCGCAGTTCCTCAAGCCTCTCGTTGGTCAGGGAGGATGCAATATCTCTGACTCCGGGAGCCACCATGTTGGATTTAAGAATGAAAGAGGTGGAGGAACGAAGATTTGGAAACGGAAAGTTTTCGCAGAGGAATGCGAGGAAAGAGGGTTCAGCAGAAGGAGGCTAATGAAGGGCAGAAAAGAGCAGCAGAAAGATTTCTGAGAAGCAAAGGACGCCTTTTATAGCGCCAGAATTTGAAAAGGCCTCATCATAACCCTTGCCGCGCGTCAGGCAATCATTCGTCTCAAGAAAAAGCTGCCCTACCACGTGTCGCTCGGACAGTGGCTCCAAGAGGAAATGATTGTTTCTGTCACGTGGCGTCTGAGCGTCCGTCCGAAGAATTAATGATTTGCCACGTGTCACCCGGTCATTCGCCTCAACGAAATAATGACCCTTTACCTTCCCAAAGCGCCTGACGAACGCGTCAATTCCGCATTTAATGCTCGCAGAAGCCCAAAACGACGGCGACGAATGTCCCCGGACGAAAACCAATTACCGGACAGTAAAGTGGTCTCGGGCACAAACGGTTTCCATAATTCCGAGGACTCAAGATTGTCTCGAGCCAAGTTTTGAATCTAAGGCTTTATCCCAAAACGGCAACTGTTCCCCGGACGGTTAATATGGCCGCGGACTAACACTCATAAAGAAAGACTTCTTGGGAAGCGTTAGAAGAACATGCCAAACAGTCGAGGATCTCGGACCCTTTAGCATGGGGGGCTAGTGTTGGGTCCAGTACCCAGGGTCCCCAATCTGACGGGCTAAAGGTAAGTGTTCGACCCGAGAACGAAAAGACATCAAGGTCCGAGAACCTTCATCGAACAGCAAAGAGTCCGCGGATCCGAGGACTCACCAAGCAGCACGAGGACTCACCAAGAAGTCCGAGAGTGACAACTCAGCCTAGCAATAGTCCAAAAGACACGAAAAGTCTGCAACACGCCACCACCGCCAGAACTGACACAACAGTCTGACATTCCTGGCAAATACGGCACGAAACGGCTCAGGCGGCCCAAAGTTGCCAATTCACGATGAGGAGCCTGACACAGAATAAATGTGTCGGGAGAGAGGTGCTTGACTGGCACAGCCTGCCCAACGGTAACATCCTCTTCTATATAAACCCTGCTTAGGGCATCAGGCAGAGGGGGGATTTTCTCTTTAAGCTGAAAGGAAAAAGGGCAAAAAGGCAAAACGCTCGGTCCAAACGCTTGTAAACGCTCGGACAACACCTTGTAAACGCCAAAATCATACTTAGTGAAATATTTTCCAGGCCAGGCCTCGTGGTTTTCCCTTCTCATTCAAGAGGAGGTTTCCACGTAAAACTCTTGTGTTCAATCTCTAATCTCTCTCTCTTACTCAATTATCATCACATTTTTGTGTTGCTCGGATCCAAAATCCGGATACGCAACATATATATATATATCAAATATTTTTTAATTATTTGATATAATATTATGTATTATTAAATATTATATTTGATATAATATTACGTATTATTATATAACACGTAATATTATAGATTAAATATTTATGAAATATTACATATATATAATATTACATGTATATAATAAATATTTATTAAATATAATTATTAACTATTATATATTAAATAATTACGTGTGTATGTATATATATATATATATATGCATTTTTTAAAAAATTTAAAAAAATTGATATGGGAATAATTATTTCCAACTATCCGAAAATAATTAATACCAATGGGAGGTGGTATCCGGGAATAACTATTCCTTTAAAAATATTTATTTCTTATTAAAATATAATTTAATAGTAGAATAAATATTTTTTAAAAAATAAGGTAAAAATAGAATTTCTATTCCTACTAATCAAACGTATAGTAAGTATTTGAAGAATTCACCCGACTTTACGATTGCCATGAAGGAATTTAGTCTTACCTCATCGGTTAACTTCAATATCTCTCGGGCCTCAGCATTGGACCGAGTCAATAAGTATTTTAGACTTTCACTTGATTGTCACCAGATACGGATAAGGTGCCACAGGTGCTTTTCTTTCCTCTTATTGGATGCAAATTACGATAGAAAATCATCAACCAACTCTTGAAATGCTCAAATCAAATTTGGTGTCAGCCGGTAAAATCAAATTAGGGCATCTCCTTTGAGGGTTAATGGAAAATAGAAACATAAAACCGGATCATCTAGGCCATGGAATCCTAACAAAGTACGAAAATGATCTAAATGGTCAATGGAATTGAAATTTTTGTTGTAACGTTCTATGATTGGTATTTTAAATTTTAGAGGGAGTCGATACATCCAAATCTCCCTTATAAAGGGCGACTTGTATTATATTTATTTTTAAGTAAATAGTATAATTTAATTATTTTTTGAATATTATAATAATTAGTTAAATTTATTTATTTAAAAATAATTAAATTATAATTATTTTTTAAAAAATAAATACTCTTTTTTTTAAACGCTGGGAGGGTGTTGGGGTTGGATAACGACTGGCAGGGGGAGACAACGGCAGTAGACCGACACACAGGGACTGTAGCCAGCATGCACGCGAAACAGAAGGTGTAAGCGAAAATGAAAACAACAACCGAGAGATAGCATTTGGGGACGGCAAATTATTCTCCAATTTTTCCTTTTTAGATTTTTTAAAAAAATAATTCTTAATTTTTTTGGGCTTAATTTTATTCTAAAAATTTATTTTATGCTAATGTTATAATATGTAAAAATATATCATGATATGTCTCAAAAATTTGAATTGTCGAATAAATTAGGAAGCTAACTGTTTCGGATAACTATCTAAATATAAACGGGTCTGATTTTCAAAACTATGAATCAAAATCATTTTTTTTTTGGTAAATAAACTAAGAATCAGAATCTTTTTTTTTTTTTTGGTAAATAAACTATGAATCAGAATTATACGTACTATAATAAAGTAAATTGGAGATAAGAGGTATATGTGACTCATTCCCGATATATTTTTCGACGCTCAAATCAGTGATATTTTTTAAAGTTTTTAAAAGATATTGAGGAAGAAAAATATAGAAAATAAAAGATGATGGAAATAAGTGTATATTTGAAGGGTTATGGATTCGTGACAGTTATAATCCTATTGTTTACTTGTTTGATTCAGTAACATTTTTTCTTTCCTCCCCTCTCTCTGAGTAGAGGCTTTATTTATATTTAGAAGTAACGTTTGGTTAATTAACACTTAAGATCGATATGTGTACATAACGCCGCTTCGGATCAGTGATGAGAGGTATTATTAATAGTGTGTAATGGTCGTCCCTATTTAATGATAGGACTACCTGATTTTCAGATATAGCGTCGCTTTGATCGCTCATTATAATCCATTAATAATTAGATATTCAAATTTCACTATTTAATTCAAGCGTTCAGGCGCTATTGTCTGATGGGATCTGCAGCAGCTTCTCTTGAACCATTTGGCATTTGAACATCTTATCCATCTGAATATTGGGCAAAATCGTTTCCAACCATACGTATACAATCTTCTAAAAATCTTAATTAGATGAAATAACTTTTATAGTCATTCACATGTAATATCTATTTTTGTTTAAATACAAGTTTTTTAAGTATCTTTGTCAATTTTGAGATATAAAAAAAAAACTTGGAATTGATGCTTCCACTATTGGAATCAAGCAAAGGAAATAAAAAGCTAGATAATAGTGACAAAAAAATTTTTTTGATAGTCCGGATGAATCGAATGTAAAATCAAACCGTGTTGAAGATGAATTTGGGTTTGAACATAGGACATAAAATCAAATCTATACATTGGATCAAAGAGATGAATTGATTGAGCCTAAATTATTGAGTGATAGATGGATGACAAATAAGACTAGATTATGGTTATAATAAAGACAGACTAGAAAAATGCCTATTCTTTGAACTTGTCTACGGACTTGAAATCCTAACCTAACAAGAAAGTCAGCAACGATGTAGTCAATGGCTCATCAAACTCATGATCATAAATATGGCGTGTACAACAAATACACCATAAACTCCTTAAAAATGAGATAATGATAAACAGATCATGGTGGTAGCTACCATCAAAATTACTGATCATGGGTAGTAATCTCAGCGAAAAAAATATATTAAAAAATATATTTTCTAAAAAGACTGATAAAAGTTTTAGGTTATTCATATCCCTCGTCCTATGAGTTTAGGAATAAACCCTTGAGATAATCTCCCATCCAAAAATACAACTAATAAGAAAAAAAAAAAAAAAAACACCCTAGTCATCGGGAATTTTTATTCAACTTTATTTCGCTCTCAAGCATTATAGATTGGCTTTTGTCTTGCTGATTAATAAGTAAATTAAAAAGTTAGTCCCGAACTTCTAATTTTTTATTTTGGCTTGGGGCTTGTATTTTTAAGTTAAAATATCTAAAATCTTATTAATTAAAATTTTAATTCACATAATTTATTAAACCTCTTGAACAATAATTAATCAGTTATTTAGATCATAAAATACAATTCATACTTCTGGATTATTTCTTGACCAAAATCATTAATTTTTTGGGTCCTTGACTATGTCGTGAGCTAGAAGCAATGGAGCCATGGTAGTCATGTTGACTACACTACCCATTTCACCCAAGCAATTTGATAAAATTTTATATGCTTTCAATTAAAAAAATATATAAATGACATCAACATCATGCTTTATTTTATACGTGCAAGAAATATTTTTCATAAATCAGACGTTAAGAATAAGAATCTTATGATATTTATCTCGATAATAAATAAGAATTTTGTGATGTTTATTTAGATTTATAAAATTTTAACAAATAACATGCAAATATTTGTATAATAGATAAGGATTTTTTTTTTTTTTTTGGATTTTATAGGTAAATATGTATCAAATTTGTACTGTTGCATGTTTTGAATTGCCAATTAACAATTTGTTTTGGGTATAGTTATGCCCTTGTTTACTAACCTTTAGTACATTGAATTAACAAATAATAATTATTATATAATTCATTTAATTTTTTACAATTATCTTTTTATATATTTAAATATAGATAAGGAGGGTGAACTTTTTTTTTTTTTTTACTTTTAAAAAATATTTTTTATATATGACAAATAGTTATATAAAAGTTATAAAAGTGTTATAAAAATATAAATATTCTTTGTTAAAAATATACGAAAGAAAGTTTTATATATATATATATATCTGATGGAAATTACTTTGGTGAATTTTTGTGTAGTATATCCACACGTATAATTTGGAAAATCTACAAAAGATTGAATACCTTGTAGCGAAGTTAATAGTTAAAATCGTGGTTTAATAAAAAAGAAAAAAGAAAAAAAAATCTTACAAAACAATATAAAGTATATTTTCAACTCTATATGGTCTTAGCTTAAATTTAGTTTTAAAAACATAACAAATCAAAAAAAAAAAAATCCAATTTTTTTACCTGAAATAAAAAGTTTATTTATTTTTAATGGTATGTATGTATGTATGTATACATCTTAAGAAAGTTAATAATTACAGTAAATTTTAATTTGGTTTCTTAATTGATTTTATTTGTATTTATTTGTGTTATGTTATTTTCTAATATTTTATGTAAGTTTTCATCCATTACCAATTAAAATATTAGGTAATACATTGATATCACTCAATAAGAAACCCAAAGGTAGCCTTATAGGATGCCTTTTAGGTTATATTTTATAATTATAAATGTCGGTCAATATTTATTACTAGTAAAAGTATCTATGACAACGCCTTTCTAACTCAGGAGTTTTTGCATGGCTACCGCTCAAAAAGAGGGCCTCCAATCCTCTAAGTTTGTATTCAAAGTTGACATGTATAAAGTTTTTAATTCAACTAATCATAACTTTTTTTATTTTTTTATATTTGGGGGTATGAACTTTCAGTTAAATTAATTGGTAGATCCGCAAGTATATCATCATTTCTTCTTTTTGGATCTTTTTTTATAATGAGTCTATCTGATCTTTTCAAGGTTTTTAAAAACTTTCGACAATAGAATCTCCCTTGACTTTATATCTTTGTCATTGCCCTTGAAATCCTTCATAATATCATCAAAATAAATGTCAATATTAATAATAATTTTCAATTTCAATGAAAATGTAAGAAAATAAAAACTACACTGCTTGCCTGTGTCGATGATCTCTTCCTTTTCTTTGCAACTAATCCATATACGGTTATTCAAGTTTTGCATGTTCTCAAACTTAAAGGAGAATGTCTGTTCACAGGATCTCGATCTTATTAAATCTTTCCAATCTCGTTGATTTTCTTACTAGTTTCCTCCTCATCTGATACCTTGAAGTACCACTCATTTCTTCTAAACCCTCTCTATCTAAATGCAAATTTCATGTGAATAAATTGTCCATCGTATGACATTTTAGAAAAACAAATGAATTTTCTTTGGAGATAAGCTTTACTCATTTTCTCTATCCTGCCTTCGGACATTATCACTAAGTATTCGTTTTTAATCTTCTAAAAGCCATTATTAAGATGATTGATAACAACTTTAGAAATTTCATTTTGTATGAGTCCTCGTATGAAGTGTACGGCTAATATTGCCTAAAAAATGTTTGTTCCCCCAAATCTGATGATTAGTTAGGCCTGAATTGCAATAAAGCTATTATTTTTGAGAACCTTTTGTGTTTGTTTTTCAATACTTATAATTCTATTGGTATTCATTGGATCTAATTAAGTAGAATCAATGATAAATGTGTTTAAATTATCAAAATTCTATAATATATTTCGTGAAACTTTAGGAAAATTGTAAGAATTTGGTCGGATATCCTCCCAAGGTGTCTTCTTTTAGATAGTGGCTAATTGAGGGCTACGAATTCGGGGGGATTCTTTTCTTTCTTGGCCTATAAGATCTTCCAACCCTTAGGATTGAGTATGGTTTGGTTCTCCCTTCTTTGGTCTAATGGCCACTTCCCGTTCCACTCTTTCACCCTTTGGCTTGTTTTCCAATGCCATTTATGTACTTTGGATTTAGAGATTTGAAAACTTTTGCTCCTCTCATATGTGCATCCTTTGCTCCTCTTACCCAAAATTTTATAAATGCTTTTTCTTCCTCTGTTTATTCAAGGCTATATGGTGCAATATCTAGCTCAATTTTACATTAGTTTGGTGTTACTCATATTGGATCAATTATATCATATTGGACTTCTATTAAATTGTAACACTCAATTTTTTATTTAATTAATTTAATATTATCAGTTTATTTTTATTTTATTTTGGATATATAAAAAATAATTATGTAATTTAAATTTTTTAAAAAAATTCAATACCTGGCACCTGAGGCACACTCAATGTGCGCTCATATGCATTTTTGATAAATTCGGCGTGTCTAAAGATATTCTGGTAAATTGGTGAGCATCTAATGCACGTTTGAGGTGACACTCGAGTGTAATTCTAGCAAATTGTTCACGCTCGAGGAGTGCTTGTGCATGATTGGGGTTAGACGTGATACCTAACACGCCCTTGAGGGGTACTTATATGTCGATTTGGCTATGTAAGGGTTCATGCACCGTTTACAGGCATTTTGTGCAGAAAGGAGGAGAAAAGAGAGAGGAAGAATGAGAGGAAGAGAAAAGTAGATAAATTTTGAAGTATCTTTTAGCTAAATTTGTCAGATCAGAGGTTTAAAGCAAGCATTTTTAAAACTTATCTTCAATCTATTTCAATTTTTATTTAGTTTTGCTTATATTTAGTGGTTTTAATATACTTGCATATCATTTTACTCACCTCCACTTTGATTCTTCGTGCATGCATGTAGTTTTATCGAATATTTTGAGGTTTAGTTCAAATTTTGCTAATATTTGAGAATTTTATTTATTTTATAAGAAATGGATACTTATATGTAATATCAAATTTATATTCAAAATATTTGTAAA
This sequence comes from Nepenthes gracilis, assembly GCA_033239525.1. Classification (NCBI taxonomy): domain Eukaryota; kingdom Viridiplantae; phylum Streptophyta; class Magnoliopsida; order Caryophyllales; family Nepenthaceae; genus Nepenthes; species Nepenthes gracilis. The sequence continues at coordinate 18,245,779 of BSYO01000006.1, forward strand.
AGAAAAGTCATAAAAACTTTTATATAGGCCTCGTATGTAATATTCCATTTGTGGGCTTTGGGTTACAGTATATTTTGGATTTGATTTAATATTCATATTTTTTTCAGGATAAAAAGTTTTATATTTGTGCTTCCTAGAGTTGAAACTTTATACTTTTTTACCAGATAGAAAAAATTTAGATTTTGTTATAGAAATCTTTCCGGTTTGGTTTATATGAGAACCATCGTAAAGAATTGAATAAAATTAATATATTTAAATATCATAATATATTCTAACAGATTTAAAAATTACAACTATTATTTATATGTGGTAAAAGAAAATGATATTTGTTCCCATCTATAGAGAAGAATATGTAGACAATATAATTATGAATCTAAACAATAGTGATTCTTCTTAGATTATCAGGAATATATATAATCTTCCTTAAAGTCAATATTTGGATAATTGATTCACTAATTTGAGTATGTTTTAAATTTTTAATATTTTTACCTATATTGATTTGGATAAGTAAGACTTAGATTTTATATTTATAGGTTCTGATCGTTATTGAATTTGGATATCAGATTTGGCTAGTTTTATATACTTGGACCCTTTGAAAATTGTTTTAGATTATACCTTTCATATACAAGACCATATTTAGATATTTGATGACTCATCAAATTGGATGCTTAATTTTAGCTTTTATAAATCTTGTATTCTTATTATCAATTTGTTTCTTTACTCTGATTATAGACATATTATTTTGATATATATATATAATGATACTTGTTCAGTATTTAATTCACGTGTTTATTATTTCTGTTGGGTTCAGTACCCAGGATCCCCAATCCACCGGGTAAAAAGGATAAGTACTTGACCCGGGAAGCTAAGTGTAAAGGAGCCCGAGAATGATCACAGCAGTCCGAGAGAAGATCTCGGAATAGCAGTGCAGGAACGCCCGAGGGCTTTGAAGCCCGAGAACCCTCATCAAGTTTTGAAGTCCGTGGACCCAATAAAAGCACGAGGACACTCCAAGACGTCCGAGATTGCCAGCTCAGCTAACAAACTTCTGCAAAACGCGTGAAACCTGCAACGCACTACCACTGCCAGACTGACACCGCAGCCTGTCACCGCCGTCTGGCATTCCTGGGAAAAACGGCTAAACGTGCCTCCGTGCTCGACACACGACCGACTGCAGGGACGTGTCAGGTGAGAGGTGGCCAGCCTGGCACCCAGTGGCCAACGGCATTATTTTCGCCTATAAATACTCTCCCTGGGCATCAGGGAAGAGGATCGATCTTTTTTCGTAAACTGGTGGGAAAGCTCTGACGAATTTTCCTGAGAACAGAAAGAGCTAAGACTCTCTGAGAGAGAAAGAGAACGCTCGGCCACTGTCTTCATCTCTTTGTAATTCAAACGCTCGGCCACTGTATTAGCCACTTGTAAGAAGAACGCTCATAGTGAAGTACTTCCAGGCCAGGCCTCGTGGTTTTCCCTTCTCATTCAAGAGAAGGTTTCCACGTAAAAATATTGTGTTCAATCTCTCCTCCCTCTCACTCAATCATCATCATTTGTGTTGCTCGGACCCAAAAATCCGTAACGCAACAATTTCTAACGCTTCTATTAAAGGGTTATTAGTATTTTGTAGAGAATTCGAATGTAATTGCTGATAGAGATTTTGTTCATATTAGTTTTATAAATAAATTTGAATCTATATTGAATGCATTTAGGTATTGAGGATTTTACAGATGGATTGATGTCGGTATATTTTATTATTATGGAGTTAGGATTTGATTTATCCTGATATTGGATAAGTATTGTGAATTCATATTGTTTTGGATTTGTTATTTTTTCTTGCAGACATTTTAAGCAAGTTGTACATATTTCATTATCAAAATTGATAGTTTGGAGAGATAATGTGATTGATAATATTATTATTTATTATTGTCATCATATGAAGTTGTGTAGATATTTTGTTAGGTTTGATCCAGATTTAGGTATTGTGTTTGGATGTTGTTTCATTCTAAATTTTTTTTTTGTAGGTTTTAAATTATTATTAATTACTTATATTACCTACTTTTAGTCCAAATTTGTAGTATAAATAAGAATATAGATATCTCAAATCAATTGTTTGTAAGCTTTCTCTTAATGCTTCAATGTATTTTCCTTAGGCACACAAGAGACAAATCCCTAATCGAGAAAGTGTTGGGAATCGACCAATGACTTGGATGAATCGAGAGGAAAAATGAACGGCGACGACAACGACACACAAACAAATAACAATTATAGATAATAGAGATATACGAGATACACATAATTTTAATGTGGAAAGCACTTTTCAACTAAGAAAAAAAAATTACTGAACAAATTTTAAAAAAAATTTACTATATAAAATTTAGTTACACAACCCTAATACAAGAATCTGATATCTCATATCAATGAACCCGAATAGTAGTAGAAAACTCTAGAGTAAGAGTAAGAAAACATTATTCTCTCTTTTCTATCACTTTTTCACTTTCTCTCACTAGTGATGCTTATTAATATCTCTAATTTCACAAAGTGATTTGCGAATATCTCTCGTTTGTCAATCTAATCCTAAAACGTTTCGTACGCTTTATAATGACGTTTGACTCAAAGCGTATTTCTCACGGACCTAAAACACAATTCCTGCGCTTGTACAATGTGAGCCACTATGACCAACAATCGGTTATCCTTCAGCATAAGCAATCTGGTCACATCTCTAATTCTACAATCCGGTCACCTAATCTCCTTTTGGACTTGGCTTTGCTTGGTCATCCCTTGACCTCAGCTTCAATTTGGTGTTCCCTCGGCCTTGGTTGAATGGTTGCCCCTCGACCTCAATTCCAATCTATCGGTCTGCATAACCAGTCCACACTCCGGCCTTTGTAACCGGTCTGCCCTCCCATCCCTACAACAAGTCCGTACTCCAGCTTGTACAATTTGGCCGGTCTTCGATCTCTACAATCAGTCCACACTCCGACCTCTACAACCTAGTTTCTCTTCAGCCGCTTCGCCATCCGCACGATCAATTCGATCCTCATACATACCTTGTGTGACCATTCAATAAACTTTCGTTTATTAAAACATTCACAAGTGGTCAAAACCTAATAGAAACAACAGAAAGCCCCTCCAATGTAACCTTATTTTATTGTGGGTCTTATCATTTCAACTGCTTGCAGAAAGATTATTTTCATCAAGTTTTTCCCACTCCAAATAATAGAATCTACATTACATTTATTCATTGAGGCTGCTCAGTTGAAATTCTAGGAGCTGCACTCGAGGCCTGTCTTGTCACTTGGTCTTTTGGCCGTTTTATTTAAAAAAATCAAAAAAAAAAAAAAAAAAAAAATAGTAGTTGTCTTGATTCGTTTTGACTATACCATTTATTAGATACTTTATCTTACTTGTTCCATTTTAGCTGCCTTTTGAAAAAAATCATGCTTTATTTATTTATTTTTAATTTTTTTTATCTATATGTACTTTAAATTATTATTCTTATATTAATATGTTCCCAATTTTGAAAAATTTTGTACTTTATCTTATATATTTTTTAACTCATTTTTATCTTATTATGGAGCATTTTATCCTAATGTTGCTCATTATTGAAATCTTTTAGTATAAATTATTTTATTAACTCAATATATTGTTATGATCTGTTTCATCTTAAGCTTTGCTTCTATCTATTTTCGAAACTCTTCGTAGCTCTTCATCCTAGTATCAACTATCGATCTTCCTCCCCACTGAATACATCAATCCAATGGGTTTTTTTAGGTTTATTATGTTATTATGATTTTTTTTTTTTTCATGGGTGATGCCCCCTTCTTGTATTCCCCATCTTTAGATTTTAAATTTTTCTTTAAATTGCTATCACACTTTAGGTCCATTTTTAACATCTGATCTTTTTTTCTCTACCCATTTTTTTATACATTCATTTATTCAATACATTACCACTTATGAAAACAAAAAAATTCTAGAACTTAAAAAATGGGATAGTTTGTGTGTGGCTAATTTATGATAAATTAAATCTAATTGTATTTTAATTTAAAAATTATTATTATTATGAATAATTAGCATGGACTCGATAGATACACTTAACTTGTTAATAATTAGTTATTGTAGTTTTGGTTACAAATAAATTTAATATTACTTTATTATGTTCTCAACTCATTAGTTGATGCATCTTAAATGAGGTTTCAATTTGATTCATTAACCTTAAGTATTAAGCTAATGAAGTTATATTAAATAGTGTTTAAATAAGTAAAACTTATAAATAAATATATCAAAAGATGGCTTATATAAAGGTTACTCTTCGATATTAAGCTTATAAAATGGGCTTAATTTAATTTGTTTATCTTTTTAAGAAATTCAAACATATGTTACCAATAATTTTAAGGAAAAAATGACACACTTACTAAATAATAGTAAGTAGAATATAATTTTTTAAAACTTGTTTATCATCGATATTTGTCATAAAATTGACCAACATTAATAAAAATTTAACTCTAGATGACCCAAACAGCCATACATGACCAATTATGAATAATGTTATCAAGTAAATTTTAATTATACGCCATTTTATTTAACATTTAAGATTTAATATAATATCAACAACATCAAAAGGGATGCTACAATATTTATTTATTTACCAAAATATAGGTGACAAAAGCGGGACTTGGGGATCCTACATTTCTCTCACATTTGATTGGTTGGATTAAAAAAATTTAACGGATAAAATTTAAATATTAAATATTATTATTATTATTTTAATATTAAAATATAATATTTGATAAATGTTATGAATTTTAATAAAAGAAGTGGGGTCCATTTTCATGAGGACCCGAATTTTAAAAGGGGAAGAAAAGATAATAGAACTTTCTATATTATTCATACACTACCATGAAAGAATTTATATAATATTTTATGGTGTTATATCAATATGTTAATTATTAAAAATATTTAATTATTATATCTTTAAATAAGTAGCCAAATCTTGCATATTGTTTTTTTTTTTCCTAATAATCATTTTTCCATATTACTTTATTGTAAAACAATTTAATCTTTTAATATATTATATATTTATGTTATTAGTCAAACTAGCATTCGATTTAAGATGAAATTAATGATAAGAATCAAAATAAATAACACTTATTTTATGTAAAAATCATCATCATTTTAACACAAATTTCTTAAATAAGTAACATAAGTTCCTTGTTTTATGTGTATAATTTTTATCATAATTTCTCCACTACACGTATTACTTTTATCGCACCATAAATTTGTCATATACAGTAATTTGAATAGAATTTTCCATTGTTAAATTATCAGAGCATCTCTACCAAAGTGATGGAACTCACTCAATTTGCCAGGTGAATGTTTATAATGGTGCTATATTTTTACAAATTCCCAAGAATATCCTTTATTGAATTTATGATCGTAATCAGTTTAAATACTTGCTTTGCGCATATTATTATTTATTATTTATATAGTTATTTAATTATTGAAAAAATTATTTATAAAATAAAATATCTCATCGAATAAATAAATAAATAAATTGGCAGACCAAAAGAGGTGACCAACCTAAGCAACGAAAGCCAACTTCTTTATGAATAGGTCAGAAGAACTTTCAATTATTGTAAGTTCGAGGAAGCCAAATTCCCTAAGCAAGCTGCCTCCTTTTTATTCTCATTGTTTCATTTTTTATGTTTTAAAATTTTGTGGATATATGGAGATATGAATTAGCTGATTTAATAATATATTCTATATCCATAGGACCTGTTTCGATTTTTTAAAATAAGTTAAAGAAAAGAAAAATATAATGAAATAAAATATTTTCTCATGTTTTGATTAAAAGTAAAATTTTAATAAATAGATAAAATATTAATATAATAAACTGCCCATATTTGATACTATCTTATACTATCATTTCATTTTCCCCTAATAAACCAAATGAGCAAAATAACTTTATTTTAAAGTAAGTATTTTTTTTCATAATTTTTTTTTAACCAAGCATAGTTTAAATGCTTTATATTTAACTTCATACTTTCAGTTTGTCGAATTTTCATGGATTCAAGAGCCATTTTGAATTTTTATCCTCTAAAAACACATAAGGTAATTTTATTTATGGCCTAAAAAAATACCAATTACAAAATCTATTATTTAAAATAAAAATTCTTTTAATTGTATCAGCCATTTAAGTCACTTTTATCTAATAAATGAGCAAACAACCCCAACCCTTAAAATATATTATAATCTCAGGTGACAAAGAGCGGACATCAAGGTACCAAATATTCTCATCAATGTGGTCTAAATGCATTATTGAATGTCACCGGGTATTGTTCATTTTTCAACTATTCTTATAACTATTATTTTAAATTTATAATTTTATAATAGGTAAAATTTGATATTGATATATCAAATTTTAGTATATATTATAATATTTATATACTATTAAAAATAGTTATGAAAAAGAAGTTGATGGATCCGATAACATCATGGGCCACTCTAATCCTAAATCCAACCATCAGCACGACAATGGGCCTAACAAGTAACGGATTAAATCTCAACAAGGAGATCAACCTGATTCAATCCGTAGACTATAACGGTGACTAGAATGAAGCCCAAGAAATAATGGCTCAAAAGGAACAGGCATCAACAGTCCAATCGACAACGCAGCCAGACGAACCAATTCAAAAGGCCCTTGAGTAAGTAGTTAATAGAGCAATCAGAGTACACGCATAGAGAACACCACCTAAAACTACCTTATGACTGCATCAGGGAACCACTCACGGTCTCTTTACCATAACAAGACGACGTTTGACAAAGGTGGCTCCCGTCAACGCCCCAATGGCCAGTAAACCTAGAAGCGACACCTATCACAGATCTTGGCGTCAAATCTTCACCTACGAAATATTACAAATGCTCCTCACCATCACAAGATAATTGGGGATCCTTCTGAGGCGTCAGAGAAATGACTTGCTCAAATTCATGAAGACACCTTTCGAACAAGAAAAAGCCTTCGTCCCGCGAACAGTAAAGGGGGAACCAAGCTCTTTTCCTACACAGCTCTTTCTCCTCCTCACAAAGTCACTCTCCGTCGAGTGTACCACTAGTGTGCCACTTACCAAGTGCATCCCCAATAAGCCACTTACCAAATGTATTTCTAATGAGTCACTCCACGAGAATACCCCTAGTGAGCCACTCTACGAGAGTACCCCTAATGAGCTATTTATCAAGTGTAATCTTAGTGAGGCACCGACTGCATACAACCAGATAGGAGCCCGATTCTCCTTTCTCTCTAAGCCCCCCTTTGGGGGTGTAGTGAGAGCCCAGTTCTTCTTTCTTTCTAAGTCGCCCCAGGTCAGGCACATACTTGGACCCAATCCTCTTCTCACATCCCTTATTCACATACAATTTTACATTCTCTTGCATCATCATTATATTTTTCTATTATGTTGGAAAGATTTCTGATTTAAGTGTTAGAGGATAAATCGAAGAGTGAATCCCGTCAATTCTCTGACAATTTGTTTGTAATTTATTGTGCACAAGTTTTAAATTAGCAGTGACGAAGATCGGACTAACTTTAATTTGATCTACGATCGAAGATCAAGTACCCCCTAATTCGTACCACAACTCAAACACCAGAGATGCATCATTGGTATTGTCTATGGGAAACGGTTAAAAGTTTGACCACCACTCACCAACCAAATAAGTACGGCCAATGCTAATACTCCAATGCATACCCCAACTAGAAACGACACCTTCCTTGGCAATGATCCCCCCAGGGTAACCAGGGAGGAATACAGCCCACACTTGACGTGCCCATGGCTGGGGCCTGGGGGCTCTTCCTATCCCCACACGACTCTGTCGCGCTTAGAGGGATGGATCTAAAGGAAGTGTAGTTGGCCAAATCCTGTATTAATAGAACATCCACCTCGTCATTGAGGAGGATCCAAGTCGAGTAGCCCGCACCTAGAGGAAGTTCCAACTTGCTACCCAAGCATCAAAATAAAGATTGAGGCGAGATATGCGCTGCCATTGTGATGACTAGTCGCCTCTCAGCCATGGAAAAGGTCCTTGTGACGTTTAATGACTGCAAGCGAATGGTCATGTGAGTCCACTGCCCTTGCCAAATATGTCAAAGGCAATGACCCCCCTCGACATCTTGAAGGTCGCTTCCTCCCCACAAATGGGGGAGGAATTGGAGAGAGTTCGACTTTATGAATCCAAGGAAGCCGCCAAGGACCAGCAAGGGGTCTAGGAAGTCTCCCCTAGGCAATGACCTCGTCCCAATAAGGAAAAGACAATCCAGCCTCAAAATTGAAAGTCTCTACTCACTCGGTGGCCCCTAACGATTGAAACGTCCAAGGGACACTTGGGAGGTGACCAGGAGACGCGCAATAGACCATTAGAAGCGGGCCTCATAAAGCCACGACCCAAGGGTGCCGCCCCGACAACCTGAGTTAGGAGACCTAGCCCCAAGGAGAGGAGAGACAATCAGCGAGACCGTCATCAAGCACAGGCCTCCTCCTCAAAGTAGGATGGGCCATACCTCATCTTGATGATTCTTTGACTTGATGCGTAAGGGCTACGCGTTCGGGGCAATGCTGGTCCTCAAGATGCCAAGCGCCACCCACCTTAGAGGGCGCCCCTTGCTTCCACGTGTCAAGTCCAGGCACGCTTAACATATATTACAAAGCGTGTTTGTAATGTGTGTCACGTTTGGATCAATAAAATAATTGTTATGTTTATCACGCATATATTTGTATTAATGTTTGCATGACATTATATGAAATCAAACGACCTAGACTTTCTCTAAACAGGGCAAGTTGTGGCTCGCTCTTAAAATCGACTTACGAACAGTCAAAAAATCCTTGCTCAGGCAGTCAAAAGGCCCAAAAATAGTCAAAATCACATAGCCCAGGGGGTTTATAGACCAAGCATCGGATCCCCTATCAGATGGCCGTTAAAATTTTAGGAGGCTTTTCTAAACATGCGTGTGACAACTCTCAACGGGACAAACACCATCCGCCAACCATGGTCTGCAGGTTAGACTCAAACGCATATAAGTAACGAGGTCCTCCAGAGAGAAGAGACTGCAAAAGTGGTAGCATGTGGGTGACGACCTACGATTTTGCTAGAGCCTGGTGGCTGTGTCTAAAAGCTTGTCACCCTGAGTGAAGCTCACTGATTGCTGTGCCATGATATTTTTCAATGATGACAGGTACAAGAGGGTTAAGGCGTCCAAAGAGAAAAAAAATGAGATAAGAATTGCCCCAAGAATTAGTAATGTTACCTGTCTACCCCATTGCAAATACACGCAAAGATGGCTGCCAATTTGAGTCCAATAAATCGCCTGCTGGTCTGAAGATTTTTTTGGAAATAAAAATATAATTAATAATAATATAAAGTTAATTACTGAGTTATATAGAAATAAAAGCTAGCATTAAAATAAAAAATAAAATTCAAAAATCGATAATATATCTGACATTATGAGTATTAATTAAATTTTCATATAATGATGATTTTGCAGGCTTTGTCGTTATTACTGGGCGGGTATCGGCGTCCGTACGGGACACGAAAATCACCCATACAAATGTTCAATTTAAACGACAATGTGATTCCAATCTGACATGACGTTTTCGCAACCTGACAGAATTACGCTAACATTAAACATGCCCATAAATACTCAAGATTGGAAGCAAGTAATAATACTAATAACATATTATTATTATTATTAATTATATTAACCATTTATAATATATATAAACCCAATTTATATTTTATATATTTTTTATTTATAAATATCAATCGGTTCCGGATGCTAAAGAAATCGGTACTAAATTGGTAGAATAAATAAGATCACTAATAATATTAATATTAATATTATTTTATTATTATCATTATTATTAAATAATTATAGTATTAAATTTTATTTTAGTACTTATTAAAAAAAAGTTAAATGAGACCTAATAAAATAGAAGAAATGGAGTCAGCCCAACACAAAGACCCACAGATTTGGCAATCATACTAAGAGACATTCGAACCGCAGGCCTAAAGGCTGGTCAATGTTTTCATTGATCGGGGCAACATCTGAGCTGGCCGGACAAATCAAGGCGTCCACAACCTAATCCAGACAGCCTATATTGTTGTTCCCGCTCACCGAAAATCGTCTACATTAACTAGCCAAAGTTACAATTATTATCTCAAATCGCGATCTCTCCGGAAATGAGAACCCCAACTCAGTGCCTCACCCTAACATTCGCCGCAATATTTGCCGTGTTTAGTTCATAATTCTCGCCTCTACACGCTAAAGCCACTTTCCACGAGCATACCACCACAAAAACCGCTCCACGATGAATTAGACTCAAGCGATCCCTTTTCTTATATCGTTTCTCATATATTCCAGCCTTACATCTTTCATCCTCTAAGAAAATATTATTAATTTGACCGTTGAAAGATAAATTGGGAGCGAGTCCCGTCAATTTTTCGACCTCTTATTTTTGAATTGTGGTATGCATGATCTAAACACTGAGTACGAAAATAGGGACCCACATCAATTCAATCCGAAAGTCTAACAATATCCTAATCTATCAATAATTCCGATCCAAGATGCATTAAGATCCTTTAAAATTGATATTTATTTTCATTTCTTATACAGTTTTAGTTTTTGGACATTGCACTATGACTTAAACCATAATTTACTTTATCTATTTTATATACGAAATAAATTTGATATTAAAATTAAATTGATCAAAAAATATATTTTTAATTCTTTTTCTACAAAATAAACTATCTTACTGTTCAAAAAGCGAATCCGTATTTTTGCTCAAAAACAGTGCGGCGGCGGCTAAATTGATGCTTGATAGTCTTAATTTGTTCTCCAAATGGATACTCTATATTTATCTATTCAATTATTGATTTCTAAGTTCAAATTAAGATGTTGGTGATCTTGATAAATGGCATGTCATATCTTATATTAGAGAAATTATATTTTATATCAAAAATATATCATTAAAATATAGAATAATTGCATACTTTTATAACAATTAATTAATATTATAGATCAAATTATATTAATATTTCTTATGTGTTTTTTTTAAGATATGAAATGTTAATTATTCCATCGCACCTCTAACTAATATAATTAGGGAAACGTGCTATTTTGATTTTATATTTCACGAAAAAGTCATATTTCCAACAAAGAGATATAATATCTTATAATTGATATATAGTCTATTTTTTGATTTTCATAAATAATTTAAACTTATCAGAAACATAAAATTTAAAATAATATTAATCATCTACAAAGAAAATTTTTTTTTCCTTTCTTTATTTAAGGTAAATTTTTTTATGATAATTTTTTAATGAAAAAGAAAATTTAAATTACAGATGGATTAGAAACATAATAAAGCTCTTCCAAAAAAAAAAAAAAATTGTGTGCCTTTTCTGTTCCAAGCCAAATTCTCCTGTTTCAAATAATTAGCCTTGGGCCTAACATATTGGGCCCTTCCACCAGATCCATGGGCCTTGCAGCCATCATCAGGGCTCCTTTTAACTAGGCCCACTAAATTGGCCCAATTTTAATTAGTAACCGACATAATTATGTTCTTTTAATCACATATCGAGTCTAACATTAATTGTCCTGATTAACAGTCAAATATTTTTTCCTCTAACATTACCCAGGTAAAATTAAATTTAATTTTGATTAGATCCCAAATTAAAATGTTACTTTTTCTACTACACATGACTGGAAAAAGAAGCTAGCAATATAATTGATATGCTTTTAAAGGTAGAACAATGGTGGATAATGGTACCTTATTATATATAACTTAGATAAAATTCAATATATTCTTTAAGATAATTATTTAAAACTTATATACAGCGATTATAATTTCTAATACAACAAAAATTAAAGGATAAATTATCTAATTATATCATTTTAAGTCAGTCTTCTACAAAGATTTGATGAGTCCCGTGGACATATTTCGAAACATGCAAAAAACTTATGGAGGAATTGATCTGGCTTTATCCTTGTCTTCTTACTATTTGGTCCATTTCTCTCATTTGTTATTTTACTATCACACCATTAATTTGTGCAATATTACAGAATTATAAACAAGGTCACCTGATATAAGAAGCTTTTACTTTGTGTGTGGTCAAACAAATGATTAAATCGTTTTAGATTGATAATACATAGTCCTTTTTGGGTAATTATTTTCACATGCAGTTCTGTTTTACATTTTACAAGGTATCGTTCCAACGATTCGAACTTATAATTGTTAAGTCATATAATGATAATTTTACTGCTATGTTGAAATTTTATATATGTTTAAATGTAAATGGTTGATTTTTTTAAAAAAATCTAATAGTTCAATAAAAACATTGCAATGGTGGGCCTCATATTCCAATTTGGTCCGCTTTATTGTATACATGAGAAAGGACATGCTCCTAGACAAATCTGATCCTAATTCCGAACATATATTATTAATATTATAAACCCTATTGTAAACTTGTTAATTATAGAGCATATGTGGCGATTTTGAATTCGAATTGTTTCACAAACTGAGATCTAAGTCAGGTTGATTAAGATCCAACGGTTGATTTGGCTGTTTCTGAATGTGACAGCCTCCTGGCCAAATCAAATTCCTCACTTCCTCTTTTGGATCCCAAGCTACTCCATTCCCAGCTCCGCTCGGCTTGTCAACGAGTGAATAAGGCTGCAGGGCGAGCGATCGGATGGCCAGAAGATCAGTATCAGGAGACCCCATTTTCTCTGCGATCATCGCCGTCAACTTCTGATGAGACCGACGGTGATGATGATGATGAAGCAGCACCCGTCTAGCTGCTTTTCTTTCCTTCTTGTGTGCATTCTGGTGACCACCCAATGCTTGTGAACTGAAGAACTTTCTCATGCAGAAATGGCAGGAGAAGACTTTGCTAATGTTACCGGCCGGTCCTCTGGGGGCACGACAGTGTCCTTTATCAGTCAGTAATGTCGTCGGTTCATTGCTGTTGAGGCTTAGGGCTAACCAGTCCCAGGAGCTGTCGTCGTTGCTCGTTTGGATTCCGATGTTGTCTCCGGTTGCTTTCGTCTGCTCGGCATTGTTGTTGCTGGAAAAGTTTCGATTAGGTTCATCCTCTGTGCCGGAGATCATTGCTGCGCCGACAACGTGGAGAGAGATGATCGGGAGAAAGAGGCCATAGAAACAGGGAGTAGGTTCCCTTTATGTAGATGGTCACGAAGGAATATACGTTCATGATAAATAGTGGTGGCGATGGTGCTACGTCGCATTGGTAATGAATTAAGGATTCGTAATTCATATAATTTATAATAATTTAAAAAAAAATTATAACAAATAAAAACAATAATTAATACACATTGATTCTTTTAGATAAAGAGAATTTTAAACGTGAAATGTCATATTTATATATTCTTTTTTTAGATATTAATTGTTACGTCTTATCACGTATAAAAAAAAAAATTCCTTTCAACGAAGAGTAGCATACTTTTATTTTCTTATATCAATAAAATAAATAAAATATTTATTACTATTTTATGTCATTTTAATTAAGCTTTCAACGGAAATAATTAAAATAAATTTGAAAATTCAAATTGTTATTAATGTGATCTATATATAAAATCTAATTAAATAGTTATTAATGGTTCAAGCCATGTCAAATGAGGGATTAAATGATACCAAGAATCACTAGAGGGTGACTTACCTAAGTTGAGTTATTTATTATGACAAATTTTAATAGTCTTGTGAAAATATTTGGGAAGCCATGATCCATAACACACAGTGGAACATATCAAAGATATGATCATTTTAGTATTAAATGAGGTAATATAACAACCATTACCTCATTTGTTTGAAAAAACTAATTAGAATTAATATTATCTAGAAATATTTATTAATATTAAAATAAAAATAACGTATTCTAAGAGTTTACTTGAATTCAGAAAATTTTATATTAAAAATAATAAATAATAAAAATTACTTTTAAAAATATAAATATTCTAAGATATATTTTTTTATTAATTATTTTTATGATGATTTTTTATACAATTTGATGGGTACTAACAATCGATAAGTCCTTTTCAGGAAAAATTCAGACGCGCGTTAAGCAGGCCCAAAGGCTCCCACTTGGCCTTCTTTGCCTCCACATGACAGACCAAGTGGTCTCTCTGAAAATCTCTTAGATTATCCTCCACTAGCTTCATCAGCCCGCTCCAGGACGCCGTCTTCACCTCTAAAGGCACCCCCGTATCAAACTCAGGCACCTGACCCCACTCCTTGGGTAAGGGCTATGACTCTCCCACATTAACAAAAAAGAACCGATTCTTCCAGTTCTTAAGGGAGTCGTATATGGTGGTGCTTATCTTGAGACCGCTGCGGGGAGATAAAGAAATCCACTTGAAGATCCCCCTACCACTGATATCGTTAACAGTCTCGAGTGTTGACGAAGAAAAATACAAAGGGAGCACAGATATCTGACGGCGTTGGCGTGAAACTGAGCGATGGGGACTTGAAGAGCCTGAAAAGTCGACATCAGCTCGTCGAGGATTGGAAGGCAGAGCTCACCCCTCAAATGGGCTTCGTATACGGTCACAAAACCCGAGGTTAGCAAGAAAGCTCTGTCGTCCTTCCCTGGAATGCGGAAGGCGATCTCCTGTGTAATGTTGTACTCAACATACAAAATTTTCACATCATTTTCTCTCAAGACGGAGGCGATGTCGGCGACGGAGGCCATAGTTAGAGTTAGGATTTTTCTTCTTCTCAAACGGAATAAGGAAGACGAAAAAATAAGGAAGGCACAGGAAATTCAAAATAAAACAAGTAGGCGGTTTAAAAACCCGTGTGAACACGAAACCGTCTCGAAAGCCTATGCCATTATTACCGTCGCGTGTCATTTTTCTAAAAGAAGGCTGTCGAATCAGGTCCTCCAGCTCATTAAATACCAGGACCTTGAACGTACCGCATAGAGACACGTGGCACGCTTTTCTGACAGGACGGCTAATGACCAACGCTTCCTACTCCAAGTTGCTCGGAGACTTTTCAAGAACAGTCAACAAACCCGATCAACGTTTTGAAAGTGTTCAAGGCTCCTCTTCAGACGGATAACGGCTCCACTAGCAAAAACAAGCGCATCCCATCATAAACCTGCAGGAAGCCAAAATCCTCACCATCAACATGGGGGGCTAATGATGGGTAGGCCCATAGCTTGCAGGCCCAATAAGAAAAAATGGCCCAAAGTCCAGAAAAGCTCAGACGTGAGTTAGACGGTCAACGCTAGCATTGACCGCCCGACACCCCAACCAGATTGCCAACATGCTCTCTCAAAACGGTCAACATTTATGTTAACCGGAAGTACTGTAGTAGTAGGCCGCAAAAAGATATAAAACCTAATACGGGTCAGGCCCAATTTGGCAGGCGTTCCTGTATACGACAAGTAACGGTCCTTTCCCTAATTTCACACATTCCTTGAAGTCAATCTCCTCTAAAGAAGGCATCCACAGATTCAGCACCCTCTCTATGAGGAAGGAGCCAAATTCTCCCTCCTTACCAACGATGGAGTCTAACGGTAACAAAAACACAAAAGAAAGGCGGATAATTTGAAGATTCGTTACCTGCTCAGAAAGGAAACGATCCCATCAGATCACGCCAGTCAAGCCTTCTTGCTCAAGGAAGGCCGCCCAACACCAGGCAAGGGATCACGCCTTCCTAGCCAAGGAAGGTCGCACTCCCCACCGTCTATATAACCCCAAAGTCTCCACTCTTGAGAGACACGATCTAAGATACGAACGCAGTCGCAAAATATAACGCAGTGCTTGAGCATACTTACTCTCAATCGTTTACTTTGCCAATCCACTCCAAGCCGCCAGATTATAGAGACTTCGCCCGCTCCCTGAGAACCATCCTTCTAAGTTACCACGCTTTCAGGATGCTGCTCCCACTCGTTCCTTGCGAACATCGAGTCGGAAAACCATACTTTCAACAAGTCATAGGAACTTCTCTACTTCTTTAGGCCAACACTCTCACCAATCTCATTTTCGCTCTTTCTCTTTTTACTTATCAGTTCATCTTCTTAAAGTTCGAAGGTTTGTTACTGACTTGAGCGTCGGAGTATTTTCGGTGGGACAACATCCCGCCGACACCTTACCTCTTATTTACTGTAGTGGTGTGCAGGATTTAGACTCCATGAATGAAGCCGGATCCAAACAATCAAGCGTGAAAAAGCACGTTTCGTGCTAACGTGTTTTGACCCCGTTAAAAGTATCGCGGAAGCAGTAGAATTAAATATCTAATACACGTAAAAGATATTTAGCACTAGATACATACGAGACTAACAATCATGCATAATATAATAAAGCGAAGTAATAGAGATAAAGACATAATTTTTTGGTGACGAAGTGAGAACTCGATACCCACGGTATCGAGAAAAATACTCCGGGCTTCAACGGCCAGGGAAGCAATGCACTATGAAAATCAACTTACTGCAGACCGGTGGTAACGACGCGCTAACCTAGCCGACTTACTCCCCGCCACGTGATCCCTACCAAGGAACTCCTCGATTTGCACTTGGCAACAACGAACCGACTCCTTCCGGTCTTCACGTCAATCTTCCTCGAACCACTTGAATATTCAATCACGAACGAGTCTCCTTCTTCACGAACCAACGTCTCCAACGATGGTAGAAGGCAAAGTTTCAATGGTGAAAGAAAGTTGGTGAGAAAACTTCTATGAACATGTAGAGCAATCTTTTAGTGATTAGTTTTCTCAAGATGTGCAACAATATTCTCAAGCATGAAAGGGTTTTCTTCTCAAAGAGGCACGCACATCCTGTTCTTAATCCTTAGGTTCAAAACATAAGTCCAATATTTATAGTGGAGCCAAAAACGCGTTTAAAAATTCTGCCCGTTGGGCTGGCACTCGAGCGCACGGCGGGCGGCCCGGGGGCGAGCATCGAGTGGGCGACCTACTGGTTTTTTGGCTCAAGCGACTAGCGAGCGAGATTCGAGCGGCCACCCTACTGGTTTTTGCGCTCGAGCGGGATTCGAGCTTATGGCAAGCGGGCGGTCTATGGATGGGCTCGAGCGACTGGAGGGCGGACCGAACGGACTTTAACCCGACAACCCACAACCCGACATCAATATAATAATACATATGGTCACGGAATATGCCAATAAGACAAATGCCTCTAACAATCTCCCCCTTTGGCAATTCCGTGACAAAACTCAGAAAATAAATAAATACAAGTGAATCACGGGTTCAGACACCACCAAGATAGAACCCATGTACATGAAAACCTACGCCTAGTGATACAAAAGAGATACATAAAAAAATATAAATATCTATACGAGAGCTGCTGAGGCGATGTGATGAAAACTTGCTTGACTGCCTGTGTAACTTCAGTTTCCTGATCAAGCAAGGTTAGTACCAACAATAAAAATGTAGGCAATAATAGATACAGCATGCAGCACTAAAATGCAACAGAGAGAGTAGATATCGTGCATAGAAAGTCAATAGATAACATCAATAGCAAATAAATGAATAGCACGTCTACAAAGAATATAAATAGCAAGTCGAACTCCCCCTAACAAAAAAAAGTACATCAAATCTAACTCCCCCTAACAAAAAGACGGACATCCCACCCAAGCTCCCCCTATCAGCATGCACCAAAAAGGAACCACGATCTCCCCCTTTTTGTCACGAAGAGCCAAAGAGAGGGGATCACTCAGAATCGCCGGGAGGTGGAGTGCCATAATGTCGCCGCCAGCGTTGATACGCAGCCTCCTAAGTGTCCAACCGATCATCCAAACGATCAAAACGAGCAAGTATTTGGGACTGAAATTGAGATTGCGACGCAAGAATCCGCTCTTGTGAAGAATACAGACGCTTTTGCGGAAGGCGAGAGATCCGACCCATTAGAGCGGCCGAGGAGGAGGTGGAGTGTCGTGCGGGTAGATGGTCCAGAGCCGATGGGTCGAAAAGGACGGGGCAGAGCCAGAGGGGCCTTCGTTTGCGGGAGGAGGCACAAGCAGGGAGAGGCTCATCGAACAGCTCCTCGGGGTCGATAACAAAGCGACGTGCATGGGACCGACTCTGGGCAAAAGTGGTGGAGGTGATGGGGCGGTCGAGCGGTAGGCGAGGATAGTTCGCGAATGGGTGACCGAGCCCAGCAATGAGTCGCTGAATAAGGTACCCAAAAGGTAGATTTGCCTCTTTCCGGCTGGAGAAGTTGGCAATAATATGAGTGATAAAATGGGAGGGTAAGTCAATAGGCTGACCACTCAACAGAGCATACAGAAATAATGCCTTCTCCTCAGAAAGAGATGAGAAGTGGGAGACCGGAAACAGGTTCGTGAGCATGATACGGCTCACGACCAGTCGCCGAGAGGAGAGGTACAAAGTCGGGAACGCTTTGCCATTCCACTCCAGAGGGGCACCATGAAGAAAGGTGGCAATTTCATTAAAAGTAGGCCGGGTGCGCGGCGAAGAGTAAGGGTAGGGTGGATTGGCCACCCAAGGGATATCAAAAATGCAGGCAAGGATATCAGCCGTAATGTGCAGTTTTGCCCCGCGCACGAAAGTAGAAAAAGAATTATAAGTGATCGCATGAATATTTGAATAAAATTCTTGAATAAGGAGGAGCGACGGAGCAATCAAACCTGTGATGACCGACGCCCAACCATGGTCAAGGAAAAGTGACGAGATGGAAGGGTCGACTGAGTCAAGGCGAACTTCCCGTTCGAGGGAGAGTTGCCGATGAGACATGCGGGTGTGAAAAAGATTCTCGGCCTCAGGACTAATAAAGCGATCAGGAGCTGAGATCCCACTCGGTGGAGTGCGTTTGCCACTCGACTTGCGTGACATAGACTTGCGAGGAGCCGACACCTGAAAAGAAAATTGAGCACCACAATTTAAATATTAAAGTGTGGAAAATATATATATATATATATATATTTATTTATTTATTTATATAAACAAATATATATATATATATATTTATTTATTTATTTATATATGTTGGAGGTTTTGATGGGGGAAGGTCACGTGACAGACACGCCGTGAACAGTGCGTCCTCAGCCGGCGGCAGGAGCTGTTCACGAGGCGACGACGGCGAGAAGGGAAAACAGAGATGCTGCAAGATGCACGGAAACGCACACCAGTGGCCACCGAAGCACCGCCTCCGGCACCCACGACACCGGCCGATTGACAGCAAGAGGAGCACCACACGAGGCTTGGCCAGAGATGTGGGAGCAAACAGCATAGCCGCCATGAACGGCCGTGGGTAAGGAAGGACGAGGAATCACGGATCCAGGGACAACGAACCAAATCCACGCAAGAACCGGTGGATTTGAAGGGAGGAGGAGGCAAATCGAGATCCGTGAAGACAGCCACCCATAAAGGAGGCAAATTTCGGGCCGAAACCACCATGAACGACGGCGAACACCGAAAAATGAAATCGAGAAGGAGGTGAAGGCATTTACCTTGAGAACGCCCAAAATCAAGAAGACGGAGGGTAAATCTGGCAAATCTGGTGAAATAGGAGAAAGAGAACGGCGGCCGACGCAAGAAGAGAGGAAAGGCAGGAGCGACGAAGACGGGTGAGGGTTTGTGTGGAGAGTGCTTGCTGCCTGCTCGAAGATAAAGGCAGGCAGCGGCCGCTCGAGCCCAAGGAGAGCGAGCGGAGAAATCCGCCTTTTTTTTTTAAAATTAGAAAGAGGAGGATTCATTCGTCGGGCGATGAGCACACTCCGAGGGCAGTTCTTAAAAACTCAAAACGCACACTGTCTAATGGTTTGGTGAGGATATCGGCCAACTGATGCTCGGTTGGAGTGTGTGTAAGTGATATAACGCCAGTTTCCACCAACTCACGTATGAGTGATGCCGAATATCAATATGTTTGGTGCGGGAATGTTGCACAGGATTTTTGAAAATATTTATTGCACTAATATTGTCACAATAAATCTGCATAGTGTCCTGGACAATACCATAGTTAACAAGCATTTGTTTCATCCATAGGAGTTGGTGCAAAAAGCTGCCGGCGGCGATGTATTCGGCTTCGGCCGTAGACAATGAAATTGAATTTTATTTCTTACTCAGCCAAGCTACCAGATTGGAGCCGACATAAAAACACCCACCGGAGGTGCTCTTTCGATCCTCAATATTTTCGGCCCAATCAGCATTGGAGTATCCGGCCAAAGTAAAATTTGAGTCGTTCGAGAAAAGAATTCCAAAAGCAGACGTCCCGTTGATATAACGAATAACGCGCTTGACAGCACTTATGTGGGATTCTTTTGGATTAGATTGATAGCGGGCGCAGCATTAACCGAGCACTAAATGATGGCTCGCTAGCCGTCAAATATAAGAGACTGCCAATCATACTTCTGTAAAGAGAGGGATCGACACTCTTGCCTGCAGGATCACGATCCAACTTGGAGGAGGTGCTCATGGGAGACTGAGTATGTTTCGAGTTATCAAGATTGAATCGTTTGACAAGGTCCTTGGCATATTTTGCTTGGGAAATAAAGGTACCGTGAGGGAGTTGCCGAATTTGCAAGCCAAGGAAGTATGTAAGCTCTCCAATCATACTCATTTCGAATTCAGAGGCCATACATTTTGCAAAAGAATGTACATGGGAGTCGACAGTAGCGCCAAAAACAATGTCATCAACATAAACTTGGGCTACTAACATACATTTGTCAGTCATTTGCACAAATAGAGTTTTATCAACATTCCCTCGAATAAAACCATGATCATTTAGGTATAAAAAAAGACGATCGTACCAAGCTCGGGGAGCTTGTTTAAGGCTGTAAAGAGCTTTCTTGAGTTTGTACACATGGTCAGGAAATGTAGGGCTCACAAAGCCTTTCGGTTGTTCAACATAGACTTCTTCTTGTATGAACCCATTTAAAAATGCACTTTTGACATCCATTTGGCATAGTTTAAAACCCATGGTACAAAGCAAAGATAGAAGGATACGAATAGACTCCAGACGGGCCACATGGGCAAAAGTCTCGTCATAGTCAATACCTTCTACTTGAGTATATCCTTGAGCAACAAGGCGGGCTTTATTTCGAGTGATATTTCCATTTTCATCGGTTTTATTTTTAAATATCCACTTGGTTCCAATGACATTTGTATTGGTAGGTCGGTGAACCAAGTCCAAACATCATTTCTCACAAATTGATTGAGTTCCTCATGCATGGCATTAGTCCAGCACTCATCAAGTAATGCCTCTTCGACCTTTTTGGGTTCGATGTGAGAGACATAACAGGTATAGGCGAGCTGATTCAGAATGCGGCGTCGCAGACCTCATACCTTCATTAACATCGCCCAACATTAGGTCCTTTGGATGATTGAGCTTAACTCTAGAAGAAGGTTCCGTGTCGGAATGGCGTGAGGTGTTATTTGCTCAATGTCGAGAGGATATGTTGGGTAAGGCGTCATCATGATCATCATCTTGATTTGAGCAATCGGTGCTTGTAGGATGGTCGCGAGGAGTATCATTCACAACAACGTTTATGGATTCCATAGCTTTGTTTGAGTACGCAAATTGTAGACTTGATAGGTTTCGACTAGTTAAGGAATATCCCAAGAATATTCCTTCATCACTTTTTGAGTCAAATTTCCCTAAGTTTTTCCTATCACGTAGAATATAGCATTGACCCCAAGATATGGAAATACTTAACATTTGGTTTCTTTCCTTTCCAAAGTTCATAAGGGGTTGTTCTGTCCCCAGGTCTTAGGTAGACTCGGTTGATTATGTGACAAGCCGTATTCATGTAAGTGCATGGCAATATTTTTACATTGCATCATTGTTCTTGCCATTTCTTGAATGAGCCAATTTTTTCGCTCAACAATCCCATTTTGTTGAGGGGTGATAGGAGAAGAAAATTCATGATAAATTCCCTCAACATTACAAAATGTTTCAAAATTGGAATTCTCAAATTCCTTGCCATGGTCACTCCGAATTCTAATGATAGAGGTACCTTTTTCATTTGTAATTCTTTTGCACAAGGTTTTTACGTGGTCAAAAGTATCGGATTTTTCTTGAATAAGATCTATCCATGAATACCTAGAAAAATCATCCACAACAACTAAAATGTACTTTTTACCACCTAAACTTTCAGTTCTAGACGGCCCCATAAGGTCCATATGAATTAATTCAAGAGGCCGTGAAGTGTTGATGTCACTATGAGATGAGTGACTTGATCGAATTTGCTTTCCTAATTGACAAGGACCACACACATGATGTTTTACATTTGACAATTTAGGTAGTCCTTCAACACAACTCTTCTTCGAGATTTTTGATAAGCTTTTAAAATTTAGGTGGCCAAGGCGTTGATGCCACAATTCAGTTGTGTCAATTTTAGCAGATTTGCATTCAAGAATATTATTAGGCTCAATACTATAAAGATTGTCAGGAGTTCTTTTTCCCTCTAAGATAATTGAGTCATTTGTGTCATAGATGGAGCATTTATCTTGAACAAATCGGACCTCAAAGTTGTCATCACAAAATTGACTAATACTCAGGAGGTTAGATTTCAATCTTGATACATACAAAACTTCATAGGGCTTCGAGAGTCCCGAAATGCCAATCAAGCCTCGACTAAGGATAGGTGCTCTTGAGCCATCACCAAAGACGACCGTCCCCATGGACGACATATCAAGAGAACATGGCTTTATTTCCACACATGTGTCTAGAGCATCCACTGTCCCAAGTAGCACGTAGATTGATTTTGAGCTTTTAAAGCTATATGAGCAACGTGGCATTAGATTGTTTTTGAAGAATTTTTCAGTTCACTTTTCTTTACCCAAATTTTTCTTCCCGAATGCATTTTCTGATTTAACATTTTCACTTGTTCATCCAAGTGCTGAATGTGATCAATGAGTTTATTCATTTTTAGCCATTGTCTTTGGTTGTACAGAAGATTCATAGTGTGGCACCGAGGACGAATATGACCTACCTTTCCACACGCATGGCAAGTAGACACAAATTTTGGTCTGAAAGAATTATTCATAGACCTTTGATTAAAATTTTTGAAGGTCTTGAAAGTGTTTGAAGATTTGTTCATGACTTTTTGATTATATGAGTTAGGCAAACGTGTTGGGACAAAACTTTTCTCCACACATTGAGGCACAGTCTTAATGACTTTGGGAGTGATAGTATTTTTGAGTGGAGGTTTTGAAGCGGGAACAAATACAATTTTAGGTTGTGGACCATGTTGGGAGATTTTCTCAACATATCCCAAACCCTTTTTATTTCCAGTCATTTTCTCAATTCCCAACATATGATCAAGTTTTTGGGTTCCACTTAAAAATTTTTTCAGATCCTCTTTAGTGTTCTCAAGCTCCACTTCTAGAGTCTTAATTCTAGTGATTAAGGAGCTGTTTTGACTTTCCAAATCTAGACGAATATCAGTGGCATCCTTTAATTTCATTGCAACTTCATCATTTTCTCTTTCCAGGTTGATGAGTTTACTGTTTAAGCTTTTATTCACTTTCTTCACTTTCAAACATTCCTTAAAAAGTTTATCATACGCTTCTTGAAGCCCATCAAATCATTATCGATTCTTCATGAGAAGAATCGACTCGAGATATGCACTTGCAAAGCCGTCACCGTTGATGATAGATGTCATGAATGCCATATAATTTATTTCATCATCCTCGGAGGATTGTTCATTGTGATTTGAGTCATCTTCATCATCCGTTAGAGACACATTTAAGGCTTTTCCTTTTTGACGCTTAAAATTTGGACACTCTGTCCGGATATGACCGAAATCGGAGCATTCATGACATTGGATTCCTGGAGATTTCTTGGTTTTAACATCTCTTGTTTCCTTTTTGTTCTTTTTGAATGGATTGTGAGACAGATCAGGTACTTTAGAAGGTCGCTTGCTGTTCTTATTTTTGAAAATTTTCTTAAAATTTTTAACTAATGAGCAAAGTCCTCATCACTACATGATTCATCGTCTGAGAGTGACGATCATTCTCTTCCTTTATTTTTTTCAAGGGTAATTGATTTGTTTTTCTTGGATTGAGGAAGAGTGTGCTCATATGTTTGAAGAGACCCTACCAGTTCTTCTATTCTCGTTTATCTAAGTCTTTGCTTTCTTCAATGGCAAAGAACTTTTGGTCTAAAACATTCGTGTAAAGATCTAAGTACTTTTTGACAATTCTATTTTCGGGGGATACGTTCACCTAAATGAAAGTAGAATTCATAATGTCATTCAATTTTGCATAGAATTCATCAAAGGACTCATCATCTTTCATGCGTATTTCTTCAAATTTAGTGGTGAGCATTTACAATTTTGAATTTTTGACTAGTTTCGTACCTTCGTGAGTAATTTCAAGAATGTCCCAAGCTTCTTTAGATTTTTCACACATAGAAATACGTTTAAATTCTTCTGGGGAAACAGCCATAAATATAACATATAACCCCTTACTATTCCAATTGCATGCATCAAGTTTCTCTTTAGTCCACAAAGACACAGCTTTTGGTTGGTTATCAACGGAACTTGTGGGTGGCGTCCACCCAATTTGGGTACTAACCCAAACTCGTTCATCCATTGATTTTAAAAATGCTCTCATTCGTACTTTCCAGTACGCATAATTGCTCCCATCAAAATAGGAAGGAACGGACATCGATTGACTAAAATGCATTTAGATCGGGGTCGTGGATCGGGGTGAGTCTCTGATACAAATTGAAAAAGCACGTTTTCGTCTAACGTGTTTCGATTAAAAGTGAAAGAGAATTAAATATCTAATACACGAAAAGATATTTAGCACTAGATACATACGAGACTAACAATCATGCATAATATAATAACGAAGTAATAGAGATAAAAACATAATTTTTTGGTGACGAAGTGAGAACTCGATATTATCGAGAAAATTGGAAGCAATGCACTATAAAAATCAACTTACAAACCGGTGGTTAACCTAGCCGACTTACTCCCGCCACGTGATCCCTATCAAGGAACTCCTTGATTTTGCTGCAAAATGTAACCGACTCCTTCCGCCTTCACGCCAATCTTCCTCGAACCACTTGAATTTTCAATCACGAACGAGTCTCCTTCTTCATGAACCAACGTCTCCAACGATGGTAGAAGGCAAAGTTTCAATGGTGAAAGAAAGTTGGTGAGAAAACTTCTATGAACATGTAGAGCAATCTTTTAGTGATTAGTTTTCTCAAGATGTGCAACAATATTCTTGAAGCATGAGAGGGTTTTCTTCTCAAAGAGGCACGCACATCAGTTCTTCAGAATCCTTAGAGTTCAAAACATAAGTCCAATATTTATAGTGGAGCCAAAAACACGTTCAAAAATTCTGCCCGTTGGGCTGGTGCTCGAGCGGGGCTCGAGTTCATGGTGGGCGGCCCGGGGGCGAGCATCGAGCGGGCGAGCATCAAGCGGGCGACCTACTGGTTTTTCGGCTCGAGCGGCTAGCGAGCGAGATTTGAGCGGCCACCCTACTGGTTTTTGCGCTCGAGCGGGATTCGAGCTTATGGCGAGCGGGCGGTCTATGAATGGGCTCGAGCGACTGGAGGGCGGACCGAACGAACTTTAACCCGACAACCCACAACCCGACATCAATACAATAATACATATGGTCACGGAATATGCCAATAAGACAAATATCTCTAACAAAGCGAATTCAAATTTAATTAAAGTTGAATTTAGGTACGCATCACGGTTCAAATCGAGAAAAAAAATCATTCAATTTTTTTTTCTCCCGTTGAACTTCTCTAAATTCAAACAAATATTAAATAAAAAACAATTTGCTTATTAATCTTCATCACCAGCTATTTGTCATTGTCCCTACAGCTAGCATTGACCTACGAACAAGATCGACGATTGATGCTGATCAACGGTCAACTATCAGTCGACCAGTTTCTCCACTTGTCCTCTGCAACTATCCCTTGCCCATCCGTCGACCACCATGATAATATTATACCTTATTTTCACGTTACCTCGCAAGTAATTTTTTTTTTTTTTTTGGATAACGAAACAACATATTATTTATTATCAATTTATTCGTTTATTATCAATTTATTCGTTCACTTACCAAAAAAAAAAGTTTATTATAATCTCACCGTTCAATTATCATGAAAAAAAAAATTAAGAGTTTTGGATATTTTTATAGTAATTTTAAGACGTGCATGGTGCTAAATGCATGTCATATTATATGTTAAAATCTTTAAATATGAACTGTTGAAACAGTATAATTTTAATTAATTTGAAAAAATAAGCCTTTTTTTTCTTTTTTGGGTGTGTGTAAATGGGTTAATTTTCATGCAAGTTCTAAACAAGATGAATTTACATGTCGATTGCGAATCATGCTGTCAAACTGACCTTGACATTTTCATGTAGTGGATGAAAGAAGGGAACAGTATCCCGACTTTATCTCGTTATTGTTAAGAGGTCCCACCTCGAGGTGCTTCATTTCTAAATGTGCAAAGTCTTATGACATATCTTTTATTGGAGTTATTAAAGTTATTGAATTTTAAAATTTTATTTATTTTTAATGATAATAGTTTTATTTTAATATTTTGATATTTAAAATGATAAACTAGATCTAACATATATTATCTTACTATCATGATTATATTTATTTAAATTGATATAACTAAATATTTAACGTCGAAATTATGAGAGATGAATGATAAAATAAAATGGGTATAATAAAATTTATCTTATATTTTTAAAAATATCAGGCTCAGATAATACCTGGTTTCATATTTTAGGCTGTACTCAACTCAAATAGCAGGAACATGATTCTCTTATTGAGATAAATCCCTATCTATATAATAATGTATTTGTCTTGTCTTTGTAAGTTTAGAAGAATAATTTTCAAGTAGATGTTATCCCTTAACTTGGAAGTTTAAATAAATGATTAGATTCTTCAAGTGAAACAAGGAAATTGAGTGCTCAACACAAGTCATAATGTGGGCCTAGAGCTTTTTATGCCTTAGCCGAGGAAAAATATATAATACATAGAGAGTATTATGTTATTTTATGATATTATTAATTATTAAATTATATTTATTTTACTATTTATAAAAAAGGTGCTATAAACAATATGTAATAGTATTTTGTGGCTAATGTTTTTATGAGTTTTACATTATTTATAACTCATTTATAACTATCTCTTAAAAAACTATTTATCATAAATATAAAATATGAAAAAAAATATTTTTTTTCATATTGAAAATGATAAATTAGGTAAATTATAAAATTTATACCTTAAAAAAATTAAGAAATTACTTTGCCTTATTATCACTATAATTTTAAAATTCATTTTTTTTGTAAAACGTAGAAGCTTTTTCCTTTTTTTTTTTAAAAAAAAAAGTGATTTAAAGGATTGTATATTAATTATAAAAATATTACTTTATTTATTATACACATAATTTTAATTATCAAAAAAATAATGATATATTTCAAATTTTGATCCCTTATTTTAATTTGTGGTATACATAAACTGAATTGAAAGATTCAAAAATCCAAAACAAAAACCCCTCAAATTAAAACCCTGGATTGTTATATGCATTAGATTAAATACACATAATTTTTATTGATGGTATATTTTGATGTTTTGAATCATAACTATTACATTATGAAGAAATTTAATATGAATATATTAAAAATCTGACTAAAACCTTTTTACGTTTTTCCCATTAAATTTATATTTTGATTACTGTAACCCTTTTATCTCTATCAGATTAATTATTTTTTAATATTTGTTTTTAATAATAATCGCGACATAATTATTTTAAATTTATTTATTTATTTGTGCATTGATGTTTATCAACCTTGATAGGATTTGACAAAAAATCCAGCGTACGGCCGCTGAACGTATAAGATAATTGGGCCTTCTTGGGCCCAGTCAACAAACTTGGCCCATATCTCAGAAGATTAGAGCTTCGGCTTCATTGTTGGAAGGTGTTTAAGATTGGACCAGTAAATCAATAAATAAATAAATTGCCCAAAATGAACAACTCACATACCACATTTTTTTATATTTGATTTCAGTATAAGAAATTAAACAAATTAAACAGTGCACAACTCACATATATTTAAAAAAAATCTCAAACCACTCAATAGTATGTTTTTTATGTTTTCAATATAAAATTTCTAATTAAATAATGTCTATTTCTTTTTTATTTCTTATCAGAATATTACAGGTCGAGATTAATTTTAAAGCTAAAACATATCTTAATGATTATAGTTTCACTTTGAACGTACATTTTTATTTTAATATTATTATTATATTATTTTTAGAATATTTTTAAATCATAACTATTTTATCCGTACGGTTGCTTATTAAATTTAATAATTCATATATGGAATTTTCAGTTAAACAAATAATTTTAGACTAGCAGCTTGGATTGTTCATCTCAAATTCCCATTTGGTAGAAATTCAAATCGCATATTTAAATTTTAATTATAACTTATCCTCTAATTTGTATTGAAAAAAATAAATATGGAAATAGAAAGCGACGATAAATGAAAAAGAAAAGAAAATGCGAGGAGGAAGCCATGATAGAAGGTACAGCTTCATGCCCAAGTTTATAATTGATCAAAATCTGGTAAAGCAAGTTGTATTCACGTTTCTTCTTAGGTGTTATGTACTGTTTGCCACTATCGACCATGTCAGACTAAAAGGGGTATGACTTAGGATTTCTAACGGCCCACAACACGATTATATGTATTAAAGTTTTAAAGTATTAGATATTTAAAGTGATACATAAAAAATATAAAAAATAACGATTATCACTAGTTTAAATTAAAATAACATTTTCAAATAGCGTAGGATTAAAAGTTTTAAGTACAATGAAAGATTAAATCAAATAATATTGATTTAATATATCATTTATTTGAAGAGTCATTTTTCTATGACAGAAGATAACAAGTTTAAAAGATATGTGTTAAAATATTTATAACTCAAGCATGTAAAAATATATCAACATACTCGTCTATTTTTTATTGATTAAATAAGACTTGATTTTAGAATCCATACAAGTTAAATCTCATATTTTTTGACTAATGATAAATAGTTATCATATAATAAATCTATTTTATATTTGTGCTATCATATATTTGATTTCTTAAAATTAAAAATTACAAAAAAAAAATATTAGTTTAAAAAATTTTAACATCCGCATATCACTTTTGTGAATTTTAAAATAATTAATACTATTATAAATAAATATAAAAAATTTTAATAAATTTTTTTATTAATTTTGACAACATTTCAATAATAATGATACCATTACTTTATTTAAATTATAATTTTTTAAATTTTAAATAATAAATCATTTCATACAAAATATATATACCGTATTATTAATCATTATGCCAATAATACCTTACAATTTATTTATCCTTATATGGTGAGATTCAAGAATATTGGTATACTTATTAGATATATCTTTTTTGGGAGTAATAGTTTAAAACATTATACAGATATAACAACCTTAGTTATAAAAAATAAAAGATCAACTATCAATACGTCAGAAATATACTTCCCTGATGTTAGACACTGTATATCCTCACCGTTTTGTTTTACCATTTTACACAATAAAAATATCTTATTGGCATTACAAACCAACATTTTTTTAAAATATTTTATTTTATAATTAACCAACATGTAAATACTCACTAAATATTATCAAACCTACTATTGGATCGATCGTTATTATTTATCGATAATTTTACACTTCATCAAAAAAATTATAATTTTTACCGTATAATACTAATTATGAAAGTAAATATAACAAAATATATTAAAATAGACATTTAAATGAATTAAAATAACATTTATTAATATTATCTTTAAAAATATTTTTTAAAATTTTTTAAAATTAATGTGTCATGAATCCAGGCTTGAACAGATTCGGGTCTAGCAATCCGTTGGGTTCCCGTCTCTATTCGCTAAGTTTTGGATCTTACACACCAAAACTTTAAATAAGAAGTCGGCCGACGGCGAGATTTGATCCCACCGAAAATACTCTGATATTCAAGTCAATAATTGACATTCTGAAGACAAGAAGGTGGATGCAAGGGATGCTGAAATGGATACAATGAGTGTGTAAAGTGAGAGTGCACTCGTAGGAAGAGTACCTTTGTTGTTATGGTTCGTGAGGAGTAAATTCTCTAAATACTGAGTTCGCTAAGAACTGTAGCAGAGAGAGAGCGTTGGGATACTCGAATATCTGAGAGCTTCTGAAAGCTTTGTAATTATTTGAGAGCTTTTGTAAGCAAAAGAAGGCGTGATTGAAAGCTTCCCCTGAGGAGTGAGCTTCTATGGCCTTTTATACCCATGGCCATGGGCTGTCTTCCTTATGCAGTAAGATTCGATGCCCACGTTCTGTGGAAGATCGTTGTCTTTCTGGCGTAGGCGTGATTATCATCTCTGACTATAATGGTCAAAGAGGCTTACCTCCTTATACATTTTGTAACCATTAGGATTTTCAACAAACTGCACGTAGATTCTGGCACCTTCCTCCCGGGATGTGTTTTGATTTTAGAGGTGACCGTTACAATGAAACTTACCTTCTTTAAAGATGCAAAAAATTAGAGCAGACAACCGTTGTGACTTAAAAATGAACACGTGGGCCAATTTAGGCTTGGTCCGCGTGCATCCCGGGCCTCGGCTAGTTTACTGGCCGCTTCTCCTGTCAACGAAATCGTTGACCGTCCTGGCCTCTAATGAGCTATCTTAATTTTGGGTTTCTGTCGCCACACTTACTCTTCGTCCGGTCAATGGCAACATTGACCATCCAGGCAAAAATGGGCCGTTAAGGATTTGGATTGTTTCCTCATTTGTGGGCCAGCCTGTTACTGGCGTCTCTATCACTAGCCCCCCATATTGGTAGTCTGGGACTCCGACTTCCAACATGTTCACAATAGGATGCGCTTGGCTGGGTAACTTGTCTGGAGACAGCTTGATGAGAAAGCTAGCTGGGGCTCTTAGTCTGCTTGGCTCTTGACCAATCGGGTCGTGATCATGTTGACCACTCTAACTGCGACCCGATTTCGTGCTTAGGACGGATCTGGTTCTTCGCTCGAGGTGTCGAAACTCTACCCAGAGTTCCTGATGAACCGGGTGAGATAGCCCTTCCGAATGAGCTCCTCAATCTCCTACTGGGGTGTTTTGCAATCCTCTGTGGTGTGTCTCGGAGATCGATGAAAATCATAATACTTAGCTGAATTTCCTCCCTCTGTGTTCTTCAGTGGCTTTGGCCATTTGAGGAACTTCTCCCCACAGATTTGCATGAGGACATTGGACTATGTGTCGGTCAAAGGAGTCAGGTTAACCGGCCTATACTCCTTACGGTCCAGTGCTCCAATTCAATGCTGCTTTCGATGGGGATTGTCGCCACCACGGTTCTTCCTCTTTCCCTCAGCCGGGAAAGAGCGAGGCTGGTCGATCCTCTCACGACGCTTCACCTCGTTGGCCTCTTTGGCGACTACGTAGGCCCTCGTGATGGATTTCGCTTCCCGGAAGGTCTGCGAGTTCTTATGGGGCAGGTGCTTGAAAAAATCACTATGTGTCAAGGTAGAGATGAAACTGCCATGCTTCATCTCATCGGTGAGTTTGGGAATCCTTCTGGCCCTTGCTGCAAAGCACTCAAGGAATTTCCTCGGGTTCTCTCCCTGTCTCTACTTGATGTAGGAGAGATGCCACAACTCTTCCCGACTACTAGAAGCGCATTGAGTCAGGAAGAGATCAGTGAGCCCTCGGAAGCTTCAAATTGAGTTCGATGGGAGCCGGTGGAACCAAATCCAGACATCTCTCTTCAAAGTAAGAGGAAAGTACTGGCACATTGTTGAATCCTCCAGGCCCTGGAGACTCAGATGGGTGCGAAAGTGATCCATGCGATCAGCACTCCCATCGTAAGAATCCCGTGCTAGCATTTTAAATTTGGCAGGCAATGAATGGTTCAAGATCTCAATAGTGAATGGAGATCTCTCCAAATTAGCAGTGTGTTCATCTTTGAATACATGGTTCCAGATCTTGTCAACTTTTTCCTCCATTTGGGAGGTGTTCCTAGATCTCTTGGAGTTGAGGTATGTTCTCAACTCCGTTCTTTCAACAGTACGACGTGTAGCTAGTCAGTTACTGCCACTGGTGGATCAGACGATCATGGAGGCTTCTTCCTGGGCCTGAGGCCTTGCCTCTTCCCGGAAGTATCGGAGATTCCTCCTCTCTAGGCTCTCATATGGAGTCCCATGGCCCAAGCGCCCCTCAAGCCTTAGACGACTCTGGGCGTTGGAAGCCTCCTGAGTATGAGAGTTGCCCAGCCTCGCAGCCCTCTTGGCCGGCTTCTTCTTCTAGCCTCCTCTCCTAGAAGCTGGAATGGGAACCGAGGAGGGTAGAGCCCTTGCTTCTTCTTACCCTAACGAGTGCAGAACATTTAGAACATTCTGGACATATTACTCATCTGATCCGCCAGGTTTTAAAAAAATGGTGCGGATGCCCCTCCAAGTTACCAACAGAGTGGTCTTGGTCAGGGGAGGTAGCATCTCTAACAAGAATGCTAGCTTGGGCTCTAATGTTTACCATTTTGATTGATGGTACTGACTTTGAAGATGAGAGTGGTTGTGAAAGTGGTTGGCTTTTTGTTAGCTTCCCATAGACAGCACCAATGATGCGTTTGGATCCAAACTTAAACAGATTTGGGTTTAACAGTCCATCGGGTTCTGGTCTCCATTAGCTAAGTTTTGGATCCTACACACCATAACTTCAAATAAGAGATCAGGTAACAGCGGGATTTGATCCCACCAAAAACACTGCGACGCTCAAATCAGTAATCGACCTTCTGAAGACAAGGTGGATGCAAGGGATGCTGAAATGGATGCAATTAGTGTGTTTGTAAATGAGAGTGCACTCGTAGGAAGAGTGGCTTTATTGTTATGACTCATGATGAGCAAATTCTCTAAGTACTGAGTTTGCTAGGAACTAGTAGCAGAGAGAGAAAGAGCATGGGATGCTCGAGTATCTAAGAGCTTATGAGAATTTTGTACTTGCTTGAGAGCTTTTATGGGCAAGAGAAGGCGTGATTGAAAGCGTCCCCTGAGGAGCAAGCTTCCATGGCCTTTTATACCCATGGCCATGGGCTACCTTCCTTATGCAGTAATGTTGGATACCCGCATTCTGTGAGAGTTCGTTATCTTTTTGGTGTAGGCGTGATTGTCATCTCTGACTGTAACGGTCAAAGAGCTGATCTCCTTTCTTCTATGTTTTGTAACTATTTAGGTTTCCAACAAACTGCGTGTAGATTCTGGTGTCTTCTTTCTGGGACGTGCTTTGATTCTAGAAGTGACCGTTACAGTGAAGCTTGCCTTTTTTGGATATGCGAAAAATTAGAGCAAACGACTGTTGTGGTTTGAAAATGGACACGTGAGCCAATTTAGGCTTAGGCCACATGCGTCCTGGACCTCCGTCAGTCTACTAGCCACTTCTTCGATCAACAGAATCATTGACTATCCTAGGCTATAATAGGCCGTCCTGATCTTGGGCCTCTATCGGCCCACTTATTCTTTAACCGGTCAACAGCAGCGTTGACAATCCAGGCAGAAATGGCTGCTAATGATTTAGGCTATTTCCTCCTTTGTGAGCCAACCCATTACTGGCATCCCCATGTCTAGCTATAATTATGTAGCATCATGTGAATTTAAGTAGAGTGTTTATTTGTCATTAAAAATTTTATATTTACATGGGGATGACTAGCAATGTAAAAATATGAGCTAACATAACTTACATATAATGTACTTTTATATACAATAGTCAATAATGACACCATCTAATCCAGCAATAGAGGTGGTCTCAGTAGAAGAGATTTGTGTTCTTTGGTACATAATTGAAGTGGATCCCAGTTGGTTAATGAATACAATAATTATTTATTGTAGACTAAACTTTTTTTATTATTTATTATGAATACGCTAGTAATTGGCTGGCCCAAGAAAAAGAAACGATCAAGATCCACAATGGCTCATTTGCGCTTGAGCAGTCAATGGCTAGCCGTTGACCGAGTGAAAGGTTAATGAGTCAATCAAAGCCCAAGAGCAAAACAGCCCACTTGGGCCCATGACGGTCAATACTTTTGTTGACCAAAAGCATGACCAGTTGACCAGTTAAAGACTAAACCTCACACGGCTCAGGCCCAGATTGGCCCACGCATCTGTCCTCGTACAGCAACAGTCTTCTCCCCTAATTTCGCACTCTCCACAGAAGGCAACCTCCATTATAATGATTGCTCCGAGAATCAATGTGCATCCCTAAAGGAAAGCGCCAGAATCATTTCCCTGTCTACTGAAACTCTAACGATTACAAAATGCAGAAGAAAAACAATCAATCCAATGACCGTTACAGCCATAAAGATAGCACGTCAAAAAAGACAACGATCCCAACAGGGCGTGGGTATCAAGCCCTTTTATACAATGAAGGCAACCCAACGCAACGACTATAAAAGGCCATGAAGTTCATACTTCAAGATATGGTCTCACTTGCCTGCAAAAAGCCTTCTCTTGCAAAAACTCACACTTTCAGCATTTTAGCGCTCTCTCTCTCTATTTGCTACTACATTCCAAGCAAACACAATATTTAGAGATTTTGCTCCTCATGAGCAGCCTAAGCCTCTCAGCTTATGAGAGCAACCTCACGAAACAAACACTCTCAGCATTCATATTGCACCTCATTGCATTCACCTTTATACTTTGAAGGTAAATTACTAACTTAAATATCGGGGTATTTTCGGTGGGACAATATCTTACCGTTACCTGACCCTTTGTTCGTAATTACGGTGTGCAGGATCTAGACTCAGTAGACAGAGCCGGACTCAGACGAATAACTTGACCCAAATCTATTCAAAACTTGGATTCATAACGCATCAATTTACAATCCGACTATAGTTTCAACTTTAAAAACAATTGATTAGACTTCATTATTTTGAAATGATAGAAGGCTAGCAAGTATTACAGACTCCATTCAGAAGGCCCTGCTCAATCCATCCAAGAGGCCTACTCTCCAGTTTATCTAGGAGGCA
This sequence comes from Nepenthes gracilis, assembly GCA_033239525.1. Taxonomy (NCBI): domain Eukaryota; kingdom Viridiplantae; phylum Streptophyta; class Magnoliopsida; order Caryophyllales; family Nepenthaceae; genus Nepenthes; species Nepenthes gracilis. The sequence continues at coordinate 18,280,837 of BSYO01000006.1, forward strand.
CCGCCCGAGTAATTCAACCCTCTGTCAAGGAGCCAGCCTTCCATCCCAGAGCCAAAATCAATCCTCCACCGAGGAGCTGCCTCCATTTAGGAGGCCAGCCCTCTAGTTAGGAGGCCACCTATCCAGGCAACTTGCCTTCCACCTAGGAGCCTTGCTCCTACCCTCCATTTCTAAGCTACTCCTCATCCGGGCACACCTTTAAACCGCCACTCAACTAAACGCACTTAAATTCATGTATTTTGAACAGGAGAAAAGACTTTGCATTCCACCAGGAGTGCTTGCGTCACTCAAATCTCAACCACCTGCCACAGCACCGGCAACGCCAACCGGCCTAGCACAACACTTTCTATGAGAAATAAGAAACAGGTCATTCATGGTTTAGGAACCGTATCTTATACTGTGAGCTACCTCTTTCTAGAAAGTATGAACCACTAGATCTTATACGACCAAGATGAATAAATTGCATCACCCCATTTTGCCTGTGGTGCTTCGCTGGAGCTCTTCTGGAAAAAATCAAAGTCACTTTTCCTAAGATGGACAACAAACAAACAACAAAAGCAGCAATATAAATCCAATTTCGTCACTCTACTGGAGTTAGTACAATATCTTCCAACAACATAAGCAATTTTGAACTGTTTTTCATCATCTCTAATTTTTTCTGTGTCTTTCTGTTCCGTAAGATGACAAAAACTAAAATTTGCCTAGTACTTACCCACAGATAAAAATCAAACTTAGACTAATCAATCAGCAGTTTCTGCTATATGTACAATTCAGACCTCGACCTTGTACCTACAGATCAGCGGCCAAATTGGTGCTTCCCAGAAAATGCAAGGTTGATCTATCATCCTTCTTCCCCTCTCAAACTCTTCCTCAATTCCTTTCTGAGTTGACAGTAACATAAACGCCTAAACTGGTAGAGCTAAGAAAGGAATCAACCCTCACAAGGTTTGGCTAAGGCTGCTACATTCTGAAATCCAAAACACAAACGGTGTTATTGGCAAAACAGGCAGCAATTCTATCACCTTCCTTGTTCCAACAGACTTCAAATATGCCCCCATTGCCAGCATATGTTTTCACGATCTTGCCTTCTTTCAGTGACCATACGTGCAATGATTTATCTAAAGACCCACTCACCAAATAGTCTCCATTGGGGCTAAATGCAACCGAATATACAGGGTCCCTAGTCAAGAAACAAAGCAATATTGTCTCAAGTAAAACCACAAACAAGACCAAGCAAAGAAACAACTGAAGCAAAGCATAGATAAAGCAGACATTTCAAAATATATAGCCAACTTACTGCCAATTAGAAAGATAGAATAAAAGGTGTGAGTTGGCATGAAAATGTGCAGTTATGCAGACAACCAGAATAAAAATAGCTATATGCAGATCATAAAATCCAACTGAAGCAAACGGTCACCTTGTATCTGAGTTGGCCAAGTTGTTTTCTGCTAATTTTTATGTTATTTTTTAAAGAATAATTTGTAGTCTGTGTTGAGTTATAGGTCACTTTTGTGTAGGCCTATATCTATTTAACTTGCCATTTAGTGGTTCGAACAAGGTCATACGGATACTATACTGATATGAAGGATTAGCGCTTTGCACGCGCGACCAGGGGCTAAAGCACCGATTCCAGAGAGAGTGCTCAAGATGCGCCCAAAGCACAGAATCTAGTAGCTGGGCGCTTGAGGCACCGAATCCAATAGACAAGTGCTCGAGGTGCGCCCGATGGGCTGTTCCTAAATGCACCCGCACCCGAGGCGCGCCTAACGGGCTCGAGTACAACTCGCAATATAAAAACGCACTGACACATTTTTAAGATTAATCACTTGCATTCTTTGAAACCTAGAGTGCGTTTTTTTACAGAAAAAGAAGAGAAAAAAGAGAAGAAAGATTCGAGTATCCGATTGAGTTCCAAATCGTGTTCCAATCTTCGTTGACCTTGGGCACACTGGTCTTAGAGTCAAGAAAAACGTTTTACCAGTACTATTTTTTACCTTTTCTTCTTGTACTTATTGTTGTTCGGTCTATTTGTTACAAGGTGTTTATTATATTTGTGGATTTGTATAATCGAACTGATTGCATAATGAAGATATTTAGAATGTATCGTCTCGTAGCTTTTTTTTCTCATTCTTAAGAGGGTATTTCACGTAGAAATTGCGTTTTATTTCATTATTGGTGATTGTTGTATACTTATTGTGAATTGTTGATTATTTTTCATGGTTCAAATAAAGCAGTTCGGGTCTTAACAGTCTGAACATGGCGTTGTCAAAGGACAAATTCCCTACCATGTTTTGTAGCCTCCTTATCCACTATGGGTGAATCTCTTCGGTCCGAAATTTGAATACCCCAAAAAAGAAAGTATCTTTGGGGCCAAAGCCTACATTTCCTGCATTTTTAAAACCTGGGTATTTGGTAAATCTCCTTTTACATGCATGCAAGCATGTTATATTGACAAAATCTATATTTACCGCATTGTTTAAACATAGGTTTTTTGGGTAAATTCACTTTATGGTCGTGCGTTCAGGCACAGTCATGTGTCTATGTGCGTCTTCGTGCGTGCTCGTGTATGCGTGTGTGCTGGTACAGATGGCATGTTTCCACTCCAGTTCCATCTCATGTATAACGAATCAGCGAGACAGGTTAAGTACCTGTGGCCATTCAAGCTGTACAGAAGTTTCCCTAATTCCACATCCCATATCTTCACCGTAGAGTCAAAGGATGCACTGAAAATAGAGCAGTCAACATGATGAATAATGGTACTCAGCAAGAGCAAAACATTATGAATAATGGCAAATCAGAAGTACAAACACAGATACCACAAATTGCACACATCTATCCACAGATGATTGGGAGAAAATTTAATTTTCATAAAAAAATATTCACAAAGTAGCCTTTTATTTAACCATAATTGAGTTTGTTTCATATTGTATTCCAGATGTCCATGCAATCTACCAAAACAGTATAACAGATAAAAGCTAACCCACAAAATTACCGGCTCAATAATATTTCAACATAATTTCTTTGGGAAATTGCAGTAAATTTTACATTTTTTGCTAAAATTTATAGGCTTTTCAATAGGTTGCTCTGTTTTAATCCAAAATACAGGATCCCCCGCCCCCAAAATAAATGAGAAGATATTCAGGTAAATATCTTGCAAGATGCAATTTTCCTGATTAGAGGGCATGCATTGATATGATGGTGAGGTTATTCATTGTAACTTGAAGGTTGTTCAGTGCACAAAGCTTTTTGCATCTTTGTTGAGGGTTTAACATAGCCTTACCTCTCCCTTGCGGAGAAGCTCCTTTGATGGCTTACACTCATGGCATCCATTTCGCAATGGAGCAATCTTACTTTCTCATTTATGTTTTGTTATTATTTAAATTTCTATTTAGGAACTTTATTTATTGTGTTCCATTCCATGCCATTAGAGTCTAGAAATATACATTCGTATAAGCTATTACTGGGTTGTGGGGGGCACATATAATTGTGTGATCCACCATTGATGATTATTCATCTGTCCTCTTTTCTTCTCATCTACACTTAATTCTATTGTTGAATGAATTTATTGTCCTTTAACACCTCTTGTTCTTATAAATGTCATCTGTACTCTGAATATTTTATGATATAGACAGAAAAAAATAAGTCATTATTTATTTACTTTTCCTGAAGACAGATCAACTAAGGATTATACACAACACATTTATTTCCAGCATATTTGTAAGTCTAGTAACATTAAAGAATATCACAGAAACATGCTGTAAATATTCACGACAAAAAAAACTAGACGTTCAAGACAAAAATACAATTCTTGCCATGTTCTATAAATAGGATTAGAACCCCAAATACGGCTATGTGAATTTTCATATTACTAAATGATCCCCCATAGAGTTGCTGATCATCGATTAATTTTTTTTTTCACGTTCCTCCTCGAAACTCACCCTACTTCTGAACTATTTTATCCTTCCATCTCACGTCCTAATTTCCTGTCATTCTTATAAATACTTTCTGCACAATTAACATAATCTACCGATTTACCAAAGACATACTGTTTTGCCATTATTCATGTCCTTTTGCAGCTGTGTATCAATGAAATGATGGAAATGCATCACCAAGAAAGGAAATCTAAAAGATAGATGGAGTGCCAGGATTGAAACAGATTGACTTTAATATATTAGAGTAAGAATCAATTTGTCAAAAGAGACCATTACCTTGCCAGCACCAATTTCTGGTTAGGATTGCTAGTACCTGGTCCAGTAGGACTCCACCTGATAGTGTATATCTCCTGAATGAAATAATTTTATATTCAGTAAGATCCAGTCGACCATCGAGCTGTTAGTCTAGGAAGAAAGCAACAACTAGGCCAACCTTTGAATGCTCTTTCAAGTCATGGATATAGGTCTCCTGCTTCATGCTCCATATCTATATCAAAATTTGCATACATTAATGCCCGACGTGAAATATGCAGCAGATTTTTATCACTAATAATTGTACTGAGGATTAAGGCATTACACAAACGTAGCTAAGAGAATCTAAATATCAAGGATAAATTGGGCCTAAGAAAATTGATATATTACCGGCTAATAAAAACGAATAATAAATCACTGAAAAGGATGAGGAGAGAGATGGAGAGAACCTTTGCAGTGACATCGTCAGAACAAGAGGCCAATAATGACCCCATTGGATCCCACTTAACACAATTAACTTCGCCCTGAGATTTCACAAATTTGGAAAAAATTGTTTCAAAATTCACTGCACCATTTTTAAAGTAGGAAAGAACAGCCAACCACAGAAATTTGAAGCAGAGGTCTCATGTTCCATGCACATTTATCTAGTCTCACATGGACCAAGTGGTGAAATTCACGAGTCTATAAATGAGGTTGAATATCCCCAATGTGCCGAAGTTCTTTTGAGCCAACCCAGGTGTTCCAGCATGAAAAATCAGGGGGACTACTACATGGGAACCATATAAACAATGCCAAAAGATGTCATGTGAAAGTCTTTCTTGGCCATGGAAGGCATACATCTAGTGCCATATCAAGTGAATGCATAGGTCAATGGATTCACAATCATAAATGAGGACTGAACCTCAAAAGTAACCAATGTTTTTGAGTATGGGAGTAACCCATTACAAAGAACAATGGCAGTGAACCATGTTAATGTGTTAGTGAAAGAGGATGAAATATTGACATCATTGTAGGTCAGTTCAATGATATTTAAAGCCAAATGGACTGCTACACAAGCAATATCAATATAGCAATATTAAGATTAGTCATAGCAACTAGTTTTAGCAACATACGCTCACAATGGTTGTCCTATAATTTTTTATTGCATGAGAATCAACAACGACAAAGTAATAGATCATTCATAAACACACACTGAGCATAGGTTGATGGTTACTTACACGTTATTTGAGACCAAAAAGAAAAAAATTATTGGACAACTGAGAGGAAAATCAAACCTGATGACCAGCAAAGGTTTTGATAGGATTGCTTTCTCCAACTTTCCAAACAAAAATCATGTTGTCTGTGGAACTTGTTGCAAATGACACATTGTTTCTCCAGTCAACATCCAGGGTAGGACCTGGAGAAAAAAAAAAGGAACTTGCATCAGTATTTTAATAGATAAAGGAGCATATTTTATTAAGAGTGCCAATATGGCACTGTTTTCCATACAAACAAAACTATAGCTGCCAACATGTGGCTCATCCAAGACAGCTGGTGCAAATTTGACACAATATAATAATAGAGAAGCACTCAAGCAGAACTCTAGTAACACTCAATACCTACACCAAATTGCATAAGTTAATGCAAGGATTATTGCTCCGGTCACAAAATACTATCAATTCCAAACATTCAGCAATAAATGGTACCTAAATGAAGATCAAATTGTTGCTTGCATTCCTCTGCTTTCACATCCCACACAATAGCAGTTTGATCACAGCTTCCAGTGAGAAGATAATCGCCCTTTTTGTTCCACTTCAGTGAAAATATGGGCCCTATGTGTCTACATAAAGTAGTCTTCAGTTCACCTGAATAAGCAGTATTAATAAGGATCTGGATCCCATCTTTCATTACAAAATTCAGTGACTCAGGATTAGATTTTGAACAGCGATTGTGTCTTTTTGAGGACTGTAAACTTGAAATAACCAGCCAAGCTGCCTGAAAACACATGATCTTAGGTGGCTTTGCAAAATCATAGTAAGTAAATTGTTCAACTGAGTTCACCAAATGCTAAATGGCTCATGTGGCCTTACAGGTTGGTTTGATACCTCAAGTACAATCAGAAGCCAAATCAAATTTGACTTGATGTGAACCATTACCGTGGACAAAATGGTAAGTGAATTGGTTAAATTTCCCAGCTGCAAAGCATTCTAATCTGTTAACCAGCCCTCTGTCCCCAGAAGACATAGAGGGGCCTTGGCTAACCCGAAACATTGACATAGTGCATATGACAGAAGGCTTACCATCTGTACTCCAAATTCTTGCCTGGCCATCATAAGAGCCTGTTGCAAGCAGCGTCCCCTCCCCCTGTAGAAGAAATGAATGTTTCACGAAATATGTTTCCACAATGAGAGGAGAAATTGATGATGGAACCAGAACAAAACAAAAAATCTTCACATTTGTTAGCACAACAATCAATGAAATACCAAGCACCAAGACATCAAGTACAAGCTATCTGCTTACCACATTTCACTATTTCCTGTGGGACAGCCTAATGCACAAGGCTCCCCAACTGAGGGGTTTAGGAAGAATTAGATGTATACAACATTACCTATACATTGCAAAGAGACTGGATTTAAGAAAGTGACCTCAATATCATAATAGAGCAACATTAAGGTTGCGCTAAAGTTCGTCCCCTATCATTTTTTTTTTCCTTTTGTATAAATCCAAACACAATCATCTCACAATTGCAGGTGTCAAGAGTTCTCTCAAGGCATGATTAGTTACTTTCTAATGGCACATGTAGAAGTGACTGAAATACATTGCAGTTAAGAATACATGCAATATACCATAGCTTTATGGGGAAAGCAATAATCACATTTTTATTTTGGCTTATCATATTAATTCCACATCATATCTAGAATTATAAGAGGACTCACATTCCAATCGAGTGTTGTGACATCTTTGCTTTTCTCATTTGTTCTACCCTTAACGTGCTTCAACACCAAAGCATTTGCTGGTCCATTACGTGATCTACAACCCTTATCTGCAACAGTCCAGATCCGAGCTGTTGAATCTCCAGACCTAAGTTATTGGACAGTGAAGTGTAAGGAAACCAAATGGAAGGCCTACAAAATTTTGTGATCCCCAGGGTAAGGCATCATTGCAGAACATTACAGCATCATGAAAACTAAAACATCAACGAGTTGGTATTTTAAGAAGTTGGGAAATGCAAAGCCACATCATGATCAAAAAGCAATCTTCAACAACTTAAACAAATTAATGTCTTCATGTTCAATACATAATATTTTAACAAAAGGAAGAAGGTAAACATGGAGTTGCTTCCCCTGAAATAGATACAGATTTGCAATCAATCCAGTGTATTTGCAACCCTCAATTGCAAGATACTGTGATTATCAGCATCCATGATAGTTAATGATGATCCAAATAAATAAACTCAACATTTCAGGAGTGTCATAAAATCAATTAACAACATATTTATAGGACCATTCCAACAGATACAGTGTTTCTACATGAGATGTACCCACCCTGATGCAAGAAGTGAACCTGCAGGACTCCATGCACAAGCACAAACCTGTTGAAGAGGGATCAAAAAGCAGACAATTTAATTATTCATAATCCTCTAAAATTAGTTCGGAATATGTATAGAATTGACAATAGATGAAGAAGACTAAATATACAATAGGACACAAACCTCAGATGTGTGCCCTTCCAAGATTGTCACATCAGAACTAGAAAATTCAGTGTTCAAAGATGGTGTCGTCATAGATATATCCATTGGCTCAGGCTCTACAAAACATGAATCTATTAGCTTCAAATTACTGATAAAAACCAACAGAGATTTACATAGAATCAAAAGAATAATCCAAGAAGCACAACTGCAGCTTGTGAAAGGCAGATAAATAAGGACACGAATTCAGAACCCAGCTGAATAGCATCACAAAGTCCATCGGTGCATCTCTGCCATCATTATTGCTCATGCTTTTAATGCATAACTTGCATACGAGAGCTTGATTTTAAGATACGAACATCCCCACACCTGGGTGTCTATCAGAACCACCTCATTTAGTTCTCTTCAAATACTATTAAGGGCTTCAGTGTGCTTTTTGATGATATATCTGGGATAAACCTTTAGCAAAACTTACAGTTACACCCACATCACATAAGCCCAAGGCTCTTAAAATGAGATGTGCACCTAGTAGCTCATCTTTTTTTATTTTTCCTTCTTTTTCCAACTCAACATGATTGATAAAGCTTTGGGGCATACATCTCATTGAAAAATAGGTGCTTAATTTATCGTCGTTCTCCACAAGAGTGCAGACCATGTTACTTAAAACCTATGTTAGACTTGGTTATGATCGTCAAATATGGGTATATGTCTAGATGTCAACTCAGATATCTTTCTTTCATAGATTTTAGCATGGGATCCATACCCTGCTCCTTGTGTCAAGTCTGTAGCACAAGGCTGAAGTACACATTCAAAGACAACAAAGAGGGAGGACGCAGCCAATGGATTATGCCATTAAGGATCTCTGACCCAAACATATTATCCAGTTGTCTATTTGGGTGGTCCAAAACAATATCCACTAGCTTTACAAGAAGGCCTGGTCTATAGTAACCACCCCATGTTACAACAACTTGATATTTGAAATAAGCCCTCTCATATTTTTGCATACTATTTTCAATAACCTAAACTTCAAGAAGAAAAATGCTCAAACCCCGCACCCCAAAAAAGGAAGAGGGAGATAATGAGTTCTTTCAATCTTATCCACTTTCAAACAAAAACAAGAAAGAAAAGGTTCTAAAGTCAACTATGTTGAATAAATAAAGCAGCAGATGAACTAAGGTTTGGGTAACGTATTACCTGAAGCGACTCCATTGCCTTCATTTTTCGCTGTGAACTTATTGTCTTGATCAATAGCCATTACTTTATCACCACAAACATCATCAGTTTTTGCTTTTTCATCGTGGATTTGGACTTTGACCTCTCTACCCTTAACATGACCTTTCTCCCTCTCTTGTCTTCCCTTGTCTCTCCCGCGCTTGCGCTCTCCTTTGTGCTCCCGTTCAAATTCTTTATCTCGATCCTTCCTCAAATTTTTCCTCTTCTCTTTCACCATTCGTCGCAATTCATAGACATCCTTTGTGATAAGATCCATGGGTTGTAGGACTGAGAGATCCTCATCCACATCAGTATCACTCTGGCAAATGGTGAAGCATACAATGATTAACAAGCAATTCAAAACACATCTAGAACACCAAAACCATAAAGAGAACAAGTAGAAAGATTGCTGTAGAGTAGCATCTGAGCACGCTAACATTACTCAAATTGGCTTCCATCTCCAGGTACTGAAGTCCTTTTTGCACAAAGGTGATAAGGGAACCCGGTGGAACCAGATTTCCATCGATGGGAGATTTGTTTATACCAGCCTCATATCCTAAAGCAAAGGCTGAATGGGTGAATCCTGCAAGGTAGTATGCAAAAGATCTTTATTATACACTTTCCTTCATATTGAAACAGCAACAATATATCTTCAGTAAAATATATTTATGTTGTCCTCTCTCTGCGTCTCCTATGACCATCCAACGACTCAAATGATCATGCATCAACCCGAGTATTAAGCAAACCAAGCTCATTCATGAACCAAAGAATAGAGCATAATACCAAGGAATAGAAGCAACTTGATCACCATGCCAGAAAAGAAAACGATGCATTCAAAAGGCAATAAATCTTGAAGGTTAATTTCCAAAATATCACTATGGCCACAAGTTCCATCTATTTCTAAAATCATGACAACGTTCTGCACTTAGCTACATACTGCAGCTCATCATTTATCAGGATGTAGGAATCACTATATGAGAAAAGCTCAGTACAGTGAGTGCAGCACCAACTAAAATGAAAGTGTAGAAGTTTCAGGGAACACCCACAACATTAACAAATACACGAGAAATAGACAAACCTCTTTACAACTCACCAACAGAAGCAATATAGGTAATTGGGACAAAAATAGCTACATCAAATGTACTGCCAGAAGAGATTACAATCCACCCTTCCCAGGTTGAAAACCTCGCAAGTTGCGAGAGTAACACTACTTCAATCCTCTACAAACTCTATACACCAACTCCATACAGTCCCCTGACTTCCTTTGAAGCTAACCCAAGCAATCTGCCTCATATTTTTTAACAATAGCCTTCTCCCAACAACTACCTATCTCACCAGAAACTCCAAAGCCTAGTCGGCATCAATTTGATGCTCAAACCTAAACCTGTCAGACACTCAAAAAGGTGTTTGATGACATCTGTATATTTACCAAATATATTGAATACCCACTCATGTAAGTAATTTGCAAGAATTAGGAAACAAAGAATTGCAATAGAAAGGAAGGTTACGAGATATTCTTTGTAAGAGTAAGTCAGCAAACCATAAGGATCGAAATTTTCGAATGACTTTTGAGATGACAAATGGCACTGCCAAACAGAAGCACGGGGGAATCTTTATACAAGATGTTAATGAGATATACAAGAGAACATTCAATAATAGCTTATAGTTGCATGGGATTCAGGTAACATCCCAAAAACAGCTTTCAAACTCTGGTTGGAACATCAGAACAAATTGGTCAGAAGGCATTGCTGACCTAACTGAGGATTCATTCAATATGACGTCTGTGTTCTATGCAAGAAATGCCCCAAATGCAGCAACCACTTATTCTTTGCATGTGATACTCTTCTGAGTTATGAAAAGTGTCATCACAGCAGATTAGGCTGCAAACTAGAGTTTGGTCTTGGCCCAATGGGCTAACATAGTTCAAAGTGTTTAGGGTAAATCCATAAAGCCAAATATCAGAAGAGCAGTGTTGGCTATAGTATTATACTTCATATAGGGTGAAAAGAGACAGCAGCATATTTGGGACACAATCTAGAACAACTGAGCAGCTGGTTCATATCAGTAACTTCTCGGTTCAAAAATGTTATGCTATTTCACTTGGCACCCAGTTCTTTGTCCACAAACTGAGACATTTTCTTCTGTTCCATTTGTCTTATATTTACACATGGTTCTAATCCCCTTAAGATCCCCTAGGCATGCATAGGACTTTGAGATACCCTTTGGTATTCAAGATAAATACTGCACCTAGTTTAGATCATTTTAAGCTTCCCAAGGCATGTAACTGGACTTCGAGGAACCTTCAGTGTGCCTAAAGGCAGATGGACACAAATGACAGAGAAATACAATTCTACTCATCTCAAAAAGCATTTGACAAGCAAAGGTAAAATTTCTCTCCTTATTAATGTTAGCCAGTCCCAATCTCGGATAGAGGAGAACAATTGCACATTAGTTAGCTGACAGCCAACGCTACTTCATCAAATCTTCGATATAGATTTGACACAGAAGAATTTTATTTTTGGGGACATCCTCAACTTGTGGCATGCTGAATGGCTTGAGCACAATATTAAATGGGCTACAACAGCTGCCTCATTGCCTGGGTGCAGTGCAAAACTAAGAAGAGTTACTGTATAAGTACTTTGACAAGTAATTTTTGACAGTACTATGATTAAGATAATGATCAATACAGCGTTACTACAAGAAATAAAAATAGATGAATGGGAAAGCCAATACTATAGAGAAAATCGGCTACCAATAGCATTCTAGAAAGGATAGAGTTAGGAATGGAGTTGGAATAATTGCAGATACAAAGTTGAAGGATAATGTATTAAGAGTGATGGCAAGTGGGTATAGAATTATGAATATTAAGATGGTACTAGGAGAAGAACCCCGAATATCATTAGTTCATATGTACCTCAATTAAGGTTACAAACATATTGAAAGCAAAATTTGTAAAAGCAATTGGACTAGCTGATCCATGGGATTGCACAAAAGGAGTTTCAAATGAACATGTTAGAAAGATGTAAATAAGTATATGAGTGTACATGGAATCCATGGTTACGGGGAAAGAAATGTAGAATATGATATTCCAAATTTTATTGGACATTATTTATGGTAGCTAATATGCTTTTCAAGTAAGGTGGGAATCATTTGCTAACATACAAGTAGCTCTTCCAAAACTCGGAGTAAGTATTTTACCTTGAAAAGAGAGAGTATTTGTATTGTAAAAATATCAAGACAATTCCCAGGAATAGCTTGCTACGCAACACTATGTGTCACTTTTGGAAATGCATGTCAAGAAATGAATGAGGAAGAAGTAAAGCACAATCCAGCAAGAACTAAATGGTGGAACTTGGCAGGTATCAAGTAAAATCTCTTTAGAGGGAAGATGCTAAATTAAGTAATTGGGATCTTGAAAAGAGTGGAACAAGATGTGGGTATTATAGATAATTTCATTCACAAAGCAGCCAAAGATGTTTAAGGGAAATCAAAAGGATGTGCACCATACTATAAAGAAGTTTGCTGGTTGTGCAAAAAGGTCCATCAGAAAGAGAAAACTAAGAGCATGTATAACAAAGCATCAAATAAGTACAGAAACAATGAGAATTTTGAGAGGTATAAATGTGCTAAAATGTAGGCACTAAGCAAAGAATGAATAAAGTTAAGGGAAGTCTATAGTGTATAACAACTAGTATAAGCGATTTAAGAGGGAGAAAAAAAATGTCTTTATACTAGCTAAAATAAGCAATAGGTATATGGAAAACTCAAACAATATCAAGGATGGTAAGGAGCGAGTACTTGTTTACAACCAAGGATAGTGATAAGGACCTGGTCCTTGGGTCCAATGTCAAGCTCAATCAGCCATGAACACATCCGCATTCAACCGAGATCACATGAACAAACTCAACAACACAGATCTAGGATGCAGATATTCTCAAATTGCACAAGCAAACTCTATTTAAGTAGATTAGATAGTCAAAGCTCTGAAATAGGATCAAGAGTCGCAACTTTCACAGAAGTCTTCCAATACATCCCCCCCCCCCAATTTGGTTTTAGAGGAGTTCCTATAATGACACTTAATTACAATATTCCCATTAATAATGAAGATAACTGAATAATAACTAAATAATTATCCTACCCCTCAGAGCGCCTGTTTTGCACCCAGATTTTCGCAAATTGATGCTCAAGCACCTATTGTGCATCCTCACCTGAGTTATACCAAACTGCCCCTCTAGCGCCTATCACGCAGTGCTCACACAGCTCTATTCCAGTAAGTAGTCTCCTGGCCCTTCTGAATTGCAACCTATCCTCCTCATAGGCCTGCCAAGGTTCCCCTGGCGCAATCTCGCTCATCATTCCTGCTGCACCTCCTCAGTGACGGGTCCTCACCAGATGCTAAATTTTTAATGAATTTGCGGGGAGCATAGTACTTGGGAAGTATTGACTCCAAGAGAAATATAAATCATTCTTATTATTGGCATATCAAAAGTGAATAAGGAAGCATTGAAGATATAAAAATAAGGAAGATAACTGGATCATATATTGACTCAATAGAGGCTTGGAAACATATGGGGGACAAGGATTTTCGTGGTTGATTAGATTGTTCAATAAAATCCTAAGCAGCAAGAAGTTGGTGGATCAGGTGGAGAATTATCACATCAATACATGTTTATAAGAACAAATGAGATGTACAGAGTTGTGCCCCTTATAAATGTATAAAGTTGATGAGTCATATGATAAAGTTATGGAAAAAATGTCATTAAAAGGAGACTAAGGAATCTATTATGGAAGCTTTTCATATGATGCAATTTAAGGAAAGATTAAATGACCTTTATATGAACTTTGAAAAAACATCTGACCCCATTCAAAAAAAAAATTATAAAGAATTTTAAAGAATAATAAATTTCTAATTCACAAATCTAAGTCATTGATGTATTATATGTGGGGTAATGCCTTACATAATAACACATACAGGGGAGACCAAGATTTTTCCAATTATGATTAGTTTACTTCAAATGTCACTTTTAGATTATATATATTTGCCTTAACTATGGATGAATTGACCAAACCCATTCATAGTAATGTATCTTGATGCGTGTCTTTTGCAGATGACATAATTTTGCTAGATAAAATAAGAGAAGATTTTAATGCTAAATTGGAAGTTTGGAGAGATTTTGGAAATTTGAATTCAATGGTTATCCAATTAGTATAACAAAGATTGAATAGAGGAAATTCAAATTCGTAGCAAGAAGTAGATGGAGGGGTGAGGATAGGGACTAAAAGCTTATTAAAGAAGAACTATTTCAAATGTATGTGATAAATTGTTCACAAAGATGGAACAATCGATGTGGATGTTTCAAAAGTTCTTTCAAATATGTTTGGAGAATGTTGCTCAAACTTTGAAAAAATATTACAATTTAGCTACTACGCCTGTCATGTTTTGTGGAGGGAAGAACTAGGAATTAAGCACAACTCGTGTAAAAAATAAAAAAGACAATATTAGAGACGAAAATGTTGAGATAGGTGTGCGTACATGAAAAAATATATGATTTGCAATGGTTATACAGAAAAATAGTCAAGTGAAACCTATTGAATAGAATGAGAGGGATGCATTTAAGGTTGTTTGATTATGTTAATAGAAAACCTCTTAATGTTCTTGCTAATTCATACGAGAGCTTGGAGAAGACATTGTAGAAGAGAGAATAAGACCGACCTAAGAGGTCAAAGGAAACCATAAGGCATAATATTGTTTGGTTTGTCTTGATTCTCCTTTCTAAACCTTAATATTTTTTGATGTTGGCACTATTGTTGATGAATGTTATTCAATTTACATATCACAGGAGGGAACCAGAGTTGCGGAAGTGTTATATCATGCAGGAAACCCTACTTTAAGAGGACGATGTCCTAATTGAGCGGATTGATAGAAACATATCCATATAAAAAACATAATCTCATGCAATGAAACTTAAGGCTTTCTCCTTGTTATTAAGGTACAAATCAATCTCCTTACAAATGAAACTGCTTTTTGTCACATCCATTGATTGTCTTCATATACACTCTACTGCACCATAATTCAAATCACCATTTCTCATGTACAGTGTAGGGCCGAGCTCTTTGCCTCATATAAAACAAAGAAGAATTCAATCATTCTGTCAAATAATTGAAACATCTAGCGAAAATATAACACTCGATACCTCCTGAGATGAGTGAAAATACCAGTGACCAGTGGGTAGGCATATTATCTCACTCTTAGAAAGCTTAAAACCATAGACAGACTAAAAAATCCCTAGATTCAAAAGTGGCATTGCACAGAGAACTCTTCTTCCATAGAAGCAAACAATGATTTTTCACCATGTGACTTCTCTTTTTATCGATCAGTGAAGATACGCGTGGATTACCTTCGATTTAGGAGCCAAGCCGAAAGTCTCTCATTTTTCACACAAATCCTTATCTTGATCAGCAATAAACTAAGAAAATACCGCTCTCTATAAAAAAAAAAGAAAAACCCTCTTTTAGAGCCTGCTACAAGGCTTTCCCCATCATTCAGCACATTATTGATAAGGAGTTTACAAATATTAAAGGCCCGTGAACTTCTGGTGAGGAGCACTAGTGAACAGACTCTTTTGTTCCCCAATCACAAAAATAGCACTGATCAAAGTGTGTGCGGAATAAATGCTTGCTCTCAACTTTACTTCAAAGTCCGCGAGTGTACATGCGATGAGGGACAGGAGCAGATATCTCTATCTATAGTAGAAATCAATCTCTTCAGTGGAAAGTCCTCGACTGAATTCTTATTCCCTCGGCTGAAAGTTACATAGTTGCTCGGAAACAATTCCACAATCCGGCTGCTTCTCACAAGCAGGTAGAAAGGACAGAATAGATAAGCCGGAAACTCCTAGTAAATTCGTCTGCTACTTCCACTACAGGATAAAGAAGGGGAAACTAAGACCACACCAAATTCGACCGAATTTGTTGGCATTAGACATAAAAGCCCTATAACCTCAACTTGAACACACGCCCACTACTTACGAATTCACTAAACAATCCCAAATCTAAAGCTAATTGCAGCTCTACAAATAACCAATACAACAGCTCGAGGCGCTAGTAAACAGAAACCTACAGCATCGCAAAACCCTATTACACCAGCTTTCGGTGTCTCGATTGCCTTTTCTGGACAACAAATCGATAACTCCAAGAAATTTCGAATTAGAAGAAGCATTTCCAGAATGAAGACAGAACCGACCTGATTCCTGAAGGTATCGAAAGACAAGGTAGTTTAATTCCACGGAACTGATGGACGCCATAACTGATAGCTGCAAAGTCGCCAGCAACTAAAAATTATATTGGCATCGCTTCCTTCTGCGTCAAATGATACCAACGTGCTTCCAACTTTCGAGCTCAAGTTGCTGTAGAAAAGAGCGGAGGGGTTACCTCGTCGTCGCCGGTACATTTACGACGTTTCTCTTCGATCGAGTCCAGACGTCATCGCCCTCTGAAACACTGGTCGAGATATTTGTTCTCATACTAATAAAAAGTTCAGTAAAAATAATTTAACAAAAAAACCTTTTTTTATTAATATATCCCGCCTACTGAGCTCGATTGCCCTCATCTTTTATCATATTATCTATTCAGTCCGATAGAATTTATGATATAATCTTGTATTTATCTATATACCGACGATAGCCCTCATCTTTCTCATATTATCTATATACCCCATCCATCTCACATTCAACCCAATAGCATTTACGATTCAAGTTTATATTATCTGTAACTTTTATTAATTATACTAGCTAACACACATTCTTTTATGTGCAATTAATAAATATAAATTATATATGTTGGGTCCATAAAAAATAAGACTAATTCAAGCTTATAAATGTGATAAAAAGCTCAAAATCTGATGGAGCTAATTAGATATAGAGAACCTAAAAATCAAAGTCTAAACAAATCAACCTCGAATGATGCATTACGAAGTGATGCCTATGAAAAGTCCCATCAGCTAAAGCCCACTCAAACTATTGGCTATAAATAGTAATAGCCCAGTTAAATTATCAGATAATTATGAAAATAGATCCAAACTATGCATATAAAAGTAAGCAGTAGTAAGTCAAAAAAATAAACTTGAAAGTGACAAGTCGATTTTTAGTTGGTCAACCAACTCTTCACACATGGTTAATATTTTACACTTTAGCCAATTACCCTTATAATGTGCATAATTAACAATCTAGTATATTTAACATTTTTCATAATTTAAAATATATGAGATGATACTAATTAGAATAGTCAACAACCAATCCTATTCTGAATATATAAAAAGTGGCCAATAATCACATTATAAATAAAATATTTATTAATTATCATATAACGATAATGTTAGCCTCTTTGTTAAAAATAAAATGATCAAACACTTGATATCTAAGGGATAATAATTATAAAAAGATTTAACCTTAAAGTATTCCGATATTCAATAATTTAATAAAAATTTCAAATTTTTAGTCTCACAATTTTAGACTGCACATAAAATGGATACAGAGCTTGTCCCCCAAACACTATCTTTCTCCTCATAAAATACTGACTCTAATCCTCAACACTTGTTTCTCCCTCTCCCTTCCTATATCTCTATCTCTCTCTTTTTAAATTTAAATTGTTGAGTCAGGAAAACAAATTTAAACTTCAAAAAATATTCTAAGAATTAAGTTCAGATTTCTTTGAAAGCTCTCATCCTGACCTGTGGTATACATGATCTTAACAAATAGATTCAAAAATTTAATTCAAAACCTTTCAAATCTAATTTAAATTTTTAACTATGTATAAATATGAAATTTCTTCCATTCTTATAATCCAACCCACTTTGCCAATTCATGTTGTTAATTTAGTAGTGATAATAAAATGTCTTGATTGGCTCATTGACCTAGAGCATAAACAAATGATCGTGTCGAATAAGGAAGGAACTAACGACGGAAGTGCGTTTTTTTCAAAGGAATCCAAAATTCTTTGTGCTATCTCTTCCTAGCATATAACTCTTAATATTTTTGTAAATGTTCTATCTAACATGCTCGTATTGCATGGTTATTTTATATGATTTCCTTCTTATTATTTATTAATTTTTTTTATAAATGTGATGGGTAAACTCATAGCAGGCAGGCTCAATAAGAAAAACAGCCCAAAATTTAAAAAAGTTCAGATGCGCATTCGGACGGTCAACGCTAGTAGACCGTGTAGAGGGCCAACTAGGTGGCCAATACGCTTTCTCAAGAGGCCAACATCTCTCGTTAATCGGGAGCATCTGAGTAGCTTAAGACCTAAAAAGTAAAAACCTTATATGTGCAAGCCCGATTTTGCGAGACGTTTACACACAACAAGCAACGGTCCCTTTCTCTAATTTCGCGCCTTCCTTGAAGCCAATCTCTACTAAAGAGGGTATCAATAAATTCGACATCCTTCCCATAAGGAAGGCCCCAAATTCTCTCTTCCTACCAACAATGGACTCTAACGGTAATAGAAGCGCAGAAGGAAGACAAATAATTTGGAGAACCGTTACCCGCTCAGAAAGAAAAACGATCCCAACAGAATGCTTAAGGAAGGCTGCACAACACGATGCAAGAATCGCGCCTTCTCAGCTAAGGAAGATCGCCCTGCCCACCATCTATATAACCACACAAAGTCTCCATTCTGGGGGGACGAACAAAGAACTACGATGAAGAAATTCTTGAGCATACTAACGCTCATCTCTAAGCACACAATCGCATACTGCAATAATTCCACTCCAAGCCTTCAGATTCAAGAGACTTCACCCACTCCCCAAACTCCGTCCTTCAAAGCCTCCATGTTTACTGGACTTAGTTTCCCACTCGTTTCCCATGAACATTGAGCCAGGAAACTACGTTCTCGACAAGTCGCAAGATCGTGTCTTACATCTAAAGGTGAACACTCCTTCCTACCTCAATCTCTCTCTCTATCTCAACTCTCATTTTCAGTTACCTTCTTATAATTCGAAGGCTTATTGCTAATTTAAGTGTCGGAGTATCTTCGGTGGGATAACATCCCGCTGACACCTGACCTCTTATTTGTTGTAGCGGTGTGTAGGGTCCAAACTCGGTGAACGGAGTCGGATCCGGACGACCCAATCGACCCGAATCTGTTCAAAGTCGGATCCATGTACGAATCAAAAGAAAATTATCTGAGTTATCCATTTATAATGTATGACTCCTGTGGTATATTATAATGATTCTATATTATGTGCTGACACGATTACTTTATATGATTTTTATTTTTTTATTACCTGATATATCATTTGTGAAGTGAATGAAGACTTCCAAAAATATAAGAACATATCTCCTACGTTGGGAATAATCTTCTTCTTCATTGGTATGGTCCTTTAAAAGCTTTAAAAATTGAATAAACTTCCTAATAAAATTATGCTTCTGGCATGTCTTACTTACAGTGATGCAACATTGTAATCTGTATGCCAAGCCCATATTCTATTAGCTTTTTTTCTAAAGTTGTAGCAGGTTAAGCTTTAATCTTATAGAAAACTCATTTTAATTTAGCATTATTGTTATTATGCAAAATCAAGTACTTTAATGTAAGTTTTATACAACAACTTGAATTATTAGGTATGACGTATTGGATTATAAGTCACTCCTATGTAGATCTATACCCATTTGACATGCTGCTCGGTGGTTTGGACAAGGGGACACGGATGTTGTACTGATATGGAGGATTATAGTTTTCGTGCACACGACCAAGATTTGAAACACCGATTTCAGAAGGAAACCGCTTAAGGCACACCCGATGGGCACTCAAGGGGCCAAATCCAATAGCCGGGCGCTCAAGACGCCAAATCCAATAGATGAGCGCTCGAGGGGTGCTTGAAATGCCATTCCCAATGGCATCGGGGCTTGAGGCACGCTTGACAGGCACTTAAGTGCTGCTCAAAATATAAAAATAAGCTAACGCATTTTTAGGATTATTCACTTATAATTTTTGAGATATAGAGAGCATCATTTTTTAAAGAAAAAGAAAGAGAAAATGAAGATGATGAAGATTTCAGTATTTAATTGAGTTTCAAATCGTGTTTAATCTCCGCCAATCTTGGGTATGTTATTTCTAAAATTGAGAAGAACGTTTTATCGGTTATATTTTCTACTCTTTCGGCTTATACTCATTGTTGTTGGGTCTATTTATTACAAGATGTCTAATCATTGTATTTATGGTATTTGTTTAATCAAATTGATTATCTAGTAGATATATTTCAGACGTAAAATCCCATAATTTTTTCCTATCATTATTAATAGAGTTTTTCATATAAAAATTATATCTTACTTTGTTATTAATAATTGTTATGTACTTATTATGAGTTGTTAATTGTTTCACCGTGGTTCAAATAAGCGGATCGTATTCCAATTCAACGTGATGGGGACACTAATAGCAGGCTGGCCCACAAAGAAAAAAGTGGCCCAAAACCAGCAGCGGTCCATTTGTACCTGGGATGGTCAATGCCACGGTTGACCGAAGAAGTAGCAAGTAGGCCGGCCGCAGCCCAGGATAAACGCGGCCCATGTGTAAATCAGCCCACGCGCCCCTTTCCAGGCTTCAACGGTCTTCTGCTCTAACTCGCTACATCTCTAAAAAAGATAATCTCCACTGTAACGACAACCTCCTAGAATCAAAGCGCATTCCGAGAAAAACGCACACGAATCGGCGTGCAATCCACAGAGGGAACGCTAACGGTTACCATGCGCGGAAGAAAAGGAATCCACATTCTAGACCGTTGTAGCCAAGAATGGCACACGCATCCATATAGAAAAGGCAATGATCCCCATAGAAAGCGGACATCCTATATCGCTACGTAAGGAAGGCAGCGGAGGACCATGGCTATAAAAAGCCATGGAGAATCACTCCACAGGCATGCTCTCTCTTGCCTACAAAATGCCATCTAGCATCCCTAAAGACAAAAGCTCCCTATGCTCTCAAGCTTTTCAATGCTCGCTCCTTTTCTCTCTACTATTGGTTCCCTGCGAACTGAGTATTGAGGAAAAACTGCTTTCTACAAGCATCATCAACTTGAGCCACTCTCTCCACAAGTGTACCTCCCACCAAAGTTTCCAAACACACTCCAATTATCCATCTTTACGTTCACTACATTTTACCTTCTCATCCTCAAAAGGCTCGTTACTAACTTGAGCGTTTGAGTATTTTCAATGGGACCAAATTTTGCCATCACCTGCCTCTTATTTTAAGTTGTAGAGTACAGGATCCCAAACTCAGCGGACGGAGACCAAAATTCGACGGACAAGTCGACTCAAACTCGTTCAAAATTTGGATTCAAGATGCATCATTAACGCCGTTTGTGGAAATGCTGACTAAAAGCTGATCAATTACGTCCTTCAAACCAACATCATCCAGCAAAATGGTGAGCACTAGGGCTCAAGCTAGCGTTCCTGCTAGAGAGGCTGCCTCCCCCGACCATGACCATTCAGTTGATAGTCGGGTCGGAGAGCAACCTGCTCTAATTTTCCTTGCCATGGCAGAGCAGATGAACAAAATATCTTAGATACTCTAAATGCTCTGCACACACCAGGGTAAGAAGAAGTAGGGGCTCAATCCTCCTCAACTCCCATTCCAGCCTCCAGGTAAGGAGGTTAGAGGAAGAAGAAGCCGACCAAGAAGACTTCGAAGCCAGGTAACTCTCACATTCCGGCGGCCTTCGACGCCCAAAGCCATTCAAGGCTTAAGGGGCGCTTGGGCTATGGGACTCCAAATAAGAGTCTCAAAAGAATAAATCCCCGGTACTCTCGAGACGAGCAAAGGCCCCACACCCAAGAGGGAGCCTCTCGGATCGTCGATCCACAAGCGGTAGCAGCCGGCCCACGTCACGCCACACCACAGAAAGAACAAAATTGAGAACTTACCTTAACTTCTAGAGATTTGAAAACTTCTCCCGAGTGGAGAAAAATATCGAGAAGATCTAAAATCGCGTATTCAAGGATGACAACGAGCATGCCACCGATCTAGAGAGATCTCCCTTCACCACTGAGATCCTAGCTCAACAAATGCCGGCCAAGTTCAAGATGCCGGTCCCGGATTCCTATAATGGGAGTATTGATCCCATGGACCACTTGGATCACTTCTGCACCCATCTAAGCTTCCACGGCCTGGAGGAGGCGGAAATGTGCCATTGTTTCTCCCTCACCTTAAATTGGATGCCTCGATCTGGTTCCATCGACTTCCTTCAAACTAGATCTGGAGTTTTCGAGATCTCACTGATCTTTTTCTGGTCCAATACACTTCCAACCGCTGACAAAAGAAACACCCATGGCACCTCACCCACATTAAATAGAAGCATAGCGAGAACCCAATGAAGTTTTTGGAGTAGTTCACGATAGAAGTTAGGAGAATTCCCAAGCTCATCGAAGAGATGAAGCTTGGCAGCTTCATCTCTGCGTTAGGGCCGGGCAACTTCTTTAAAACCTAGGCCCACAAAAACCCGCAAACCTTTTAGAAAGTGGAAGCCATGATTAGAGCGTACGTGGCTACTGAAGAGGCCAACAAGGCAAAGGGTCTAGAAAGGATAGACCAGCCTCGCTCTTTCCCGACTAAGGGAAAGAGGAATAATGGGGGCAGCAACAACCCCCGAAGGAAGTAACCCAGGACCGGGCCACCGATCCCGAAAGAGTACAGGCCCATCAACCCGACTACATTGAACAACACACAGACCAACGTCCTCCTGCTGGTCTGTGAGGAAAATTTCATTAAGTGGCTAAAGCCACTGAAGAACACAGAGGGAGGAGATCCAGCAAAATACTACGATTTCCATCAATCTTCTGAACACACTACGGGAGAATGCAAGACACTTAATGGGAGATTGAAGAGTTGATTCGAAGGGGCCATCTCACCAGTTTCCTGAGGAACCCTGGGTAGAGTTCCGACGCTTCAGGCGAAGAAGGGTTCGATCAACCCCAACCGCGGAACCGGGTCGCAGCCGATATGGTCAACATGGTGACCACCAAGCTTTCCAAAGCCCACTAGATGAATCACGAGGAGAGGCAAGCCGGACGCAAGAAGCAAAAGGTAAAGGAAAATGCCATTAGTTTTAGTGATAACAACATGACACATGTAATTTTTTCACATACTGATTCTCTGGTTGTATCTGCACTCGTTTCAAATAATATTGTTGACTACCATCTAAAATGAGTTTTCATCAATAATGAAAGTTCAAGGGATTTACTTTACCTTAATGCATACTTTAAGTTAGGGTAAAAAAGAATCAACTTAAACCAGTCAAATGACCATTGTATGGCCTAGATAATGAACCAGTAGCCATCCAAGGGACAATACAGTTAGAAGTCACCCTAGTCACGTACCCCAGAATGGTGAGTCGCACACTTACCTTCCTAGTTGTTGACATTCCCTCCATATACAACCCATCCTAGGCCGGCCATACCTAGCAGCGTTCAGGGCCGTCACATCAATATCGCATTTGAAAATAAAATTTCTAACAACGTGCGGCATTGATGAAGTATTGGGTAACCAAGTGACTAGACAGATGTGTTACATGTCGCAGTAGCCCCAGGTGGCGACGAAAGGCCCGCAGAAGAGTTGGAGCATCGAGACAAAGCAATCCTCCAGCAGGCGCAGTCCGGCGAGACCACTGACCTCATACTGCTAAATCCAGAGGACCCAGAGAAGTATGTACAGATAGGGGACTCACTCACACGGACTTTACGTGATGAGCTGATAGCCTTCTTGAGGCGGAACACAGATATCTTCGCGTGGACGGCCACTAACATGTCAAAAATTTTAGCCAAAGTAATGGTTCATAAGTTGGGTTTCAATTCCGATCACAAACCCGTCAGGTAGAAGTGGAGGAACCACTCTGTTGAAAAGCTCATAGCCATCCGGGAAGAGGTGAAAAAGCTACTGGGTGTCGAGTTCATCAGGGAAGTCAAGTATTCAGATTGGCTCTCCAATGTTGTCCTGGTCAAGAAAAGTAGCAGAAAATTACGAATGTGCATCAATTTCACCGACATAAACAAAGCCTACCCAAAGGATAGTTTCTCTTTGCCCAAGATTGACTTGCTGGTATACTCCACTTCTGGACACGAGCTGCTAAACTTTATGGACACATACTCGGGTTATAACCAGATCCGGATGAGCCCAGAGGACGATGAACATGCTTCATTCATGACCGATCAAGAGGTCATGCCTTTCGGTCTAAAGAACACGGGCGCAATTTACCAAAGGCTCATGAACAAAATTTTCAAGAAGTAAATCAGCCACAATATGGAGGTGTATATAAACGACATGCTCGTCAAGAGTAAGAGTAACAGTGACCATATTCGTGATTTGATTGAATCTTTCGAGGTACTCCGTACACACCAGATAAAGATAAATCCACCGAAGTATGTCTTTGGAGTGTCCTCAGGAAAATTCTTGGGTTTTGTCGTCTCTCAACGAGGGATTGAAACGAACGCAGAAAAGATCAAGGCCCTCATGGACATGTCTCCGCCACGAAATATCAAGGATGTTCAGAGGCTAACCGGAAGACTGGCAGCGCTGTCCTGGTTCTTGACTAAGTCGGGAGACAAATATCAATCTTTCTTTAAGGTTCTGAGGGGGACGAAGGTGAACGGTTTTCAGTGAACGACAGAGTGCTAGGCCACCTTCAATGAGCTGAAGCAGTACCTAGCCAGTCTGCCTTGTTGGCGTCACCAAGAGGTGGAGAGGAGCTGTACCTCTACCTGGTGGTATCATAGGTGGCTCTTAGCTCTGTTCTAATACGCTTGGATTCTCACGCACAGCGACAGGTCTACTATGTAAGTAAAACGTTGACCGGCGCAGAGACATGCTATCCACGTGTTGAGAAACTCGCTCTGACAAACGTCTTATTGACCAGAAAATTGAGGCCCTATTTTCAAGCTCATCGTGTGGTCGTCCTGACCGATCAGCCGTTGAAGGGCATCATTCTGAAACTCAATATTTTCGAACGACTTGTTAAGTGGGCCATCGAATTTGGAGAACTTGATATCGAATTCTTGCTCAAGCCAGCCATCATGGGGTAGGCCCTGGCCGACTTCATCATCGAGACCATGACCCTGATCATCGATGAGCACCACATTGAGGACACAGATTACCACCCAGAAGAGCTAGAGTAGGTCCTCAACGTGGACGATTCGTCTACCAGCTCAGGCAGTGGAGCCGGAGTGGTCCTAAGAACCTTGAATGGGTTTGACGTGAAATACTCCCTTAAGCTTAATTTTTCGGCCACTAATAATGTTGCCAAGTACGAGGCTCTATTAGCCAGATTGCGACTAGCCAAAGAATGTTCCGCTAAAGCGTCGACCATCTATAGCGACTCAGAGCTAGTTGTTAACCAGATCAACGGGAGTTTCGAGACGTGCAACCCTCTCTTGGCTAAGTATCTGGCTAAGGCGAAGGACACAATCTGAAAGTTTGATAAGCTAAACCCGGTCCATGTCCTCAGGACTAAAAATCGAAAGGTTGACCAGCTCATGAGAGCGGCAGCGACCTAAAGTCCAGAGCAATACCCAAGGGACATGCGAGAAGTTTTTGGCACTCCTAGCATAGAAGAATAGGAAGTGATGCAAGTCACTGATAGCAAAAACTGGATGACGCCATACTGGAGGTATCTGGTGGACAGTACACTGCCGGAGAGCACGGACGAGGCTAAGCAGATCAAAAAGATGGCCGGCTGGTACACCATGGTCCATGGAAGACTATATTGCCGAGGGTACTCGACTCCATACCTCCGGTGTCTTACCCCTAAGGAGGTTGGCTACACTTTGAGCAAAATATACCTCGAGATATATGGATCACACATTGGCTGCAAGAACCTAACGTTCGAAGTCATACGCCGGAGATATTACTGGCCAACGATAAAGAAATACGCCCTAGAGTTTGTGAGTGAGAATTGTCAACTCCATGGCAACCTCCACCACCAGCCACCCACGGAGCTGAGATCCCTCCAAGCACCTTAGCCTTTCACGCAATGGAAACTTGATATTCTCAGCCCATTTTCCATTGAAACCGAACAGAGAAAGTTCATCATCGTGGGTATAGACTACTTTACTAAATGGGTTGAAGCTGTCCTATTGGCCAATATCACTGAGCACAACGCCATGGAATTTGTCCATCAAAGTATAGTAAGCAAATTTGGCATTCCCGAGGTCATTGTAACTAACAACAGAACCTAATTTTCGAGGAAGCACTTTACCAAGTACTGCACCAGTTTGAGTATCGAATTGGTCCACACTTCTATAACGTACCCCCAAACGAATGAACAGGTAAAAGTCACCAATCGGACGCTATTGCACTGTCTAAAGACTAAGTTAGAGGACGTAAGGGTTCATGGGTCAATGAACTACCCTCTGTGCTATGGTTATACCGAATGACTCCCAATGAACAAACTCGTGAGACACCCTTCAACCTTTACTATGGGACTGAGGCTGTGATACCGGTTGAGATCGGGCTCCTAAGTCTTAGGGTCGAAGCCTCCGATCCACTTGACAACTCCTAAAAGATCAGGGAACACCTAAACTTGCTGAAGGAAGCCCGCGACGTAACTAGGATGTGCACAGCTGTCTACCAACAACCAATTGCTAGTTATTACAATAAGAAAGTAAAAACGCGACAATTTAAAGTTGGAGACCTGGTCTTACGAATCATCGAGGCCACGGACAAAACAACCAATCGGAGCAAGCTTTCCCCGAATTGGGAAGGCCGGTTTCATACTTCAACTGTTCTACCGAATGGAGCATATAAACTCTGAACCCAAAACGGCAAGTTTGTCCCGCGGACATGGAACACGGTCCACCTAAAACGCTACTACCAATGAAGACCCAGGTAGGTCATACGTGTGATCTAGGGCGTGCTTATAACATACACTGTTGATTAATGAATGATATTCTTTTTCTTTTCATCTGCATGTTGTTCTCTATTTCTTTTCTTTCTTTTTATTTCCATGTGAATGCTTACTTGTAGGTTATATAAAAATAGACAACCTAGACTGCCCCTAAGTCTGATGGATTTTCACTCTCTTGCAATCAAACCTTGGTCATCAAAGTGACCTGTTAGCGGCCAACTTAAACATTGGTCATCCAAGCGGCCCGTAAGCGATTGAAATAAACCTTAGCCCCATGCCAAGCGGCATGTAAGCGATCGAAGAAACTTTAGCCCCATGCCAAGCGGCCCATTCGCGGTGTAATACAAAACCTTAGGGGACTTGAAATGGCACGCGTGACAACCTCCTCCAATAGGAGATAGCGCAATCAGTCTACAACGGTGTGATAGAAGGCTAGAAAAGTGCAAAAGAACAAACGCTCTGACAGAAGGCTGGCCGCCCAGAATTATAACATGTGCTGCACCACATAATACGAAAGCTCAATCCGTTAAACAAAAGTGTGCTCCTATATAAAAATGACTTGATACAACGTCAGGACTCATCCAGATGTCTCCTCAAGGACTAAGGGTCTATCTGAAAGCAAGACACACGCCTTCGAGCAGCAAGACCACGACGGTCAATGTTTCAAGACGACCGGCAAAAGGCCGCATGACAAGTTGGCCGGCCGGCATAAAAAGCAAGCGGAGGAGAAAAAGAGGAAAAGTAAGGCAAATGCGTGGAAACTAAAGCATTGTCGAAATAGACTTCTCATTAATATATTCAATATACTATAGTAGTTACAAATGAGGAAACAAAAACCAAAATACAAAAATCCTAGCTAAGGGGCATAGCTCCCAGGAGGACGCGGGAGAGGCCCCTGTGCTCCCCGAGAGAAGTCAACCAGGTCCTTACGTCGCTGAGCGCCACGGTTCGAGGTGTCAAGGACACCAACAGGAAAGTTCGGATCCACAACCTTGACAATTCGGCAGTAGATGTTGACACCTTCCCAGAGCCTAGCCCACAACGCCTGGCTAACCTTCTCAGGGTGTAGACAGGTGGACAACTCGTTCTCTAACGAGACTATCTTCACCCGAAGCTCATTCGTGGCCTCTCCGCCCGACGGCCCTCTCTTCCAGCCCTGCAGACTTTGCTCTCAGCTCAGACAGCTCTAACCGGAGTGCAACCTTCTCCTCCTGATGTTGTTGGACTTGGGCGCCCAATTGGCTCAACTGCTCCCCTAGCTGGAGAATTTCCTTCTTCCGGTCTTCAATCACCACGTCTCTTTGGCGCAGTCCCTTCAGCACTATACCGACTATCTTCTCTTGCTGCAAGAAAATAAAAGAAGTTAGGCTACAACGGCGGAGAAAGAAGAAAAGGAGAGCTTATGAGAAATTACCGAGAAGACGTTTCATTTCTTCCTTCCTGATGGGCCCTACAACTCAGGACCTAATGAAGGGAGACTTGGAGCGGCAGCCTCCTGAGCCCACTCCACAGTGACTTTACCGGCAAACTCCTCCAGCAAGATGGGCAAGAGACTTGAAGCAGTGACGTCCTGAGCCAGCTCTGCAATAACTTCACTTGCTTCAGCAAGTTCTTCGGTAGCCAAATCCTCCTGCTCTACAGGCAGCTCGACGGCTGGCTCCTCCAATCTGACGGCTTCGAGCGCCAACTCAACTGGCGCTGCTGGCACCGCCAAGTCGACCGGTAGCGATGGCTCAGCTCTAACACCTCCCGTGGCGACTCCCTCCATAGCTCCAAAATCTGTCAAAGAAGCCTCAACCCTAGAGCGCTCTCCAACACCAGCCAATCAACCGGCCATACAGTAATCTGGCTTCGTGGAAGACGAGGAAGTAGGCTCAACTAGCACAACCCTCTTCTTCCTGGGGTTGCGAGGAGGATTGCCAATAGTGAGAGCGCCAGCCTTCCTCTTGGGCTGTGAAACCACCGGCGGTGGAGCTCGGAACTTCTGAATAGGTGAGGGAAGAAGAGGTGCCCCCTAGCCTCCGCCCTAGACACCAGGCGATCCCTCCTGAACTTGGAGAGGTGCCTCCTCACCAACTGCAACAGTGGTTCCATTGCCTCCACCTCTTTGCTGGTAGGCTTCCCTGTGAAATCATTAGGGACCTTGCTCCAATCCCTAGACCAGGGCCAACCGTCAGCAACGCGAACAAAAAAGAATCGGTCCTTTCAGTTCTTGACTGAATCGTAAATCGTGCTGCTAATACACAGCTTCCGGGGAGACAAGGAAATCTAGTCCCCACTCTAGGTGAACCTAAACATGACCCTGATGGCCTACACCGTCAACAACAGCGAATGGTGGCGGAGGAATATGCACAGCAAACAAAGGTAACGCACAGCATTCGCGTGAAGCCATGTGATGAGAACACCAAACATCGTGAGAATGCGGAGTAGCTCCTCTGGAACTGGGAGGCGAAGCCCACTCCACAGGTGAGCCACATATACGATGATGTGGCTAGTAGGAGGAGAGCAAGCCCTGTCCTGCTCCCTAGGCATTGAAAATACAATATGTGATGGGATATTAAACTCAATGTATAACTCCCTCACTTTACCAGTAGAAATGACTGAGCAAATTTCAGAGACTGGATGGGACATGAGAGCAGAGCAGGAGGAGGGACAAAGACTTAAATTTTTTTGGGAAGAAAGGTGTGGAAAATTTAAATTATCGCGTGGTTTTTATAAAGTCCACCACCGTTGAAGTGAAGCAACGCATCAAAAAGGCGCAGCAATCATAACAAACACGTGTTGATTTTGAAGAGGGCGCCGTCAAATTGAATTCTTCGGTAAATTAATTACAGAATTTGCAACTTCACTGCATGACGACACATGGCAAAGAATAACGGGCCACTTAGAATACTGAAACGGCTTTGCAACCCTTGATTGCCCCTCCGACGGCATAACAGAACAACGCATTAAGCTCAACCCACACCGTTCTCCGGATTCCAGTGTAATTGTCAACGAATCCGGTTAATAATAGTGTCTGCTTAAGTCCACTATATTTTAACGTTATGGTCAGCGAATTCGATCAACAAGCGCGTCCGCTTAAGTTCTCCAATTTCTAACATTGCGGTCAACGAATCTGGTTAACTCTTTTCCAAATCAGTTCTCCGGATTCTAACATTGCGGTCAACGAATCCAATCAACGCTTCTCCAACTCAGTTCTCCAAATTCTAATGTTATGGTTAAAGAATTTGGTTAACAAGCA
Organism: Nepenthes gracilis; assembly: GCA_033239525.1. Classification (NCBI taxonomy): domain Eukaryota; kingdom Viridiplantae; phylum Streptophyta; class Magnoliopsida; order Caryophyllales; family Nepenthaceae; genus Nepenthes; species Nepenthes gracilis. The sequence goes on from BSYO01000006.1 coordinate 18,311,025, forward strand.
CGCCCGCTTAAGTTCTCTGAATTCTAACGTTGTGGTCGAGGAATCCGACCAACGCTTCTCCAACTCAGTTCTTTGGATTCTAACGTTGCGGTCAACGAATCCGGTCAATACTTCTCTAGCTAAGTTCTCCGAATTTTAACGTTACGGTCAACGAATCCGGTCAACAAGCGTGTCCACTTAAATTCTCCAGATTCTAACGTTGCCGTCAACGAATCCAATCAACACTTTTCCAGCTCAGTTCTCTAGATTCTAACATTATGGTCAACGAATTTGATCAACGCTTCTCCAGCTCAATTCTCCGGATTCTAACATTGCGGTCAATGAATCCGGACAACGTATCTTTTCGCTCCGTCCACCGGATTCAAGCACAGTGGTCAACAGACTAGGATGACACTGTTAACGGACCCGTTTGAAGTTTTAGATCCAAGGGACAGCCCAACGTGTCCCATCATGAACATACCGGAAGCTGAAATCCCAGGCTTCTAGCATTAGGAGTTAGTAATGGGGACGCCAGTAGCAGGCCGACCCACAAAGGGAAAAATAGCCCAAAACCAACAGCGGCTCATTTGTACCTGGAACAGTCAACGCTGTCGTTGACCGGAGAAGAGCAAGTAGACCAGCCACGGCCAAGGATAAACATGGCCCATGTCTAAATCGACCCACACACCCCTTTCCAAGCCACAACGATCATCTACCCTAACTCTTTGGATCTCCAAGAAAGATAATCTCCATTGTAATGGCAACCTCTCAAAATCAGAGTGCATCCTAAGAGGAAGGCGCACGAATCGGCATGTAATCCATAGAGGAAACCTTAACAGTTACCATGCACGGAAAGAAAGAAACCCACCTTCTTAACCGTTGCAACCAAGAATGGTGCCCGCATCCACACAAAAAAGGCAATGATCCTAACAGAAGGTGGGCATCCTGCCTCGTTATGTAAGGAAGGCAGCGGAGTACTATGGCTATAAAAGGCAATGGAGGATCACTCCACAGGCATGCTCTATCTTGCCTACAAAATGCCATCTAACATCCCTAAAGTTGACAGAAGCTCTCTACGTTCTCAAATTTTCCAACGCTTGCTCCTTTTCTCTCTGCTATTGGTTCCTTACGAACTGAGTACTGAGAAAAAATTGCTTTCTATAAGCACCCTCAACTTGAACCACAGTCTCCTCGAGTGCACCTCCTACCAACGTTCTCAAATACACTCTAAGCATCCATCTTTGCATTCACTGCATATTACCTTCTCATCCTCAGAAGGCTCGTTACTGACTTGAATGTCAGAATATTTTCGGTTAGATTAAATCCCGCTATTACCTGACCTCTCGTTTTAAGTTGTAGTGTGTAGGATCCCAAGCTTGGCGGATAGAGATCAAAATCCGATGGACAGGTTGACCCGAACCCGTTCGAAATTTGGATCCAAGACGCATTACGACGGGCTATATTTAGATGTCACAAAACATTATACAATACATATTGAGTGTTTTTTCCTTATATAATATAAATTTGTAAGAATATAAGGGTATGGATTAATATATTATGTGCCATTTATGTGTATAATATAAACCCGATTAAAATTAAATTTAGCAGAATACGTATTAAGTTTAAATTAAAATTTATAATAGGAAAATCAAGCTAAACTAGACAAGTCCTAGTCACTTGGGACAAAAGCATTAACCGTGCCCGTCCTTAAGCTAGACTGTACCAATTTCGACCGGTTGATGAATTTTTATTTTTTTAATATATTTATTTCAAAGTTTATATTTACATAAAAATACTCAGAATTATGAATTTTTTTAAAAATTATAATATTTATAATTAAATATTACGTAAGTGTATATTTTAATGAAATATTTTTATATATTAGTCATTAAATTACATAAAAATATAATTTATTAAAATAATTTTTTAGATTTGATATTTATTTAAAATAATATATATATATGTTTGGGTCGGGGTGGGTGGAACTGAAAACTTTTACTTCTAACCGTATTTTATCTAAAAAAATTAATCAAGCCTAATTGATAGGCTCGATAAATTCATATCAGGAAGAGAGCTCATGATTTAATATATTTTAATTGATCAAGCCAAATTTAATAGTAGTCATTTCTATCTTTAACAAATATTTTTAAAAAATAGTTTCATTAAAAACCTAAAAAAAATATTTATGTAAAATTAATTCCTAAAAATAAGCAAAAATATTATTAGTATAAAAGATTTTTTTAGAAATAGATAGTAATGGGTTCGGTAAACCCAACCCAATAAGAAGGTTCACAAACCAAGTAAATGCGCAATAAAATTTAATATAATTGGAGGTCCAAAAAACGCTTAAGCAGACCCTAATTAGTAGCCCTTGCTGATTCAGTCCAAGAACAACTTAGCAGCCTAATAATTCTGGCCCTGACGCCGCGGTTTATTTCGATTTACATTTCACATTGTAATCGACTGTCCTATAGACCCGAAACTGTCCATCCTAATTCAAAAAAGGTTACAGAAACGGATATAAATAGACAAAACGGATAAGTATTATCACAACGATCCCAATATTATAAAAAATGAGGCTCTTGTAGAATAAAGGAATGAGAAGCTGGGAAGAGAAGGAGAAGCCAAAAAGGATGATCAAGAGAGAAGAGGCCAAGGAGGGTACAGGAGAAAAAGGGATTATAGACTTTATAGGCACTGTCCCCTAAGTCCTTCTAGAATCCATCTCTCCTACAAAGTGGTCAAATTCCTCAATAGTCCATCTAACCAAATCTATTAAAATGCCTGGCCATCCCTCAGAAGTAACCCGGCAATATCCTGGACGACCATACAATTTTCACCTCTTAAGACGCCCTTCAATAGGTAGCGCGTCTATGACGCCTCTCCGTCTGGTACACCTCTAAGCCGTCCATAAATTGGGCACATCCAAACGCTCGATCTATCGCTACATATATCCTCCGTACATCTTTCTATACTCTTAGAAAATTTTTTTATTTGAGTATTGAAGGATATATGATAGGAGTAATTTTCATAGTCCTCTAACATCTCGTTTTTAGTTATTTTACGCTGGGTTCAGATTCGAAACTATGGAGACCAGATCCGTATCAGATCGACTCAATGTGAAAATCAGATTTGCGGCTCCCTAATCCGTAGTACAACCTGAATTCATGGAACGCAATAGATATTTATAAAAAACAAATATTTTAAATAATTTAAAATTATGTTGAGTTAATTATTTTATTTATATTTATGTATGGATTAGGAATTTAATCAAACCATACAAAATTTCTCTTTATAATCATGATTCTGCATGTAACTCAAACACTAAAATTTGAACTGCTGCCAACTATAAATCCAATAAAATTAAAAGTAGATTCATAAGTTTACATTTAAATTTAAATTTTATATTTAAACGGATCTTATCTGAAATTACTTTCAAAATCTACATAAAAAAGCACCACGCTAGTTGACCTCGTAGCATCTTATAAGAGAAATTCATGAAGTTAATGTTTTGTTCAGTTTAAATTTCAATGAGTAAAAACTATAAAAAATAAAAATTGCTAAAATTATAAGACATCAAACTACAAAAAAAGTAATAACGTATAGTTATCCTGTTTCAAGGTTACCTGAAATTTTGTATATGGACCAGGCAAATTTAATTATATATATTCATTGTTTTATTTTTTTCAAAAATTTATGAAATTTTGATCGAGATAAAACATACTTTAACATTTTTATAATTTCATACAAATATAAGTTTATAATTGGTTTGATTTGAAGGACTGACGGTGAAATAAAATAAAATAAAATATTTTTTTGGATATTGAAATAACCGAAAAAAAAAGCTTTATTTTCCATCCAAATGAAATAAAAACCGAGGTAAAAAACTAAATTGTAGTTTTTGATACATCCTAAATCCAAACTTCAAAAGGGTTTAGGTTATATTGTCCGTCGAATTTCGGTCTCCGTCCACCAAGCTTGGGATTCTACACACTACAACTTAAAATGAGAAGTCAAGTGACAGCGGGATTTGGTCCAATCGAAAACACTCCGATGCTCAATTCATGAAGAATGAGCCTTCTGAGGATGAGAAGGAAAGATGCAGTAAATGCAAAGATGAATACTTGTGAAGTGTTTGGGAACGTTGGTGGGAGGAGCACTCGTGGAGAGAGTGGCTCGAGTTATTGATGCTTGTAGAAAGTAGTCTTTTCTCAGTACTCAGTTCGTAGGAAACCACTAGTTGACAGAAAATGAGCGAGCATTGGAAAGCTTTGAGAGCGTAGAAAGCTTCTGTGAGCTTTGGTTTGTTAGAGGGCATTTTGTAGGCAAGAGAGATCATACTTGCGGAGTGAATATTCATGACCTTTTATAGCCACGGTCCTCTACTGCCTTTCTTATATAGCGTGGCGGGATGCCCGCATTCTGTGAGGATTATTGCCTTTCCTATTTTGATGTGGGCGCCATTCTTGGCTGTAACGGTAAAAAAAGTGGGTGCCTTTCCTTCCACGCATGGTTACCGTTAGGATTTTCTCTATAAATTGCGTGTTGATCCGTGTGCCTTCCTCCCGAGATGTGCTCTGATTCTGAGAGGTTGTCGTTACGATGGAGTTTGCATTTCTTTAAAGTGTGGAGAATTAGGGTAGACGACCATTAGGGCGTGCATGGGCTGATTTTGAATTGGGTTGTATTTATCCTGGGTCGCAACAGGCTTACTTGCTACCTCTCCGGTTAACGGTAACATTGACCGTTCTGGGCGTAACTAGACCATTGTTAATCTTGGGCACTTGCTCCTTTTGAGCCAGCCTATTATTGGCGTCCCCATCACTAGCCCCCCATACTGGTGACCTGGGACCCTAGCCTCCAGCATATTCACGATGGGACACGTCCGGCTGTGTCGTCCCTTCTGGTCTGCCCAAGAATCTCCTATCCTTTGTTGATGTGATTTCCTTACTTCCCTCTCTAGATCCATTGTCCACTTCGTTTGGACCTAAGGGACGGAGTGGGTGAAGATGTTGATCGGATTCGTTGACCAGGGCACTTGAATCCGTAGTACTAAGCTGAAGAGAAAGAGAGTTGACCAGATTCGTTAACCGCAATGTTAGAATCCGGAGAACTAAGCTGAAAAGAAGGTTGATCGGATTCGTTGACTGCATTATTGGAATTCATATGACAAAGCTAAAAAGATAGTTGACCGGATTCATTGACCACAGTGTTAGAATCCGGAGAACAAAACTAGAGAGGGTAGACTGGGATCGTTGACCGTTACGTTGGAATCCGGAGAACTGAATTAGAGAGGGTTGACTGGATTCGTTGACCGTTTGTACCAGAATCCAAAGAGTTGAGCTGGAGAGAGAGAGTTGACCGGATTCATTGACCATAACATTGTAATCCGGATAACTGAGTCGAAGAAGCGTTGGCCGGATTCATTAACCACAGCGTGATAATTCGAAGAACTGAATTGAAAGCAATATTGATTGGATTCGTTGACCACCATGAGATAATCCAGGACCTGAGTTGAAGAGGATATTAACCGGATCCGTTGACCGCGACGTGATAATCCGAAGAACTAAGCTGAAAGCAATGTTGATCGGATTTATTGACTGCCGCGAGATAATCCGGGAAACTGAGTTGAAGAGGATGTTGACCGAATTTGTTGACCGCGACGTTAGAATCTAGGGAATAGTGTGGGTTGAAAATGGCACCACCCAATCGAAGGGCTGTAGAGTCGTTGCAGGGCTCTAAGTAGCTCATTGCACTTTACCACATGTCGTTATGCAGTGAGTTTGCAATCCTTGTAATTAATTCGTCAGAGGATTCAATTTGAAAGTCCCCTCTCCGAAATCGACATGTGTCCGTTATAATTGACGCACCTTTTCGATATGTAGTCACACTTCGGCGGTGGTGGGCTTTATGTAAACCACGTATTAGTTCAAATTTTTCACACTTTTTCTCCAAAAAACTCTAAGTCTTCGTCTCTCTTCCTACTCTAATCTTGTGGCTCCTTTCGTTACAAAAAATTGGCTCGGTTATTTTCCTGGTGAGGTGAGGGAGTTGTACGTTGAGTTTAACATCCCCTCACACATTTTTTTTCGGTGCCTAGCGAGCAGGATAGGGCATGCTCTCCTCCCGCTGGCCACATCACAGTATACGAGACACACCTATAGAGTGGGCTTCGCCTCCCTATTCCAGAGGAGCTACTGCACATCTTCATGGCGTTCGGTGTTCCCATCGCACAACTTCACGCGAACGCCATGCTTTATCTGTGTTCATTGTTCCCTCTCCAAAATCGATACGTGTCTGTTATGATTGTCGCGCCTTTTTGATGCGCCATTTCACTTCGGTGGTGGTGGGCTTTATATAAACCACGTATTAGTTCAAAAATTGCACACCTTTTCTCCAAAAAAGGCTAAGTCTTTGTTACTCTTCCTACTCTGATCTCATGGCTCCTTTCGTTACTAAAATTGGCTCACTTATTTTTACTGGTGAAGTGAGAGAGTTGTACGTTGAATTTAACATCCTCTCACACATTGTTTTTTCGATGCCTAGTGAGCAGGATAGGGCATGCTCTCCTTCCACTGGCCACATCATAGTACACGAGGCACACCTACAGAGTGGGCTTCGCCTCCCTGTTCCAGAGGAGCCACTGCACATCCTCACGGCATTCAGTGTTCCCATCGCATAGCTTCACGTGAACGCCATGCGGTATCTGTGTTTGTTATGTATATTCCTCTGCTACCATTCACAGCTGCTGACGGTGGAGGTCGTCAGGATAATGTTCTAGTTCACCCAGAGTGGGAACTGGATCTCATTGTCCCCCCAGAAATTGCGTATTAGCAGCGCGATTTACGATTCACTAAAGAATTGGAAATACCGTTACTTTATTGTTCGCATCATTGACAGCTGGCCCTTGTCCCGGAATTGGGGCAAGGTTCTTGATGATCTTATAGGGAAGCCCACAAAGAAGGAGGTGGAGGCAATGGAGCCATTGCTGCAACTAGTGAGGGGGCATTTCTTTGAGTTTAAGAGAGATCACTTAGTTTTCAGGGAGGAGGCCAAGAGAGCATGTTGGGGTCCTCATTCACCTGTTCAGAAGATCAAACCTCCACCGTCGATGGTGTCGCAGTGCAAGAAGAAGGCTAGCACTCTCACCATCGATGAGGCCGGCGCTCTCACGATTGGTGATACTCCTAGCAGCCTTGGGAAGAAGAGGGCTGCACCAGCTGAGCCTGCTTTCTCATCTTCCACCGAGCCATACTACCGTATGTTCGGGCGACTTATTGGAGTTGGAAAGCGCTCAGGGGTTGAGGCTTCTGTGGTTAACTTTGGAGCCATCGAGAAAGCCACCACCGGAGTGCTGGCATTGAGCCATCGCGGCTGGGCGACTTAGTGGCGCAAGCCGCACCAGTGGAGCTTGCACTCGCGGCCGCCGGATTGGAGGAGCTAATCGCTGAGCTAGATGCTCAACCTATGGAACCGGCTGCCAAAAAACTTGCTGAAGTAGTTGATGTTATCGTAGAGCTGGCTCAGGAGGCCACCGCTCTAAGTTTTCCGGCCATCCTGCCTTAGAGGTTCACCGATGAAGCCACTATGGAGCGGGCCCAAGAGGCTGCTACCCCATGCCTCTCAATGGCTCGCCGGAGGAGTTCCCACTGCCTGGGCTTGAGTCACAGGGCCTATTTGGAAGGAAGAAACACAAAGTTTTTTCGGTAACTTTTTTGAAACTATGCTTTTCCTTTTTCTTATTTCTCCACTGTTGCAGCCTAATCTTCTTTTCTTTCTTGCAGCATGAGAAAATCATGAGTGTAGTGGTGAGGGGGCTGCGCCAGCGGGAGGTGGTGATTGAAGAGAGGGAGGAAGAGATTCTCCAGCTAGGGGAGCAATTGAGTCAGATGAGCGCTCAAGTTCGACAGCTCCAGGAGGAGAAGGCGATCATCTAGTCAAAGCTATATGAGCTAAGAGCACAGTTGTTTGGGCTGGAAGAGAGGGCTGCTCGGGTGGAAAGGCTCACGACTGAGCTTCAGGTTAAGATAGTCATGCTTGAGAATGAGTTGTCCACCTGTCTACGTCCTCAGTAGGTCACTCAGGCGCTGTGGGCCAGGCTCTAGAAAAGCGTCAACATCTGTTGCCAAATTGTCAAGGTTGTGGAGCCTGACTTTCCTACTGGCGTCCTTGACCCCACGAATCGTGGTGCCCAATGGTGTGAGGACCTGGTAGACTTTGCTTGGGGCGCACAGGGACCTTTCCTGTGTCCTCCTGAGAGCTTTGCCCTTTAGCTGGAATTTTTATACATTTTGTCATTCATTGTACTTGTAAATAAGGCCTTATTAATAAAACACTGATTTCGTTGACGTATCGAATTCCCTAACTTTACCTGGCTTTATTTTAGTCATTTTCTCTTTGCACCGGCAGCTGACTTTTTGTACTTCATGCGAGATGGCTGGTCGTCTCGTAACATTAATTGTCGGAGTTCAACCACTCAGAGACATGCGATGTGCTTCCAGATAGACTTAAGTCCTTGAGAAGATATCAAGGTGAGTCCTAATGTTGTATCAAGCCGTTTTTATATTCGAGCGCACTTTTGTTTTATGAGTTGAGCTTTCATATTGCATGGCGCTGCCCATATTATGATTCTGGGCGGCCAACCTTCTGTCGGAGTGTTTGTTCTTTTTACACTTTGCCATGATCTATCGATCGTTGTAGATTGACTGTGCTATCTTATGCTGGAAGAGGCTGTCACGCATGCCATTTAAGCCTCATAAGGTTTGGTATTAGACTATGAATGGGCCACTTGGGAAGGAACCAAGGTTTAATTCGACCGTTTACAGGCCACTTGGATGATCGAGATTTAATTCGACTACTTATAAGCCGCTTGAATGACCAAGGTTTAATTCGACCGCTTACGGGCCGCTTGAATGACCAAGGTTTAATTACAAATAAGTAAAAATTCATCCGACTTAAGGACAGTCTAAGTCATCTATTTTGTACAATCTATAAGCAAGCATTCACATGAAAACAAAAATAAATAAAAGAAAAGTATAGAACAATGTGCAGATGAAAAAGAATATCTTTCATTAATCACAATGTATGTTACAAGTATGCTTTAGATCATGCAGATGATCTACTTGAATTTTCATTGGTAGTAGTGCTTCAAGTGGACCATGTTCCACATCGGCAAGACCAACTTGTCATTTTTGGTTCAGAGTTTGTATGCTTCATTCCACAGAATGGTTGAGACAAAAAATAGGCCTTCCCAATTTAGAGAAAGCTTGTTTCGGTTGGCTGTTTTACCCGTGGCCTCTATGCTTCGCAAAATCAGGTATTCAACTTCGAATTGTCGCACTTTTATTTTCTTGTTATAATAACAAGCGATTAGTTATTGGTAAGCGGCTGTGCGCATCCTGGCTGTGTCACGAGTTTCCTCTAGTAAGTCTAGATGTTCCCGGATCTTTTGGGAGTTACCAAGTGGATCGAAGATTTTGATCCTAAGACTTGGGAGCCCAATCTCAACAGGTATTATAGCCTAAATCCCATAATAAAGGTTGAAGGGTGTCTCACGAGTTGGTTCCTTGGGAGTCGTTTGGTATAACCATAGCACAGAGGACAATTCGTCGACCCAGGAGCCCCCTACGTCCTCCAACTTGGTCTTTAGATCGTGTAGTAACTCTGGTTGGTGACTTCTACCTACACGTTCGCCTAGGGATATGCTATCGAAGTGTGAACCAATCTGATACCCAAATTGGAGCAATACTTGGTGAAGCGTTTTGTCAAAAATTAGGTTCCATTGTCGATCACGATGATCTCGGGAATGCCAAATCTGCTCACTATGATCTGGCAGACAAACTTCAGGGCATTGTGCTCGGTGATCTTGGCCAGTGGGGCGGCTTCAACCCCTTTGGTGAAGTAGTCTATATCCACGATGATAAATTTTTTCTACACAGTCACGGTGGAAAATGGGCTGAGAATATTAAGCCCCCATAGCGTGAAAGGCTAAGGAGTTTGGAGGGATCTCAACTTCGCAAGCAGCTGGTAGTGAAGATTTCCATGGAGTTGACAATTCTCAAACTTCTTCACAAACTCCAGGGCATCCTTCCTCATTGTTGGCCAGAAATATCCTTGGCGTATGACTTTGAATGCTAGGTTTTTGTCGTCAATGCATGATCCACATATCCCGAGGTGGATTTTGTTTAAAGCGTAATCGGCCTCCCCAGGGGTAAGACACCGGAGGTACGGAGTCGAGTATCCTCAGCGATACAGCCTTCTATCTACTATAGTGTACCAGTCGGACATCTTTTTGATCCGCTTAGCCTGGTCCACATTCTTCGGCTGTGTTTCATCCACAAATACCTCCAGTATGGCATCATCCAGTTTTCATCATCGAAGATTTGCATTGTTTCCTATTCTCTATGTTAGGAGTGCTCAAAAGTTCCCTCATATCCCTCAAGTACTATTCTGAATTTTCGACCACCGCCGTTCTAGCAAGCTAGTCGGTCTTCCAATTCTTAGTCATGGGGACGTGGACCTAGTTTAACTTATCAAATCTCTAGATCGTGTCCTTCATCTTAGCCAAATATCTAGCCAAAAGAAGGTTGCATGCCTCGAAACTCTCATTAATCTGGTTAATGACTAACTCTCGAGTCACTATAGACGGTCAGTCTCTTATCTGAGCATTCTTTGACTAATCGCAATCCAACTAATAGGGCCTCGTACTCGACAACGTTGTTGGTGGCCAAAAAATCGAGTTTCATGGAGTATTTCACCTCAAACCCGTCCAAGATCCTCGGGACCACTCTAGCACCACTACATGAGTTGGTTGACGAACCATCCACGTTGAGGACCCATTTTGGCTCTTTCGGGTGGTGGTCTATGTCCTCAGTGTGATGCTCATCGATGATTGGAGTCGTGGTCTAGATGATAAAGTCGGCCAGGGCCTACCCCTTGATGGCTGGCCTAGGTCAGAATTCGATGTCAAACTCTCCCAACTCGATGAGCCACTTGACCAGTGTCGGAAAATTTCAGGTTTTTGAAGAATGTCCTCAACGGTTGGTTGGTTAGGACGACCACACGATGAGCCTTGAAATAGGGTCTTAACTTTTGGGCCGAGAAGACGAGTGCAAGAGTGAGCTTCTGAATTCATGGTAGCGTGTCTCTACGCCGGTCAACATTTTAATCACGTAGTAAATCGGCCGCTACACGTCAGGATCCTAGCATATCAAAACAGAGCTAAGAGTCGGTTCTAATACCACAAGGTAGAAGTACAGGTCTTCCCCTTCTCTAGGTAACGTCAGCAACGGCGGATTGGCCAAGTATTGCTTCAGCTCATCGAAGGCGGCTTGGCACTCTAATGTCCTCTGAAATCCGTTTGCCTTCGTCCCCCTCGAGCCTTGAAGAAGGGCTGATACTTGTCTCCCAACTTTGCCAAGAAGCGGAACAACGTTGCTAATCTTCCGGTTAGCCTCTAGACATCCTTGACACTTCGGGGCGGAGACATGTCCGTGAGGGCCTTGATCTTATTTGGGTTCACTTCGATTCCTCGTTGAGAGATGATAAAATCTAAGAATTTTCTTGAGGACACTCCAAAGGCACACTTGGTTGAATTTAGCTTTATTTGGTGCGTGCAGTACCTCGAAGGATTCAGTCAGATTGTAAATATGATCGTCGATGGTCTTACTCTTGACAAGCATGTCATCTACATACACATTCATATTGTGTCTGATCTGCTGTTCAAACATTTTATTCACAAGCCTTTAGTAAGTGGCACCTGCATTCTTTAGACTGAAATGTATGACCTTGTAACAATGGGTGCCTTGATCGGTCATAAACGATGTGTGCTCCTCATCTTGACCTGGTTGTAGCTCGCGTACACATCCATAAAACTCAACAGCTCGTGACTAGAAGTTAAATCTACCAGTAAGTCAATCCTGGGCAAAGGAAAACTATCATTTAGACAGGCTTTGTTGATGTTGGTAAAATTGACGTCCATCCACAATTTTTCGTTGCTTTTCTTGACCAGGACAACGTTAGAGAGCCAAGCCGGGTATTGCACTTCCCTGATAAACCCGACATCTAGCAGCTTCTCAACAGAGTGATTCTTCCACTTCTACCTGACAAGCTTGTGGTTGGGATCAAGATCCAACTTGTCGACCATTACTCCGGTTGGAATCCCCGTATATCAGCGGGCGTCCACGTGAAGATATCACTATTCTGCCTCATAAAAGCTATCAGCTCGTCACATAGGGGTCCGACGAGTGAGCCCCCATTTGTACATACCTCTCTAGGTCCTCCGGATTCAACAGTACCAGGTTGGTGGCTTCACCGAATTGCGCTTACTGTAGGGTCCGCTTCGTCTCGATGGTCCAACTCTCCTGCAGGCCTCTCACTACCACCTGGAGCTACCTGCGACATGTAACACATCTATCCAATCACTTGGTCACCTAGCATTTCTCCAATACCACATGCTGTTGAAAATTTTATTTTTAAATGTGGTATTGAAGTGACGGCTCCGAACACTACTAGGCACGGTCGGCCTAGGATGGCGTTGTATGCAAAGGGCAGGTCAACAACCAAAAATATGAGTGTGCAACTCGCCATCCTGGGGTATGTGCCCAGGGTGACTTCTAACTATATTGTCTCTTAGACGGCTACTAGTTCGTTATCTAGACCAGACAATGGTCCTTCGACCAGTTTTAGTTGATTCTTTTTTAGCCCTAACTTAAAGAACGTATCGAGGTAAAGCAAATTCTTTGAGCTTTCATTATTGATGAAAACTCATTTCAGTTGGTAGTCAATAGTTTCATTTGAAATAAGTGCAGATATAATTAGAGGATCAGTATGTGAAAAAATTACATGTGTCATGTCGTTATCACTAAAACTAATGACATTTTCCTCCACCCTTTACTTCTTGCATCCGACTTGCCTCTCTTGGTGATCTGCCTAGTGGGTCTTGGACGGTTGGGTCGTTATCATATTAACCACTCCAGCAGCGACCCAATTCCATGGCTGGGGCAGATCTGGCCTTTCTCCATCGAGGTGCCGGAACTCTAATCAAGGTTTCTCAGGAACCTAGTGAGATGGCCCCTTCGAATGACCTTCTCAATCTCATGTTGGAGTGTCGTGCATTCCTCCGTGGTGTGTCCCGAAGATCGATGGAAATCGTAGTATTTCGTTGGATCTCCTCCCTCCATGTTCTTCAGTGGCTTTGGCCACTTAACAAACTTTTTTTCACGAATCTGTATGAGAGCATTGGTCCGCGTGTCATGGAGTCAGGTTGACAGGCTTGTACTTCTTCTGGTCTAGTGGCCAGGTCCTAAGTTGCTTTTGGTGGGGATTGTCTACGCCCTTGTTTTTCCTCTTTTCCTCGGCTGGGAAAGAGTGAAACTAGTTGGTCATCTCTAGACGTTTTGCCTCGTTGGCCTCTTCAGCGATCACATATACTCTGGTGATAACCTCCGCTTTTCGGAAAGTTCGCGAGTTTTTGTGGGTTGGTGTTTGAAGAAGTCACCTAGCCCTAACGTAGAGATGAAATTGTCAAACTTCATCTCTTCAGTGAACTTGGGGATTCTCCTAACCTCCGCCGCGAACCACTCCAGGAATTGTCTTGGGTTCTCGCTTTGTCTCTACTTGATGTGGGAGAGATGCCAAGGCCGTTTCTTTTCTCGGCGGCTGGAAGCGTATTCGGCTGGGAAAAAATTGGTGAGATCCCAAAAACTCTGGATCGAGTTCGAAGGAAGCCGATAAAATTAGATCTGGGCATCTCCCTTTAAGGTGAGGGGAAAATATTAACACATTACCACTCCTCTAAGCCCTAGAAATTTAAATGGGCGCAGAAGTGTTCCAAATGGTCCATGGGATTAGCGCTCCCATCATTGGAATCTAGGGCTGGTACCTTGAACTTGGCCGGCATTAGTCGAGTTAGGATCTCAATGGTGAAGAGAGATCTCTCTAGATCGGCGTGCTCTTTGTCATCCTTGAACACGCGGTTCCAGATTTTCTCGACCTTTGCCTCCACTGGGGAGGAGTTTCTTGATCTCTTGGAGTTTAGGTAAGTCTTCAACTCTGTTCTTTCTGCTGTGCGGCGCGTTGTTGGCCGGCTGCTACCGCTTATGGATTGGTCGATCTGGGGGGCTCCCTCCTGTGAGTGAGGCCTTTGCTTGTATCGGGAGTACCGGGGGTTTCTTCTTTCGGGACTCTCATCTGGAGTCTCACGGCTCAAACGACCTTCAAGCCTTGAACGGCTCTAGGCGTTAGAGGCCACCAGAACATGAGAGTTGCCTTACTTCGGAGCCTTCTTGGTCGGCCTCTTCTTCCTCTAGCCTCCTCACCTGGTTGTCGAAATGGAAATTGAGGAGAATTGAGCCCTCTACTTCTTCTTGTCCTGACGAGTGCAGAGCATTTGGAACATATGGGACATCTTATTCATCTGCTCCGCCAGGATCAAGAAAAATGGGGCAGGCTGCCCTCCAACCTAACTACAAATTGAGTGGTCGTGGTCGGGGGAGGCAGCCTCTCTAGCGGGAATGCTAGCTTGGGCCTTGATGCTCACCATTTTGCTAGATGATATTGGTTTGAAGGATGTAATTGATTGGCTTTTAGTTAGCGTTCCCACAGACAACGCCAATAATGCGATATTGATCCAAACTTCGAATTTGTTTGGTCAAATTGTCCGTCGAATTTCGGTCTCCGTCCACCGAATTTGGGATCCTATACACCACAACTTAAAACGAGAAGTCAGGTGATGGCGGGGTTTGGTCCCACTGGAAACGCTCCGACGCTTAAGTCAATAATAAGCCTTCTGAGGATGAAAAGGAAAGATGCAGTAAATGTAAAGATGAATGCTTGGGGAAGTGTTTGAGAACATTGATGGGAGGAGCACTCGTGGAGAGAGTGGCTCAAGTTAAGGATGCTTATAGAAAGCAATCTTTCCTCAGTACTTAGTTTGTAAGGAACCAGTAACTGAGAGAAAAGGAGAGAGCGTTGGAAAGCCTTGAGAGCGTAGAGAGCTTCTGTGAGCTTTGATTTGTTAAAGGGCATTCTGCAGGCAAGAGAAAGCATGCCTGCGGAGTGAATATTCATCGCCTTTTAAAACCATAGTTCTCTATTGCCTTCTTTACGTAGCGAGGCGGGATGCTCGCCTTCTGCAAGGATCATTGCCTTTTTTGCATGAATACAGGTGCCGTTCTTGACTACAACGGTCAAAAAGGTGGATGCCTTTCCTTCCATACATGGTTACCGTTTGGGTTTCCTCTATAGATTGAGCGCCGATTCGCGTGCCTTCCTCTCGGGATACACTCTAATTTTGGGAGGTCGCCATTACGGTGGAGATTGTCTTTTTTGGAGGTATGGATAATTAGGGTAAACGACTATTGGGGCGTGCGTAGGTTGATTTTGACTTGGGCTGCATTTATCCTAAGCCGCAACCGGCATACTTGTTATTTCTCTAGTCAACGGCAGCGTTGACTATCCTGAGTGCAACTGGACCGTTGTTACTCTTGGGCCATTCGCTTCTTTTGGGTCGGCCGATTACTGATATTCCTATCGGGTTTAATTCTGGAAGTATAGTCAATAAAAAATAAATCATAGAAAAAATACTACCAATTTAGTATTTTTTTAATATTTAAAAATCTAAATAATATACAATAAAATATACTTTATTTATACATTTTAAAAGAAATTATTTTCAGTCTAATTATTAATAAATGTGAAAGGTGATCTAAAAAAAAAAGGGTCGTTCATAACGTTTCAAAAGGAAATAAAACCTCCCAAATAAATGCTTAGCGCCACCGCCGGCTATGGATTCTACGTCGCCGGTGTAATAAATTCACCGTATAATTAGCGGGAACGGTGATTGATCTGGTCTCTCCATCTCTTCCATATTCTAGCTTCGATCTTGAAGCATTACTCTCTCTTTGATTTTGATGCACTAGCAAAGAACTGTGGTACTTACCCACGTCCCAAATAAAATACCGAACTGCGGTGATTTATCTACCTAGCTTTGTTTTATTCGTGGCTCTGATTCTGGTATGCTCAGCAGAAGAATTCTGTTTTGACGTCAGCATTTTTATTTTGATTGATATTTTTATCTTTGTAATAAAAGAGGATAAAAATTCTTTTCCAACTTATGCGCCAATTGTGATGTTATAATCGACTAGGTTGGATGATTTCTAGAAATTATACAATTTGATAATTCTATTTGTTTGGCCGTCACCTGGAATCTTTGGAAACTCTGAATTATAATTTTACATCGCCTTTTGATCTCTTTCCACGAGCTGTTTGGGCGGGGTATCTCGTATTGGAATTTTCAATAACCTGGCTTGTTCAAGTTATTCTTGTCATTAATTTCAATAAAATTATTGTTTAGATTGATAGAAAGTAGAAACTGGAAATGCAATGCAGAAAAACGATTCATAATTTGGAGGAAACCGTGACATGTTAGTACGTGGCTAATATCCGTGTTAATTTTCACCCTGTATTTTGCTGATCAGCAATATCTTTCTGTGTGGGTTAGTTCAAGTGGCTGAGTGCCAACTATTTCAGATGACAGAACAAAGTTTGATTCTCCTAGAGGGATGCGTCTGTGTGTGTTTTGCCAGTAAAAAAATAGTTGACATATCAGATTATATTACATTTAGTAATAAGGTTCATGTGAAATGGGTGAATGGAATCTGGGGATTCTTGGTTTGCTATTGCTATTGGTTTGTAAGGGTACTTGATGACAGTGTTGGTGTTCTAGTGCATCTTTGGTTCTGAATTGATTTGTTATAAATGTAAATTTTGGTCTTATTAGTTGCACCAATGACATAACAATGGATGTTTGACGGCAATATGTGTTGGCTGAGACTTGAAGAACTTTACCAAACAAATTTCTCTACCATCAAGCAAGTCAGGTAGCCTTAGTTGAATTCATGCATTTTAAAATTCATCTCATTTTTGCTGTCTCTCCATCATTGCGTTTCTGAATTAGGACATTTATCATGCTTGCTTTACAGGAAACGGTGCATCTTGCAGGAAGATTGTATTTTGCACCTGGTTACAACTGTTCCTTTGGAACAAAGTTATGCTTGCTACATTGATAACTTCAGCTCAGTTCACAGAGGTGCAGCGTCCACGGAGCACTCATCATGGCTTTTACAAATAGAAGCCTTTTGTGGGTTTCCTTTTTTGTCCATAACAACGAATTCGATGGATTGTTTAGTGACACAGGTACTACTTGAAGGCTGATTATGCAGTTATCTCCCTCCATTGTTGTGACTATCTTTTGTTCTTATGTCCCTTCCAAAATTCACCTTATGAGGTTATATCAGCATTGGTAATGTCCTTTGCAGTTTTTTTCCGCTTCTTTTTCTGTTTACATTGAAGTTTCTATAATGGTGTTAATTTAGAGAAAACTGCCAGCCATATTATAGAACTCTTTGAGATGATCCTTTGCTTGGATGTTTTGAGTCCAATAATGAGGGTAAAAGTCGAGGTTGGTTGATCTTATCAACTTCGTTTTGTAGATCCTGTCTGCTAGACAAAGAAGGAAAAGTGCATCTTGAAGTTAACAAAGAATCTTTATTGTGGGAAAATATCTGACATTGGTCCAAAATAACGAATTAGAGCACATGGAATGATCTTCTTTTGTTGGGAAAAAGTAAGGTAGGACTGAATGAAAATTGGTAATGCTTTAGCTGGGAATGCCTTTTGATATCAATCTTGTTACATGGGAAACTAGGAGTTGCTAGGTGGTTGGCTGTCCACTGGCTCAGGGCTTTAGTTCAGTGACCCTAGCTTCAATTTCTCCCCCCCATTGCACCATCAAGGAATGTTAATCTTGTCACCTACCCCTCATTCTTATGCCTCACACTTTAGCTGAGCAGTGCACCTATTAGGGTGACGAGTGGCCACTTTTGATTTGAAAACTATAAAGATGTTCAAATTATATTAATTAGTAGTTTTGTAAAGCTGAAGGAATATATGGGTCTAGATGTGCATTTTTTGGGCAAAGATTGTGTGCTCTTTTCCCCTCTGTTGATATGTAGCTTTTTTATTAGTTTGCAAACTCATTTGAGATTTGTAAAAGAATGATACATGGTACAGTACCTTTGTATAACAATTTATTCCCTTGCAATTCTATTGCAAACTTCATTTACTGATGCTTTTGTTGATTGAAATTATGTGATTAGAGTTCTGAACTAAACTTATGTGAGCCATTTTATCTCATGCTTTGTTCAACCTTAGCTACCATTATGTTTGTGGAATTGATATTCTATTATTATTAGAGGCCACGGACTGATGATTTTATATTACTTGCAAAATGATGTGTGTTGATGATAAATTGATGAATATATTTTGAGGTGTCGTCATTACCTAGGGCAGTTGTACTTTATTTTATAATGGCTTATTTCTTATTTGTGAGATTTTCAAACAAGCTCATTTGCTCCCTATTAAATATACGGGTCTCCCCGTCTACGTGAGACAATGCAATTCACTAAG
This sequence comes from Nepenthes gracilis, assembly GCA_033239525.1. Classification (NCBI taxonomy): domain Eukaryota; kingdom Viridiplantae; phylum Streptophyta; class Magnoliopsida; order Caryophyllales; family Nepenthaceae; genus Nepenthes; species Nepenthes gracilis. Next base: position 18,329,472 of record BSYO01000006.1, read on the forward strand.
TGGTTAATCTGCTCTCAAATTGAATTTAGTGCTGATCAACCTTTTTATTTATGGTTGCCATATATCTTTACCAGTTGTATGATTTACGTTGGATCTTCAAATTACCTGGTTTTGAATCAGTCTGCAATTTTTCCCCATTTTGGTCTATGCCAACATTGATCAAGAAGATATAGGCATCATGATCTTTCCATTGAATAATCTCTCCCTTCTTTTAGGTATGTGTTAACAATAGGTTTCATCAACAGGTTTTGTGATGTGATTATGGTATTCAGATATCTGTACTAGCAATTAAATTCTGTCCATTAGCAACTTTAAAAATTTGTAAATCTAAGAAGAAATAGATAGGTTTTAATTATTTTGATTATAAGCACTTGAGGTTTCAACAAGAAATAAATCATAATTTTATGATAACTAACCTTTATAATCCAATCCATATAGTGTCTTTTTTAGAAGTTTTTAATACTCCGGACTCCTATTTGGATCATTTTGATATTAGTTGTGATTTTTGGGTTAATTGGATGTGTTTTGAAGTAATTATATTGTGAAATTTTGAAGTAGCGCGATGCCTGATGCACGCCTGAGACGCGCCTGAGGTGCTGATTCCAGAAGGTCAGCGCCCGAGGCACGCCCGAGGCTTGTTTGAACACCGATTCCAGAAGATTAGTGCCCAAGCTGCGCCTGAGGTACGTTCTAGTGCCGATTGGGTATTAAAGGCATGCTCAGGTTGGACTTCATCATTTCCTGCGAGGAGGAAAGAGAGGAGAAAGAGAGAGAGAGCGGGGGATGAAGAGAGTGAAGGCGCCGTTTGGGTTTTTCGAAGTATCCTTTCATCAAATCTATTTGATATAAGGTTAAGGAAAGTATTCTTTAGCCCTATCATTTGTTTAATTTTGTATCTAATAATATTTTGTTTCGATTTGGAGGTTTTAAGTTCGTGTGTAACTTTTAATTATCCCGTTTGTTCTCCTTGTGCATGTATGGCAGTTTTACTGGTTGTCTGAGGGATTTGTTCTATTTCTGTTATTATTTGATAGTTTTGTGATTTTCTAAAAAAATGGGTAAATATCGGATATTGTAATTTTTATATATGTATATTTGTATGAAAATGAGTATAAAATCTTGCATGGTCCATGTATTTTCACATGCATATGCAAGGGTTGTGGTCACTGCCTTTGGATTTATTATTGGATATTTTGGCCAACTCTCGACGAGGAGATATTTGTTATTGGAAATCATTTTCTGTCAGCAAAAAAGGCTTGGATGTAATGACCCACCCTCTTTGGTTATTTAATTAGAATTTATAATATATTCAAACGTCTTAATATATCTAATAAATTTGAGAATTGTACCCAAATCGCGAGTGGCGAAATATGGTAAGCAACATTACCCATGAGAGACAGAGTACATAGGTGGCTAAACATATTGGCCTAAACTGCATTTGATTTGGCCTAATGTTGCCGAAAATATGTGTAATCCTTCATCAAATTAGTCTTTAAATAATCGGAATTTAAATTTAGTGCATGATTTGCATTTCTATATGGATTTATATTCGGACTTTGATTTGGATTTTGATTTGAGATTTGCGATTTTGCTCATAGATGGATTTTTGTATGTTTTGTATATTTGATTTTAATTATATCTTTTGATCCAGATTTTGAATTATCTGCTTATAATACTATTTTGGCTTCTGCACACACGATTAAATCATCTACCTATTGGATTTTGTCTCGTATCATGATTTAATCAGGCATTAGATTGGATTTATGATTTGATATCCGAATCACTTTATATATATATATACACGTTCTGAGAGGACTGTTTTTTGATTTGATATTTGTTTTGAATTTGATTGATGATTTGAATACGAGACTACCATTGGTTTTGATATTAGATTTTGTCTTAAATTTGATGACTGGATTTTGACATCAACGATTTGGATTTATTTCTGTTATCTGATTTGACATTTGTTCTTAGATCCTCCCTCTAATTTATTGGACACGTTTATTTTTATATATAATATTTGTTGAGTTTTAGGCTCATATTTTTTATTTTATCCCTTCAGAATAGAGGGTTTGGATATCTTTGCAAGAGCTAGACGAGATATGGTGCGGCACCATATGTTTTGGTATGTATCGCATCTGTTTAGATGTATGATATTGGCGCTATTTCGGTTCTTTTAGATTGGATTTATTTTGGGTTGTACTTCGGATATTGGAGTCGACCAAGTGTAGGCCTTTGGTTAGCATATTAAGAATTTATGGATTTATTATATTATGTGGATGAGTTGTTATTATTTAGTTATCTCCTTTATGACTATTTTGAGTAGGTCATGCTTGTGTTACCCGGACAGTAATCTGATGAGGCCCTGTGATGTGTTTTCTTTTGGATTTGTCTATTATGGTTATTTGGATAAGGGAGATTTTTCGTCTGTCTTTTATGTTACACCCGAGTTGAGATTTATCTGTTTATTAATTAAAAATTATTTATTTATTGAATTGATCTGTTTTGTTCCGGTTCATGACATAGCTAGTGAGATGAAACAATCTTTGAGAGGAAAATGGACTGTTCGATGTTCCTATACTTCTTGTCTATTGCACATGTTCGTACTTCATATTGGTCTAGTATACCCGCAAGTAATACTTTCCTGTTGAATTTTTTCCCTTTCGTTTTCATGATTTGTTCAAAATGCAATATAAATCGTGACCTCCATGAGGAGTCTTAGCCCTATGTTCTATCTTGCTGTTGCTGTGTCTGACGTCTATGTCCAATGCAAGAGCATGAGTGAATGATTCTTTATAGCAATATTTGGAAGTGAAATTGGACAATCTTTTTGCAAAACCTGCCAGTGAGGAATTTTGTTCAATAACATTATATGGCCTCATGAACCAAATGAAACCAACAAATTTTGATTTCTTTTTGCTGCTTTTGCCAACTTCTAATTGTTCAATGATCTGGTTTTGCTGCTTTTTGTCAATTCAAGCCAAAGCATCTGGAAAAAAGCCTATCGCATGAAGCTCATTAAGTTAGAACTCAATAAAAACAACATTATGCATCCCTTCATAGAATCAGAAGGCTGGAGACAGTATTATAGATTCTCAAACTTGTGTTGCTTCATCGAACTCTCTTTTGCTTATAAAGGCCATATTCATGCAGGCAGAGCATAAGATTTAGTAGGCCCTCTGGATATGTACCTTGCTCAAGTTCCAGATATGCTACCTGTGCGATTAGGGACTTTGCTCCTGTGGCCTTCTGCTTATCATTCAAAATTATTTTCTTGCTGCATCTTTACTCTGTATTCATGGTTTTTCTATTCATGAAAGGAACAATTGCAGAGCAAGAGTGAAAAATATGGAGAAGGGTGGGACTATGGATGTTCTGGCTATACTATCAGAGCTCAGTGAAGGTGCAAAAAATATTGCCTTTCACTGAAAAAGGACTAAGTTTTTCTTTCCTTGGTTAAATAAGGCTACTAGCAAAATTACAACTTTGATCTTTCTATCTTTCAATTTTTTGGTATGTTCTGATGACTTGGGCTGGGACCATACTTCAATGGAGTAAGGAATGGCATGGTGACCCTTTCAGCACAAAAGGATGCAGCCTCAGAGCACATTTGCTCACAAGGATTTGGACAACTGACCTTGGTATGATTTAATGTTGCAAACAATTTTTGGCTTCTCAAGAAGCTAAAATAAGGTTTTAAGTGTTATTTGATAAAGTTATAATCTATGGTCTTTTAATTAGGATTCCAATACAAAAATGTTGAGCTTCTGCTAATTAAAACACTCTTTATCCCTTTGCTTTCGCGACCTTCATTTGCGGCAATGTTGAAACTAACATGAAAGGAAGAGTTTTCTGGTGCTCCTGCCTTGTAACATAGTAATGAATACATTGACTAGTTCTGCTACTCATGGGAGACAGCTTATACTCCCTCTTATTCCATGCTACAAAAATCCTACCATGATATGCAGTGTCGTAATTATTCAAATAACCCCATCCTTTGCAAGTTGCAACATTTGTTGAAAACCTTCATGAAATTAGTGGTTTACACTTGTCTCCAAGTGCCCAAATATTTCAACTTTATTAGCTTCAAGGAAATGCACTCAAGATTCTTGTAGGCTTATTTAATCCTTTGATATCAAACTAGCAACTTTCATCCTAAATTATTTGAATGTGGGGATGTAGAATGTTTCCATTTACTCCGTGCTGGATTGGATCACCATTCCCTTCAAGCTAACTACTACCATGCTAATCCTCAAGATCATATACAAATGTTGGCTTAATAGTTTCAGAAGCTATATTGGCTTTCTGAACATCTGTTACATTTGTCACATTTGCCTTCTTTCACCCTGAGCATGTGACTCTTCTTAACCTCTTTCTACTTCCAAACGAGATTAGTGATATGTTTAACGCGACAATTGTCCCCGTGATCTCAATTTCCAGCATCCCTCACATTACTTTGGCCTCCGTTCATACATTATGATTGAGCTCCTTGCAATTTTGACCCCCATATATAACCATGTCTAGATGCACTTTTCCACTTTTACATCTCAGAACTCAGCATTTGAGACTCTCTCCAGCTAAGCAGTTTGTCAATTTGTACACAATGGATTTAGAAAAATACTACTCTTATTACAACTTTACTAAAATTCTATAAAAATATGATGTGGCACGTGATGAGTGGTTTTTTTTATTTTCTTTCCCTGTCAAAACTAAATGCCACATCATCTTTTCTGGAATTATTATAGGTATAGTGTTGCTCGTGGATTTATATATCCAAATAGCTGAGGCACAGTTATCTATAGCGAATGGGATTTGCCACCTTATTGAGTACCTGTGCAGTCCAAAGATGTAAGGAAATCAAGGAAGTTCATCTCATTGGCACTTCTTTCCTGAGACAGAAATCCTCAGACCATTGTTGAACCACCATATGCACTGGAACTCCTCTAAGTTGCAATGCAAATGCCTTGATCATATTTACATAGTTCAGGCCCCAAGGAAAATGTACCCCAAGTTAGGTTCCACCCATTTCACCATATATTGAAAGGGGAATTTCTTTCCGAGGGCATAGAAGATTAAGAGTTTTTTCCATAACCTTGTGCTTTGATGTAAACATAGAGGTCCATTCCTACGCGCTTAAGATTCTGCAATGTCAACTTCTGCAGTGCCTTGATTTACTATTTCTGTACATGACCTTGCAATTTGTCTATTTAATTCCATTTTCCCAAGGATCAAATCAAGCTTGATTACCTCTGTATTGCTTTGTTTTGGTAGGGTTCAACTCCCTCCAACCCTCTCCCATCAATCGATTAGACTAAAATCCATTATTTTGGTAGGGTATAGCTTTGAGCTGCTGGTGAAGTCTTCATAGATTCCATTCCTACTAAATCAACCACAGTAGGCTTTGATTGCAGACTCTTTGTTCTCATAACACTGAACATTCTAATTGACTTCCATCCCTGAGATTGTTTCATTCCATCCACATATTCATTGTGCAGCTAATTGGGTTAGACGTATAACAAACTGGTTTAATTGGTTTATTTGTTGGGAGAATTACATAATAAAATCAGCTAGCTATGAGGCGCTGAGAGTTTTATCCTGACCCATCTATTTCTTTGTTGCTTAGAGGGTAGTTACTGACATAAAAGTATAAAAACATCCTTCAGAACCCCCGTTTTGTTTTATGATTTTGGGGCTTGTGTACTCTATTTTGTTTGTCAAGTTTATTTGCTGCTATACTATCATGGAATTTTTACTGCTATTCCTGTTCGTGTTGTGACAATTGTCTCTTTTTCTATGCCATGCATTTTGGTGCAAAATCTCTTGATGCTTTGCACTCTATCAGTATTGGGGAACATGGCATGGGATATGTTAGAGTCATTTTTATAATTAGCATATTCCGTGACCATATGTAATCTTATATCGATATCGGGTTATGGACATCATATAATATCTGTTCTTTGCATCAACTTCGGGGGATACCGTTCTTGAGATCTCGTTCCACTTCGAGGGAATACCACCCCTACCATGAGCTCTCCATCCACTCGAGCCCAAAATCCCGAAGCCCGCTCTGTGCGCTCTGACCGACCCAAAACCCAAAGCATTGCGCTCGCCATGAACTCGCCATGTGCTTGAGCGCAAAATTCCGAAAGGGCCTGCTCGCTGCTCGTTGCCTCATCGCTCGAGTGCACGTAGGGTTTCTCTAGAAACCCTCTGTGTGCCCGCCGCACGCTCGAGCCGAGCTCGAGCACCGAGGCAACGGAAAAATTTTTTAAACCCGTTTTTCGAGCCCTCTATATATATGTGCCTTAATTTTTTTACCCTAACTTTTGACTGAGCATTTTGGCACGCCTCTCATTGAAAAATATTCAGCTTTTGCTTCTCCAATCCGCCCACAATTGAGAAAACCAATCATTTATCTTTGAGCTTCATGTTCTAACAAGTTTTCTCTACACCTACACTTCATCGATCCCATATCGCTACTCTTTTGCCTTCGTTGGTAACGTCGGTACCTTGAAGAAGGAGACCCGATCGCATTCAGCAATTCAAGTGGCTCAAAAAGAAAGATTGACGTGAAGACTTGAAGGTGTCCGATTCCGTTGCCGTGGGCAAAACCAAGGAGTTCCTTAGTAGGGATCACAAGACGGGAGTAAGTCGGTTAGGTTAGCGTATCGTTACCACACAATCTGTAACTTGATTTTCATAGTGCATTGCTTCCCCGGCCGTTGAAGCCCGGAGGATTTTTTTCGATTACCGTGTGTATCGAGTTTTCCTTTCGTCACAATAAATCGTGTCTTTTTATTATTATTTATGCTCGTTTATATTTTGCATGCTAATTAGTATCATTAGTATCTAGAAATAAATATTCTTTACGTATATTGAATATTTAATTTTTACTACATCCACTATTTTTATCGGGGTCGAAACTTGATTGTAAAATTTAAGACAAAAAGTTCTTTTTCAATTGGTATCAGAGACTCACCCCAATCCACGACCCTGATCTAGATGCATACTAGTCAATCCCTATCCGTTCCTCCCTATTTTGATGGGAGCAATTATGCGTACTGGAAAGTACGTTTGAGAGCATTTTTAAAATCAATGGATGAGCGAGTTTGGGCTAGTACCCAAATTGGGTGGACTCCACCCACAAGTTCCACCGGTGACGAACCAAAAGTCTTATCTTTGTGGACTAAATAGGAACTTGATGCATGTAATTGCAATAGTAAAGGGTTACATACTATTTTTATGACCGTTTCCCCCTAAGAATTTAAACGCATTTCCATGTATGAGAAATCAAAAGAAGTTTGAGATATTCTTAAAATTACCCACGAAGGAACTAAACTAGTTAAAAATTCAAAATTATAAATACTCACCACTAAGTTTGAAGAAATATGAATGAAAGATGATGAGACATTTGATGAATTCTTTGCTAAATTGAACGACATTGTGAATTCTACATTCAATTTAGGAGAACGTATTCCTGAAAATAGAATTGTCCGAAAAGTTTTACGATCTTTGCCTGAACGATTTAGACTAAAAGTTACTACCATTAAAGAAAGCAAAGATTTAGATAAATTGAAAATAGAAGAACTTGTAGGATCCCTTCAAACTTATGAGCACACTCTTTCCCAATCCAAAGGAAACAAATCAATTGTCCTGAAAACAGTAAAAGAAGAGAAAGGCTGTTACTCGGACGATAAGTCGTGTAGTGATGAGGATTTTGCTCTGTTCGTAAAAAATTTTAAGAAATTTTTTAAAAATAAGAATAGCAAACGACCTTCCAAAGGAACTGATCTATCTCACACTTCATTCAAAAAGGATAAAAAGGAAATTAAAGATTTTAAAAATAAGAAATTCCAATGAATCCAATGCCATAAATGCTACGATTTCTGTCATATCCGGACTGAGTGCCCAAATTTTAAGCGTCAAAAAGAAAAAGTTTTAAATGTGTCTCTAACGGATGATGAAGATGCAAATCACAATGAACAATCCTCCGAAGATGATGAAGTAAATTATATGGCATTCAAGATATCTATATTTAGTGGTAACGAGGCCACCAATGCACCTCGAACAGTCAGATTTTCTCATGAAGAATCTAATAACGATTTTGATGGATTTTAAGAAGTATATGATAAACTATTTAGGGAATGCTTAAAAGTAAAGAAAACGAATAAAAACTTAAATAATAAACTCATCGACTTGGAAAGAAAAAGGATGAAGTTACAACAAAATTGAAGGGTGCCACTATTACTCATGATCTAGAAGTAAAAAACAGTTTCTTAATCGCTAAAATTAAGACTCCAGAAGTAGAGCTTAAGAATACTAAAAATGATCTGAAAAAATTCTTAAATGGAACCAAAAAACTTAATCATATGTTGAGGATTGGGAAAGTGGCTGGAAATAAAAAAGGATTTGGGATATGTTGAGAAAATCTCCCAACATGGTCCACAACCTAAAACTGTATTTGTTCCCGCCATACAAATTCCACTAAAAAATATTAACACACCCAAAGTTATTAAGACCGTGTCTCAACGTGTGGAAAAAAGATTTGACTCAACTCATTTGCCTAATCTACATAATCAAAAGGTCACGAACAAACCCTCAAAAACTTTCAAGTCTTCGACCAATTTCAATCAAAGATGTATGAATAGTTCTCCCATACCTAAGTTTGTGCCTACCTGTCATGCGTGTGAAAAAGTTGGTCACATTCGTCCTTGATACTACACCATCAATCTTCTGTATAACCAAAGATAAGGGCTAAAAATGAATAAACTTGTTAATCACATTCAAAAATTGAATGGACAAATAAAAAGACTGAATTAGAAAATGAATTCGGGGAGAAAATTTTGAGAAAAGAAAAGTGAGCTGAAAAACTCTTCGAAAACATGTCATTACCATGTTGCTCATATAGCCTTAAAAGCTCAAAATCAATTTCTGTGGTACTTGGATAGTAGATGCTCTAGACACGTGTGAAAATAAAGTTATGTTCTTCTCAATGTCAGATCATCCTAATGGGACGGTTGTCTTTGGTGATGGCTCAAGAGCCCCTATTCTTGGTGGAGGTTTGATATGTATTTTTGGACTCTCGAAGCCCTGTGATGTCTTGTATGTATCAGGGTTGAAATCTAACCTCTTAAGTATTAGTCAATTTTGTGATGACAATTTCGAGGTTCGATTTTTTTAAGATAAATGCTCCATCTATGACACAAATGACTCAATTGTTTTAGAAGGCAAGAGAACTCCTGACAATCTTTATGGTATCAAGCCAAACAACATTCTTGAATGCAAATCCGCTAAAATTAACACCACAAAATTGTGGCATCAACGCCTTGGCCACTTAAATTTTAAATGCCTATCAAAAATTTCGAAGAAGAGTTGTGTTGAAGGGCTTCCTAAACTGTCAAATGTAAAACATCATGTGTGTGGTCCTTGTTAATTAGGAAAACAAATTAAAACAAGTCACTCATCTCATAGTGACATCCACATAACTTGGCCTCTTGAATTAATTTATATAGATCTTATGGGGCCTTCTAGAACTGAAAATTTAGGTGGAAAAAAGTATATTTTAGTGGTTGTGGATGATTATTCTAAGTATTCGTGGATAGATCTTATTCGAAAAAAATCTGACACATTTGACTATGTAAAAATCTTATGTAAAAAACTTACTAATGAAAAAGGAACTTCTATCATTAGAATTCGTAGTGACCATAGTAAGGAGTTTGAGAATTCCAATTTTGAAACATTTTGTAATGATAAAGGAATTCACCATGAATTTTCTTCCCCCATCACCCCTCAACAAAACAGGATTGTTGAACGTAAAAATCGGGTTATTCAAGAAATGGCCAGAATTATGATGCAATGTCAGAATATTGCCATGCACTTTTGGGGTGAAGCTGTGAGTACGGCTTATCACATAATCAACCGAGTCTACCTAAGACTTGGGACAGAAACAACCCCTTATGAACTTTAGAAAGAAAAGAAACCCAATGTTAAGTATTTCCATATCTTCGGTTGTCAATGTTTTATTTTACGTGATAGGAAAAACTTAGGAAAGTTCGATTCAAAAAGTGATGAAGGAATATTCTTGGGATATTCCCTAACTAGTTGAGCCTATCAAGTCTTCAATTTATGCACTCAAACGATTATGAAATCCATAAATGTTGTGAATGACACTCCTCATGACCATCCTGAAAGCGCTGACTGTTTGAATAAAAATGATAATCATGATGACTCCTTACTCAACTTATCTTTTCTCGATATTGAGCAAGTAACTCCTGCTGCCATTTCTACAAATGTACCTTCTGCCAGAGTCAAGCTCAATCATCCAAAGGACTTTATGTTAGGCGATGTTAATGAAGGTATGAGGCTGCGCCGCCGCATTCTAAATCAGCTCTCCTATATCTATTATGTCTCTCACATCGAACCAAAAAAAGGTAGAAAAGGCTTGTTCGATAAGTGCTGAATAAATGCCATGCATGAGGAACTAAATTAATTTGTGATGAATGATGTATGGTTCTTGGTTCCCCATCCTACCCATACAAATGTCGTTGGGACTAAGTGGATATTATGAAAATGGAAATCACTGAAATAAAGCTTTCCTCGTAAGGATAAATAGGAATATCACGTGAAATAAAGCTCATGAGTTTTAAATTGTGCCAAATGAATGGATATACTAAAATAGAAGGCATTGACTAAAAGGTTTTGTGAATGATCACTAGACTTACGGCCTTAAGCGAAGCTCCCGAGTTTGGTGTGGCGTCTCACATCGTACCTTTGTGATCATGGTTTTGTTTGAGGCGGTGTTGATAAAACTTTATTTATCTGGCCAGAAAAATGTATGTTGGTTACCAGTTTATAGGCTTTAAATTGTACCAAATGGATAAGTATGATTGCATTCCTAAATGGTTTTATTCGAATATGCGAGGATGAAGTCTATTTGTAGAACAACCAAAAGTTTTTGTGAATCCTGCGTTTCCGGATCAAGTGTTCTAGGAAAGCTAAAAAAGGCTTTATACGGACAAGTGTTGAAGCAAGCTGAGGAAAAGGGAGTTCAGCGTTTGGTACGGCGTCTCAGCCATCGTCGACCTTTGTGATAGGAAGGTGGTTTTCTTCGAGCGGTGTTGATAAAACTTTATTTGTCCAAATAGGAAGAACAAAAATGTATGTTGGTGTGAGTTTATGTTGATGACATCGAATCTTTGGCGCTACGAAAAGTAAAAAGACTAACCGTGCTCATTCCTTTGCGAGTACCATTGTATGGCCTCACTGATGACCTTGAAATGAGTATGATTGGAGAACTGACCCCAGCCTTTATAAGTAACTTTCTTGAGTTAGGATAGGAAGCTACAAATTGGCGAAACTCTCTCAGCTGGTACCTTTATTTTCCAATGCAAGTAATATGCATTTATCGACTAACGATGTTTAGGACCTGAGGTTGAGCATAAAGTTTGATTATCATGATTTAGATAACTCCAAACATACTCGGTTATTTCATGATGTTTGGAGCGTTTTATTTTCCTCAAGTAGTGTTTTAAGATGTTGGATGTATAAAAAGAATTTGCTTTTGTTAAAAAGAACTCCGGCCTTTGATAAAAGAAAATCCGTGTTTTTATAGAAGTATGATCGACTTTTAAGAAGAGAAGTCCGACTTTTAAGGAAAAGAATCGGCTTTTAAGGAAAAGACATTGCATTTGAAAAAAACCCGGCTTTTAAGGAAAAGAACTCCGGCTTTTAAGGAAATGAACTTGCTTTTAAGGAAAAAGAACTCAATCCGATCCAAAAGAATCATATTTAGGTGTTGTTAAAAGAATCGGCCTTTGATAAAAAGAACTCCGGCTTTTGTTGAAAAGACCTGATTTTTTAAGGATTTTCTTCTCTAAAGAATCAAATTTTGCCTTATGGATACTCGGTTAATTGCACCGATTTTGAAATATTGATGATGGAAAAGATGACCTTGGATGGGTGTTTTTATGTCGGCTCGACACGGTGGCTTAGATGAGTAAGAAACAAAACTCCATCTCGTTATCTACGGACCAAATACATGTAGCGGAAGTTTTTGCACATAACTCCTATGGATGAAACAAATGTTTCTTGTTTACGGTATTATTGAGGACAATACCTTAAATGTGACAATACTAGTTTATAAATAGGGTCTTTCCAACATTCCGTACCAAACATAAATGTAGCATCATTTCATTAGTGAGCTTGTTTTGATCATATCATTTGCACATACTCGCCGAATATCAGTCTTGACTACGGACCTTAAAACCCTTAGTTGATGGAAATGTTTGAATTTTTGGAAATCTAATTGCATGATTTGGGCTCGCCTTTGCATTGACTCCGGCCGCATAAATAGTTATTTAAAAAATAAAAATTAGCACGGACTCTGTCTTTGGCTGATTATGGGCTCGAGTGCCTGCTCCCCTTTACCCTCGGCGGCGGTGTGTAGCTCATCACCCTCGCATTTCTTCCTAGATGATAAATCTGCCTCTCTCACTCTTCCCACCTCCAGATCTACCCTCCTTCCTCTCCATTCGGACGTTATCAAAGTAATGAGGTCTTTTCTTTGTTGCCATTTGTCATTCATGGCATTGCGGGTTTTTACTTCCTTTTGGTTGGATGTTCTTATGGCGTGAAGGCTTGCTAACAAATTTGCTGTTTTCGGTTTTGGTGGATTTTGTGCGCCGTCTAAGATTCTATAAATGATTTCTGTGTCTAAAAGTTAATGAATAGCCCTTCTAGTATGGCTTCCAACCCTTGGTGTAGGTGATGGTTGTAAAGATCGGTGTGTGTTTTGTGGTTCCTAGTGGCATCTCGGTTTCCTTCTCGGCGCTTGCCTTGCGCGCCTATCCGGCGTGAAGCCCCTTGAGCCGTCCGTCCGTTGAAAAGCTCGAGAAACCATGCCCCTTGGCCGTTGACTCCCTCTTTGTTGCACGCCATCTTCTCCTTCTTTGCACACACATTGTACGTTTCGAAAATAAAAAATAATAAAGAAAAATTTTAAGTCCACCTTTTTATATATATATATATATATATACATATATTCATACAAGAATCGAGGGGAAGAAGACCCGTACCTCGATATTACACGATTTTAGTGTACTTAAATTTTGCGGGTAGAAAGTGTGGCGTAAGTGGAGTGGCAAAGACACTCGGCCGAGTGGGCTCTCCGCTCTCGATCTTTTGATAAGAGAGGTATTATTTACCAACATGTCCCTCGGACTCTCACTTGAATGAGAAGTCACTTGACTCCTTAACCTTTCCATATCTTGATTTCCCGGACAAGAGCGGTTTGATCCATCATCCCTTGTTCTTTTATAGAATTCTATTCTAATATTCACGAGATTTCCTTGATTCTTTCTCCACCTTCTGCGCCAGGCCCGGCGTTGCATTTAGGTATCACTGCGTTCTTGGCCTTCATCGGGTGACAAATCGACTTACCCTTTCTTCCATTCTCCCGGCCTCATCAAAAAAGGTTGCCACATTTAAGTGTTGCTCCCATGGAGTGAAATGGGAGAGCTTTTAAGACCTTCCTCTCTCCCGTCGATCGATTTCATGTTTCTGAACTGTTTTTCTTCACTTCTCGTCGAAGACAAAGCCTTATTCTTTTGCTTGGTGGTGGGATCGACTGCCGTCCCACATCGCCTCGCACATTATTTGATCCATGTAAGTAAAGTGAACAACTTTCCCCGGGTGCCTTTTATTTGCTTAGGGTTCGATTATCCCTCTTTCGATCTTCTTGTTCTTAGATGAGTAAGCCCCATCAAACTCCTTTTCTCAAGTTATCTAAGCTTTCTTTGTGGAATTCGATGAACCTCTCTGCGGTGCCTCCTTCTCGGCCACATGGCCCCTTTGGATGAAACAAATGTTTTTTGACTACGGCCTATTATCTTCTCTGTGTAGCTATCTTGGATTGGTGTCTCGTCTTGACAATTTAGTACTATAAATATTTCTAAAAATTCTTTCTTCCAACATTCCATTACCAAACATATCGATTTTGAGCGTTTGGATTTCGTTTGGCTGAGCTTGTGGAAACGCGTTGTCATATCAGCCTTCACATATTCGACCAAATATGAGTGATTCCCTCTCTTTGGCTCTTGATGACAAAGGGGGAGATTTGTTTCATTTTGATAGGGAGATTTGAGAGCGTTATTTTTTATGTTAGGGGAGACTTGTTGTTTGCTCAGTTCTTCTTAGATTTCTATAAATGTATCTCATTAAATAGTTGTTTTTTTAAATACTATATTATATTATGGCTTCCTGTACTAACCTGCTGTTTGAGCAGTAACTCCCCTTTATCCTGTCGATGCGGCGTGTCACAACATCGACATAGTGTTTATTAATGTAGATTTTACATCTTTTTGTATCCTTTATTTCTCTATTTAGGTGTAAATTTTTCTCTCTCGGTTTCTATCTTTTCCATTGGTGCCGACCGCCACCCGTGCTTCACTTGTATTTATTTTTATTTGGGTTTTGTCACGGAATTTGCTGCCACCGGGGAGATTGTTAGAGTCATTTTTATAATTGGCTGTGTATTCATGACCATATGTAATCTTGTAGTCGATGCAACCCAACCGAGTTATGACTCCTCGAAATCTGTAAAGATCGGCCGGCAACGTGCTTAGGTGGTGGTGCCTCGGTGGCCCTCCCGTTCTTAGCTTCTCGGCGCCTGATACCACGCCTGAAGCCCCTTGAGCTCTCCATCGGCTCAAGCCCAAAATCCCAAAGCCCCGCACTATCCTTGTGCTCTCTCTTTGCCACACACCATCTTCTCTTTCTGACTGTTTCCAAAAATAAAAAATAATAAACACTAAAAAAAATACGATACTCTAATAAAACCACATTCGACCCCACGTACACTTTTACATCTCACAACTCAGCATTTGAGACTCTCTCCAGCTAAGCAGTTTGTCAATTTGTACACAATGGATTTAGAAAAATACTACTCTTATTACAACTTTACTAAAATTCTATAAAGATATGATGTGGCACGTGATGAGTGGTTTTTTTTATTTTCTTTCCCTGTCAAAACTAAATGCCACATCATCTTTTCCGGAATTATTATAGGTGTAGTGTTGCTCATTCAGATTTAGAGCTCCAAATAGCTGAGACAGTTAATGGGAAATTTTTTTAAACCCGTTGTAAGAGAAATCAAGGTAGTTATCTCATTGGCACCTTAATTCTTTTACCATACGCACTGGAACTTTAAGTTGCAATGCATTTTGATCACGCCTCTCAGGCCCCAAAATATTCAACTTAGCTTCCCATTTCACCATATATTGAAAGGGAATTTCTTTCCGAGGGCATAGAAGATTCATTTTATCTTTGTGCTTGATGTAAACAACAAGTTTTCTCTACACCTAAGATTCTTCATCGCATCCCTTGATTTACTATCTCTTTTGCCTTCATTGGTAACTCCATTTTCCCAAGGATCAAAGAAGGAGACCTCTGTATTGCTTTGTGTTCGGGTTCAACTCAAGTGGCTCTCCCATCAAGGTAAGATTGACTAAAATCCATTATTTTGGTAAGGTATAGCTTTGAGCTGCTGGTGAAGTCTTCATAGATTCCATTCCTACTAAGTTCCTTGGTAGGGATCACTGAACGATAAGTGACTTCCATCGGTTTCATTCCATCCACATATTCATTGTGCAGCTAATTGGGTTAAGTTAACTTTTCATTGGTTTATTTATTGTGCATTACATTTAAAATCAGCTAGTTGAAGCGCGGAGGGTTTTCCTGACCCATCTATTTCTTTGTTATAGAGTTTTCCCATAAAAGTATAAAAAAATCCTTCAGGTCTTTTTATTATTGTTTTTGCTTCATTTATATTTTGTTTGCTAGTTTATTATCTGCTATACTATCATGGAAATAAATATTCCTGTTTCTGTTGTGAATATTGTCTCTTTTTCTTGCCATATTTTTTTGGTGCAAAATCTCTTGAAATTTGATTGTAAAATTTAGGACAAAAAGTCCTTTTTCAGGGTAAATCCAAATGTTCAGAAAGAAAGGTTAGGTCTTTCCATGTCTAGTGTCCCCCATTTGCCTTCATTTTCATTTTATGTCCCCTTTTGTTTTTCTCTTGACTTTTGAGTGATTGAGCCAACATTTTAACCCTGTGATATCTATTCCTTAGGTAGTTGAAATTCAGGGTTTACCCACCTCGGATGATCGTATGTTCTTGGAGTCATGTAGCCGATTGTCTACTTGTGTGATTATGAGGAATAACTTTAAATGCTCTTTATTCTTGCAAGAAAGAAAAGATTTACAAATAAACTGCAGTTAACTGTTGCTAAGTGAACTATATCAATTACTCCAACATTCACTTAACTTGTCTCAACAGGGTTATCCATTTCACTGTATTATAACTTACGTGTTTTATGATTTTCTTTGGATGTGCATCATAAAACTAGTTAGATTTTGTCTTTTCACTGATTTACTTTTGCAGCTTGCAGAGGATATATAATGCTCTGGGTATCATGGTGGCATCATGCTCATGTGCATCGGCAGTGGCTCCACCAGCACGGTCTATTGTAATCAGGTCCTATGCCATGGAGGTAACATTCTACTCAATTATAACCTAATGTGACAATCAATCAGTGCACTTTACTGAAAGTTGATGTAACAATATACAGAACTTCAATCATGGAGAACATCATCCTGGAGAGACAATGGCACTTGTCAAAATGCCTTAGATACCAAGTCGATAAATTCCTTTGGGATGATAACTCAATATACAGAGCACCCTTGGATGAATAAGCAGTGGAATATGCATGATTGGAAGATTCATTAATTCCAACTTGCCCAGCTACCATGAAGTGTTCCTTGGATGCTCTCTCATACTATTTGCTTCTTTTCTAGGTTCCTAGCTGATTTCTGTCTACTTGTCTGCAGAGTATTCTCTTCCCTTCTATCTTGAGAAACTCCATTGTTCATTCTGTGTGTTCTCTTGTGCCGAGTAGATATGATAAATGGTCACTTGAGGTGTATTCAAAATGCACAATTGTTTCAACCTCTGATAGATCCCATTATGCTATTGCTAACAGATGAATTCATCCAACCTGTGTTCTAATGTCTGCTCTATCCTGGAACTTTCTGTTTTAATTTCTATTCATCTCTCTGGATGACAGAGAATGTTTTCCACGCCTATGTAATCTTTCATGTGCTTTTATCATCTTTCTCAGCACTATGATAGTATGCAATTTTATTTCCTTTTTTAATCGGATAGATTTTTATTTGATTCAGGGGCTTAAAACAGAAACCCCCTTCCTGCCCCTGCTCCCCAAATATCAAAGATAGAAATCAGTGGTTACACTTGATAGGATATGAACAGAGTGGAGTAAAAGCATCCATTTGGCTGACCCTACCTAAAGTGAAAAAATTTGTTTTTGGTTTGGTTTAATGGTTAAGACTTTGTATTTTCAATGGATAGACTGTGTTTCCCTCGAAGATCAGGCTCGCCAGATAAATTGAACAAAAAGAAATTCCATCGTATCAAATGAAATAGTCAGCCCAGCTTCTAGAGCAAGGACGCCAGAGATCGGCAATGACTCTCATGGCATTTCAAGGAAGGTTTCTTAGCAATTGGTGTAAGTGCCATTTTAATTGGATTTACTCTAGTGTTATGTCTGGATACTTATTACAACTTTTTTTTTTTCTTGCAGGTGGCATTTTCACTTCTGGTGAAATCCATTAATTACACCAAAGGCTTGTCTGAAAGAGCCGCTCAATCAAGTGAGGATACTCTAGGCCTGGTGTTTTTGATGTCATTTAATGGTTGCGAGGTGAAGGGAAGTTCCAGGTGATGACGCTGAGTGGCAATCACGATTCAACTGCTGGGATAGTTCTGAATGTTGGGGGAAATAGTGAAGCACACTTGGCTGAAACAGGTATAGTGGCAATTTTAGATTATCTGGTCTTCTGATCACAATTATTTTGTCGTGTTCCTCTTTTGACATGAAATCTACTAGACAAGTTCTTTATATCGTGATTTTTCTGTCTATCAACTACTAGATTCATTTCTTAATGGGCATGAAGAAGTAGGCAATTTCATACTGGGGATCATTTCAACTCTAGCAGCAACTTATGCATGCGAACATTTGGGTTGTCGTCGATGCTTCACTTTTTCTAGATTTCCTTATCAAGCAAAATGCATGAGATGCTTAAGATGCCCTACTTAGGTAACGAAAGTTTGTTATGCATTACTGTCTAAGCTAATAGGAAAAGAAAAGCATATAACGTAATTGATTGAAAGAGTGATCCAAATATACCAGTATTAGTCCCCGAAACTCCTAGCAGATGTCTAGAAACTGAGGAACTGAAATAAGAGGTCACATTTTTTGTATGATCTCTTGTGGATAGATCTAATATGTTTGTGGAAAATTCTTTGCTGTATATATGACTTAACATTTTTCCCATTCTCCAAAAAAAAAAAAAAAGGATTTGAATTTGGATGCTCAATTCATCACATCATCAACTCAAATAGGAGAAATAGTGATGTTCTATTTGACCCTGAAGAAAAAATTGCTCTCAACAATAAGAAGGAAACTGCATAATTTGTCGTGTCTGCTGCTTGGGTCCAATCTTTGTCCCCAATACATTACCACAACCAACAAAAATAGTAGCTTAGTTTATCAACTATTTCATTGGTATCTGCCATTATGCATTTTGCCATTTCCTTGTATCTGTAAGCTCACTGAAATAGTAGCTTCTTTTGCACCCTTGCTTGTAGGTTTAATCAAAATGCGGCCCTCACATTTTCGCTTGCTCGTCTTCTTGTGATCTTGCTCACCAGTCCGCGTGTTCCTACCCCTTTGGAATGCGAGCCAGCCGGACCAGATCAAGTATATTCAGCCTTATAGTATAGAACCCCGCTCTGGTTGATGATAAAACCCCAAAATGTTTTTGGTCATTTGCATTTTTACGAAGCTTTGAAGTTCCACGTACAAATATCAGTTCCAGCCATGTAGATTTCTTGCCTGCTTTTGACATTATCCTGACTCTTTGCTGCCTCCAGCATGTTCATTTTTTTGGCAAAACTCTCTTTGCCGTCTGCTCGTGTGGCTTCTTTACTGCCTTTTGTTGAATATGCATGTTGCTTTGCACAAAGGCAGTACCCTTATCGTTTCTTTCGATTCAATACTTGCACTGAACAACCATAAGCAACACCAATGCTGCAGCAAAGAATCTTCAACAAGAGAAGTGATTTCTGTAAGTATGAAATAGCCTCTTTGGATTTCTGTAAGTATGATAAAAATGTGTATATCCAACTCTTGACGAAGCACACAATGCAAGAAGAACCATACATTGAGTAACCCTTTTACCTTTGTGACTGGTGATTGATTCATCAAACTGATTATTTCTACTGTCTTATTTATGGCCAATGTGACTGGTTCTGCTTCTCTCCCAGCATTACACTTCTATATGTGTGTTCCCCAATAGTTATTTGTAATTTTCATTGGAGGTTTTGCAATATTGACATATTGCCTGTGTCAACACAGAATGATCTGCTAAATCCTGTCTCCAGGCTTTGGTTCGCGATCTACGCCGTTGGATATTGAGGTGTCTCCCAGGTAATGAATGAAATGTGTTTGGAGACATCTTTGAATAATACGGTATCTATTTATTTATCTATTTTTTATATATTTGCTAGTGTGGACGGTTGGATTAAACACCACATCTTCAAGATTGCAGTTTTGTTCTCCCTCCTGCAATTTAGCCTTTGTTTGTTTGTTTATTTTTTTAATTATAATGTTTAAATTTTATCGAAAGTACAAAAAATCTAAAATTAAATAACTAACCTATAACTAGATGTGGTTGGTCCAGTTTGATCCTCCCAGAGTTTTATCGGTTTGCTCAAGGTATTTGAGTATTACGGAGGATAAGCACGGTCAAAACACTAAGCCTGATCACTTTTTTAGGCTAGGCACGGTGACAGATAAAAGTGATTAGCTTAGCTTATATTATTTTTTTTTTGTAAATATATTTTTAATATTTAAATAAGTACTAAGTTTTTTTAAAAAATATTTTAATAGATTACAACTAATAATTTTTTTATTTAAAAATTTTATTTTTATATGTATTTAAGTAATATTGTAATTTAAATATTATAAATTTTAAAATATTTCATATTAATAATATTTTTTTATATAAATATGAATTTTTTAAAATAAAAATTATTAAAAATAAAAAATATCTATTGAAACATGTAAGATTTAAACTATTGATGGGTATGGTTAGGCTTGTTGCCTTGATCATCAGGTCTTTGGACAACGTCCTTTCCGAAACGTTTCGGACGGTGAGAGACGGCGTTTCCTAACTTCAAAGACGTCCATAGTTGACTGGTCTCCAATTCCTGCGTGGTTTCCACGCGTCATGAGGTCCGCCCAACCAAATCCACCGTGCCGCAGCTTCCCAACAGCCAATTAATATTCATTTTAAGTCCCTAACAACCAATAAATTGTCTCATTTTTCCAAACCCTACCCTTTATCCCCACTAATAATTCCACCTGTGTCCCCATTTCAGGCTGGTATTTTGACTTTTTGTCAAAAACCTCTCATTCAACCCTTCTCCACTAGCCGCTCCTTTGACTGGGACCCACTTTTGTTTATGTCGCTGCTCCGTGAAAGCGACTTCTACCAAAACAGCCCGAAATCAAGTTGCCGATTGTGTGCAGCTGTATGCCAGAGACCTAGTTGGGTGGATTAAACAACTGGTAATTCAGATCTAAACAGTTAAATTTAAATAAAAAATTAGGTTAATTAAATAGTTTGATTTTTATTTGAAATTATGTTGATAGGGACAGCAGGAACCAAATCAACCCAAAATCAGTTCGTTGTTGTATAAGAGGCTCTGACAATACCGACCCAACAGAAGGTTATGTCAAGGTTGAACCAAGGGATGCGATCTGAATTGTCAAATATTTAACGATTTTAATGGAGCACTAACTGAACTATTTTATAAGACGGCTATACCAATTCAATGACCAGAAACTAAATAGCCCTGCCACTAAATAAAGACGGCTATTACACAAATAACTAATGCTCCTCATTATCAAAGAGGTGTCACGTCCGCATATTAAATCAGAAGTCTACCAATCAAACGGTACCTCTCATTATAAATAGAATCTCTCCTTACAGAAACGGAAAACGACGAAGGGAAATAAAAACTGATAATGAACTATGCCTAACTTCAGGCAAAAAGATACTCTCCCAAACAAGTGCACAATTTTTAAAAATGTTATGTCAGACGAGTGCACCATTGTTAAAGCTGCTCAACCAACCAAGAGTATACAAAGGAGCATTGCGCTCTATACAAATTCTCATCCCCATCATTTCTAAATTTACGTATAAACATCTTTGCATCTTTCTAACTCGTGTAAAAGAATTTTTTATTTGAATATTGAAATATATATCAAAAAATAAGTTTTATATATCTTTAATCTCTTATTTGTTCTTGTTATGGTAAGCAGCATCCAGATTCTAAGTGATAAAGACCAGACTCGTTCATCTCGGACACCCAGACGTGATCAAACAACTCTCTAATTTATATGACAATTTAAATCCTTAAAATATATCACATATCATACATATTTAAAATATAAAAGAATAAAAGATTTTTAATTCAAGTATAAATTTTTATTTGTTATTTTTAAAAATATTTTACTTGATAAGCATAATTTTATTTAATATTGATAATTAATTGAGCAAATAAAATTTTATGTTATATCTAAAAATAAAAAAAGATAAGTGTTTGCTGTTCTCTGAAAATCATATAACTTATGTATGTATAATCCAAGATGTTTTAAAATTATAAATTTCATGTGTTATATTTTTGATGTATACATAAGATTCGAATTGTTGTACGAGTTAAAAAGTCAAATAAAATCTTCAATTAATCTGAGAAGCAAATGGTTTGGTCTTTATAGTTATAAATCCTAGTGCTACACACCACAATAATTTAACAAAAGATCAGGATTATGCGAAATTTAATTTTCGGTATATCATTTGATACTAAAGTCAATATTTTTTAAAAAAAAAAAAAATATACAAAAGAAAAAAGGAAAATGGACAAGTATAGAGTTTTGTGAGTTTGAAAAATTATGCTATGTTTAATTATATTCACTATATATATTTGTGTGTCATAACATCACTTACTTTCATTTCTAGTTAGGGTTTATATTTATAACCTAAATTTTAATCGGTGTATTTATCCAAAACTAATGCTTGTAACTAGAGAAGTTATTCCCGTTATAATAAAATATAATTGTAGCTTGTATTAATTTAGTAATATTTCAATCATAAATATTTAATATTTATTAGGCCTTAGTACTTGTTTATATGCGGCTTATTATTTCTGATGCGTACCTGGATCCGACTTTGAATAAATTCGGATTCGCCTAATGGTTTGGATCCGACTCTGTTTACCGAGTTTGGACCCTGCACACCACTACAATAAATAAGATGTCAGGTGTCGGCGGGATGTTATCCCACCGAAAATACTTTCGACGCTTAGGTTAGCAACAAGCCTTCGAACTTCAAGAAGGTTAACTATAAGTAAAAAAAGAGAGAGAGAGCGAGACTAAGATTGGTGGAAGTGTTGGCCTGTAGATATAAGAGATGTTCCCGTGACTCGTCGAGAGTATGATTTCCCGACTTAATGTTCGCAAGGAACGAGTGGGAAGCCTCGTCTTGAAAGCGTGGAAGCTTAAAAGGACGGATCTCGGAGAGCGAGTGAAATCTCTGGAATCTGGAGGCTTGGAGTGGGATTGGCAAAGTAAAAGATTTTTGCTTAGGAACGAGTGTAAGTGTGCTCAAGGATTTTTATAATAGCAATGCGTTGTATTTTGCGTCTATGTTCGTGTCTCAGATCGTGTCCTCCTGGAGTGGCGACTCTGCGGGGTTATATAGACGGTAGAGAGGGCGACCTTCCTTGGCCAAGAAGGCATGATCCCTGCCTCGTGTTGGGCGGCCTTCCTTGAGTATGAAGGCTTAATTGGCGCAATCTGATGGGATCGTTTCTTTTCTGAGCGGGTAACGGGTCTCCAAATTATTGCCTTCTTTTTGTGCTTTTGTTATCGTTAGGCTCCATTGTGGGTAGGAAGAGAGAATCTGGCACCTTCCTCATGGGAGGGCACGAATCAATTGATGCCTTCTTTAGAGGAAATTGGCTTTAAGGAAGGAGTGAAATCAGAAAAATGACAGTTGCTTATCGTGTACGGGAATGTCTGCCAAATTGGGTCTGACCCGTATTAGGTTTTATATCTTTTCGAGGCTTACTGCTATAGTACTTCCGGTCGACAGGAATGTTGACCGTCTTGAGGGAGCGCATTGACCGCTTGGTTGGCGCTCCGTGTGGTCAATGCTAGCGTTGACCGTCTAACACGTGTCTGGGCTTTTCTGGACTTTGGACCGTTTTTTATATTGAGCCTGGTAGCTATGAGCCTACCCATCACTAGCGCCCCATGTCGGTGATCAAGATTCTGACCTCCGGCATGTTCATGATGGGATGCGCTTGTTTTTTGATGGAGTTGTTGCCCGTCAGAGGAGAAGCCTCTGAATACTTCCAAAACGTTGACCGGATTTGTTGATCGTTTTTGAAAAGTTTTCGGGCAACTTGGAGAAGGAAGCATTGGTCATTAGCCGACCTATCAGAAAAGTGTGCCACGTGTCTTTATGTGGTATGCTAAAGATCCCGGTATTTAATGAGCAAGAGGATCTGATTCGATAGCCCCCTTTTGGGGAAACGACACACGGCGGTAATGAAGGTGCATGCTTTTAAGGCGGTTTTCATGTTCATACGGGTTTTTAAATCACCTGCTTGTTTTACTTTGAATTTTCTGCGCCTTCCTTTGTTTCTTCGTCTTCCTTATTTCGTTGAAAAGAAAAAAAATCATTATTCTGACTATGGCCTCCGTCACCGACATCGCCTCCGTTTTGAGAGTAAACAACGTGAAAGTATTGTACGTGGAGTACAACATTCCACTGGAGATTGCCTTCCTCGTTCCAGGGAAGGGCAACAGAGCTTTTTTGCAGCCCACGGGCTTCATGAACATATACGAAGCCCATTTGAGGAGTGGGCTTCTCCTTCCAATCCCCGACGAGTTGATGTCGATTTTTTGGGTACTTCAGGTCCCCATCGCTCAGTTTCATACCAACTCCATCAGGTATTTGTGCTCCATTTGCATTTTCCTTTGTCAACACTCGAGGCTGTTGACAATGTCAATGGTTAGGGGGATATTCAAGCTTAATCAAGGAGCGGAGTGGATTTCTTTATCCCCCAGCGGTAGTCTCAAGATAAGTACCGCCATATACGACTCCCTGAAGAATTAAAATAATCGGTTCTTTTTTGTTAATATGGGTAAGTCTTGACCCTTGCCCAATGAGTGGGGCTAGGTGCCTGAGGTTTATACGAGAGTGCCTTCGGAAGTTGAGACGGCGTCCCTAGAGTGGCTGGTTAAGCTCATAAAGGATAACCTAGGAGATTTCCAGAGAGACCACTTGGTTTTCCGTGTGAAGGCAAAGAAGGCCAAGTTGGGGCCTCCGTCTCCCTTCCAAAAGCTAAAAATCTCACTGCCGAAGGTCCTGTAGAGAAAGAAGAGGAAGAAGGATTTTATCATTGGTCCCCGCCCGTCAGATACAAGTCCTTCCAGTCCAAGGCAAAAGAGGGTGGCCTCGGTGACGCCTTCTTCATCGTCCTTAGAGCCAGACTATCTCTCTATTGGGCGTTTTGCAGGTGTAGGCGCCACCTCCGTGATAGAAGTGGACCTTGCTCTTGAGGCTTATGAAGTCAAGTTGAGTGGCGGCGTTATTCTCGCACAGCCTGCACCGTCGGGGCTGACTCAGGATCCATCCATCGAGGCGCCTGGGTGTAGGAGCCATCCGTTGGATCGCCTGCTGTGGCAATTTCGACTGAGCAACAGGAGCCGATTTTGGAGCCCCCCACCGTTTCCAGGGAATCAGCCAGGACAGAGGATACTCCAGAGGATCCAATGGCGAAGTTCATGGCTGAGGTCGTCGCCAGCCCTGCCAACGTGGGTACCTTTCTTACTCATCGCCTTTGGCGTCGGAATTGGGTGCCAGGCCAGATAGGCAAGCACGAAGAATTTTGGAGGTATAAATTCTGTTGCCCACCTTATCTTTTAGTTTGCCTTTTCTAACCCCCTTTTTTGTGTGTGTGGGCTGATAAAGTCTCGAGTGCAGTTACAAAGGTGCTTATGCAAAGAAACATGGTGATCTCTGATAGGGACAAGGAGATCGCTTGGCTTAATGCTAAGCTAGAGGCTCTGGGGGAAGAGCACCGAGAGGACGTGGCTACCTTGGAGTCTGTTCTGGCGAGCATGGAGGCAAAGAACTTGAGCTTGAAAATAGAGGTCGCTCATTTGAAGGAGGAGAACGAGCGTATTAAAGGGTGCCTTGATCAGCTTGCAGGACAAATGGCTACCCTAGAGAACGACCTAAGCCTCCGTATTCATCCCCACGAGGTTGCGGACATGATGCTAGCATGATTATGGGAAGTGATCATCATTAGCCGGCGTATTGTCCTGTTGGTTGATCCTGACTTCCCTGTTGATCTTATCAATTTGTCAAACTGGTCAGCGCAACGTCGCGAAAGCCTCGTGGGTGAGCCTCGAGACAAATGGGGCCACCGCGGCCTCCATAGCTTTTTGTGATTTTAGTTTTTTTTTTGGGGATTTAATGATGTATCTCACCATTTAGCAATAATGCAAATAGTTTTGTACATATCACACGTTCTTGTTTTTTACAGCTGCTTTTTGTATTTTACTTCTTTGCTATTCTTGGCGGCCAACTGGGCCGGATTCCTGCGAGTTGGCCTCCTACCTTGTTTTTGGAGCGTTCATGGCGTTTTCTAGGCCGTCGTGTGTGTTAAGCCGGCTTAGTATTCACCTGTGAGTAAAGCTTGGTGGCGCTGCCCAAGTGCAGACTTGGGCGGCCTGCTTTGGTGGAGCATTTTTCTCCGGTCGACCATCGTTGACTAATCACGCTATCCTCTTGTGAAGGAGGTTATCGCGTGTGCTGTGTTGGCCCCTAAGATTTTTTGACTGCTAATAGGCCACTTGGATGACCAAGGTTTAGATACAACCACTCATAGGCCGCCTGAATGACCAGGGTTTATATACGACCGTTTAAGGACCGTCTGGATGATCAGAATTTAAATACGACTGCTCATGGGCCGCCTAGATTACCAGAGTTTACATACGACCTCTCTAGGCTGCCTGGATGACTAGAGTTTAGTAACGAGAGGGTGAAGACCCTCCCGACTTAGGGGCAACCTAGGTCGTTTCGAACCTGTAATGAAAATCACATATATATGCATACACAACATGTTAAGGAAACACTTGTTTTACTAATTGAATTGTGCACACAAATGATTACATACAATTATATAGAATACATACCTAGGTCTCTTTTGGAAGTGTCGATTGAGGTGGATTACATTCCATGTCCGCAGGACTAACTTTTTGTCCTGGTTTCGAAACTTGTATGCCCCGTTTTGCAGACAGCAGAGACTAGAAAAGGCCCTTCCCATTTCGGGGAGAGCTTGTTCCTACCGACCACCTTTCCCGTGGCCTCGATTCTCCGTAGGAACAAGTCTCCAACATCGAACTGCCTTACTTTTACCTTCTTGTTGTAGTAGCGGGCGACTCGATGTTGGTAGGATGCATTTCGTATTCTAGCGGGATCGCGGACTTTCTTCTAACAAGTCCAGGTGTTTTCGGATCTTCTGGGAGTTACCCTGTGGGTCAAAAGATTCCACCCTAAGACTTGTAAGTCCGATCTCGATCGGAATCACCGCTTTAGTTCCATAACAGAGGTTGAAGGGCGTCTCACGTGTTGGTTCCTTTAGTGTTGTCGATAAGACCAAAGGATTGAGGCGAGCTCATCTACCCATGAGCCCCCTGCGTCCTCCAACTTTGTCTTAAGCCTGTGGAGTAGCGTTTGATTCTTGACCTCCACCTATCCATTCGCTTAGGGGTATGCCACCAAAGTATAGAGCAATTTTATCCTAAGGCTGGTATAATACTTGGTGAAGAGTTTTTTCAAAAATTGAGTTCCATTATCAGTCACAATGACTTCTAGAACGCCAAATCTGCTGATGATGTTCTAGCGGATAAACTCAAGTGCGTTGTGTTCTGTGATCTTGGCCAGCGGGACGGCGTCAACCCACTTTGTGAAGTAATCAATGCCTGCTATGATGAATTTTCTTTGCCCGATTATAATGAAAAATGGGCCAAGAATATCGAGCCCCATTGCGCGAAGGGCTACTCACCTGAAGGATTTCAGCTCGGCGAATGGCTGGTGGCGAAGATTGCCGTGAAGCTGGTAGCTTTCACACCTCTTCACAAACTCGAGTGCATCCTTTTTCATCGAGGGCTAATAGTAGCCCTGCCGCATGATCTTGAATGCTAGGTTTCTTGCCGCCGACGTGCGATCTGCAAATCCCAATGTGCACTTCACTCAAGACGTAGTCCGCCTCTTTTGGGGTTAGGCAACGGAGCAACGGAGTCAAGTAACCGCGGCGATACAACCGTCCGTTGACTATTGTGTACCAGCCGGCCATTCTTTTTATCCGCCTAGCCTCTTCTATGTCTTTTGGCAATGTTTCATCCGCTAGATACATTAGGTAAGGTGTCATCCAATTTTTCATCTCGGAGACCTGCATTGCCTCCCGTCCCTTTATACTGAGAGCGTTCAGGACCTCCCTCATGTTCCTCGAGTACTATTCTGAATTTTTGACCGCTGCTACTCTTGCCAGCTGATCGGCCTTTAAATTTTCAGTTCCGGGAACATGGACCAAGGTTAGACTATCAAAATTACGGGCGGCCTCCCTTGCCCTAGTTATGTATTTGGCCATGTGTAGATTGTTTGTCTTAAAGTTCCCATTAACCTAGTTGACGATTAATTCGGAGTCGTTGTCAACAACCAGTCGCTTGGTTCAGCATTCTTTTGCTAATCTTAACCCGGCTAGCAGGGTTTCATATTTGGCAACATTGTTGGTGATCGGGAAGTCGAGTCTAAGGGAATCTTTCATCTCAAACCCGTCAGGGGGTCGTGAGGACCACCCCTGCTCCACTACCAATATCTGTGGATGATTCATCTACGTGGAGTACCCATTCTAGAGCCTCCACATACTGTTTCGCGTTATCTGAGGGCTACTCTTCGAGAACTGAGGTCGTGGTCTCGATAATAAAGTTAGCAAGAGCCTGTGCCTTTATGGCTAGCTTGGATCGGAACTCAATGTCAAACTTGTCCAATTCGATAGCCCATTTTACCAACCGTTTAGAAACGTTAGGTTTCTGGAGTATGCTCTTCAGAGGCTGATCAGTGGGAACTATGATGTGGTGTACCTGAAAGTAGGGCCTTAGTTTTCGCACGGAGAATATGAGAGTTAAGGCCAACTTTTCTGTGTGCAAGTAGCGCGTCTCTGGGCCGATCAATGTTTTGCCTCATTGGCCTTTTCTGCTGCCACATAGGCCCTAATGATAGACTTCGCTTCCCGAAAAATCTGCGGGTTCTTATGCGCAAGGTGCCTGAAGAATTCCCCATGTGCTAGCGCCGAAATGAAACTGTCCAGTTTAATTTCCTCCATAAGGCGGGGGATCCGGCTAACTTCTGCCACAAAGCAATCCAGGAACCTCCGCGGGTTCTCCCCATGCTTCTGTTTGATGTGACAGATACCACGGCTGCTTTTCCTCCCTTAGGCTGAAGGCATACTTGGACAAGAAGAGATCCGTAAGTTCCTAAAAATTTCAGATTGAGTCTGAGGGGAGATTATGGAACCAGATGTGTGCATCCCCTTTTAAGGTGAGCAGGAAGCAGCGACACATAACTGCATCCTCCAACTCTTGTAGACCCAGATAGGTGCGAAAGTGAGTGAGATGATCGACGGGATCTGCACTCCCATCACAAGAGTCAAGGGTTACCGGTTTAAACTTCGCCAGCATGAGATGGTTTAAGATCTCCACTGTGAAGTGAGATCTGTCAATACTGGCTGCGTGCTCATCATCTTTGAAGACGTGCTTCCATATCTTCCCCAGCCTCGGATCTGCTGGAACGATATTAGCAAATCTTTCGGAGTTGAGATATGCCCTCAACTCCGTTCTCTCCCTGGCTTGTCCAGCAGCCGGGCGGCTGCTATCTCAGGTAGATCTAGCGGCCCGGGAGGCTCCCTCCTAAGCTTGGGGCTGAGATTCTACTCGGGAGTATCTGGGGTTCCTCCGTTCCTAACTTTCCTTTGGGGTAGGGCTGGTTCTCCGCTCCTCACGCCTTAAACGGCTTTGGGCATGTGAGAACTCTGGCACGGAAGCGCTTGTTAGCCTTTCGGTCTGTCAGGCCGAAACTTTCTTTCTCTGGCCTCCTCGTTTGGATGCGGTGCTAGGGCCACCGCCAGTGCAAACCCTAGCTATGCTTGCTCCTTGTGGGAGTAGAGTATCTGAAACATTCTATCCATATTGTGCATATACTCCGCCAGATTTTGGAAGAAAGACGCCGAAATTCCACCGGCTATCCGTTTGACCACGGCGCCAATGGCGTGGTCCTAGTTTGGTGAGACCACGTCTCAAGCTGGCTCGCTTACTTGCGCCCTTGTGTTCACTATTTTATTTGAGGGTGTTGATTAAAAAAGCTTCTGGAAAACATGGTTGTTTTCTTGTAAGTGTTCGCACAAACAGTGTCAATGATGCGTACATGGATCCGACTTCGAACAGATTCAGATTAGCTTGATGGTTTGGATCCAACTCCATTCATCGAGTCTGAACCCTACACACTACTACAATAAACAAGATGTCTGGTGTCGGTGGGATGTTGTCCCACCAAAAATACTCCGACGCTCAAGTTAGTAACAAACCTTTGAATTTCAAGAAGGTTATCTAATAAATAAAAAGAGAAAGAGAGCGAGATTAAGATTGGTGGGAGTATTAGCCTATAGATATAAGAGACGTTCTTGTGACTCGTCGAGAGTATGATTTCTCGACTTGATGTTCGCAGGGGACCAGTGGGAAGCTTCGTCCTGAAAGCGTGGAAGCTTAGAAGGATGGATCTCGGGGAACGGGCGAAGTCTCTGGAATCTTGAGACTTGGAGTGGGATTGGCAAAGCAAGCGATTGTTCGCTTAGGAACGAGCGTAAGTATGCTCAAGGATTTTTGTAATAGCATTGCGTTGTATTTTGCGTCTATATTCGTGTCTTAGATCGTGTCCTCTAGAGTGGCGACTCTGTGGAGTTATATAGACGGTGGAGAGGGCGATCTTCCTTGGCCAAGAAGGCACGATCCCTACCTCGTGTTGAGTGGCCTTCATTGAGTAGGAAGGTTTGACTGTCGCAATCTGATGGGATCGTTTCCTTTCTGAGCAGGTAACGGGTCTCCAGATTATTTGCCTTCCTTCTGTGCTTTTGTTACCGTTAAGCTCCATTATGGGTAGGAAGAGAAAACCTGGCGCCTTCCTCGTGGGAAGGGTGCTGAATCAGTTGATACCTTCTTTAGAGGAGATTGGCTCTAAGGAAGGCATGAAATTCAGGAAAGGACCGTTGCTTGTTGTGTACGGGAACGTCTACCAAACTCGGCCTTGTCCGTGTTAGGTTTTATGTCTTTTTACGGCCTATTGCTACAGTACTTCCAGTCAACGGGAATGTTGACTGTTTTTAGAGAGCACGTTGGTCGCCTGGTTGGCACTCCGTGCGGTCAATGTTAGCGTTAACCATCTAACACGCGTCTGAGATTTTCTGGATTTTGGGCCGTTTTTTATATTAAGCCTGCCAGCTATGAGCCTACACATCAATTTCTTAATTATGTATAATTATTTGTCAGAATTTAATATCTTATTGATTATTTATTATACCAATAATTATCTTAACCATTCATACACATCATCATTGTATGGTTCAATTGATTGGCTTAATCTTTGGTTCCTATCTTTGGGTTGCCATCCTCCAAATTTCATCTTCCAATCAGGTCAGATAAATTATATTTAGACCGTATCTAATAATTTTTATAACTTTAGTAAATATATTATAATTTTTAAAAATTAGTTAATTGGTACAATTGAGCCTATTAATTAATTAATTTAATTTAATTGCTATTTTAATTTTTTCTGAAGCAGCCCAATAATTGATTTTACTTCGAGTGAGAAAAGATTTACAGTTCTATATGTGAGCACTAAATTTAGTATTTGATTTTGCCAAATAATTTTAAAAAGAGAAAATATTAAATATAATATCTACTTATAATTTGGTAAAATTTTTTATTTTTAAAATTCCAATAAAGCTTATATTGAGTCGGGTTATAAATAAATTATATTAAAACAAATAATATTATTTTTTAAAAAGTATTTTTTAAACAAACAAAATCTTGTTAATAAAAATTTTAGGTTAATTTTTGTATTCACAATCCAAAATCTTATTTTTTTCATAAATACAATTTTTATGATCAAGATTTATATGATAATGACTTTTAGGGGTGGGAGGGCAACGCAATCATGAAGATCGGAGTGGTTCGACACAGTTTGCAGGAAATTTGGTTTGGCAGATTCGATGATATCAAACAAGATGTGAATGGACCGACTCACAAAGAAAACGAGCACTTTGGTTTATTTAACATATATTAATTAATTTAATTGGAGGGGTTGCTAATTATTTTCATGCTCAATTTGCTGCATCAGAGGCCACGCACAATTTTTCTTTCTTTTTTTTTTTTGGAAAAACTCTGCGATATATGTGATTATGGATAAATTTTGGGGTAATTATTGAATTTTTTTTCTAATATTTATTATGCATTTAACAAAACCAGAGGGAGATGAGCGTTCACGCCCACTCTATCACCGGCCTCCACAGTCCGCCCCAAATCTTTTTAGGGTTTTATCCATCGATCTCCATCTCCGATCGACCTAAGTTTATCCATGGCTTGCTCTGTACACTACACCAAGATTATTTCCTATTGAAGTAAAACGGAGATATTTTAGGGGGGGAGAGGGGGGAACAGTTTTTTTTTTTTTTTTTTTGGGGGTTTTTTGGGATCTCATCTTCTCCGATCAGCTACTCCACTTCGCTTCCCTTACTCCAACGATTCAATCATTCATGAATCGCTGATTCCGATACGATTCATCGATGTATTCCTGGTTAAATTAGCACATCCCGCTCTGCTCAAGCCCTGACATGTAACTCCTCACCTCCTTCCTAATCATCTCCTGCATCACCGATAGAAACTCCGCACTGAACGGCACGTAGGCCCTCTCCGCCGACGCTTCAGCCGGCGTCGGTTCTTGGCGCACCGGGATCTGATGCAAAGGAACCAGTGCCGCCGGCGGCACCGATGCTGGCATCTGAATCGGGGTAGGATCTAACGGCCGATTCAAACTGTTGGTGCTTGTATTTGAAACAGAAACGTTTGGGGAACCAGAGCCAGGAAGAGATAGGCAGAGATCAGTGTTTGCCGTCGTGGTGTTGGTGGTAGTAGTTGCGGTAACAGAAGACGAAGAAGGTTCCATCAAAATCGGAACTGTCCTGGCGACCGGGCGATAGATGTGAATACTCGAATCGCTTACGTCAGATCCGGAAGGGCTTCCCGGATTCAAGCTCAGACCCGTGACATTCTTCACGATATCAGCACCGTCACTGGCCGCTCTCTTCAGCGGCTGTTCCTGCATCAAACATTTCGCCTGTGAGTCAATCATCATCTCGGCGCACTTCCGCTTAAGCGTCGAGTTCCAATGGTTCTTAATCGCGTTGTCGGTCCGACCGTTCAGCAGGCGGGCTATGGTAGCCCACTTGTTGCCGAACCTTGCGTGGGCCCTGATGATGGTGAGATCCTCCTCCGGTGTGAACACCCGGTGCTCCACCTGCGGCGACAGCTGGTTGCACCACCGCAGCCGGCAAGACTTCCCGGACCTTCCCGGAATCGATTTGCTGATCAGAGACCAGTTCCGCGGTCCGTGCTTCTGGACCAGCTTCGTTAAGGCTTCATCCTCTTCAGGGCTCCATGGACCTTTGATCCGATCCGTCTCCTTCTTGCTATTACTATTACTAAACGCCATCATCAGGTATGGCCCCTCAACTGATGTATCCGTTCAAGTTGAGATGCAGATTATAGTTTTTGCCTCTCACTCAAATCTCTCTGAATCTGGTTTTGGTGGGATGAGGGGTAAGGTAATTGATGGCAATCACACAAGGGACGAAAGGCAGAAGAAGGGGGAGAGGGTTCATATATACTCGCAACTGAAACTGAAAGGATAGGGATGACAGGTTGAGCCGGTAGCAAAGAAGGCGACGTGGGCGTTATCGTCACCGTCTATTCCAAGTAAGCGGTTGGGGTTGGAGATGTGCTTTTTTTGCGATACAGCTGTAAATTGGACACGCGTCATATCGCAGCCGCACAGATTTACACAACGCACACTCAACCACCTAAGACCATCTCGCTCCTTCGCCACGGCCGTCTACTTCACCCTCCTCATGATTGCTTACAAACCTCGTAATCTCCAGGAGCGTGGATGCCAAAGCTATTGCTAGCGCGTCGGTTGCTTTTCGGTGTTTTCCTCCGAGGTGAGCTACCCATATCCCGTGGAATTTTTCTCTCTCCCTGGTGGGCTCAAATTTGAGTTCGGCAAAAGGTGAATAGTAAATTAATTACTATTGGCGTATATTTAAATTGAGGATTTAATTCTAAATAAAGATGATTGAAGGGAGGGTTTAATCTCGATAGAGAAATTTTCAAGAAAAGAATAAAGGAACGGATTAGGATTGTGTTTTTGAAAAATTTTTCTAAAATGTCAGGTCAATTTAAGTTTTTGTTACCCAAGTCGTAAAATTAATCATTAAAATAATTAAAAATGAATCGAACTATTTGATTAAGTTGGACCAGAATATCCGATTAGATGCTATGGGAAAATCCGATTAGGTGCTGCTTGTTGGTATGCTTTTCCAAGGCACTAGGGATAATCTTTTATCTCAAGCTGCGATTAGTAGCTCTAGTGGCAACTCTTCTCGGTGGTTAAATTGGCAAACTTTGCTAGTTGGTTTGGGTCTTGTGACATCTATCTAATCGACTAATGCCAAAGTTAATTTTAAGAAAAATATAATCCGAGTCAATCAAACTCCTCAGGTCGGATGCTTAAAGAGTCGGTCCCATAAATGCAGACATTTTGAATTATTTAATCATTTTTTTTATTTAAGATGTCATATCACCATCTAGAAATTATAATTTTAATATTGAACATATTAATTGGTCTTTCACATGGCATTAAGTGGAGGGCAGTTAGGCCATTCAAATGGTGGAACGTGTGACAAAGATGAATCTCTCTCCGAAAGCGTAGAAAGATGATTGAGATTTCTGAATTCTTCAATGAAGAATAGCAGAAACTCTAGCTTAGTTTTAAAGCATTGGATCATGAAATAGCTCAAGCTGCAGGGTATGTATGTCTGAGCGTGACAATTTCTTGAAGGATGTTCTTATAATTAACAATTTGCCATTAATGGATCTTTCCTAGCTGTTAATCAAGCAAAATTATTCCACTTTTTCTTAAATTTTGCAAGTGTTGATATTTCGTGTCTCATTGGGAACATTGATCTCTTTGTGTGGTCTATTGAATTGAAATTTTTGATATTATTACTGGTACGTCCCTGGATCCGGGTTACTGCTAAGGTCAGAATTCCGCTTGATCTTCCTTGTTAGGTCGAATTGAAGCCGGTCTGAGATGATAGCTCCGAACCTGAATCTTACACACCACAATTGAAAATGAGAGGTTAGGGGATGGCAGAAATTGTCCCCATCGTATATCCTCTAACATTCAAATCAGAAATCTTTCCTAAAAAATAAAAAGATATTAGAAAGATACTAAGAATGCATAGATGCATATAGTAATCGATTGAGTATTTGGATGCGCCAACTGAAGGGCGGCTTAAAGGTGCGCCTTCTGAGGGGCGTCTTGAAGGTGCGCTCATAGATGAGTGGCTTAGAAGTGCGCCTGGATCTTGGAAGTGTGCTCGGCTAAAGGATGGTTTAGAAGTGTGTTCGGTTAGGGGGTGATTTAGAGGTGTGCCCAGCTAATGTGTGGTTTAGAGGTACGCCTACTGAGGAGTGGTTTGAAGGTGTGCCCAGTGAGGGACGACTTAAATGTATGCCTAGTAGATGAGCGGTTTAGAGGTGCGTTTGCTAAGGGCGAATTAGAGGTGTCCCCAACAAGGGGCGTCTTAGAAATGCGCCCAACAGGGGGTGTCTTAGAGGTGTGGTGGATTAAACTGCGCTAATGGGCTAGCATCTTGGTCATCTGAATAGAGGGTTGGCTATTGGACAGCGGACTCTAGATTTCGGGATGGAGGGCTGGCTCTTGAACGGAGGGTTCCTGACTCTTAGACGGAGTGCTCTTGGATAGAAGGTAGGTCTCCTTTTTGGAAATGTCCAGCCATTTGGAGCTTGTTTTTCCAAACTTGATGATGTATGGTTTTATAGTGTGTTCCGCAAATGTACTCTTCTTAGATATATGGGACATTTTACTTTGAAAAAATTTTATTGGGTTGGAGTTGAGTTGTGGGCCTACTGTGGTGTCTGGCCTCTTTGGCCCATGGCGATTGGACCCATCAATTACAATATGATGTTAACGATAATATTCAATACTTAGGCTTATTTATACAAATTGTCAAATGCTTATTGATAGAATGTTCTTTAAAATGTTATATTAGAAGAATAAATTTCTATCCTTTGCCTTTGCAGGGAGGTTCCAATCATTTTGTCAATTCTCTCAAAAATTTAGTTTTATTGGGCTTTAATGTTATCATCCCATAGGCGGTCCTCAAGCAGATTGATTGCATGCTTCGGGGCTTCTTATAACATGGTATCATTG
Source organism: Nepenthes gracilis (assembly GCA_033239525.1). NCBI lineage: Eukaryota > Viridiplantae > Streptophyta > Magnoliopsida > Caryophyllales > Nepenthaceae > Nepenthes > Nepenthes gracilis. The sequence goes on from BSYO01000006.1 coordinate 18,365,313, forward strand.
ACCCTAAATTTTCAGCCGTTATAGCTTGGGTAGATGTTTGCAAAAGCAAAGATAGGGATGACCTTTGCATCGAGGATAGTTGTGCGCAGAACAAGGCCATTTTAACTTGGCTGCTCTAGAAGCTCTTCCATGAGGAATCCTCCTCTATTTGGGTAATCTAGATTGAAAGGTATTTTATTAGAGATACACATATTTAAACTCTCAAATTCCGTCAATTGACAATGTGGAGTTATGGAAAGATAATGAATTTTCACCATTATATCAATCTGTTTATTCGTCACAAGATTGGTAATGAGATGGGCATCTTTCTTTAGTTGCAAGTTAGCACCCGGATAGGTCATTCGCATGTCTCTAATTTAGTCATACTATTCTTGGTGCCAGTCTCTCTAGGACTCCAAAGATAATAGCATTATTTTTTATTCTCGGTGGTGTTAGCCCCCACCCCACGTGTGTATCGAAGTTGGCTTCGCTATCTCATAGTCTGACCTCAGTCCATCCTCTAATACCCTTGATTTGATAATTTGAACTCTCAAATCTAATTGGAGATTTTCATCTGAATCTGCTTAGCACATTTTTGAGCCTAAGTATGTGACCATGTATTGGGTCATTCCTGTTTGGGGAGTGGAGACGAGAGGTGTTGGAAATCTCTCCCGTGAAGAAGTTCCAATCAACATTGTTGACAGTCAACGGATGGTCAACGGATGGTAATATAGTTGACCATCTGAAAGGATCAAGTTGACCGTTTTAGTTGAGAACTCTCATGACAACTATGAAGACGGTCAACATGATGTTGACCGTTCTGAATGGGATGACGATCAACAGGATGTTCACCGGTCTGTTTGGAAGGACAGTCAACAAGGTTGACCGGCTTATTAAGGTAACACAGAGCACCTGCTATGCCTGAAAGGTAGTAGGTTGACCTACCTGTTTAGGTAACCTTGGAAACTCAAAGACTGCAGATGTTGCTGCTACTAGTACAGGCATGCGCCACCTGTTGCTAAACTTATACAAGCTTCTTGGGAATAGTGCACCAACCATAAAGAATGACGTGGTGGTCCAGCTGCTGCCAAGTCTTTGTATATTTTTATATATACATATATGTGTAAGTAGGCTAAGAGAGTGGTGTAGAGAGAAGTTGTTGTAAGTAGAAAGAGTTGAGTAGAGTGTGAGTGTGTGAGAGTAAGAAAGAAAAACAGATGAGAGGAAGAAAGCCCAACTGTGTGTGTGTGCATTTTTATTTTACTGTTTTTGTAATCTCTATCTCATATATAGTGCAATTTTTGGACTTAACGTCCCGTGGTTTTTTTCTTGATTCATAAGGGTTTTTCACGTAAATATCGGTTGTTATTATTCTTCCATTCCTTTTCTTCGATCTCTTTGTGTTTGTAACGGTAGGCCGCCCTATTTTCGGCCAACAAGTGGTATCAGAGAGTAAGGTTGAGAACTTTGTTCTGATGGCGTCGACATCATCGAAGAATCTGCCGTTTAGCATTGAGCAGTTTAACGAGGAGGGTAACTTTATTTTCTGGTAAGAAAGGGTGATGAACGTTCTCACCAAAGAAGGGACAATAAAGGCGCTGAAAAAGAAGAATGAGAAACCTGCGAACTTGGCCGATGATGAATGGCAATATAAAAAAGATCTTGCAAATTACACCATTAAACTCTGTCTGGCGGACAACACTCTACAGGAGGTGCTTGGCTTGACTGACCCGGCGGAGGTCTGGGAGAAGTTGGAGAGCCGGTATAAGTCCAAGTCCTTGACAACCAGGCTTCATATAAAGAAGCAGTTCTATCGCCTACGGTTGTTGGAAGGAGGAAGTTTCGAGAAGTATCTAGACGAATTTAACCGGATATTGATGCAGATGTCCGCCCTTGACGAAGAAATCAAGGAGGAGGACAAAGCGTTAGTCCTACTGGCCTCCCTACCGGCCTCCTTTGACCATATTGTTACAACATTGTTGTTTGATAAGGATACATTAAAGTTGGATGAGGTTATTGCTTCCCTGCTCATGAACGAGTCAAGAAAATCACAAGGGACCTCGACGACTGAGATACTTGTGACTGAATCAAGGGGAAGAAGCGGAGGTCGTGGTCAGAAATAAGGAAATAAAGGTCGTAGTAAGTCAAGGTCAAGGTATCAAAACCTTGAATGTCACCACTGTGACAAGAAGGGCCACATTAAAAAGTATTGCTTCAAATGAAAGCGGAAAAATACGGATAGGGAGAAAGGTGACTGTGGACGGGTAGAGGAAAAGTCCTCCGTCTCAGTAGTCACAGCAGGCGGCCTCCTGCTAACAAGTGAAGGAGACGTGGCAAATCTGACGGACGAGGAGTCTGGCTGGATAATCGATTCTGGTGCCACCTTACACGTCACGTCCAGAAGGCAGCTGTTCTCATCCTATACTCCAGTAGATTTTGGTGTAATAAGGATGGGGAATGAAAGAACATCTTCCGTTGTAGGCAGAGGAGATGTCATCCTGGTCACAAATAATGGGATGAAGCTGATATTGAAGGACGTACGTCATGTCCCTGATATTCGACTGAATGTCATCTTAGCCGTCGCCTGGATAATGAAGGTTATTGCAATACTTTCTGTGAAGACGAGTGGAAGTTAACAAGAGGGTCTCTTGTTGTAGCAAGAGGAAAGAAGGCTTTCGGCCTATATGTGATGAAGGCCTATGTAGTGGCCGGAGACGTGAACGCCACAACCAGCACGGGGACAATGGACCTGTGGCACAGAAGGTTAGGCCACATGAGTAATGAAGGGCTATCCTACTTGAGTAAGAAAGGCCTGATTACTGGAGCAATAGCGGAAGAGCCAAAGATGTGTCTTCATTGCTTTGGCCGACAAGTAAAGGAAAGTCTCATTTCATGGAGACTCGTCCGGTCCAAAGGCAGAGCTCCTAGAACTTGTTCAGCAGATGTGTGTGGGCCATTCAGAGAAAAGTCTTTTGGTGGAGCCCAATATTTTATTTCTTTTATTGACGACTGTACAAGAAGGCTGTGGGTCTACCCACTCAAGACCAAGGATCAGGTTCCTGGTATTTTTGAGCAGTTCCATGCTCTTGTGGATCGTTAGACGGGAAAAAAGTTGAAGGCCATCCGTAGTGACAACGGCGGCGAATACTTGGGGCCTTTTGATGCCTACTGTCGATCACATGGTATTAGGCACCAAAGGACACCACCAAAGACTTCATAGTTGAATGGAGTAGCAAAACGGATGAATCGTACGCTCTTAGAGAGAGTACGCTGTAAGTTTTCCGAAGCAAAGCTTCATACTTCATTCTGGGCAGAAGCACTCCGGACAGCGGCCTACATTATCAACAGGTCGCCTAGTAAACCTCTGATGGGTGAAGTGGCAGAGAAGATATGGACGGACAAGGAGCCGTCCTATGATCATCTGCGAGTGTTTGGATGCAAAACATTCGTGCATATCCCAATAGACGAAAGGACAAAGTTGGAGCCAAAGACAATATGGGGAAGATGAACTAGGCTACCGGTTCTATGATCTAGCTACCAGAAAACTCGTCCGGTCTAGGGACGTAACCTTTGTTGAGAATGAGACAATTGAAGACATTGGCAGAGATGCCAGATGTGACGATGTGCAAACAGACCAAGTGAGCGCTGAAGCTGTCCGTCCGGCATCGTTAGAAGGATAGGATCCTGGTCAGGAGACGGTTGAGGATAATGAAGCGAAGGTCATGGCTCCGGATGACACCATTGATGGAGTCATACCTCAACCGACAGGGAATGTCCCTGTTAGACGGTCCTCACGCAATAGACGGCCATCCGTCTGTCTGTTACCAAATGAATATGTCATGCTCACAGATGTCGTAGAGCCTGAGGATTATGAAAAGGCAATAAAGGACGACAGCAAAGAGGAATGACTGAAAGCCATGAATGAGGAGATGAGCTCCCTTCGTGAAAATCACACATTCAACTTGGTTAAACTTCCTAAGGGGAAGAAGGCCCTCAAGAACAAATGGGTCTATCGCTTGAAGCAGCACGAGAATACCAAGAAACCTAAATACAATGCGCAGTTGGTAGTAAAAGACTTCAGTCAACAAAAGGGGGTTGATTTTGATGAAATCTTTACCCCGATTGTTAAAATGTCCTCCGTTCGAGTAGTGCTGGGCCTAACTGTCGCCCAGGACTTAGAGGTGGAACAGATGGACGTCCGGACTGCATTCCTCCATGGTGAGCTTGAGGGGGAAATCTACATGGAACAACCGGAGGGGTTCAAAGACAAAGGGAAGGAGAAACTTGTTTGTCGGCTAAGAAAAAGTCTGTACGGATTAAAACAAGCTCCTAGGCAATGGTACAAGAAATTCGAGTCAATCATGACCAGTCAGGGGTACCAGCGGACAACTCGTGACCATTGTGTATTTGTACAGAAATTCTCGGATGATGATTTTGTTATTCTTCTTCTATACGTAGACGATATGCTGATCGTCGGACGCAACGGAGACCGAATAAAGAAACTGAAGGAGCAGCTTGGACAGTCATTTGCCATGAATGACCTTGGATCGGCTAAGCAGATTCTGGGAGTCAGAATCTTACGCGATTGGAAGGTAAGGTAGTTGTGATTGTCTCAAGAGAACTATCTTGAGAAAGTGCTCCAACGATTCAATATGGAGAAATCAAAGCCCGTGAGTATACCGTTGGCAAATCACTACAGGCTGAGCACTCGTCAATATCTGACTACGGATGACGAGAAGAAATACATGAAAGTCGTTCCCTACTCATCAGCTGTGGGAAGCCTGATGTATGCCCTGGTATGCACCAAACCGGACATATCTCATGCCGTCGGGACAGTTAGCCGGTTTCTGTCCAATCCGAAAAAGGAGCACTGGTCCGCAGTGAAGTGGATCATGAGATATATTCGGGGTACTTCCAAGAGGTGCTTGTGTCTTGGAAGTAACAAACCGCAGTTGGTGGGATACTCAAACGCAGATATGGCCGGAGATGTTAACACACGCAAATCCACATCGGGTTACTTGGTAAAAATTACGAGCGGTGTAGTTTCTTGGCAATCCAAGCTACAAAAGTGTGTAGCTCTATCCACAACTGAAGCCGAATACATTACAATTACAGAAGCTTGCAAGGAGATGCTGTGGATGAAGGAATTTGTTCAAGAATTAGGCATCAAACAGGAAAGATATGTGGTACTTTGTGACAGTCAAAGTGTCATTCATCTATGTAAGAACTCTTCATTCCATTCCAAATCAAAGCACATTGATACACAATATCATTGGGTACGAGAAGTGCTGGAGGAAGGTCTTCTGTCATTGGACAAGATTAGCACGGAAGAGAACGTGGCAGATATGATAACGAAGATTCTACCGAAAGGGAAGAATGAAGCATGCTGCGAGATGGCCGGGCTAATAGAGTTAACTTCTTCACAATCAAGAGGGGAAGTTTGTTAGAAATCTCTCCCGTGAAGAAGTTCCGATCAACATTGTTGACGGTCAACGGTTGGTCAACGGATGGTCAATATAGTTGACCGTCTGAAAGGATCAAGTTGACCGTTTTAGCTGAGGACTCTCAGGACAACTGTGAAGACGGTCAACATGATATTGACCGTTCTGAATGGGATGATGATCAACGGGATGTTGACTGGTCTGTTTGGAAGGACGGTCAACAAGGTTGACCGGCTTATTAAGGCAACACAGAGCACCTGCTATGCCTAAAAGGGAGTAGGTTGACCTGCCTGTTTAGGTAACCTTGAAAACTCAAAGACTGCAGATCTGTTGCTGTTGCTGCTGCTGCTGCAGGCATGCGCCACCTGCTGCTAAGCTTATATATGCTTCTTGGGAACCGTGCACCAACCATAAAGGATGACTTGGTGGTTCAGCTGCTGCCAAGTTTTTGTATATTCTTATATATACATATATGTGTGAGTAGGCTGAGAATGTGTGGTGTAGAGAGAAGTTGTTGTAAGCAGAAAGAGCTGAGTAGTGTGTGAGTGTATGAGAGTAAGAAAGAAAAACATATGAGAGGAAGAAAGTCCAACTGTGTATGTGTGCATTTTCGCCTTACTGTTTTTATAATCTCTATCTCATACATAGTGTAATTTTACGGACTTAGCATCCTGTGATTTTTTCCTTGATTCATAAGGGTTTTTCCACGTAAATATCGGTTGTCATTATTTTTTCATTCCTTTTCTTCAATCTCTTTGTGCTTATAACAGTAGGCCGCCCCATTTTCCGGCCAATAGGAGGAGCACACAATACTGTGACAGCATGGCTATTGAAGAATGAGCCATCTTGATGTCATGCATGTATTTTGTGGCACACCATTAAAGGTAAGCTTACCATTTTAGACAACTTTCACTTCTTCCAATATCCTAGCCGATGTATCTTATGCAACTCGAAATTTGCAAAGCATTCCCCGCCTTTTTTCAAATGCCGAGTATCAAAACCTATCTAGAGTGAAATCTGTAGGAGGATCGGATAATCATGGCCTTATGATAATAGGGATCACGTGACTATGTCGGTATCTCAAAAATTATAAGGTATGAATTTTAATCAAAAAGTTATCAGGATTTTCTTTGTAGTGGCCATTTACTATAGTAAAAGACTCACAGCAGTTAAATTTTTGACTAAAACTAGTCTCTCCATCCTAATCGAGCTCTCAACATCATTTAGAATACCATTATTATGATATTTGCATACATCAAAACGAACAAGGATTCTATGTGCTCTTCAAGCAGAACTCCTACAACTCCAACCTAATGGGGACCCTATTGACTGCTCCATTATACCATGATTCTTGCCTCTCATCTTATCTCTCTTTTATACTTTTTTGTTCTTTGGGGATTTCTTTGTTTTGTGCTTATTGTTGTTCACTTATCAAATTGTTTAGGCTGATACAGTCAAAATGCGGGTCACTTAGTAACGCATTATTGTACATATTCTTTATAGTTTTACAAATCAATTACTTATCAAAATAAATTAATATTCAGTAAAGAAAACTAGACCAATTGATAAAATCTTATATTTCATTGCGAAAAGATAAAATCTACATCGGAATCTCATAGTTATACTTGCATCTCCCGACTCCTCACAACGAAACTCTAGAGATTGAATTAGAGAAAGCCAGAATGTTAAATTGGAGAAAGTAAAATAAAGCTCCCTTGGTTAAAAAAAAAGATTTTCCTTTTTTCTTTTCAGTTTACGTCTACATCTCAATCTTGGAAGTAGCCTCACCATAGGAATAGTGACCTTTCCATTACTTTACTTTGTTTTGCATATTTAAGATTAATTCTTTAGATTAATTGGTATCAATTCCTTTCTTTATAGAAAAGATAGGTCTTACACTTTAAAATAATTGAATTGTCATTCTCTTGCACGATAGTAATAAGAGGAAGAGACCTTGGACGTTCAGAAATCTCATGACTATCAGCCTCTCTCTATTCCGGTTATAGATTTTTATGCTGTGTAGTAATGATGTTTGATAAATATTTATAAATATAAATATATACTATAAATTGTCTATATTTGTAATAATATTTTGCGTTTGATTATTTTTTGAACTATCATATGGTCGAACTACTGAGCCTCTAATTAAAAAAAATGAAATTATCTAGCCTTTAGCAATTATTTTCCCAACACAAAAAAGATTGATTTGATATTTTGTTGTTTGAAAATTACTAGCACCTTTAGGCCTCTATAAACTATTATATGAACAATCGTCACAATTGAAGAAATGATATAATACAATCAACGATATTGGGATTTGATCGAAAAACGCATAATGGATACAGCAAAATAGACTCGAATTTACAGTCAAATGTCAATCACAAAATATTTGAGCAAAGATAGCACAACAGTGCATAATAATTTCTAACGGGAAAAACCCTTCAAAAATAATATAAAAATTATGTGATAAATTTTGACCAAATCTATTATAAATAGTGTCGATTATAAAGTATTTCCTTTAAAAATCATTAATTATAATTTGAGTGAATGACCGATCTGTCAAATACAACTCTTAACAAACCCCACAAGAGAAATTATGGCAATAATAAAAATAATCAAATTATAATATATCTAATGGATACATTGAGGCAACATACCAAATATTGGTGAATAATGAAACTCAAATTAAATTTCAACCAAATACAAATATTTGTCTATTCTTTCTTTTCTCTCTTCTCTCTCTTTTGCAGCACTCATTGTATTGAAATTACTATCAAAGCTCTTTTGTGTCTCCAATAATAGCCGTTGTGCCTATGCTACTACTGTATTGCTTATCTCTAAAATCGTAATAGGCTCAGCTTCATAGTTGTCTTGGCACACGTGTACTTCACGTGTATCTGGCATAACTACGTAGGCTATCCATGCACGTGCCCTTTAAAAGCTCATCTCACTGGAATTGGAATGCTGGAACTCCTTCAACATGTATTAGATGCAACCATTTTGTCCTAAAAGTGCACAGTCATCTCTCATACATTTACTATACGTAGATATCACTAATTTATTAGAAATACATTTCACTCGTCTACTATTCGTGGGAACTTCTAGTGTTCATTGCTACTCGAATGACCCTCGTCCAACCATGTATGAATATCACATCAACCTCTAGCATCCCTTATTGTTAGGACAACCCTCAACCGACCTATGGTGGACCATCATATGAACCTTGCACAACCTTCTGTAAACCCTATCACTTGGACAACCATTAATTAATCTTCGACCAACTTTAGCATGAAAAATCTTATGACCCTTGCCTAACATATCCACCTGATAATGCAATGTGCAAATATCGCATGTCCTCTAAATGATCCAATTAGTGGTTGTGTTATGTAATACCCAAATCTCCATTCGATTTATTTTGAATTAATTTGTTATTTGGATTAATTGGATTTGTTGAAAAATAATTGTATCTTGTAAAGTTTTTTTTTTAAAAATCGGATCAACGAACTAGCGTACTAATTCTAGTAGGTTTGCGCTCGAGATGTACTGGAGGTCACGCTTGAGGGTCAAAACATGTGGGCCAGCGCTCGAGGTACGCCTAAGCTGGCGCTTAAGCGCCGTTTGGCATATAAAAGGGGGCTTGCGCACTATGTTCATCATTTTTGTGCGAGAAGGGCAAATAAGAAAGAGAGAGGTAAAGGAGGAGAGAGATAGAAGAGATCGGATAGATCGAAGTATTTTTTGGTCAAATCTATTTAACATAAGATTGAGATAAGTATCTATAAGTCTATATTCAATCTATTTCACTATCTAATTATATTTGTTTACATTTTGAAGGTTTTTTGTACATGCATGTTATTTTTATCCACACCATTTGTCTCCTGTGAACATACATGTCTTATTTACCGGTTGTGTCATATCTTAAAATTTAACAAATCTAATTAATTATTATTCATAAAATTAATATTCAAATAAATTCAATAATACACATTAAATTTTAAAATTCAGGTGTAATAAACTAAATATACAGGGCCCAACAAATTTAAACTCGTACAGACTTTCATTGAATAACCGTTTAAATAATATAAATATGACCTACTCTATAAACAGTTGTAAGGAGAATACCCAAATAATATAATAATTCATTCACATAATGAGATAAAGTCATAAATCCTAAATACACGGTCTAAAAGCCTACATTCGGCCCAATCCAATATCCGAGTACATTCCAACCAAAACCCAAATTAGGGAATCAAAATATAGTCGACACCATCTATATCTCAATGGATATAATATTTGCGAGAATATGTGGCGCCACGTCTGACCTGGTCCATCTCCTACCAAGTGTCCAAACCCTCTACTCTGAATGGTAAAATACAAAATATAAGTTAAATGCCTAATAAGAATCATCATATTCGTATATAAAATAACAAATACATAGATCAAAGGGAAGGTGGTGTCATATAATAAATCATAAGCTAAATATCACGTCGTATAAACCGTAATCGACTCCACACCCACAAGGGATGCAAATTAAAATCCAGATCTACGTCTCTTAACAGCTACGTTTTAGACTTACATCTCTCAGATATCAGATTACATATCAATCCATCAGGGCCGCAAACCACTATAGTCTCACACACATATTGTCTCACTAGGGTCTTGGACCATCATAGTCATACATACATACATACACACAGATATTGGCCCACTAGGGCTTTCCCCGATGCCCACTGCACATTACTCTCACTCTCGTCCTTCATCACCTCCACTCCACCTTCTGCCTCTCTATAGGTCAAAACTTCCTCCATCCTTGTGAAATTTCTAACTAACACAACCCAAGGCAGCCTCTTCTAGGCCAAGCTCCTGTATAATGACTTTATGATACTACAAAAATTCTCCAAAATCACAAAATCTAACAATCCTTCAAATCGATTGGTAAATTATATATGCATGTACCGAATAAATAGATAGAATGTATAAAAATAATATGCATGTTAGTAAATTTTTAAACAGAAGTCAAAGCACATTAGATATTAATTATACCAAAAATAGTATTTATAGATATTTGTCTTGACCTTATACCAAATAGATCTGAAGAAATGCTATTCTGAAATACCTAAACCACGCTTTTCTATTTCTTCGTACGTGCCCTGCTTTCTCCGCGCCGCTCGGCCTTCTCATCTGCCACGCGGTTCTTTTTCTTCACACCAAATAAATCGGCCTTGTTCTTCTTCTTCTCTTCTCCTCCTCCTTCTTCTTCTCTTCTCTGCCGCATTGCCTTTCCCCTCTCTCTCTTTCTTTCTTCTTTTTCCCCTTTCTTTCTTTATCTTGTTCCCCTCCTTCTGCTCCATGCCTTTATTATTATTATTATTATTATTATTATTATTATTATTATTATTATTATTATTATTATTATTATTATTCCTTTTTTTCTTTTCTTCTATAATCTAATCGATACTTGAGTGCCAACATAGGCGCGTCTCGGATACCAATCCAACTTATCCACATATCTTTTAAAATTTTATAATATTCAATTAATTTTTATCATATCTAAATCAACCAAAATAATAAATACATTCAAAATAAATCAAGAGATGATTTGGGATATTACGGGTTGATTTGAAATTTTGTTCAAATTTTATAAATATTTGAGAGTTTTCTTGTTTTATGAAAACATGGGTAAATATTTAAGATTGTGTATTTTCATATAAATATATTTTTATAAAAAAAATGTCACGAGAACCTGCATAAATCGTGTATTAGTGCACATGTATGCTGCCTGGAGTTGAGGTCTTTACCTTTGTGATATGTCCTTTGAATATATGATTTGTGGCGTCTCTCTCAACGGAAAGTTTTGTGTTCCTAACAGAAAACTTATGTGACTCCCTCTTTCACTGGCAAGAAAAGGCTTCGTTTGTAGTGGATCCTCCGCATTCGTGTTTTAATAAGAACCATAGTAAGGTAATTAATAAAATTAATATATTCAAACGTTCTAATATATCAAATAAATTTAAAAATTACACTCAAAACTACAAGTAATAAAAAGTAGTAAGTTCATTATTTATAAGAGACAGAGTACTTAAATGGTCTTGTCCATGAATTTGAATAGTGATTAATATGCTTTAAAGTTATCGAAAGTATGTGTAACCCTTTTTTAAATGAGCTTTTTAAAAGCTTTGGTTCTCCAATTTCGTGTATCTTTGTATTTCTACATGGAATTATATTTGAGTTTCGATTTGAGATTCGTAGGCTTTTGGTTTTGTCTGAACAGTTGGACCAATATGTATATTGGATGTGTATTAGATACATTTTGGATATTTGATGTGGCCAAGTGTAGGCCTTCATTTATAAGTTGTGACTAGTCGGGTTGTGTATTTTGGGCGTTGTGGCTATGTTATGATATGTCACCTCCTCTTACAATATCGTGGAGTCAGTCATATATATAATTGTGCCCAAACGATAATCTAATAAGGTCCTATACGGGTTATGGTTGTTATATTAGGTCATGTGGTCTATTTATTTTGTCACGCCCGAGTTTAAAATTAGTTGATCATTGTGATACTGTTATTATGGAATTTTATTTTGTGAATTTTATTGATTAGACCTATTTTAGTTCGTATTCGTGACATATTACCCACAATAGAGTGACATAAAAACCAATAAACCTTCTTGTACGACGACGTGGGTGAACCTCTCACCTTACCGATGACCATCATCTCTTATTTTGCGACAACTTTCCCTCCATGGGATTTCTGCCATCAACATCTACAAGTTTAAATAATAATCTCTTTTGCTCTACCGAACCAGGAATATTTCCATTCCTCTTCAACTTCTTCTGACAACCTCCTATGTACTCTACGGTAAAGCCGCTCCTTACACTATTCCTCTACCTTCTCCCAATACCTTAATCAATTTGCCCTTTCGTCACATTGGCCTCGTCCTTGACAACCAAATCCTCCATCAAATACCAACTTGAACACTTACTTCCTATTGCCGTAGCGGATTTTTCTTTGGTGAGTTTCTATTGACATTTTTCAAATGACTGCAAAAACCCTACTCATCAAGCTTTTCAATTGAAATCATTTTCAACTAGACATTTGGATTATATTTGTAAGGTCCCACATTAGATTGGGGGAGGGGAACGAAGTGTCCTTATAAGGGCATGGACACCTCCTCCCTTGTAGACGCGTTTTGGGGGCGGCTTAGACCGTCTGCCAGGAACAAAACCGTGAGGCCTGTAGGCTTAAAAATGCTGTGAAACTCTCCCAGGCTGCAGCCTGTAGGCTTGGAGATGCCGCAAAGTTCTCCATTGCCAAAGGGGACAATATCTACATGCGGATGCGTCGAGGACATTATAAATGGTATCAGAGCCGGGATCCGGTCAAGTGTGTCACCGAAGATGCTGGGTCCCCAAGGGGGGTGGACTGTAAGGTCCCACATTGGATTGAGGGAGGGAAACGAAGTGTCCTTATAAAGGCATGGACACTTCCCCCCTTGTAGACGCGTTTTGGGGGGGGGGCTTAGGCCGTCTGCCAGGAACAAAACCGTGAGCCCTGTAGGCTTGGAGATGTCGTGAAACTCTCCTAGGCTGCAGCCTGTAGGCTTGGAGATGCCGCGAAGTTCTCCCCGTCCAAAGCAGACAATATCTACATGCGGATGTGCTGGGGACGTTACAATATCGCATGCCCCTCAACACAAGCTTTCTCCTATTATTTATGCGCAAGCTAACATTTCTAATGCCAAATACTATCAAGGAGCCATCGTTACCCATCGTTAATTTCTTATAGTTCCTGAGTATATAGAAGGTAAAGATTGACTTCCTAGATTTCGCATATAATTAAGAGACACTATCTATCATTCAACTCATCTTATAACTTTTAGAAATTTTTGTCTTCCTCTGGTGAACAATTAGAATGTCTCTACAAGTAGCGATAAAAGATCAATCATTACCACCATGATTCCTCTTTTTCTGTTAGTCGCCACCACCCTCCTCCCACTTTCTCTTGAAACAATTCGACTACATATGACTCTTCTTGCCAGAATGAAAATACTCGACACTTCAAACTTAGATTGTTACACTTCTCCAATTTGCACATCGGTCCATTGATCTCTCATCCCCCTGACCACTAGTGGACATCATGAAACTCACTTAAAACCTCATCACTTCCCTTTTATATAAATTCGTTCATAAATAATAAAACGATAACCTTATTAAAACTAAACTTATCTATTTCAAACAACATTGTTGTGACATTATAACCATATGAGGTCGGAAAAGAAACTAATAATACCAATGTCTTATTGTCATCCTTGATTTTCTCAAGTGTTAATATTTGTGTTAAAATCCAATTAAATTCGTCTAAATATTTCTTGAAGATTTTCCATTCTGATAACCAAAAGTCGTAGAATTTCTTATTCACATATAATCTCAGCATGAAGAATTTGGACCTATATTGGCTCTCGAATTTCATTCAAACATCTATTAGATCTGATAAATTGATAACTTATTAAAGAGTGTAATCCGTAAGATATCACTCGATCATCAATTAGTAAGAACCCTTATGTCTCGCCATTTCACATCATTCATCTCCTTCGACTTGTCTTCCTTGCTTTGTAGTGCTTTTATCGTTTTTTTTTTTAGATCAAAATATTCTTCACTTTTTCTGACCAAATAATAAAGTTATTTTGTAAGTAAAATTTCTCAAACTTGAATGAGAAGCTTTTCAATATCGACGCCATCAATAATAGAATTCACATGCCGAAAAAACTATTATCTGATACTACTTGTTGGGATTCAACTGAAAACACGTACAATCATCATAGTAAAACAAACCGAAACTCTTATTAAATATCAACTACCAAACACTTGAGTATATGAAATACGACATTATATAATAATTTTTAACATGAATTTTTTTTAAAATATTAAAAGAATTACGGGATAAATTTTAAATAAATCTGCTATAAATGATATCAATTTTAAAGTAAATAATCGGCTGAATACAACTCCCAACACACCTAACAATCCACAGGAAAAATTATAACGAAAATAAAGGTAATTAAATAATAATACGTCCTAAAAACACGCTAAGGGAATATACCTGATGTTGGCGAAAAACAAAATTTGAATCTATTATCAATGAAATGCGAATTTTTTTTTATTCTTTATTTTCTCTCTTCTCTTTTTTGCACAGCATTCCTTGTGTTATAATTGGTCTCAAAGTTTTTTCAAGCTTCCTATCACGTCACCTTTTTTTCCCGTGCTGTTGTTATATTACTTAATCCTAAATTTTGCATTAAGAGTAACTTTATATTAATTTTAACGCATGTGCGCTTCTCAAGTGCATCTAGTGTGATCCCATCTGGGCATCCCGCACAAGTGCCTTTCAAGCATTAGTTTCACAAGAATTGGTGCACAAAAGCCCCTATAGAGCATATGAAGTGCGTTAATACTGTCCCAAGATTACACGGCCACTTTCATATAGATATTAGGCACAAATATTGCTTGTTCAGGAGAGGCAACTTTCATTCAACCACTCATCGTACGAATGTCGCGTAAACTTTTAGTGACCTTTATTGCTCGAACAACTCTTAACTGACGCTCAGCCGAACTCACTCAAACATCATGCAAACCTCCAATGTTGTTTGTTCTCGGAAACCAGCAACTGACTTTCGCACGAACGTCCAGTAATCTTTGTTATTAGGATGACTCTCGGCCAACATTACAAGAATCTCACGCGATCTTTGCTTAACATCCCCATCAGAGCGTGCCACGCACAAACTTTGCATTTCTTCTAACCGACCGATCCATTGATTTGGAAGCCCATAAAAGAGCGATTCAAAAGCTAATAAATTTAAAATAGCAAGCTGTTTTCCCGCGATCTAAATAATCAACTGATTTTCACTCTCTCGTTTTAGGGTAAAAACTTCGGGATTTTAAAGTAAGGAACCAGATAAATGGCAAACGAAGAATACAAATAACATATTTTAATTCATTTATTATATAAAAAAAATATTGATTTATTATCCGTACGTGTCAGAACTGAAAAATGCAAAAAAATTTTGATCTCCCGTAAAATAGCAAGTTCAATGAAGAAAATGTGTCATGAATTTAGAGAGTATTTGAAATTTAAAATTTTTCAAAAAAACAAAATAAAAAGAAAATTTTAAAAATAGAAAAATATTTTTAAATTTTGTTTTATTTTTGAAATTTTTTCGTAATTATGAATAGACTCTTCATAATTTAGTTTCTGTCATATATATGAAACTTGCCATTGCACGTGCATCTAATTAGAAAGCCCGACTTCGTGAATTTAGGGCGATTGTCATTAATTAAGATTTCCTTGTATTTTATAAAAGAGTAATATTAGGAGGATAATATTAATTATCTTTAGAATATTTTTAATAATATAATTTTTTATATATTTATTAATATTAATAATTTTTTAAAAAATAAATAGATAAATAGATGTGTCTGAAATCAAGAAAATTTTAAATGAAAGAAAATAACAGTAAAAAAAATAAAAAGTATTTTTTCTTGTTTGTATATTATAAAAATTTAAATTGTGAATAAAATAAATTTTTTAAAAAATATTTTTATTGTTTGTTTACAAATGAAAAACTAATGGAGGAAAATTTTAATGCTGTTAAAATATTAATTAACTTATTTTGGTAATTATTTTTTTGTTAATTTGAGTCGTATGTGTGAAACCAATACTTAAATTCACGAACGCCTAAATTGAAAATGAAAGATCTAAACACTCATTATTAATAAAATAAAAGATCATAATAATATGATAATTTTGTCACTTATAAAGTGGAATCTAACAGTTTTAATTTCTCATATATATTGAAGTTATCCTTTACAGTTTTTAATAATTATAAAAGTAATTATCTAGCTAAAGACGTTATGCACAAGTCATTGAGACCCAATTCTCCTTCAAAAAGTGCACCATGAGAGAGGAGAATACCTCACAATTTATAATATAGCCCTTATGGAACTACCTTCCCGATATGGGACTCACAATATTTTCCCCCATTCAACAATCACAAACTTTGACGGATTGCACGCTATAACACTTTACTCGACATTTTTCACTCTACAACACTTCACTCCACCTTGACGCACTGGCAATAGGTCAGCCCCTTCACAGGCAGTCCTTTCCAATCAGAACCCTCCGCGGGTAATCTTCTCTGGGTCGAGATCGATCTCAATGAGAGCACCACTGTTGTGAGTATGATGGATGGTCAACGAATCCAGTCAACACTTCCTTCAACTGTTCTCTGGATTTTAACTTGGACGATTAATGAATCCGGTCAATACTTTCTTCAACTGTTCTCCGGATTTTGGCCTAGACAACCAAAAAATCCGGTCAACACTTCTTTCAGCCAATTCTCCGAATTTTGGCCTAGAAGGTCAACTAATCCGATCAATACTTCGCTTAGCCAGCTCTCCGGATCTTCACCTTACGGCCAGCAGTTGTACGCAATACGATCAACAAACTAAGAGTCATCGCTGGGCCACCTCAAGCAGGTAACCCAGCCATTTGCGTCTCATTTTGAACATATTGGAGGCAAAATTCCAAACCACTAGTATGGGAGGCTAGTAATGGGTATGCCAGTAATGGGCTCGCCCAAGAAGAAGAAACGACACAAATCCACAACGGCCCATTAGCGTTTGGATGGTCAACGCTCGCTGTTGTTGGTCAAAAGGCCAATGAGCTAAAAGAAGCCTAAGAACAGGACGGCCCACTTGGGCCCAAGACGGTCAATACTTTCATTGACCAGAATCATGTAAGACGGTAAACGATTTTATTGACTGAATGTATGACCAGCTGTCTGTCTGCAAACCAGGCCTCAGGTGGACCAAGCCCAATTTGGTCCACACGACCGTCCTCAACCAACAATGGTCTTTTCCCTTGATTTTGCGTTATTCACAGAAAGTAATCTCCAATACAACGATCATCAACAGATTCAACGCATATCCCTAAAAGAACGTGCCAGAATCTTTTCTCTGTCTGTTAGAAACCATAACAGTTACAGAACGTAGAAGGAAAGCAATCAATCCAGCGATCGTTACTGCCATAAAAGCTTCACGCCAGAAAATGCAACAATCCTAACAGAGCGCGAGAATCAAACCCTTCTGCACCAGGAAGGCAGTCCAAAACAGCACCTATAAAACGCCACGGAATCCTCACTCCAAGGCATGTCTTTATTCGTCCACAATAAGCACAAACGCTCAAACTTGCCACTAAGGCTTTCTGCAGGAAAGCTCACATGTTTCAAACTGTAAACGCTCTCTCTCTTTACTACTACGTTCGCAACGAACACAGTGTTTAGAGTCAGCATTTCTCACGAGCTAACAAAGCCTCTTTCAACGATAGCACTCACCCATCTCACACACTCTCTACATTTTCTTACATTATTTACTTTGATCTTCTTAATTCTAAAGTTATTTGCTAACTTGAACGTCAAAATATTTACGGTGAAATAATCTCCTATCGTCACCTGACCTCTCGTTCATAGTTGTGATGTGTAGGATCCAGCTCAGTAGACGAAACTGGATTTAGACAGCCGATTTAACCTGAATCTATTTAAAGTTTGGATCCAGGATGCGTCACTATTATTTAATAATTTTTTAATAATTTTACATCTTATTTATTTACATATAATAAAAAATTTATATAAAAAATAGATAAATTAATGATAAACAATACATCATTTAACAGTATCCAAAGTACTTTGAAAGTCTAATGTTAATTTTCTTCCAATATATAATTTTCCTATTAAAAAGGCATTTTAAGGAGCTATACAGAGCAAAATAAGCTAAACCAATCATAAAAATACAGTATCATTGAAAGTAAAATGCAAGATATTAATTATTTTACTAGAAAAACTTCTTTATCTGTCAGTACAAAGATTATACAATATATTTTTGAAAATAATAGAATATTGTAAAATAAAGTTGTGACCAATATTATTGGGAAATTAATTAACATATTAGAATTCTAATTATTGTAAGAGTTAAATAATAGACACTTGGGGCCCTTGTGAGTTGCTTGCTAGGTAGGTATATAGTATAATAATATTGTGAATGGATCTTGATGCGTGTCGGATTCAAATTTTGAATAGGCTTGGGTCAACTTAATTGTTGAGTCCGACTCCGTTTATCGAGTCTGGATCTTGTACACCACTATAACAAACGAGAGGTCAGGTATTGGCTGGATGTTGTCCCACTGAAAACATTCCGACGCTTAAATTAGTAAACAGTTTTCAAAGAATCGAGAAGGTTAAGGAAAAAAACATAATGATGAGAAATGCTGAGAGTGCTTATGGTTAGGGTTTTGCTCTCATTGTGAGAGACTTGTCATAGCTTGAAAGGAGCGCTAACTTCTGGATTTGTGTTCCTAAGGAACGTAGTGACAGAGGAGAGAGATAGTGAAAAGGTTGGCATCACATGAGCGTGAGAGCTTGTGAGGGATTCTTTTTAGAGAGAATTTGAGCTTTTTTTTAGGGTGATTTATAATAGGAAGGAGAGCGTCTGTTAGCCGAGATAAGAGCGTGCCCCGAAACGAGGACTCCATGGGCTTTTATAGCTGAGATGTTGGGCATCCTTCCTGTTAGAGTCTTTTTTCTAAATTGGCATATTTCATAACCATATGTTCTATTATATCGATGTCAAGTTATGGGTTACCAAGATATAATATCAACGCATATCCGTTGCTGTCCGTTCCGTCTTCCAGGGATACCGCACCTGCCATGTGCTCTTTAGTCGCTCGAGCCAGTCCGAAGCCCCGCAACCTCCGTGCGCTCGCTACCCGTTCGACTCCAAAATCCAGAATGGTCCCCGCTCACTGCGCCACCTCGAGCTCGAGGACACGAGCGTTTCTCTGGAAACCCTCCGTGCGCTCGAGCGTCGAGGCAACGGGCAAGTTTTTAAATGTGAATTTTGATCCCTCTATAAATACTTGGCTTATATTTTGGAACTCGAGGACTCTTAACAGACTAGTTTTGTGCCCCACTTGAGAAGAACATTGTTCATACTCCATTGATCTTACTTCTCTTGAGAAAATTAAATGTTACGAGATTGAGCTTTATGTTCTAATAAGTTTTCTGTTTACTTTTCTTAACCATTTAAACACTTCCATTCTTCTACCTTCGTTGGAGACGTTGGTTCGTTGAAGAAGGAGATCCGATTGTATTCGGCATTTCAAGTGGCTAAAGAGGGAAGATTGACATGAAGACCGAAAGGAGTCCGACTCCGTTGTCGCGGGCAAATGCAAGGAGTTCCTTGTTAGGGATCACGAGATGGGAGTAAGTCGGCTAGGTTAGCGCTTCGTTATTACCCGGTCTGTAAGTTGATTTTCATAGTACATTGCTTCCCTGGCCGTTGAAACCCGAAGGGTTTTTCTCGATTACCGTGGTTATCGAGTTTTTCCTTCGTCACCAAAAATCGTGTCTTTTTATTATTATTTATACTCATTTATATTTTACATGCTTATTAGTATTATTAACATCTAGAAATAAATATTCTTTACGTGTATTAGATATTTAATTTTTACTACTTCCGCTATTTTTATCGGGGTCGAAACTTGATTATACATTTCAGGACAAAAAGTCCTTTTTCACTTCCCTTGATAGGAATGCTTGATTCCTATGCTCTACTGGGCAGGCTTCCTTTGTTGGCATGGGGCTTTAATGGCGGTAACGACTCTTTAGGAGGATTGATTTCTTTCTAAATTTTGTAGCTGCTAACATTTGCTGCAGACAAAGTGGAGGATCTGGCGCTTTTCTTGTGTGAGGCGCTCAATGTGTTGGTAATCGTTACCATGGAGATTGCCTTTGAGGGGAGCGTGAAATCGGGGGAGAGGACCGTTGTTGGTCGCAGACGAAAGTGTAGGTCAAATTGGGCTATGCCTACATGAGACTTGCTCATAGGCCTGGCCTACTGTAACGCTTTCGGTCAACAAAAATGTTGACCGTCCCTTTGTGTCAGTTGCCCGTCTTTATGCTGGTCTTCTTAGCCTTTCGTCCGATCAACGGTTCGCGTTGACCGTCTAAACTTATATATGGGCCTTCGTGATTTTGGACCGTTCCTCCTTCTTCGGGCTAGCTCACTATAGACATACCCATCAGATCTTTATCATTTGAAGAGTCAAATTGGGTCATGAAAACATGTGATGGTAATTTTTTTTATATTTAAATAATATTTTTTAATCAATGTTGCATTTTGATCAATATGGTAGGATAATTGCCTATAGGTCATCATAACTCAAGGCTTACGAGTATAACTTTAATCTGTCATGTCCCAATTAGACCATCTTATATTTATTACTTATATTATTAGATAAAAATCTAAAAATAACAATAGACATGAGTTTCACATTGGGAATACAACCGATCCAGATAAAATAAATATAATAATTAATCTAACTATAGAATCCGAAATACCACATTACCATGTGGCTGGAAAACAAACCGCATCAATATGTCAATATACGCATGTGGAGTTATGTCTGAACCATAATAATAATTAACCACATCTATGACATCACATTATCTTTTATAGAAAATCGCTATCCGAATTAACGTAAACATCAAGAGCTACTGATTGAAAATTAAGTAAAACAAATACAATATCATATTCTTTTTAGACCCTAAACTAATTATTCCTCAAATTAGTTCGTCCTTCAAATCTTCACTGGCAAGTATCTAAACGTACTAATTTGAATAGGGGTTAACAAAAATAAAACTAAGAGTGAGTAAAAAATTCAATAAGGTATATAATTTATATAAATTTGTTGGACCCGACCAACTATTTGAATCACGAGGAATAAATAATAGCACACAATAATTACACACAATTATAAAATACATGATTTTCATGTGAAAAACTCTTTTTTGAATGAGAGAGAAAAATCATGAGACTTAAAATTTAAAAATATTTTAACTATACAATATATTGGTTATACAAACCCCCAAATATAACGTCAAACTATATTTTCTTAAACAAACCCATACAATAGAGAATACAATATAAAAGAGAAGAAATAAAACCCGATAAACGTCCTTCTCAACAAGAATAGCATACCCACGGTCGACAAAAATTGAAACTCGATTTAGAACACAAATGAATGTACAAATATCAGTCTTCTCCCTATTTTCAATCTTTTTTTATTTTCCCTCTCAAAATGGCATTCAAATTGTAACAGTAAACATTAGAACATGTTAGCCACATTTTTATTCTTCAGGCCGTGCTTGAGCGCCCGTAAAACACAACACAAGCGCAAAAGTAATGGCACTCGAGCGCTCATCAAGCATGGCTCGAGCGTCTAGTTTTAAAAATGGCAGTTAAGCATTCATTAAGTGCGATTTGAGCGCAATTTCTTTGGAATAGACGCATAAGGTGCACCTCAGGTGCATTTCGGGCGTGATAGTTTTGGAATAGGCAACTCAAGCCGTCGTCGCACACGTAAAAACACTTATCATTAATACCACTAATTGGCACATCAAATGGTATTGACCCACACGAAAATGGCTCATAACCAAATAAAATTAACATATAACTTGTATTAAAATATGTCCGAAGGCCAATAGATCAAATTTAGCTGTAACAATGTAAATTTTCATAACAATTGTGTATAATTTTTAAATTTTCTTTTGTGATTCTAAACCAAATGTGTTATACAAGATCATGTAATTCTGGTAGATCAAGAGTTAGAAAGATCTTCGACTAAGGAGTAGATAATCAAAACTCGGTTATATTTGTTACCACATAATTAAAAGTCTTACGCTATTATTCCAAACCTGTATGTAGGTTGTCTTATATGTAATCCTATAGACGGGATTAAATGTTACTTTTACTTATGGAATATAAGTTTGAACCTTGATCACCATAATAATATACTAAAGTATGCCATAATATACCACCACTGATATTTTTATAATGATCTGAAGCATAAATTAACAAAAACTCTACATAATTTTATATTATCCTTATATTTTTTCATCTTAAAAAAAATATTCTTAGTTTTTTAACAAATTATAAAATTTTCTCATCATCATTTCAAATAATTATCATGCAGTGTATATATATCTTGTGGAAACTTAAATATAAAAGTTCTTGAACATGCAAAAGTTACATTATTAGTTTTTTAAACAAAATGAAAGAAAAATTAGTAACATTGTGACATTCTAATATTTCATTTCAAATAACATACATGTAAGGACAATTTTATGAAAATTGTAGGGTATGCAAAATACAAACTTAGTAAATTTAACATGTAAAAATATTATGTACGAATTTAAAGTATATAATAATTGTTTAAATATGATTTTACCACATACATAGGTAAAAATATAGAGTAATAAGTTGACAACATTAGTTATATGAACTAAAAACATGAATATCGTAAAAATTATAAAGAATGAAAATATGAATTCATACATGTGAAGTATAAATAATCTAAATACGAAAATACGTCATTTATAAATATTTAAAATAATAAATACTTAAAAAAAAAAAAAAAATGTTAGCAATAAAGGAAGAAATATTTAAAAAAATAATTATTTTAACTTTAAATTTATCAAAATCTTACTTGGATTAACTTTAAAAACTCTTCTCTAACTCCCTCTTTCTTTTTTCTTTCGTCTCTCAAAATTTTGTAGAAAATGACATAAAAATAATTGGATATGACTTATATAGTAGATTACTGTAAGAGTACACTTCGGGCACGTGTAAGGAGCCACAGCCAGGTACGGTGGCACACAAGTGTCGCCGGAGCGTGTGTCAGGCGCTAATATTCTGCCTTAGCGCGTTCGAGTGTCCCTCGGACGCGTATCAATCGCGAATACATTAGAAAGCATGCTCGAGTTTCAATTAGACGTCCATCAGATGCAACCTCTCTGCCCATGACATGCATGTGCGCTCATTAAGCGCCAGGCAAACACCCACCAACTCGATATGATCCAATCTAACTCTGACTTTGACCTACATAATCATTCTCCTTTAATATCAACTTTTTATCTTAAATTAATTAACTATAATTAAATTTTAGAATTTAGAATTCGTACCTTACAATAACTATTATACTTATGATTTCGATTTGATAGCAGTTGTTAGCATTTGGATGGTTTAGAAATATTACTTGTGAAGAAAGAAATTTGTGATATGATCTAATTATCAGAGTTTATAATATTTACTTTTGCTTAAAGAACTAAATATGAGACAACCGTATCAGACAGAGTTGCTTAAATATTACAATTGCAAGATTTAGTGTTAGTTGAAAAAAGCAAATTTATTTGCAGATGCTGGGATTTAAGTGGACGGATATGATGAGCAATGTGATAATTAAAATGTGGGAGATGTTTTGATGATTGAATTAGTGCAACTTAACTGTTGTGATACTTACCACACAGGATTAGAGCTTGTTTAAATATTAATGTATTTTGTTATCTACTCATAATAATTGAAGTCTTATTATAATTTAATATTCTTCTATATTATGTCGTATTAGAGCTTTAATTATGAGAGCAACAGATAAGCCAGATTTAATGCCTTGTATCAATTCTAAAAGACCTCATTATTAAACCCTGGACTTGTTGGAGTATTTAGGGAATTTTAGGATCCTATTTTTATTTATGAGATCATTAGATTAATATTTAATGGTCAATATTTAAAAAATAAAAATATAATTATATTTATAATAATTTTTATAATATTAATATTTATCGAATATTAAGTTAAATATTAAAAATATTTTTTATAAAAATAATTATTTATATATTATTATATAATATTTAAATTTTAACTGTTAAATGTTTAAAATTTGACGATATAGATGAGAGAAATAGGATCCCCCAATTCGTATTTGGGACAGTCATTTTCATAGTAAACTTATGAATTTGAATTTTAGTTTTATCTTTTCAATAAATCGCTTTCTAAATATTCTTTCTTACCCAATTTGTTATCAAGGATTATGGAAAGACTAAAATTTATGTTTTAATCGTTTATTTTCAAATAAATGACTATAATTTAATTATTTTTAAAAAATTAAAAATTAATTTTTTAAAATAATTAGATTATAATCATCCATTTAAAATAAATAATTAAAATTTAAAGAAATTAATATTTTTATTTCTTTAAAAGATGAAGCCTTTTACAATCTATCTTATCAAATAAACAATTACTCAATATTTACTGCTATATCAGATATATTAGACTTTTAATTTTTTAAATTTGTCCCAAGAAAACATAAATATAATGTGAAATATAGTAAAATTATGTGAGAAAAAAATGATCTGTAATTAGAAAATAATAAGAACATAAAGTGGCAACACCCTGTATAATTTTAATATATATGTATATATATTTTTTAATTTGATGGTTAGTCTTAATTTATATATTTTATGTAAGGTACTATTATATGAGACTGAAATATGATGAATTCATTAAAAATTACACAGAAGATAATTTTTAAACGAAAACCGTAAATAAAAATAAAAAGCAAATCGAGTAGCAATATTTAATTTTCTAAATTATAAAACTAATAATTAGTTAATAAAGGCGGGTTACAATCAATTTATAAAAATTATAAATTTATAAAAAATATTAGTTATTTTATTTATTTGTAACTCTCTTATAGTTGATTTTAAATTTTTATTAATTCATGCTTTCCAATATCTCTGTGAATTTTATAGATAAAAATTATATTACAAATAAATTATTAATAAGTGAAACATAAAATAAAGTTTTAAACTGACAGGGATAAAATCTGAAATCCACATTCTTTTACACATCAATATGTATAAATTAAAAAATAAGAAAATAATAAATAAATAAGGAAACAAGGAGCGTTGTGTACCACAGTCTGAATTTTTTAACTATAAAAGTGTACAAATATTGCGTCATATGTTTTCGGTTGTCATACGAATTAGGAAGCCTTCAGATTCCTCGTCGTCTAGAGATGATCACGAGTGCATCCGGTCTCTATCTCTCTAAACCTAGACTCTGCACAACATAACTAACAAATGAGAGGTCAAGGGCCCGGCGAGATGTCTCCCACCAAGAATGCTCCAACACTCAAGTTAACAAATCTTTGTAAAAAACGAAAATGGAGCGCACGCTTAGAGGTGCCGAGGAATGTGTTTGAATGCGTGGAAAGTGCATGAATACTTATGTGGGAGAGTAATGAGCGGGAGGTGGGAGACCTGACTCCCTGTATGCACCGTGATGGGTGGCTGACTTCTTGTTGCCCAAGGAGGCAAAGGAGTTTTGGCCTGGAAGATAGCTGTGGAGCTTAAGGTTGTTGACGCTAGGTCGATTATCTAGGATCTGATCCCTCTTTTCTTTGTAGAAGAATAAGGGTTTTATAGGCCCCCTGGCGAGGGGCTTTGAGCTCGAGGGAATTTGCCGCAGGGGTTCGTTGTATTGATTCTTGGAAGAAATTGATTTACATGCCGATTGTCCTTTGTTTGTGGCATGTGAACTAAGTCAGGCGTACAGAGATGGAGCTTGATCTCCCCCTTGAGAGCGAGCACGCTGGGGGCGGCCGTAGGTAACCGCACGACAACCTTGGGCAAAGGGGACCGTTTTCCGTGAATTTTATACATAAAAATTATATTATAAATAAATTATTAATAAGTGAAACATAAAATAAAGTTTTAATGTCCATCAGGGATAAAATCTGAAATACCACATTCTTTGCACATCAATATGTATAAATTAAAAAATAAAATAATAATAAATAAAAAAGGAAACAAGGAGCCTTGTGTCCCAAACGGTCTAAATTTTTTAACTATAAAAGTGTACAAATATGGCAGCATGTCCTTTCAGTTGTCCCACTAGTAGTCACCCAATTCCCCTCGAGATGCACCAATGCTTATCATCTTCTGGGCTCGCGCCTTCCGGTAGCATCGCACTCTGTTTTGTGCGCCCAAATATCTCCGGGCGCTTTCAATCAGTGCTGTTGGTTCCATCTCCTGAGTCTTAATGCTGACCGTCATTGGGAAGACGCGGCTTAAGGAAGGCCTTTGTTGCCTGACACCGAGGAGGTTTGAACGCCGTTGGCAGCAGTCAAATCCGCCCATCTACGTGGTGCATTAAGTGCACAGGAGATCACGGGCCGCTGCTCCATAATGATTCGCCTTCGAAACACACGAAGTTTTAAGGTTTCGCCACGTGGAGGGCATTCGTTGTCCTTGCTCTGGCATTCTTCACCTTCAGAAAGCGGCCGTTTCTGGGGAGAACTTTGTCTATTTAAACACACAAGTTCTTTCCCATACAACGTGCTCTGTTGCTTTTTCCGTGGTGTGAGGCCTCACGCTACTTGGGACTCTTCCACCTTTCATCTGCTTTTCATCGTGATCTCGATGGAGGAGTCGTCCTCTGCTTTTGGATCAGGACCTTCTTCCGGAGGGCGTGAGACTGTGACTCATGCTTCGGGGATCCCAGCTGTAGCTGCACTAGAGGGATATCATTCGGAGGCAACTGTTGTGGGCCCTATGTGATTCCCAAGAGCGCCTCCAGGCTTTGAGATGGAGGAGAGGTTTGCCCTCTCGCGGGAGCCAGGTCCAGGGAGGGCGGATCTCTCGTTTCGACAAGTGGCCAGGGTTGTCGAAGGCGTCAAAACCGGGTGCAAGTTGCGGTTGCGGAGATAAAGCAATTGAGGGCCCGCGCC
Source organism: Nepenthes gracilis (assembly GCA_033239525.1). Taxonomy (NCBI): domain Eukaryota; kingdom Viridiplantae; phylum Streptophyta; class Magnoliopsida; order Caryophyllales; family Nepenthaceae; genus Nepenthes; species Nepenthes gracilis. Next base: position 18,392,410 of record BSYO01000006.1, read on the forward strand.
GCACACTTTGAGGAAGCGTGGGAGGAATCGGAGGCGAGGGCGTCTAGGCTCGCTAGTGCCGACGTAGGCGCTAGTGCCAACATAGGCGCTCGAGCCCGCATATTGGCTTTCCAGGAAGAGCATGAGCGGCTGCGGCGACGGTTTGGGATGGAGGTTGTGTGGATGGGGACTGAGCTATGGTCGAGGTTCCTGCCGAAGGAAGTCAGCCCTACACTGGAAATGAACTTTCAAGACCGCATCCGTCTCAGCCGGAAACTAGTCTCACTGGAGGACTCAAACTTCCACATCAACCTCTTGGACTCTTGAAACACTAGAGCTCTAACACGCGCGGACCTGGTGGAGTATCCGGGAATAGGTTCCTCTGCTGCCCATGAGGGACATTAAATGTATTCTATGGCCACAAGCTGCTATAAAGAGTCATTAATGAACATTATAATAAAATTTAACACTTAGCCGCGTGATTTTACTTTTCGTGGTTTGTCGTAGTACAACGGTTAGTTTTCTTCTTTACGTGTCCATTTCGAAACCCGCCGTCGTCTTTCCTGGCAACTGAAATACCCGCATTTAATTCGGGTGTGACAACGGGAATTTTGTCAGGTAGCTAAAGTGATACTGATCTATGATTTGATGAATGGTCATGATTGCTTACTACTTTGGGGACCCATGACGTTCTCGCGGGACGAGCACGCAGCCTGGCCACTCTGCGGTGGCGTCGCTTGGGTTTCTCGCGTGCTAGCACCTCATTGCCTATTTAAGTCAAACTTCCGCAAAATTCCTTTACTTGTTTCCTTGCATTGAAAACTTCCAACTCGTCCCACGGAGAGAGATGGTGAAGAAGACAGAGTCCCCTTCTTCCTCGCGAACTTCTAGGGTGAGTTGTCATGGGGTCGACAACACGGGGTCCGTGCTGACAACAAGCACCATTGCTTTCCTGATTGTGGATTATGGAATCCCCAACAATTGGTGTTATCATGCTCCTGGCTCTACAGGTAGAACCAACGCTCCACCAGGTGGCTTCGTTACAGTCTACGAGAATCATTTGAGAGGGGGGCTTCATTACCTTATGCCATGCACTCTGTATGCATTGGTGGAGGCGTTGGGCGTTCCTATTGCGAGACTTCACCCTGATGCCCTCTGCTGTCTGGTCTCGCTGTACATCTTCTCCCTCCTTCATGCCGATGCTTTTGACAACAAGGCGGCACTGCTAATCTTCCGCTTCACAGAGTCGGAGGATTGGGTCTCCGTGTCCCCGAAGACCGGTTTCCACTTTCACGAAACCAATCCTAATTCGGTGAAAAATTGGAAGAACAGACTCTTCTTTTTGCAGGATCCCTCTGACTTTGAACTTCCACATGAGTGGGATCCGATTTCGGAGTACTTCCATGGGAAGGTGTCGTCGGATGACGCTAAGGATACGGCGGAGTTGGTTGCCGCCATCAACTTCCAAATGGTGAGGTTCTCCATTCAGGGCTACTTCTTGACATCCATCACTTTTCAGGCCGCTAGGTGGGGGCCTCCGTCGGGCTAGCTTGCCACCGGTCATGCAAAGAAGGATCCCAGGGACGTCGCGATTCCCCCATCGCCCGGAGGGGACGCAGAGGAGAGCTTCTCGTTGCTTGACTCGTCTTCAGATGAGGAAGTGATAGAGGCTCCGCTGAAGAGGTTGAGGGAAGTTGGAGGTACCTCCACGCGGAGGTGGTAGAGGTTGCCTGCTAGTTCAGTCGCACGAGTTCGGGCCCCAGTCTTGGAGGCGACGTCAAGCGTCACGCTCCAGGAGGAGGCCAACGAACCCGTTCTGATTCCTCCCATGGTACTGGCTGAGGACGGCATTCACGTAGCGAGGCTTTATTCTGGTGAGGAGTCTTCCGCAAATTCCTTCGCCGACCTAGAGCCACCAGAGTTGGTGCTGGAGGGTTCCAGCCATGGTGGATGACGCACTTGTCCTTGGTGATGCGGAGGAATTATGCGCGCCAGTGCCATCACCAGAGCCAGAGGGATCTTCGAAGCTAGTTAGGATCTTAGTCGTGCCGACTTTGGAGGGGATGATAAGAGAGGACATTCTCGCGGCATTAGAGGTGGAAGTCGTATTGGAGGCCCGCCCGCCGGGAACTAAGGTGGCCGCGGGAGGGATGGTTCTGGAGCCAAAGCCCCCGAGTGTTCCTTTGCCTTCCATGCTTCTGGACCGTCCAAGCTGGGACTCCCTGCGCTGAATGCGGCTGAACACGGGGACTCCCTGGGCCCATCCACGTCAGGGGATTTAGCACGTCTCACGGAGCCTGCCTTCACTCAGGTATAATCGCTCTAAGCTGATCGCTCTTCGGTGGTCATGACATTTGGAATTTTTTTGACCTCCTCATTTTCCATGCAGATTCCTAAGGGTGTCGACGCTCTTGACGGGTTAGCCGCTCAACTGCAAGGGAGCCTTCATCACGGGCTGCACATTGTTCAGCACATGTGAGCCAAAGTTGCTTCCCTCCGAGAGTAGAGCGAGCAAGCGCAAAAGGAAATTAGGCGATTGAAGGAGGAGGACAAGGAGGATGTGTTGGAGACTGCGCGCTGCAGCTGGAGGTCAAGCAGCTAAGAGGGGCAGTCACCGTCCTCGAGGATAACAATTCACGTTTATCCAAGGACTTGAGAGGTCGGCTTACTCTATCGGAGGCAGGTCTTGTACTAGAGACCTGCCTATCCCGTGGGATTGCTTCTCTTGTGACTCCCGATGTTCCAGATGACGTCTTTCATCCAGGCAACTCCGAGGTCCAGGACAGGTCCCGCCTGAGGAATTTCCTTGAGGAGACTGGTCCGTCAGATCCTGCGCAGTAGTTTCACTTGTATACATTGCTTTTCCTTCTTTTTCCTTTCTTTTTATCCGCGTCTTGTCCAAGTGAATGAAAAGCAACACTTTGTTTTTGTACATAATGCCTTCCAGTGTGGTTTATGAGATTGCGTCTCACGTTAATGACTAAGCTTGTAAAGCTATTGTCGCCAAGGCCTCAATCTGACACTTTCTTACGCTGTACTCGTCCCTCGCCAGAGGATCTCATCGCATCTCGTGCATTTAATAAGAAGCTTGATCCAATAAAGTGGATGTTGTCGCCAGTCCCTTGGAGCCGCGCTAAGGGCCAGTTAGGTTTTCAGGCCGTAGTAATCGGACTCTAGGTCTAGGCCTTTTCTCTTGCGGTATCTACATTAGGTGCATGTCCCCCGCTCAGGGCATCATTGTCACCATGTGCAATGTCCTAGCCCACGACCATTATAGACTGAGGGTACTATCTTCTTTGGGAGAAGGTCGCCGCATGCCTACGATTTTCGCCCCCTAAAATTTTAATGGTCATAAGTGGGGAAGCTTCAAAAGCCCCTAAGATTGACGTTTTGACCGCCTAGGTCATCTAGTTGGGAACCATGATTCTCTGGGCCGCACGTGTCCCTACGACATTGGGCCGGGGTTCAGTGGTGGCCGCTTTTGGGTCATTCGGCGCAAGACCAAGGTAGCGGGTCACTTGGGACCCTTTAGATATGGAGTCAAAGTCCGGACATGGCCGCTTTTGGACCACTCGACGCATCGTTGAGGCTCGAACGATACCACTAATGGGCCACTTGGTGCAGGGGCAAGGTTTCCGGGTCGCTTCGGGCCACTCGACAGGGGGTTGAGGTTTTGAGGTGGCCGCACGTGGGCCACTTGGCACGGTGCCAAGGCCTCGTTTTACGGATGGACGATAGTCCTCCCAACTTAGAGGTAGTCTAGGTCGCTCTTCTTTTGGGATGATATGCATGCTAACATTTCACACGAATGGAGATGCAAGTTAACAAGAATAATTAATCTTATTAAATAAAAACTCGATGCATGTACAAGCACTCTTCATGATGCGCGTGTTCCTTACCTGGACCAACATCATGTCACTGGTAATATTTCCTTAGGGTGGTGGCATTCCGAGTTTGAGGGACCAGTTTACCGTTCGGACGCATAGCATGTACGCTCCGCTCCGGAGGATTACAGAGACAAGGAACGGGACTTCCCACCCAGGGGAGAGTTTGTTCCTGCATGCGGCTATTCCCATCGCCACTACACTCTGGAGGACTATATCTCCAACCTCGAGCGGGCGTGCCTTCACCCGCTTGTTGTAATATTATGCAATATGCTGTTGATAGGCTGTGGTCCGCAGATGGGCTGCATCTTGAACTTCTGGGAGCAAGTCAAGGCATTTTCTGAGTTTTTGAGAGTTCATGGTTGCATCGAAACACTCAACCCTCAAGCGGGGTAAGCCCACCTCAACGGGGACTATGGCTTCTGCTCCGTAGCAGAGATTGAAGGACGTCTCTCTCGTTGGTTTCCATGGGGTTGTCGGATATGACTAGAGTACGGAAGGTAGTTCATCGACCCACAATCCCCCTGCGTCCTCCGGTTTGGTCTTTAGCCCATACAACAACGTGCGGTTGGTGACCTCAACCTACCCATTGGCTTAAGGGTATGCCACGGATGTATGAACCCGCATGATGCGCAAGTCCGTGCAGTACTTCGTGAACCATTTGCCGATAAATTGAGTTTTGTTGTTGGTCACTATGACCTCAGCAATCCCAAAGCGGTAGACGATGTTTTGGCTAAGGAATTTCATCACATTTTGCCCGGTGATTCGAGTCAAAGGGACGGCTTCTACCCACTTTGTGAACTAATTGATGCCGACGATAAGGAACTTCCTTTGTCCGGAGCCAAAGGTGGTGGTCCCAGGATGTTGCGCCCCCACTGTGCAAATGGCCATGGGGACTGAAGGATGCACAGTTTCACGTGTTGGAGTTACGTCATGGATCCGTGGACTTCACAGCTTTCACATTTCCTCAGGTATTCCAAGGCATCTCACTTCATGGTTGGCCAAAAGAGACCTTCTCGCATGATCTTGAATGCGAGGTTCTTTCCTCCGATGTGCGAGCCGCATAAGCCGAGGTGGACTTCGCCCAAGGCATACTCAGCCTTTCAGGGGTCAAGCATACTCAACCTCTTCAGGGGTCAGGCATTTCAGGTAAGGAGCGGAATATCACCGCTTGTATAGCCTCCCATCGAGAATTGCATACCAGTCTGCTGTCTTCTTAATCCGTTTGGCCTTATCGGCATTTTTGGGTAGAGTTCCGTCGGTCAGATACTTTTTCTACAGAGTCATCCATTGGTTACCCTCGTCGATCTACAGCACTTCTTGGTTCAAGGAGTCAACACAAGGCATGGCCAGAGTCTCCCGTGGTTCCCTGGAGAGTTGCTCTGGGGATCCTGCAACTACGTCCCTAGCTAGTCGATCAACTTTCTAATTATCGGCCCTAGGGATGTGTTTAATCAAGAAGCGATCGAATCCCTGGATTAGGGTCTTTGCCTTTGCAAGGTATCTCATGAGCTGAGTGTTCGACACTTCAAATGTTTCCTGGATTTGGTTGACCACGAGCTCCGAGTCGCTGTGAGCGACCAGAAATTTTGCAGAACACTCCTTAGCTAGACGAGATCCTGCGAAATGGGCCTTGTACTCTGCCACGTTATTGGTAGCGGGGAAGGTCAGCGCAACGGAGTACATGATCTTCACGCCGTCCGTAGTCATTAGCACAACTCCAGCTTTGCTTCCCGCTTGAGTGGACGATCCGTCAACATTTAGGGTCCATGTCGGGATGCTGAGATCGCCTATGATGCTCGGGTTTCCAGGGTCATCTAGAGCCAGGGCTGCCACCTCGATGATGAAGTCCGCTAGGGCTTTACCCTTGAGAGCCAGCCGAGGTCAAAACTCTATGTCGAGCTCTCCCAACTCTATAGCCCACTTGACCAGCCATCCGGAGGTCTTTGGTTTATGTAGGATTAACTTCAGAGGTTAATCCGTTAGAACAATGATTTGGTGGGATTGGAAGTAGGGCCGCAGCTTCCGTGCTGAATAGATGATGGTCGGTGCTATCCTCTCGGTGTGCGGATAGCGGGCCTCTACGTCTGTTAGTCTCCGATTTACGTAGTACACTGGCTGCTGCGCTGCCTCATATTCTCTGACCAGCATGAAGCTGAGGGCAATGTCTGACGTAGCCAAGTAAAGGTACAGGTCCTCGCCCATGTTCAGCGAGCTCAGGAGAGGCGGGTTGACGAGGTATACTTTCAACATTTTCAAAGCTTCCTCGCATTCCTCGGTCCACCGGAAACCTGACGATTTCATCCCCCTAAGTGCCCTGAAGAAGGGCAGGTACTTCTCCACAAATTTAGCGAGGAAATGCGAGAGGGCCGCTAATCGCCCTATGAGCTTCTGTACTTCCTTCAACGTTCGCAGAGGGTTCATGTCGAGGATGGCCTTGATATTTTTCGGGTTGGCTTCAATGTCGCGTTATGATATGATGAGGCCTAAGAACTTTCCAGATGTCACCCCGAATGTGCATTTGGTTGGATTGAGTTTCATCATGTGCGCCTAGAGGACCTGGAAGGCCACCTCTAGGTCACGGATGAGGTCACTGGAGACCCTGCTTTTTACAAGCATGTCGTCAACATACACCTCCATATTTTTCCCGTTCTAAGCCTGAAACATCTTGTTCACCAAGTGCATTGATAGGTGGCCCAAGCATTCTTAAGGCCGAAGGGCATCATCTTGTAGCAGTACGTCTCCTGATCGGTCATGTATAGGAGTCCATGAAACTAAGGAGCTCATGCCTGGACGTGGAGTCCACCAGCTAATTGATCCTAGGAAGAGGGAAGTTGTCCTTAGGGCAAGCCTTATTCACGTCGGTGAAGTCTACGCACATTTGCCACTTGTAGTTGCTCTTTTTCACTAGCACGACGTTGGATAGTCAGTCTGGATATTAGACCTCCCGAATGAATTGGGCATCTAGAAATCTTTTTACCTCCTCTCTTATAGCGATCAACTTCTCAACGGAATGGTTCATGCGCTTTTATCACACGGGTTTGTGGCCTAGATCGAGACCCAACCTGTGGACCATCACTTCAGCTGGTATCCAGGTATGTCGACGGGAACCCAAGCGAACACGTCAAAGTTCACCCGTAGAAAGGTGATTAATCAATCGCGATCAGCAGATGGGAGAGAGCTGCCCACATGTATGCACTTCTAAGGCTCAGCCAAGATTTAGAGGGAACGCTTTAGTTGTTTCTCCTGACTTGTTATAGCATGGCTTCTTCGCGAAGATCAAAGTCTTCATTGGGGCAATCTGGCGCTACAGGGGTGACCTGTGACAATTAGCATGTCCGCCCCATCGCCTTGTCCCTTAGCACTTCTCCCACGCCGCACGGGATGGGGAACTTCATCTTCAGATGAGGGATCGACGTAACGATCCCCGAAGGACGTGAGGAGGGGTCCATCCAATATAGTATTGTAAACAGACAACAAATCAACGACGAAGAACGTTAGCTCGCGTTGCGACGTGCAGGTAAGTTCCCATTGTGACCTCTAGTTGAATCATCCCTTACACTGTTATAGGTTCGTTATCCATGCCATATAAAGGGCCATCGGCCGCTCTCATCTGATTTTGCTTCAGTTCAAGCTTAAAAAATGCATTGAGATACAGCAAATTTTGTGAGCTTTCATTATCAACAAAGATCCATTTTAATTGGTAGTCAGTCTTACCATCTGAAACAAGGGTGGATACAATAAGGGAATCAGTATGGGGGAAGGTTATATGAGCCATATCATATCTACTAAATCTAATGACATCACTCATATCCCCTATCTTCGCTCTCTTGCTATTGGAAGTCAGCTCCGGCTATTTCTGCCAAGCGCTTTTGGCGGTTGCGGTTGAGATCATGTTGATCACGCCAGTGGCTGTACGGTTTTTGGGATGCTCACTGGCCTCGCTTCCGAGGTTGCGGGGGCTTGCCCCGAACCTTTCACAAATCGTTTAAGATGTCTACGGTGAATCAAGTCCTTTATCTCCTGTTGTAAAGTTCTACAGTTCTCCGTGCAATGTCTTAGGCAACGGTGATATTGGCAGTATTTCGTCTTGTCACTGTCGCTTGGACTCGTCGGTGTCTTTGGCAACTTGAAGAATTTTTCATTCTGGATTTATATCAGGATGTTCGCACAGGTATCGTTAAGGGGGCCAAGGACGTTGGTCCTTGATCCCTCCTTGATACCGGCAGAGGGCGTGGCTGTTTGTGGCGCTCCAGGAAGTAGCTATGGTCGCCGTTCCTCTTCTTTCCGGTGGCCGGTTTGGGAATTTTTGGGGTGTGGTATGCACGCTAGGGGCATTTTGCCTCGTTTGCCTCATCAGCTACGATGTAGGGTCGGGCGATCACTTCAACCTCCCGGAAGGGCTAGGGTCACTGGTGTGACAGGTGTTTGAAAATGTCCCCCACTGCTAATGTGGCAATGAAAGCGTTGAGCTTGAGCTCGTCAGAGCGTTGGGGGATCCAGCATGCCTCGATGATGAAGCGATTGAGGAATCACTTTAGACTTTCGTCTGACCTCTGCTGGAGTCGAACCAGGTGTCACGGCTGCTTCTCTTTCCTCTGACTGGAGCTGAACTGACTCAGGAAACAGCCTGGAAGCTCATCGCCGGATGGAGTTTGGTGGGAGACCGTGGAACAAAAGTAGCGCGTCCCCTCTGAGGGTGATGGGGAAGCACTGACACATCATGGCTTCACTCGCTCCCTGAAGGGACAGATGGGTACGGAAGTAGTTGAGATGGTTCATCGGGTCCTTACTTCCATCATACCCTTCCAGCACAGGCATCTTGAACTTGCGCGGGAGTGGCTGAGTCCACAGATCCATAGCGAAGGGTCGCGCAGGTCTCTCCTTGTGTAGGATCCCACAACACCTTGACCTTCTCCTCCATCGGTAGGTCAGACGCCCCTCTCCGCACGTTGATGATGTTGCAGAGCTCCGTGTGGTCCTGCTGGCGTGGCTGGACTTGTTGGTTGTGGCGGATCCCCGCATGGGGAGGCCGCTCACTGTTGCAGTCTGCGGCGGTCGGCCTCCTTTGATCATGGGAGTTACGGGGGTTACGCCGCTTAGGGCTCTCCCCCCGGTCATCCTGGTTGGGATGGCTTTCGACCATAGACTGGGCCGTGCTTTCGAAGGCCACTTGGGCGTCGACATCATCAAGCCGATCTGATCTTCTCCTGAGAGCTGCCGCACGATGCTTTCCCCTCCTGGAGGAGGACGCCTAGGATGCTAGAAGGGCAACGCCCATCCATGGGGTACCCGTCCGATTGTAGAGAGCTTGGAGTACCAACTTCACGTCGCCCATGTCCGCGGCTAGTTGGTGGATGTTGGGCTCTGGATGGTTGTCTGCTCGGCTACCGGCTAAGGGGTCTTCATTGCGGGCAACGGCATCTCTTGCCGGGCACAAGCTTGTGGCCTGGTGTTCACCATTTCGTTGTTTGAGAATGAGGGTGAGAAGGAGATGCTAGGCTTCTTGTCTCACTTCCCACATGATGCCAATATTGCGTCTTGGGTTCTCAATTATCGTGCGGATTAGGAAGTCATCGGATTCCTTGTCGTCTGGAGGTGATCACAAGCGGGTTCGGTTTCCGTTTCAATGAACCCAGGCCCTACACAACGCAACCAACAAATGAAAGGTTAGGGGTCTGGCGAGATATCTCCCACCAAGGATGCTCCAACGCTCAAGTCAGCAAATTTTCGCAATAAACGAAAATGGGGCGCACTCTTAGATGTGTGCAGGAATGTGCATGAATGCACGGGAATTGCGTGAATGCTTTTGTGGGAGAGTAATGAGCGGGAGGTAAGAGGTCTGGCTCCCTATATGCACCGCGATGGGTGGCTAACTTCCTGTTGCCTGAGGAGGCTAAGGAGTTTTGACCTGGAAGATAGCTATGAAGCTTAAGGTTGTTGACGCCAGGTCGATTATCCAGGATCTGATCGCCCTTTTCTTCGTAGAAGAAGAAGGGTTTTATAGGCCCCTGGCGAGGGGCTTTGGGCGCAAGAACTCCCGCTGCAAAAGTTCACTAGCCGCTGATTGTTGTCGGCGATTGACGGTATGTCAGTTGTCATTTAGCAGTGGCAGGTGGATTGCCAGACATTGCCGGCCACACTTGGTCTCCCCCTTGAGCTGAGATTGGCGGGGCAACTGTGGTTAACCACCTGAGCCGCTGCTGGGTTAGGTTCTCCTACATTTTTGCCTATTCCTGGCAGCTACATTAATGAGCTGCAGACAACGTCTGTTGGCCGCCCGTTTTGGGTTGCCCGCTGCACTGGGCCTTAGCAGCAGACAGGCAGCCGTTCCGTGGGCTGGGTTTCGAACCTTTTTGGGCCTTTGTCCCAAACCCAACAGATGCGTTTGCTTTTTTTTTTTTTTTGGTAAAAATAGACACTAGCTAAGCTGACCCATATTCGATTGTTGGCCATTATTATTGATTATTTACTTATATTTTATACTTTTAATTTATAATTTACTAGTGTTTTGTATATATGACATTGGTGTCATTTTTGTGTTCATGTCTTAAGGTCAATCTCAACATTTAAAAGTGTTTGTGAATCAACTTGGCTGAGTATCTGATCTCATGGATAGACAAAACACCCCGTATGATTTTGAAGTTAGAAAATTTAGAACATGACACAGGGCTTTATTGATGCAAACTATAGTATTTTTTAAGATTTTTAAATCTTACTTATATAATAATTATCTAAAAATGTATTATTATAAAAGTATTATTTAATATGTTTATAAAATTATTTTTAATATGTTATTATAAAATTATTATTTCAAACAATTATAAAATGTAACTTATTTATACAATAATATTTTAAAAATATATAATGATAAAGTTATTATTTTATAAGTCAATAAAATATAAATATAACTATGTGTATTTAGTAAATAATATAAATTTTATTTAATTTATAATTAAATCTATTTATAAAGTTATTATTTTTAATTTATAATTAATATAGTTTGTTAGATATAATTAGACTGATGTAATTAATTAGTACAGAAAGCCCGTAGATAAACTCTGGAAGGCAAAGATATTAACTTACCCGTTAGATCTAACGTCAAAAAATATGTAATTTGATTTTGGCCAAATTTTAATATGAACGAATCAATATTAGACATATGATTGAGTGTTGGAGTGTTTAAATGATTATTCAACAAATTGTATTAAAAACCTGAATAGTTAAATATCCAAATGTCAAATTAAATAGTTGATTTAGTGAAACGGTTAGTTTAATCAAATGGTTAATTTAACCGAGCAATTTAACCAAATAAGTCATTTGTATACTTTGCAATTCGCCAAGGCAAGGGTTTACTAATTAACCAACGTTAACTATTCATCATTATCCATTTAGTTTCCTTCAAAAAGTCTATTTAATATGTACAGTAATAGTTGAATTAAGCAATTTTCAATTGCTTAACCACTAAGTTTGTCATTGGTTATTTTTTTTTTTTTAAAGTAACATTAATTGGTGACGTGATATAAGATGCATACCTTTTTAAAATGGAGATGAATTTCAGAAAATAATAAGCAAATTAAGTCATAGATCCAAATAATTGAATATCCGAATGCCAAATTGAACTATTAATTTTGTTAAATAATTAATCCAATTGAACGGTTAACATATTTAAACGGTTAAACTATATGAGTATTTAGAGATAGTTTGTCTAAAAAATGATATCCTAATTGATAAATGACAACTGTTTATTATTATTATTTTAACTATCTCTAAATAATTTTATGATCAGAACATGTATAGCGGTATTTGACTTGATCGGTCTCCAACTACTTAATAACTCAATTATAGCGCATAATTTATCTTTAAAAAACTGCCATTAACCAATAACATAATTATAAAATACTTACTTTTTTTATAAAATAAAGAAGATGGGTTTTAAAAAATAAAAAAATTTAACCCTATAATATACTTATTTTTTTATAAAATACGGGTTAAAGTTCTCTCTCTCGTTTTTTTTTTGGGCACTATCTGTCTCTTATATATTCTAAATTATTTTTAAAAATTTATTAATTTAAGTATTAAATAATATATTAAATAATAAGTCTTGAATTATTTAAAATTTTATTTACAATCGTGATATATAAAATTTATCCAAAAAATTGAGAATTTAATTTAAATTCTTTCAAATTATGATATATATGTAACAGATTAAATATTTTAGAATTAAAAATATATATATATATCAGAATTATCGCCTCCTTCCCCCCGGTCCCACGTCCGTAGTATTCAATTCAATGCTTAGAAACAGCCCCCTGAGTCCATAGAAAAGAGACCGCTGCATCTTTTTGACAGAGAGACAGGAAAGACAGCCTGGACGCCAGTTTATTTGCCATGATTTATTTCAGTGCTTAAATAAAATAATTGTTAAAAAAAAAAAAGAACCGCACGGAAATGGTGACATGGACAAAACGACAAAAACGGTCTCCGAATCGGACGACGTATCATAACCACGATCCTGTCCAGTCCAGCCTGTCCAACTACTGCCACCCAGTAACGGCCTTCCAGGAAGCTATCTATCTCCACCTCCACCTGTCGGTTTCCTTCCGCACCCCATCCCGCCTCACAAGGCCGAATTATTCCCCCAAACGGTCAGCTCATCTTACCCGCTACCCGTACGGAAATTCCACGTTCTAAACACACAAGGGAACTTTCCTTCGAGCTTCCTCAGGCTGCAAAAGTAATGATATTTAATACTATTTAATTTATAATTTATCTTTTATTATATAATGAAACGTATTTATTTGGTACGTTTTAAATGAGATAAATGAATACCATAAGAATAATTCCATAAATGGAGTTTTAAAAGACAGATCCTCTCTATCAAATTAAAACTCATTAAATAATGTAATTTAATGACAAATTTTAGAAGTTTTAAAAGACATTTTAGACAAATTTTTAATTTAATTTAATTTTATGTCAATGTTGATTTATAAATTAATACTATAAATAATTGCCTAATAATTTGGTGCACCCGTCTTTGATGACATTCTATACTATTTTCATACATTTTAAAATCACTTATTCTTTCAAAGTTAGGCTACAAAGAGTATTTTAAAAGTTATTTGCGGGCGAATTGAATGCTTTTGGCCTCGTAACAAATGGAAACAGATTATTATTTGGACCAAAAATAAATAAAAATATAGGAGTTTTTATATTACATCAATATTTACTCTCTTAGCTAAGTTTTATTTTATCTGATCTAAAAAAATTAAATCCCGAAATATATATAGAATTTGCTTATAGGTAAACTTCCTATAGTAAAATAGGGAGGCTTCTCATGAAAGTGGCATCCTATCCTTGCCATAGGTCTTTCATATAAGATAGCTTCCGACTTGTTGGCTTATTTGTTTGCTTTGGCTTATCAGATCTATTTTCTTCAAGCCCATGTGGCCTTGTAGCTAATTTGTTTTAATTTGTTTGGTCTATAAAAGGATCTTTATGGGTTAATAATATATGTTATCGGATTATTATCATAGTTGATTTAATTTTTGGCCGTACAAATCTTATATTTTTTAAATATAATCAATTATTTAAAAATGGATAATGTTGAAATACTATCTTAAAATTCAAAATTTATAATAAATTATACTATAATTGATAAGTATTAAAAGATTATGATGTTCTTCATAGTTATCCTTCCATAAATAAGTCCATCGACTTAGGTGGATTCCTTTTGTTAAACAGGTATCCCCTTCTAAATGCCTCCACTGGGAAACGTGATTGGTTGTTCTTTTAGTGACATAATTGAATTTGGATAGCAATTTTTATGAGGATCAGACTCTCTTGACCTTATAACTAATGAAAGCAGGCAATTGTCTAGAACCTGAATAGATAAAAGGGTAGAAGTCTTCTTTATACCGTCCTTTGATTGTGCTTTAACTTATTTGGTAGACCCATAATAAATATATTTTTAAAAATACTTCATTAATATCAAATGATTATATCTCAGAATGTATGTAGAATTTCTTTTGCAAATAATTACCTTCGTTTAAACAGTAGAGGGAGGCTTTTGGTAAATGCGTTATCCTAAACTAAGACTTCTTTTGCATTTAACTATAAGATAATTACCTTTGTTAAAACAGTGAAGAAAGGTTTCGAATAAATGCGTGATCCTAAATTAAGGTTTTATCTGTACTTAATTGTAGAATTACATCTTCCTGATAGTTTTATTTTCGTGGAAGGTACCTTCTGATTTGTTGGTTTCTTTGTTTGATTTGGTTTATCAAATTTATTTTTCTCAATCCAACGTATCCCTCTAATTCTTTTGTCTCGGGTTATCAGTTCTCCCAAATGGTCTTGGTGGATTGATATCATCTGTCAGTAGATTATTTTTTTTAAATATTGATTTTAAATTTAACTTTATAAATCTTATATATTTTTTTAATATACTTAATTACTAGAAATAGATGGTCTTAAAAGGCTATCTAATATAATTGATAAAATTAAAATTAATTTATAAGTGAAATTGATAGAGATTGAAAGATTATAAGGTTCTAAAAAATTATCCCTTCATAGATCATGTCAATCGGATTCATTGCACTAGAACTTGTCTAGTCGTAGGAAGATGATATATAGATATCCTGACAAAATCCTGCTGTCTGATTATGTCTCTTTGAAATTTGCCTAATTCCTCCCTATTTATAGATTATTGCATTATTTAATAGGTCATATTTAACATTTAAAATCTTACAACGCAAAAAATTATTATTATTTTTAAATAAAATATCCAAATACTATATTATAATAAAAAAAATCTTCACATATTTTTTATTTTTCTTAATTAAATCTTACCTATTAAATTAAAAAAATAACAAAATTTCCACGTAAGTGGTAACTGAGATGACCTTGTTTATTAATATAATTTCTCTTTATTAGTAAAAAGTAAAAATTAATGATTGGTAATATTGACAAAATAAAAATATATTTCTATATATCATACTTTGGTGGCCAATATATCATCATTGATACCCAATAATTCACGGTACGGTCACTCTATATCTTTATCATCGTCAAATTATAGATAAGAATGTTAGAAATATCATTATAGAAACCCGATAAGATAATATTAATATTTGAATGAATAGGAAATTGATTGAGACAATATTAACACGGTTTCATGTGTCAAATTGATTGATAAAAAATAGGTGACCATAGCATATTATAATAATTTGTTAAATCAATTATACATATATTTTTAATAAATAAAAAATATTATAAAATGACATAATATTATTAATATAATTATTTATATTTTTTTAATTATATTTATATTTTTTGAAGCCTACGTCTTCTATTAATTTTTATATTATTTTTAGGCTCTTTATATTAAATTAGAAAATAGAGAGAAATTTTATTTAAGCTGCTTTTGCCTGTTAAGTGGATGGCTACGCAAAATATCTATATGCATGGGCAGGCTTTTTTAAATGAAGAATAATTTATAAATTAATTAATATTTGACAGAAATGGCAGGCTGCCAGCTGTAACACATAATATCAGCAATAAATAGAAAATTAATAAAAGTAAATAATTTGTAACATCGCTTACCGGGAAAGGCAGCATCTCCTCGAGATTCGGTCAGTCGACAGTCTGGCAAGCAATGCAGCCTTCTCTATTTCGTCGGTGTCCCCATTTCATATTTTATTGATTTAATATAATTAATTAATTAATTGATTGATTATAATTAATTATTTATTTAAATTGTAATATAATTAATTAATTAATTAAGATACGGATCGTTGTGTTGTACCGAGATATTTTTACTGACATCCCAATGATTCCCCCGCCGGTACGGTACGCCTCTCGTACACAGTCCGTACTTTAACCAAACCCCACCGTGTGCGCTCTTTATATTTTAAAATAAATATTACAATTAAATTATTTTTATTAAAAAATTAAATATTAATTATTTTTATTTTTTAAAAACTTATTCCTGTTATAAAAAAAAAATTTATTTTTGTAAGCGATTGACCAAAATCCCTAATAAAACCACAAAGATGTGGCACTAAGGATTTGGCTCTGAAAACCCAAAGGCTTGTCGCTGACCAAGCCATCTGTTGAAGCACAAGAACATTTGAAATCAAACGCCCACAAACTTGATAAAGGCCAAAAGTTTTTATTAGTTGTTACCCATCGACTCAACTTACGATCCAGAAATTTAATTTTTTTCTATTAATTAAACTCAATCTTAATCATATTAACTTCATTACCTGCAATTACGATATTTAAAAATTGGTACATCACAATCATTCAACCCAATGCTCGATTGGGGAGGTGCTCGACCGACCTAACCTTGAGCCTGTCTTGGTCGCCTCCCATCTTTTTGCCGTTGGATTTCATTCAACGGCCCCCGTTTTTATTATTTTAAAAAAAGAAAATGTTTAGAAAAAATATGGAGAAACTTGCAGCCGTCGGATGAAAAACGCATCCGACGGCTGTGAATAAAATAAAAAAAAGGTTTTTATTTTTAGAAAAGAAGGAAGCACATGCAACCGTTGGATGCAAACGCATCCAACGGCTGCGGTTTTTTCTGAAGACTACAAACCGTTGTCTTCCCCATTTCTTCCTTTTGCGCCCCTCTCTCTCTCTTTTCCTCTCTTCCTCTTCTCTTCTTCATTTTATTGAGCGGTGCCATTGTTGTAGTTGTAGCCTTAGCCGTCTCTGTCACCCGAGAAAGAGAGTAGCTGTTGCCGTGGTCGTTATTTGGTATCGTCGTTATCCATCGTTACTATTTGGAGCTACTAGAGTATCCATCGTTGCATATCAGGCAAGTAGTCTCATCCATTCCTTAAAATCAACTGCAAATCTACCTTATTATTATTAAAATTTAAATATTTGGGAGTCGGGTCATGTGTAAATAGATAAATACATAAATATTATGTAAATATAAATATATATATATATACAGATTTGAGAGTCAGATCGTGTGTAAATATTTAAATATATAAATATTTATATAAATATTTATTTACTTATACATATACAGTTATATATTTATACATTTGCATATACATATATTTATATATTTATATAAATATATTTACATAAATATGTACGTATATTATTTATATGTTTATATAAATATATATATATATATATATATTTATATAAATATATAAACATATGTATATTATATATACATATGTATATATGTAAAAATATTGATGGGTATACCGTGACTGGGTTGGCCCAACAGGAGGTGAATGCCCAAATCTTGAAAGGCCCAAACGCTCTTCTAACGGTCAACGCTGGCTAAATGTGTTGTCGAGGTAGCCTCTGGCAAATTCTTGGGTTTCATCGTCTCCTAACGGGGAATTGAGGCAAACCTAGAGAAGATTAAGGCACTCGCATAAATGGCTCCACCGCAGAGCGTAAATGACGTCTAGCGATTGACTGGACGGTTGGCAGTAATGTCCTGCTTCCTCGCGAAATCTGGCAACAAGTACCAGCCCTTCTTTAAGGCTCTAAGGGGAAGAAAATTCAATGGGTTTCAATGGACGGCAGTATCCGATGCGCCTTTTGATAAATTAAAAAATCGCCGCCCACCACTGCTAGTGTCACCCAGAGGTGGAGAAGAGCCGTATCTCTACCGGGCAGTGTCGGAAACATTCCTCAGTTTTGTCCTCGTATGCCAGGACTCCGACACTCAACGGTCGGTCTACTACGTAAGCAAAACGTTGACCGGCCTAGAGAACTGCTACTCGCGCGCAGAAAAACTGGCCTTGGCACTTATATTCTCTGCGCGGAAGTTAAAGCCATACTTTCAGGTGCACCGTGTAGTGGTCCTTACAAACCAAAGATCCAAAAATATACTCCAAAACCCAATGTTTTTTGGGGCTAATTTGGTAAAATGAGCTATCGAGTTGGCGACTTCGACATCGATTCGGCCCCAAACTGCGCTATAAAAAGCACACTGGGCCGACTTCATTGTTAAAACCATGACTCCATTTCTCGAAGAGCAGCCCGCAGAAAGCGTAAAATAGCTTGACGGAGTTTCAGAATAGATACTCCACGTAGACGGATCATCTATAGACGCTGGCAATGGCGCTGGAGTGGTCCTCACGACCCCCGATGGGTTCGAGGTGAAGTATTCCCTCAGACTCGATTTTTTGACAACTAACAACGTTGCCAAATATGAAGCATTGTTAGCCGGATTACGATTAGCAAAGGAGTGCTTTGCCAAGAGGTTGGCGATCTACAGCAACTCTGAACTAATCGTTAATCAAATTAACGGAGACTTTGAGGTAAATAACCCTCACCTAGCCAAGTACTTGGCAAAGACAAGGGAGATCGCCCAGGGTTTCGACAAACTAACCCTGGTTCATGTTCCCAGAACTGAAAACTGGAAGGCAGACCAGCTGGCTAGAGCTGTTGCGGTTGAAAATTCAGAACAGTATTCGAGGGATATGAGGGAGATTCTAAACGCTCCCACAGCATAGAAAAACAGGAGGCGATGCAGATTTTCAAAGTGAAAAACTGGATGACGCCCTACTTTAGCTATCTGGCTGATGGATCTTTGCCGGAAGACGTAGAGAAGGCTAAGCGAATCAAAATGATAACCGGCTGATACACTGTGGTTGACGGACGGCTATATCGCCGTGGCTACTCAACCTCATACCTCCGATGCCTAACTCTCGAAGAGGCTGACTACGCTTTGGGCAAAATCCACCTCGGGATTTGCGGATCGAACATTGGTGAAAAAACTTAGCCTTCAAGGTCATACAGCAAGGCTACTACTGGTCCTCGATGAAAAAGGACATGCAAAAGTTTGTGAAGAAGTGTGAAAGCTGCCAACTTCACAGTAACCTTCACCGCCAGCCATCCGCTGACCTGAAGACACTTTAGGCCCCTTAGCCCTTTGCGCAATGGGGGCTCGATATTCTCGACCCATTTCCCATTGCCACGGGGCAAAAGAAGTTCATCATCATGGGTATCGACTACTTCACCAAGTGGGTCGAGGCCATCTCACTAGTGAAGATTATAGAGCACAACGCTCTTGAATTCCTTCGCCAAAATATTATTTGCAGATTTGATGTCCCTAAGGTTGTCATGACTGACAACGGGACCCAATTCTCGGGAAAATGCTTCACCAAGTATTGCGCCAACCTTGACATCAAGTTGGTCCACATTTCAGTGGCATACCCCCAAGTGAATGGACAAGTGGAGGTCACAAACCGAACACTACTCCATGGGTTAAAGACCAAGTTGGAGGACGCAGGGGGCTCCTAGGTAGATGAGCTCCCCTTAGTTCTTTGGTTTTATCGGACAACCCTAAAGAACCAACACGCGAGATGCCATTCAGTCTATGTTACGGGACTAAAGCGGTGATCCCGGTCGAAATCGGGCTTCCAACTCTTAGGGTGGAATCGTTTGACCCACAGGGAAACTCCCAAAAAATCAGGGAACACCTAGACTTGTTGGAGGAAGCCTGCGACGCCGCCAAAATAAGGATAGTGGCTTACCAATATCGAATTTCCCTATACTACAACCAAAAGGTAAAGGCGCGACAATTCGATGTTAGAGACCTGGTCTTGCGAAGCATCGAGGCCACGGACAGGCTAGTCAGCCGCAATAAGCTCTCCCCTAATTGGGAAGGGCCTTTCCTAGTCTTCGCCGTCTTGCAAAACGGAGCATATAAACTCGAAATCAGAACAAAAAGTTGGTCCCGTGAACGTAGAACGAGGTCCACATCAAACGCTACTTCCAATAAAGGGCGCAAGTACGTATTTGCATTATTGTGTATACACATTCACTTGCTTGTTTCAATTCATCAAAATGAGTGTTTCCTTAGCATACTGTCTTTCCCTTCTTGTGTGCATATATATGTGTGTATTTGCTTTGCAGGTTATCCGACCTAAACTTCTCATACATCGGGAGGGTCCTCACCCTCTCGTTAATAAACCCTAGTCATTCAGGCGGCCCATAAGTGGTCGAACATGAACCTCGGTCATCCGAGCGGCCCATTAGCGGTCATATTTAAACCCTAATCATCCAGGTGGCCCATAAGGTGTCTAGTATGAATCTCGGTCATCCGAGCAGCCCTATTAGTGGTCGTATTAAACCCTGGTCATCCAGGCGGCTCATATATAGTCGGATCTAAACTTTGGTCATCTAAGTGGCCCGTTAGCGGTCAAAATCTTAGGGGGCTAGCGCAACACATGCAACAACCTCCGGCACGAGGAGATAGCGTGATTAGTCAACGATGGACAAAGGGAGAAAAATTCTTCTCCAACACTGGCCGCCTAAGTCAACACTTGGGTAGCACCACTAGGTTTCACTCACAAGCCACCACTACTAGGCCTGTTAACACAATTGCCTACAAAAAGCCTAAGGATTTCACTCCTTTGGCAGCAATGCAATGGCCACTAGCCAACTAAGTTGGCTGTCCAATACAGTAGACATGCAAGCACAAAATAGTAAAAAGAAATGGACACAAAGTGAAAAAATTCTCATTTTATTACTTTCAAATATATTACAATGTACATAATACAAGGGGAAGACCAAAAATTAGCAAAAGGTGGTGGAGGCGGCGCCTGACCGTCTCGCAGATCCCTCACGAGATTGTCCGAGTCTGGACGGACCTGTTTGACATATTCAACAGGTCCACCGAGAAATTTGGGTTAATAAGTCGCGCGATACGCCGACACATATTGACTCCTTCTCACATCCGCGACCACATCAACTGCTTAATCTCGTGGGGGTGTATCCGAGGCTCGGGCGGTTCTCCAGCTCTGTCAGCTGCCCTCCAAGTTGGCTAAGGCGCTCAGTGAGTCGCTCGTTCTCCTACCTTAGCCGGGCATTCTCCTCCTTCAGACTGGCGTTCTCAGCCTCCGTATGGGCCAAAAGAGTCTGCAAGGCAGCGTTATCGGACCTGTGCTCCGCCCCCAAAGTTTCCAGCTTCGCATCCAGCCAGGCAATCTCTGCCTCCCTATTAGAGATCACCCGGTCCCGCTGGTCCATCACCTTGTCAATGGCAGCCATCATCTTCTCCTTTTGCACCAAAGAAACAAAACAAATTAGAAATTCTAAAATGAGAAATTTTGCAGAAAGCATCACGAAAGATTATACCTTTTAGACTCTCCTCGCGGACCCCTCAGGTCTGGCCTCCAAGTCTGGCTCAGGCGGCGGCAGGCCGAAAGCAATGCCCTCGCGAGCAGAGCTGGCAGTGCCCTCCTCCAGGATCTCATCTAGGAGCCCCTCATCGACGTCATCTACGGTGGCAGCAAGATCCCCGGCGACGGCCTCCACTGCGGTTGCTGGAGGATCAAGATTAACGACCGGCTACTCAAGCAGCATCTCGCATGGCCGAGAGCCGACGGCTCCCGCGCCTCCGCGTGCTCATAGGCTGGGCAGAAAAAGTCTCCATCGTGCACGCCTCGAGGAACCACCAGAAGGCGCGGCTGTGCCAGATAACGCCTTCTCCCCTAACCTCCGGTAGATCCTCAAAAGACTTCTCCATTCTGGTGGTACTACCAGGGCCGCTGTAAATCCGGACGGCAATATAGTCGAGCCCTGAGACAATGAGGAGGGCATCTCCACTGCCATCCTCTTGGGCCATGGGCCAATGAAATCATCGTCTGTTGGACGGGGGCGGATGAGCAAGCCCCTGGACTCCTACGAGCGCATCATCATCGCATGCGGCGGCCTCTTGAGCTTTTGAACCGGAGAAGGCGATCCCCAGTTTACCTTCTTGGCCTCTACCCTCAAGACCAAGAAATCCCTTTTGAAATCAGAGATGTGGTTTTTGACCAATTTGGTCAGCCACTCTAAAGATGCCATCACCGCCACAGACGGCGTCCCAGTATGCACCTCCGGCACTTGACCCCAATCCTTTGCCAAGGGCCAGGTCTCCGTCACACTCACGAAAAAGAACCGATTCTTTCAGTTTTTCAGTGAGTCATAGGTGGCCGTGTTTATCTTCAAACCACTACGGGGAACCAGGGAGATCCACTCACCTCCCTGATTTATCTTAAATAGCCCATTCACCATGGACATTGTCAATCGCTTAGAATGCTTAGGAAGGAAGATGCAAAGAGTACAAATATATCATATAGCATTAGCATGGAGTTAGGCGACAGGGACTCGCAGAGCTTGAAGGATCGACTATGAGTCGTCTGGAAGAGGAAGACGGAGACCACTCCTCATGTGGGCCTCACACACTGTCACGTATCCCGCCGGTGGAGAGAAGGCCCTGTCATCCTTGTCCAGAACCCTCCACGCAATATCCTTCGGGATGTTAAATTCAACACGCAATGCTTTTATGTCACTTTCTCAAGAACAGAAGAGATATCGGCAACAAAGGTCGAAGCCATGATTAACAGAGGAGTTAGGGTTTCTTTGGGAACGATAACGGGTTGAAGATGAAGAAGGCAAAGAAGAAAGCAAGAGAGAACACTAGTGTAATGAGGGAAACTTAAACAGCAAGGTGTGAAACGCCTTAAACCTCCTCAAGAAGGCACGCCATCATTCCTGCGACGTGTCGCATCCCAAATGGGCCTCTTATAAAGCAGATCTTCTGACGCATTAATGGCCTAGATAGCGGTCTAACCAAGAGGAGATATCTACTTTTGGCCTGACAAGTCGGCTAATGGCCACGTGTCAATCAGGGCTCATAAAAAGTTCTCTGGAATCTTGCCAAAGACGGTCAACAAATTCGGTCAATTTTCTTCTCCGAATCTGACTAAAGATGGTCAACAGATCCGGTTAACTTTCTTTTTTCTAACCAAGATTTGGTCGAAGATGCTCATAGAGTTTTCTGGGATTTTTAAGTAACGAAGGGCAGTAAGGGGCATCCCATCATGAACATTGTAATATCTTGAATATTTTTGAGTTTATAATTTTATAAAAATATATTATTTCATTAATTTTAATGATCATTCGACTATTTTAGTAAATATTTTGAGTATTAAATCTTGTAATTAGGTTTAAATGTTCAAGCTATTAATTTGAATTAATGATTTGAGCTTAGATGTTTCAACCCTTAAATTTAGTCATAATAATTAATGCACTTAATTAAATTATAGGTTTAATTAATCCAGTGAACCATTATATATTTAAATTATATGAATATTAGTATTTTAAAAATTTTTAAAAGATAATTATAAAATTAAATTTGACAGGTTAAAATATTAAAAATTAATATTAAAATTTTAATATATTATAATAGATAAATTTAATATTTTAATAAACAAAAGTTTATAAAAATAATAATAATAATTTAATAATAATAATTTAATAATAATAATAATGGGTACACAAAAACTATTTTAGTAAATATTTTTGAGTATTAAATCTTGTAATTAGGTTTAGATATTCAAGCTATTAATTTAAATTAATGATTTGAGCTTAGATGTTTCAACCCTTAAATTTAGTCATAATAATAAATGCACTTAATTAACCAAATTATAGGTTTAATTAATCAAGTGAACCGGTTATATATTTAAATTAAATATAAATATTAGGGAAGTATTTTAAAAAGGCTCTCAATTTTAAAAGATAATTGCTCGAGAAAAATTCCAAAAATTTGACAAGGTTAAAATATTAAAAATTAATATTAAAATTTTAAGTATTATTATAATTAGATAAATAATTAATTAATATTTTAATAAACAAAAGAAATAGTAGTAGTAGTAATAATAATAATAATAATAATAATAATAATAATAATAATAATAATAATAATAATAATAGAGAAACAAATAACGGGAGAAAGAAAAGAAAAAGGAAGAGAAGGAAAAGAAAAAGAAAGAAAGGAAAGAATGGAAAGAAAGGAAAGAAGGGAAGAAGAGGGAAATGAAAGAGAGAAAGGAAGGTGCGGCGACAGATTCCCGACAAGGAGGAAGGAAATCGGCATCCCAAATGGAAACCCTAAATCGACCCCTTTATTATTTAAGGAGACGGTGGGGGAAGGAGAAGGGCGACCATCGTTACCCTAGCCGTGAGCTGATGCCGTCATCCTTGTTCCTCTTTGTTGCCACTGCTAATTGCCGTCGTGTGTTGGGACGACGCAGACGTGTATGCAGTCAAAGTCACCGCCCTAGGTTGGTGTTGCCGCCATCGTCGATTTATACCGCCACCATCATAAGTGGAGCACAAAGCCAAAGCCGTCGCCGCCGATCTCCAAATCAAGACAAGTAATCCTCCATTTTGCAAGTAAAGTTTCTCCATCACAAAATTAATTCTCCTTTTATTCTTGTCGATACAAATACTCTAATTTTTGTGTCCTGATTTGGTGGAAAACTGTTGAAAGTCAAGGGTTACAATTTTAGGAAAATCAAATCCAGAGCTCCGGCTCGATGAGAAATTGACCGACAATTTGGGATTTATGATGAATTAGGGTTGGGTAATTTGTGCAATGGAGTTGTAGTATTCATCTTGCATCTTGTATACACTGATTTAAGGGACTTGGCCTAACCGTGGGAAAACAGAGCACGGTGCTCTGTTTTCCATAATTCCAACCAGGATGAATGACTCGGGGTGGAAAGAGAGCTTAGCCCAATTGTTTTGCAAGTAAAATTACTTCCCGTTCATTCTTAGATGCTGATTACATCCCTTCGTGTGGTAAATTTATGCTTACCGCCCCCAATTTTGTGATAAAGTGAGAAATTTGGGGGGGGGGGAATAGGGGCTCGGCTGTGGGTGCTGATATGGGAATATCGGCACTATGCGTATACGTGTGCGGGTGTATTTGGTATATGGGTGTATCGACAGTATGTATAATGGCCGTATATATATTTATTTAATTATTTAACGGGTGTATGTATTATGTGTATATGGACAAGTATGGGTATTAGGAAAGTGTTGTGCGAAGTGTGTAATCGATGGGTGTATGAGGAGTTCATACATATAGATAGAAATGTATATGTATGTTTGCATAAATACATATATGGTATAGTGTGTTCATTGTGTGCAGAGGATGTCGGCAGAGGTGTGTTGATAGGGGGTGTGAGGTTGTGGACAGCTTTGCTGCTGCTGTGAGTGGTGGTGAGTGTGTGAGCAGGGGGTGTAGCTGTGTGCAGGCGTGAGTGTGCTTTGGTTGTGTGTTGGTGTGGAAAATATCATTGTGTGTGTCATCTGGGTGTATGTGGTCAAGTGCATGTGTGCACAGTGAGTGGAATGTGTGTAATATGTGTATATTTAATTATATATATGCATGTGTTAATATGAGGATTGTATGTGGGTGGGGGTATTGTGTGGGGGTATCTTATATTTATAAATGAGCTGGATGACATCATTGTAATTATTTTTAATAATGATGGGGTGCGTAAATACACGATAAATTATCCTGCGGTTGGCACTTTTAAGTAAAGGAAAGTATGAAGTAGAATAATGGGGTTCCAGGAGTCTATCTTTTCCAAAAACTGATTCCATTATGGAAGTCGTTGATATTGAGAAGGGATGTTTATAACCTCAGTGACCATCGTAGAGAATGATATCTAAGATATCATTATTATCGGAGATGGTATGAGCATGGGGTGGTTAGTAAAAGAGGGATACCATGGATGACCTTATTAACCTAGGGACCATCATTGGTTCACTAGGATGAATAAGGTCCAGGGATATCATTCTCATATGTAGTGATCGGAGATGATATTCAAATTCTTGTTATCTCGTACAGTTAGTAGAGAGGGATGCTTATAACCTAGGGACCATCATAGAGAATGATATCTGGGATACCATTGATGAGGGGTATCGGAGATGGTATGGCATGCTACAGGTACAGCTTCTGAGAGGACTGTAGGGGTAGTGGGGATACCACGGATACCAGGTAATCTCGTGGTATTCACCCAGCCATCAGGAGCGTAAATACGCGGCCTTTGGTCCACTATGGTAAAATAAGGTCCCTGGAGACTGCTGTCGTTTATACTGTTGTGTCATCATATTGAGCTGGTGATCGGATTCGAAGGAATCAATGTTATTGACATGTTATTGAGTCTCGGACAGTGGTTGATCTATTACCTGCTATTATTAATTTTATTTATTATTTTATTATTTGGGATGTTTAATTGTATTCATCTATTGTTGATTATGTTTACTTGCTGAGCATTCGGCTCACTCTTGTGTTTTATTGGCCCCAGATTAGACAGGTTGATATCAGGATCAAGGAGATCATGTGACTTTTGGGTAGCCACCAGATAGAGGTGATATTAAAGTTCGAGGTTCTCCGAATGGGGTTTTCAGAATTTTGATTTAGTTATTATTCAACTTGTGTTAGATTTTCATTATGAGAATTGATATTTTGGGACAACGATATCGTTTATTGAAGTTATTATTATTGGTAATATGGATATTTAATTTATAATGCATTTATGAGGATCATTGATGATATTTTAATGATGTTGAGTTCATTGATGGCGTATAATTGATGATTTTAGATGATTTAAGATATTAACCGTGACGGTCCGGGTCGGGTTCGGGGATCCGAGTTTGGGTCATTTTAAACATATCGGAGGCTAGAATTCTAGCCACCGGCACGGAGGGTTAGTGATGGGTGTACTGTGGCTGGGTTGGCCCAACAGGAGGTGAAGACTCAAATCCTAAAAGGCCCAAACGCTCTCCCAACGGTTAACGCTAGCATTGACCGTTGAGACACAGACGGACAGTTAACTCAAGCCCAAAACGGTCAACCCGAGCGTTGACCGAAATCACTGTAGCAACAGGCCAAAAATAAAAGGCTTTTTACGAGACTGGCCCACTTGAGCCCACGATCCAGCAGGCGACCAGCAACGGCTCTTTCAGTACCTTCCACGAACTCAGCCAGTGCCTAAAAAGGATATTGACAAAATCAACGCCCTTCCCATAAGGAGGGCACCAGATTTTTCCAATCTCCTGCCAACTAGGGCTCTCCAACAGTAGAATGCATGGAAGGAAGGTGACCAATTTGGAAAACCGTTGACCGCCAGGAAAGGAAGCAATCTCAACCAGTTTGCCAACTTGCGCCTCCCTGTAGAAGAAAGGCCATCCAGAATAACGCAGTGGATCACACCTTCCAACCAAGGAAGATCACCCTGTCATCCTTTAAGTAAACCCTTGAATTCTCATTCAAGGCACGCAAGCTTTTACAAACACAACGCCCACAACACAACGCCCACAACAACAACTAAGACAGACATACAATTCTCTGTTATCTGCTGATATCAAAAAATTCAAGGCATACAAACGTACTTCTGACAACCGTTTACTGCATCCCCACCATTCAAATTCAAGAAAACGGCTTTGTCCTCTTTCATCTGGAGATCCACACCCTCTTACACACACTCTCTCTTTCAATTCTCAATTCCAGTAACCTTCTCAGATTTCGAAGACTGTTTACTGACTTGAGTATCGGAGTGTTTTTGATAGGACAACTTCCCGCCAACACATTGACCTCTTATTTGTTTTAGTGGTGTGCAGGATCCTAACTCAGTGAACGGAGTTGAAATCAGGACAAGCGGATCAGCCAGAATCTGTTTGAAATTCGGATCCAAGGACGCATCACATATATTTAAAAATATTTATATAATATTTATAATATATATATATATATATATAAACATATGTATATGCATATGTATAAATATATAATTGTGTACGTATAAATATATAACTGTATGTATATTTATTTGTATAACTTTGTGATATTTATATATAAATATATAAATAACTATATACATTTATTTATATGTATGTATAAATATAATTGTATAACTATGTGATATTTATATATAAATATATATGTAAATATATACATTTATTTATATGTATGTATAAATATAACTGTGTGTACCTACCATACTACATGTTTTTGTCCACTATGCAGTGTATATACATATGTATAATGGATTGTGTATGTGTTATGTATGTTGCAAATAATGTAATGATCCCACTGTTTTGTTTGCTGTTGTAGCTATATAATGAATTAATTACTTAAAAAATTGGCATGATTTTTGAAAATATGGATGATGCTTGGGAGTATTTGAAGCAGTATGGTACTCGAATGAGATTTTCAGTACGAAAACATTTAGTTAGGAAATCAAAAATTGATAAAGTAGTTATATCTAGAATATTTTATTGTTCAACAGAAGGGATGGATCTACTAGACAAGCGGCAGGCTAAAATGCAAAACAACAATGGGAAACACGTTGTGGTTGTCTAGTTAGGATGGATTGTATACTTATTAGGAAAACCGAAAAAATAAGTGTTAAAAATTTTATTGAATTATATAACTACGATCTTGAACCTCCAGAAATGAGACACATGCTTAGATCGCAAAATGAGGTTTCGGAAGTGCATGCTCATTTAATTGACATGCCTCAAGATGCCGGTTTAAGACCTTCTCAAACCCACGAGCTAATTGTAGTTGAGACTGGTGGTAGGAGTAGTGTGGGTTACACAGCAAAGGACCAAAAAATTTTTCTCCGTTGT
Organism: Nepenthes gracilis; assembly: GCA_033239525.1. Lineage (NCBI taxonomy): Eukaryota > Viridiplantae > Streptophyta > Magnoliopsida > Caryophyllales > Nepenthaceae > Nepenthes > Nepenthes gracilis. The sequence goes on from BSYO01000006.1 coordinate 18,420,732, forward strand.
AGGAGACAATGGTGTATGGAGTTTCGTGAGGCAGGGGCAATACTTTCTTATTTTCAAAAGAAAAAATTACATAATTCTTTATTTTTTAACGATATGCAGTTGGATAACGAAGACTGTGTCGGTAATTTATTTTGGGCGAATCCAGTAATAATAGTTGATTATCAAGTATTTGGTAATGTCTTTATTTTTTATACAACATATGGGATAAATAAAGGTTCGCAGCCGTTCGGGGTCTTCACAAGTTTCAACCATCACAGATTGACCGTTGTTTTTGGAGCGACATTATTGTACGATGAAACAGCCGACTCTTTTGTTTAGTTATTTAAGACCTTTTTCAAATGTCACAGCAGGCGGGCTCCCCAAACTATTTTTACTGATCAAGATGCCGCAATGGCGAAGGCTCTTGCGTTATTGATGCCGTCAACATGGCATGGTTTGTGCACTTGGCATATTATTTAAAATGCCACTAAACATATCAGAAATCGTGATGGTTTGCTTTTCGAGTTTAGTAAATTAATGTATGGATACGATGATGAAAGACAATTTGAGAGTGCTTGGTCAACTATGGTGTCCGCGGAGGAAGGCAATCATGCAATGTCGTTGTTAAATGGAATCTATTGTTTAAGATATAAATGGGTTGCATGTTTTATGAAAAATGTATTTACATTGGAAATTAGAAGTACGCAACTAAGTGAAAGCCTTAATAGTGATTTAAAAAATCATTTGAGGTGTGATCTTAATGTTAGGAATTTTTTTCATCATTTTGATAGAGTGATTGAAAAGAAGAGATATAAAGAATTGTGTACTGAGTATAAATAAAGACAAAAAATTTCCAATTTAATAATGATTGATTGTTCAATGATGATTCAAGCATCAAAAATATATTCTCCAACAATTTTCAAGCTCATCCAAATGGAATTGTTAAAAATAATGAGCATATGTGTACTTTCCCGGCAGGAGCCCATTTATATCTTAGGGTTACATACAGATCCATCTGCTTCGTATCGTGTATCATTTGATCCCCATACACAAATTGTACAATGTGACTGTCGAATGTATGAAACATTGAGAATTTTGTGTTCACTTGCTTTCAAAATATTCAACATACATGATTTGCGATCCATACCAGACAAATATATTTTGAAGAGGTGGACTCGGAAAGCAAGGGATAATGCTCCAGATATGAGTTCAAATAATTTTCCAAATTTAGAAGATCTGCAAAGTTGGTCGGGCCGAATTTCGAGAAGATTTACGTGTAGTTGTCTACGCATTGTAAGTGATTATGAATGGAGAGGAAAGTTAGAGGCAAAAGTTGCAGAGATTGAGAGCCTTGTCCAAAGTTTTTCACTTGATGGGTTTGAGGAAGGTTCACCCTCTGTTATGCCGACACAAATGACGGATCGGATTGTCAAGGGTGTGAAGCATAAGGGAGGAAGAAGGGAAACAAAACGTCCGAAAGACTGTTTGGAAAGAAAAAAAAATGTAAGAAATCTGACAAATCATTGTGAATCATAGAAACCAAGGTTAGTATATAATTGTTTACTTGTTATATCAAGACATTTATATAATAAATTACTGTTATACTCATCATCATTTAACTGTTTCTGTCAGGAACAAACTTTAAATTCAGTAGTTGATGTGAACAACGTAATTGTTGAAGGCTTTAATGCTAATGTGAATAACAGTCAATCTCAACAACCGTTGTCATATATGCAGTTACTTATGGTATTATTGTAGTAGTTTATTTTATATATATTTGGATTCAAAACTTTTTTCTTTATTTCTAATTATATCTATATTCTTTTAGTGCCAACACGATACTTTATCAGGATTTCATATGGTTAACGGAAAAAGTACTAAGGCTAACTAATAGAAAAAAAGCAGTAAAAAGGTATATGAAACTATCACTTTACATCACACATAAGATTCATCATTCATAAAAACACCAAGAACCCCAACAATGGAGTCCATTATTGAGGCATTTGAAAGTGTAGAATAATATACAAAATAATCAGTCTGCCAAGATTATTTATTGATTCACATCATCTTCAAAGATTATATCTAATAATGTTGTTAAATACCACCGAAGCTGTTTGATCATTTGAAAGTAAGAGTAAACAAGATAGAAATGATCTTCAAGTTTGACAACAATCTTTTACTTGATTTTTAATTTTTTCTCATGAAATCGGACTCTTTTTTGAGTTGATTTTTTGGAGTTATATTTAAACTCTGACAATAATTTTCATTTTCTTAGTTAATAAAATCTTAAAAAATTTGCAGGTTTTACGTATGAAAAATATTGTTGTCGCTGGAGTATTTGCACATGTTAGGCATCGCGTACTGAGATTTGAAGCCGAAAAATATTTTAGTAAGAGATGAATGCCATATCATGCAGTCTGACTTCGACCTCTCCTTATGCTACTTGGTTAGTCAAACGCTCGTCAAGTCCTCCACCGCACACGCATCCTCCGGCGGGGCCTTTTAGAAGGCATCTATCTTATGATCCAATATAGTAGTTGAGAATATTGTATTGGATTATGATCATGTGAAGGAATGATGATTTTCTTTCTGTGGAGGAATGATGATTTTCTTTCTGTGGAGGTGTAATGATGGGTTTGTGGATGTTTAATTAAAAAAATTTTAAAATTTAGTATTTTTGTTAATTGTACAGGACTTTGTTTACAGGTTGTTTGTATAAGTTTCCTTCACTTTTAGGGGAGATTCTGTCAAAATTTTTGTAGAACCTTTTTTACTACGTTATATTGTATTATAGTATATATTTCAGCTATGACTATTTTTGTACAATTTACCATCTTTATTGTAACATTGTCATGTAACTTATTATAATTATTATCTTTTTATTGCTTGTGTTTATATATTTAAATGTATATTGTTTGTGTATATATATTTATACATTGTGGCAGTTTTAGATGAGTTATTTACATTAAGGAGGACTACCTTTGTTGTAAAATGAAAATGAAATTATTTTATTTTGAACTCTTTTAATAATGAAATAAAAGTTTAAATAAAGAACTAATTGATTTTGAAAAAAATTATTTTAATTAAAAGATTAATTAATTAATTTTTTGGGATTAGTGGATAAGATCAAATGTCTTCTTTTCATTCATTTTTTCTTTTTCTTTAGTAATGTTACCTGATGTATAATCATGAATCAGACTAAATGTAGTACAAATATTAGTATTATGATATTAATTTTTATCTTCATATAATAATAACAATAACTTAAGTGTTAGTATTATAGTAGGATTATAAGAACATATATATTAGTTTTTAAAAATATTTAAATTAAATTATATATATTATTATTTTAAATTTTGATATTTAATATAATTTATTTGATATATGAGACTATCTACATCTACACTAACCCTATATATCAATTAGATGATATTTTTAAAAAAATTTTAAAATAATTAAATATATATTTATTTAAAAATAGTTTACGCTTCAAAAATGAATATTCATTCATCTACACTAACCCAAATTGTTTAAGTTTATATTCAAAAATGAATATTTATATTATTTGTGACATGAAAAAAAAAAAAAAAATCATACGCACATGCAAAGAGACTTTTCCGGTAACAAGCATTCATCTCCAGCAAACTAGTTCAAAAAACTTCACATTATAAATTTTATTAATTTTAACAATTTTCTTGCTCTTTGTACAAAGTTGAATCGGACTCTCCATTCCTAAATCCAACGGCCCTCAGATATTACAATTTTATAGCTCATACGAGGCATGGAAAAAAATAAAATAAATAGTAATTTTTAAATTTTTATTTATGTGAAAAATTACAAAATAACAAAATATTGACGGAGAGAAGAGGAAGAGGAAGGCTGTGCACCGTTCTCCACTGCTTCGTCCATGTCTGCTACTATTCCTCTACTTGGCCGACTGTGCGCCGGCCATCAAAATGAAGGAGAGAAGAGGAAGAGTGCGCCACCGTATGAGGTTGTTGCCGCCTCCTTCAATTCGTCTCGAGGATCATACGACGCCTCTTCTCCACTGTGCGTCGGTCGTCAAAATGGAGAGAAGAGGAAGAAAGAGATTTGCTTATGGGAATGGATAGGGGATGAAATAAACCCTAAGATGAAGGAGAAAAGAGGAAGCTTCAGAAGAGAGAGAGAGAGAGGCGCCGAAGGAGCAAATGGGGATGAGGGTTTCTTATTTCGTCCCCAGACAAAGCCGCAAGCGTTGGATGAGTTTTGCATCCAACGGCTGCACGTGCTTCCCTCTTTTCTAAAAAAAAAACCTTTTTTTAAACTTTATTTGCAGCCGTCGGATGCGTTTTTATCCGACGGCTGCAAGTTCCTCCGTGTTTTTTTGAACATTTTCTTTTTTTAAATAATCCAACGGCCTCCGTTAGCGTTGTATGCGCTGCAGCGCCCCCTGTTTGGGGGTTGGACGTTCTTGCCTTGAGTCTATCAAGGTCGTACGCTATCACTTTGTAAGTTCTAAAGAGTAATGCACCGGGCATCATTACGATCAGATGCTTCTAGAGACCAATGTTGGACAACATCACATCGGTCAAAGTGGCAGAGTGTAGTGACTAATGGCGGGTTGTGCAACAATGTGAGGTGACGTCTATCATAATAACGTTTGCAAGCAAATTTGCCATGGTGAGGATACGTGTCTTTCACCATTATGGTGACACGACCTTTCAACTTTGTTGCGACGTTGTTCCAGGCAATGACTCCGTCTATTTAAGTGCAGTGTCTGTTGCCATTTTCTTATTGCTTGGCCTTTGCAGACATCTCTTCTTTTGCTAATGTCTTTTGAATGGTTGATCGAGATGTTATTGACATTCCAACTTTGCTCGCCCTGGCACAAGGAGCGTCGTCTTTTTCTTTCCCTGAGCCTTCAACTGGAGAGGGAGGTGGGGACGAGTGGATGGTGGAGGAAATCGAAAAAGAGGACACAATGAATGGGTTCACCGTCGAGGAAGGACACCACCTGGGTGCTCCACTCCTCGAGCCCCATGGCACCCTCAGGGCACCTTCAAGACTTGAATCTATTGAATCTTCTTGCCAGGTATGCCAACCTTGTTGGGAAGTAGTATAGATCTCTGCCTATGCATTTTGTTGATATTGTCTTTGGCTGGCCCATCTTTTTTGTTTAACAGCTCCAGAGGGTGCCTTGCTGGTTAGAGGAGTCCACCTCTTGCATGGAGATTAAATTGCTCACTTGTTGCACACAAATTGATCGTGTTACCGAGGAGGAACATTGGGTCAATGCTGTTATCGGGGATGCGTTGCAGAGTCAAGCACATGCCAACTACCTTGACCAGGTCTCGTTTGAGTTTGAGTTAAGATTGCGGGAGCTCTTCAAAGCCCATACTTGGGCTATGGGTAGAATCGCATCACTCGAGGGTGAGTTGAGAGTCAGGCTTCGCCCTGAGGAGGTGGTCCATGTCCTAGAGGAGCAGTTTCAAGAGGGCAATCGGTTTAGTATACGGATTGTCTCCTTAGAGCCCCTGAATTCCCTGTTGGTTTTCTAGATTTGAGGAATGCTGGAGCTTCTCACCACGTAGACCTGATAGGCTACCTAGTCAGAGAGGGTAGAGGGCCTGTGCCAAGTGGTTCTCGACCATAAGATAGTCATCTGGGTAAACTATAGGCGTAAATAACATCTTGTATCTTTGAGGCAGTCAAATAACTTCAAATGTACATATCAATTCTTTAATGAGTAGTTAGACCGTATTGATCATTGTTACTGATGTTTCTACTGCGGCTGGACTTTTTTGTCTAACGCTTTGCTACTCGCCAGCTAAGTACTATTGCCAAGGCTCCAGTGCTGACCACTCGCTTCGACCATAGGCAATCTGAACCTTATGCGAGGTCCAAATGTCTATTGAGGAGAAATCTCAGGCTTTAGACCGAACCACATTGTTGTGAGGACACGATTCGGGAGTGAGCAATAAGAAAGACGAAAAGTCGAAGCGAGCCTTGTTGACATTGTTACCTCTAGGGTCGATTTTGGTTGTACACCCTGGGCTGCACTTGCTCCTACCGGGAGAAGGTTGTGGAGCTTGGAATACGTGGTTGTCGGCTAAGCCTTATGGCTATTGTCGCTAGGCTTTTACTAGCCTAGGCCATCGCACGCATGTACCCGTTGGCGTTTGGTCCTACTAGAGGGCATTGTAACTTTCATGCGTCGGGTTCTAATCCGTCGACCACTGTAGACTGATGATACTTGTCTTTTCAGGAGGGAGTTGTCATACACATATTTAAAAGCTTCCTAAAGTTTTGAATTCGACCGCACATGGGCCGCTCGATGACATGGCTGATGTTTAAATTCGACTACATATGGGCCACTCAGTGACAGGGCCGATGTTCAAATTTGACTACATATGTGCTGCTCGGTGTAGGGCTAAGGTTCAAATTTGATCGCCTTTGGACTGGTTGGTTCGGGACCGAGGTTTCAATTCAACCGTGTCTAAGCCATTCGATTCGGGACCAAGGTTTGGTAATAGGTGAATGAGAATTCACCCAATTGAGAGGTAATTTACGTCATATGATTTTATGCAATGTTATGCAAGCACTCGTATGAACAGATAAACGATAAATAAACAGTTATTTCACTTATTAGAGTATGATTTAAGCACTCAACAAGATGTATACATGACTTAACTAGATTCGGTATGGAACCATCGTTTGTACTTGTGGGGGATGGTGCGCTATGCCCTCACGACTCGATGGCCGCTATAGCCAACACGCGGCCTATAAGTGCAAGGGGAGGACATCAGTCATTAAAAGGGAAGTGTCTTCCGACATGTAATGCCATAGGAAAAGGGGGTCTGAAGGCTCGGCCCTCCTGGTGGGCACTCGAAAAATCTTCCAACACTACACCAAGAACTCACAATGCCAAGGGAGCCCAGCGAAATGCAAAAGTAATCCAGGCAAAACACCGACTCGACATCTTAATTGAGGGACTCTAGGAAATGTTCCCAGACACTATAAGGAGATGGTGGTGATTGAGTCCTCATCCTGAATGGTTACCTGGCTAGGTCAAATAAGTGTGTTCTGAGGCCATGGAGTTCTTTCTCAAACAGGGGATCCCCTACTGTTGCAAGAACGGTGGGGGCCATCCAACTGTGTGCTTTCATTTCACGACTTATGACTCTGTTGGTTGGATGGTTGGGGCTAGGCCCTGTCACCCATGGCTGCCCTGGCCACGAGGTCGTCAAGCCATTGATTCTTCTGCGAATATTAGTCTTCACCAATTTGACGGGGTGCAAGAGGGCAGAGCCCCAATGTAGCGTCTTTAGACCGATGCATGAGGTCCAAAAAAGGGTGTTGATTCGTACGCCGAGCATCTACACGGCCTGCAACCAATTGTCAACATAGTTACCTACGAGGAGTTGTCACCATGGAAATGTTTTTGGCTAGTGCGATGGGTAATTTGTCTAGCATGTTGAACCTCTATTGTGAGCATAGTGATAGCTTCTATAGGATCTGATACACAGCATGGGGCCAACACAAGGCATCCTCGTGTAATCAACCTTGTCAAGCCCCCGAGTTAGGCCTCTTGCTCTAGTGAAGGCACTCACAAGAAGAAGGCCTCACACTCTGAATGCCTCTTTGGTTGATCCTCTAGCCCTCGCGAGGGGATGTTGGATGCCTGTTGGTGCTGCAGGAGTCTTCTTTACGGGTGTAATGTCATCGGTCGTCCCAAAAATAGCAAAGGTGTCACCACTCTAGGCCTTTGTCCTATAATCTGGGATCTGGTCAATCTTTCCATCGGAGTGGGCCATGTCACTCAGATCGTCCCAAATGTCGAGGTCGTCAGGCGGATAGGATTTTCCTTGGTGAGCGATCTCTTCTTTCGACTTCTCTTTTTGAGAGTGTTGAGATTCGTGTATAGGAAGAAGGAGCCCCCAACCGCCGGCCGTCAAGGCGGGGGCATAGGACCCGTAGCCGCATAAGCGTGATACCCAAGATAAGATCGAATATCACCATGGCTACTTGTACGGTCGTCACCATCGACAAAATGTCTCTTGCCGACGTGTTTTGGAGCATGAGCACTGATTGCTCTTATTTGCTAATGTATAATCTTCTAGTTTCAAAACAGTAAGGACCTCGAATGACGAGTAGGTAGCGTCTTTTGGCATGGGAAGCCGTGCATAGGGGGTGGAGCTCTTTGCACCTAAGGGTGTCCCAGTCTTCTTCCTGCCTCTAACAACTCAGTCAACTGTTTGACCTCGGTTGGGCCCTATCGCTTGAGGCTGTTTGGTCCTTGAGGTTATCAGGCCTTTGAATCCTCTGAGGATACTGGCACTCTCCAATCATCTAGAGGTTGGAGGGTGGAGCCCCCAACGTTACACCTTTGGATGGGTGCGGATGGTTTGGGGATGACATGATGTTAATGTTGGGTTATGTGTCCCTTCTGCGTAGACCCATATCCAATTGATGGCATGGTCGAGCATGTTCAATGCCGAGATGGAGTTTTATGGTTTGCACATGGGGCAAGCTAGCATGCTGCCATTCTAAAGGTTGACAGGGAGCCGAGTCTGAGGGGCGATCAATCAAAGCCAAGTCCGAGGGGCGATTAGGCTGCTGAATCAGGGTGACTGGACTATTGAGTCTAAACGATAGCCAGACTACTGTTAGTTCAAATTGAAGTCAGACTGGATTGTAAAGCCATCAGACAGGCCAGACTGGACTGGGTAGATGATCAATCAAATGGGTTGGATGCCCGATTGGATCCAAATCAGTCAGATAGGTTGAATGTCAGAGTGGATCTGTGACTAGTCGAACCGGCTGAATGCTGGACGAGATTGTCAACAAGTCAAGTCAGGGAGGATCGTTGCCCAATCAATTCAGTTTCTGGCTCATCACATCTATTTGCCACCAATTTGCTATCCTTGAGAATTGGGACATAGTGGCCTGCACACTTAGTTGAGCAGCGAGTGCTTGAACGCTTAGGGTCGATCTTCTATCTACATGGCTACCCAATGAGGGGTTGTTGCCATGGGTAACCATGTGTTTGGCTGGTGCACTAGCTCATATCGGAAGTGCAGATCGTGTTTGTTATTGTAGTTGAGGAGGAAGACTTTTTAGTCATTCACACAAACGGCGCTAATGATGCGCCCCTAGATTTGGATTATTGTAAAGATTAGGAAGTTAATTTTTATGTCGGATCAAATTGGAGCCGATTCGGTCCTTGTATCTTCAAATATGGACCCTATACAACACAACGAACGAATGAGAGGTTTGAAAATTAGCGGGACTCATTCCTCGATATATCCTCCAACACTCAAATTAGATTATCTTTCTAAGAGAATATAGAGATGAAAGGATGTAAGAAGATATGTTGATACATGTAGTGCGAATTGAGATATGGGTGTGCCCGAACTAATGGACGGTTTAGAGGTCCATCAAGCTAAGTGGCGGCTTAGAAGTGCACTTGGCTAATGAGCTGTTTATAGGTGCACTGGCTGAGAGGCAACTAAAGGTGCACCCGGCTGAGGGTAATTTTTAAAATGCACTCAACTAAGGGGTAGCTTGGAGGTTTGGAAAGTAGGACTACTAGATGGAGAGTATGCCTCATGGATAGAGGGCACGCCTCCTAGATAGGTGGACTGAACAGGCCTCCTCCTAGGAGGATTAGTAGGCAGGACTCCTGGATGGACTGCACAGGCCTCCTCTTGGGAGGACTGGTGGGCAAGATTCCTGGATGGATTGGGCAGGGCCTCTAGAATGGAGTCTATAGTGTCTCTTTTCTCTTGTCTCTCCTCCTTTGCTTGTGAGAGTAAGCGGCGATTTATTGCGCTTAGACTGCTGAGTGCCCAGGCTGACAGACAGCTGTTCACACGGGATTGCTGAGCCGTGTAAATGATTACACGATCGTAGGTGCCTGTTATGGCAACCGTGGCTGACCGAAAGATATCATTCTTTCTTTGACGTGATCATAGGAAGTGCCCGGTATAATAATTGCCATTTTGAGAGAGATTGTGCAAATTATGGGCAAATATTTTCAAAATATCTATTAGACTTGTGCTGACTAATTATAACAATTTTTCTCAACACGTCAAAAAAGGATCGTAGGCCTTCCTGAAGAGGTCGTTCAAAGATGGTTGTTCGGTCGGCCTAGGCCTTGGCAGGCGAGTCTAGACTGTGTGATCTCGGACCTTAGGCTATGGTGGCCTTATTCTGGGTTGTGATTTTTGGATGGCCTTTTTATCATGAGTCTTAATATTCGGATCGGTCTATGGGTGATGAAACCATCAAGTGTTAATATTATTTAGCAAAAATTATATTTATCCCAATGAAGGCAAAGTCGTCAACAAATAACAGTAATTGTCTTGATCGTAAATTTTATTAATATAATAGATACCAACTAGTTCATTGTAATAAAATAAATTATTTATAAAAAATATTTAATTATCTTAACTATCTTTCAATTAATATTCATAATCGACTTGGCCATTTAAGATATTTTTGTTGTAAAAAATAGTTAAAATAAAATGAAAAAAATACATAGCCTTTAATGTCTAGTTTATGTAATATGAAAAAGATTATACTAGGTAATCAATTTTTATCTTCTTATAACTAAATATATTTTATTGACATAATATCCTGAATTATTACTCCTGAAAAGAAAATATTTAAATAAAATAAAATAATATTTTTATTTTTTTTAAATAAAGAGAAATAAATTATAAAATATCATTGATATAAATGTTAATAATATGAAATGAATATTTTGTGTAGAATAATTCATCATTTAAAATTTTAAAAATTTATAATTTGAATAAAAAATAGTAGCATTATCATTTGAAATATTATCAAAAATAACAAAAAAGTTTTATTAATTATTCTAAATGTATTAATAATAGAATGAATTATTTTAAAATTTACTGTAGTAGTGTGTGTAGGAGCTTGAAAATTTTAAAATTAATAATTTTTTTATAATTTTTAAATATTAAAAATTTAATGTGTTGTAACACAAATTAATATTGGGGATTATGTGACAAGCATATATCACTAGTTCAAAAAATTAGATTTTACTTGGATTATTTTTGAAATTAAATATTATTTAAATTTATAAAAATGGACAAATAGAATCACTTTTAACGGTTTGTTGGAATAGACTTAGTTTACAAGCACTTTACACGTATCTTTTAAATTTATAATCTTTCACCATAAAAAAGACTCTATAAATGGACTACATATTCTGTTCATTCTTTTTATTTAGCCTCTGATTGTATTTAAAAACTCATAATATTATATCACCTAAAAATATTGGTTCAATTGAGGTGAAAGTTATTACAGTCTCTTATATTTTCTCATGTATCACTTTGGGTTTTTAACACATTTAAAATGTTAAAAAAATATAATCTTTTTTATATTTTTATAGACTATTTATTATTGTTAACTAGTTTAATTTTAAAAATTAATATACATTACCAAAACATTTTCTAACAATGACTAGAACTAGAAGTAATAATAGTGCTATTTATGGTAGGTTATAATTCTAATATTTTATAACTTATGTGGTGTAACCAGTTAAAAATATCAAAATAATTTTTCATATTTCTTTATTATTGAAACTCCAAAAACTATATAACATAAAGAACAACTAAATTAAAAAATAATATTATTAATATATAAATTTTAGATTAAATCTAATGAAGATATTATAATTATATCAATGCTGTACTATCATTTATTATACAAGAGTGAGAGAGTAAATAAGAGATTTTTGAATTTGTAGAAAGAGAGAGAGAGAGAGAGATTTATAATTTTTATTTAATTATTTTTTATTTTTAAAAGGGGACAATATTTGGCTATTGTAAAAGAATATTACTATTGAAGTTTAGAAAAAATAAAAGAAAGGGCTATACCAAACTCCTTTAAATCTAGTGTCACAAATGAGCAATTGACTTTGGATTAACAAAGTGACAATTTTGATTGGCAAAATCTCAATTGGTTTAATCATTTAAATTTTATTAGGATTAAATAAAAGTAATTCACATTAATGATTGAATGAAATTCACTTACTGAAAAATGTCGGTTACCTAAAATATTTAGAAATTTTATTTTTAATTAATTTAGTAGCATAGGCGATCCGAGATACTTTCTCATTTTCTTTGTTACTATTATTAATATATAACTTGTTTCACATTTCACGCCTCATAATTTAAAATTATCTGAGCTTAATTAGTTTGGAAAAGCCCGAGAAATGTTAGGATCCAAGGGATACATGCACAACCAATGCAATGAAAATAAACTCAAATTTCTCCATTAATCATCGATTGTCAAATATTATAAAAGTACAATAAATAAAATCATATAACATGACATATAAAATTATATAATAATATTAAATATAAAAAAATTTTAATCAAAAAAAAATTATGGACAAATTTAAAAAAATTTACCATGAGAGAGTCCGATTATAAATATAACATTATAAGATGCTCATTCATTATAATCTATATAAATGACCAATTAAAAATACACAAATATCTAGTGACTAGTTAGAAAAATATACTGACAAATTGAACAACCAAAATAGTAATATACCTTAGAAAACTGAAACAATGTGCCCAAACTTAGAAAAATATGGATCTTGAATTGAACCTTATTTGGATTCTGAACCTCCTTCCTATCTTGGCAATGCTAATATCCCCGATATTAAGTATCGTCATTAAGCTATCATTTCCTATTTCAATGCCTTGTAGTCCCCAAACTTAAATGATATGAAGAGGAACATTTTTGATATAGTATGGAGAAAGTATCCGCTGTCAATCACTCGACTTATCCTATGGCCTATGAATCTCTGCTTCTTCCGTGCAATAATGACTAAAATGTCTTCATAAATAGATACAAAGATTCAATTATTAACATCATAATTCATTTTCTCCCATAGCTCACTATCACCTTCATTCTCTTATTTGTGTTGGAAATAATCCCACTTCATATGACCCTTTTTGTCTACCATCTAAAATTTTTGCTAAATCCAACAAGTTGATAACTTTTTATAATATATTATTGGTAAGATATAACTTAATTATATAATTAGCAAGAATCCTTATATATTAATACTTCTCATCCTTCATCCTTTTTAACTTGTCATCTTTTTTTAGTACTCTATTTATTTGTGAGTCAAAATATTTATAACTCTTTTTTTATCAAAAAATAAAATTATTTTTTTAAGTTTTTCAACATGGAATGACAAACCCATCAATGCCATCATATTATAATTTTCATATGAAAAAGCCTATGCTCTTGTTGGGACAGTATCAATCGAGTTGGCCTAATCTACCAGTTTGGCAAACCCATGGTGGATAAGCTTGGAAAAGCTATTGTCTAGTTAGTTAGACCTAAGTTCAGACAATACGACAAATAGTCTCCGACTATTGTCTAGTCAAGATAAATTATGTCTTAATAGGCAGTCAGACAATTATTAAGCGAAAAATAAATCATACCGAATTATGTATAAATAGTTGCATATTTGAGTTTTTAGTTGAAAGGTTTGTCCAATCGAGCGGTTGATTGAATCGAATGGTACGTCAACTCCACAGTTAACCTAGGAGACGGTCTTCAAATTGGTAAACATTAACTGTCCAATATCAATTCAATCATTAGGTATTAACTGTCTCCAGTCAATCCACAATTAGAAAGTGTACAATAGTAGTTGAGCTAATTTATTTATAATCAGATTAACAACTTAAATCGTGATCAATTATTTTTCTTTAAAAAACCGTTAATAATTGACATTATAACTATAAATAAGCATATTTTTCTCTGAATGATGTAATATATTTTTAAAAATAAAAAATAAAATATAATTCTTCGACTCACATGTTTTTCTGATATTATATGGAGTCAAGTCATCCATTTACTCCCACTCATCCTCTCAATCTCTCCCATTTCAATTTTTTTAAAAAAATTATTAACTTGAACATCATATATTATTTTGGGGAGTGAGTGCCGCTTCTTTCAAAATTTTGATTTGTTATTATAGAATTTAAGATTCAAATAAAAAATTTGATAATCAAATCTAAATTTTTTTGTATCATTATTTAGATTTTAGGTGAATATTAGCTCTGATATTACTAATTAGGATTTATGGCACATTTACATAATGAGTATAGTGAAAATGAATCCAAATTTTTTGGTAAATTTTCAGCCACCAAACATAGCGAGGTACAAAAAATAAAGCAACGATATATACAAAGTTATATAATAATATTTAACATGAAAAATTATTGTGACAAATGAAAAACTATGAAACAAGCTCTAAAACATTTGTTATAAAAGAGTTCAGCCACAAATATAACCTTTTTTGAGATCCATTCATAATAACCCATATGGGTGACTGGTTAAAAACAATCTTGATACTTAACAACTTATTAGAGAATAATGCAAAAAAAAAATTAAGTAACCAAAATAAAAATACGTCTAAAAAGCAAAGACTATTGAAATTTGGCAAAAAATAATATTTAAATCAAGTTTCAATTAAATATTAAAACCTTTTTTTTTCCTCTCACTTTCCTCTACTGTTCTTCATACAGTGCCCCTTATGTCAAAATATTCTCAGCTATATGCCAAACATTGAGTAGAATTTTTATATCCAAGCTCGGTATATGCGTGTCATTTAAACACGCAACAAGCGTGTATATTAGGCATATGCAACCTTTAGTCATGCCTGAACTGGGCCCATTGCATATATGTCTTCGCAAGCACTAATATTTTCTTTTCGATGTTCATGTATTTATCAGGTGCCTTTTTTTATACCACGTTAAACCTTTTCTAAAATCAAGTGAATATTCACTGGCTCATTTATTGAGAATAAGACTTATAAAAAAATGAGTTAAAACCCACTAAGATATGCACAATTTTAGCTTTTTATTTATTAACGGCCTGTGATTAATACTATATCTTTTTGAATTAAATAATTTTGTTTCTAAACAATTTATCCCAACAAACTTTGACCGTACTTTAATCAAGAAAACGTATTTATTTCAAAAAATATTATTTAGAAAGAAGTTTTAGACAACTACAAACGAGGCGATTTTTTTTAAAAGAATTAGGTGAAACATAGTCAAGATTAGTTTATAGTAATCAATTTGCTTACTGTACGAGACTGAAAAGGCTCACGTAGTTATCCATAACTCGGTCAATAAAATAAAATAATGTGACGAACTTATCCAGAAATTTATACCAAAGAGAAACAAGAATATGCTTGCAAGCTGTTCCATCGTATTAAAATTAAATAAATAAACTGTTTAACATTATTAAATTTGTATTATTAAATCATATGTTATTCGATTTGTATATCATTATATGCAAGGCTGTTAATATAAATTAAAGGTTAATATTATTTATTTTACTAACCTATAGTTTTAGTCTGCATACGTGGGTATTTAATAAGATTTAAGAAATTAAGTAATATTTAATACATTATAAAAAAAAAAAAAAAAAAGACATTTAGCGTTACAATGTCGTCATCCAACTGAATTAAGCCAGCGAACTCCAAGACGCTGACGATTGTTTAAAACAATCTCGTTATTATTTAATTTAGTTAATCAATAAAAAGGGTTCCGTGTTGGGTCTGTTACGACTTTTAAAAGGTATTTTTTTTAAAAAAAAAAATAAATAAATATTATAATTTACATTTTTTTAAAAAATTATTATTAGAAAAAATCGGAATGCGTTTTTGTGATATTTCAAGCTGAGTCTTTCAGTTCTCAGTGGACTCGATTAGGAGGATTTTATGTCACGACATTTATAGCTATTTTTATATTTTTTGAGAATTATTGGATTATGAAAATTAATGGTCTATGTATTTAAAGTTTTAAAATAAATATAAAAATAATTTTTTTTTCTAATTTTTTAAATTAAATTATTAATCTTATTTTCTGATTACTTATTTTTTAATTAAAATTTATATCGTTAAATTACTAATCCATTACACAATATACCCCACCGGTTCTTCATTCGACTAGCCGGACTCTCAATCAAAACCCACAATAACGGGGAGAGAG
The DNA here is from genome assembly GCA_033239525.1 of Nepenthes gracilis. NCBI lineage: Eukaryota > Viridiplantae > Streptophyta > Magnoliopsida > Caryophyllales > Nepenthaceae > Nepenthes > Nepenthes gracilis. Next base: position 18,436,748 of record BSYO01000006.1, read on the forward strand.
AAAATAAGAGAAATATTCCCATTTTTCAAATTTATTTTAAACCACATTCTTGCATTTTTTTTTTTTTAATATTGAGTTCTATTATACATAATTTTATTATATAAAATCTTTAAAATTAACCGTCAATTTTCTTTTATATATATTTTTAGAATGATTCCATAAAATGCTATGCAATTCAAAAAGTTATTAATTTTGACTCAATAAGAAATATTTAAATGAAAATTTGCAATATAACTAAATAACTAAATGGTGATAATTTAATTTTGAAAATTAAAATATCAAGAATATTTGTTAGCTAGTTGGGGCATAGCAAGTCTGATTAATACAATGAAATAAAATTTAATCCTATAGATTTTAAAATAATTTATTAAATTATCTAATCTGAATTCATATGCTATAAGATAAAATAAGATATCAAATAAATGAGACAATCTCTTTCATTTATCCTCTGATAAAATAAAAATCACACAAGTTAAGGAAAAAGATGATTGGATCACATGCTCCTTTATTGAGGGGTGACATTTATATGAAAAAGAGAATCTAAATATTTTTTATGTGCAAGTTTAAGTGATTATGGGATGTGTTTGAATGTGTCATTGGATTGATTCATGCAAGAATGGTGCTAAAAAAATTTATAATCTTTTATGTGTTTTAACTTTTGAAACACCAAATTTTTATGTGTTAAGGAGTTTGTATTTATAAATGCTTGAGGTCTTATATTGGCGGTGGCTATATAACTCTCATTAGATTAATAATTCAGAAAGATAATTATTTGATAATCATACATACTTAATTATTTCGAGTAATTATAAATTTTATTGATCATTAATTTATTTTTTATAACAGTTATTAAAAAATGTACACACTATATCAGGTTTTCTTATTTGATGATCTAAATAGCATTTTGTAAAATCACAAGCTTAGTAAATTGTTTTTAATAGTATCGCAATGTAGATAATTTATCAAGTGTTTTATTTTGATCGTAACTGATATAATGCTCTAACTGGTACTAGTCTTTTTGACTATAAGCAACTGCTTTAATTATTTTATTATATTGGACCAGTTTGTCATATAGGTATTCTAACAGGATAACTGAGTACGATTTTTATTATTCAAGAGGCATTGCCTTGACAAAGAATCCTAAATCCTTAGTAATTCGGCATTCAGGCATTTTCGACCGCTTCATGGTTCATTTGCTAAACAATGCGGCTACTCAACCGTGCAACCAACCCACAACTCAACGACTCAAAAGCTTGATAACCGGAGACTAAGCAACTTGATGGCTCAACAGTGACGCCACTTAGATGGTTATGGATCCAAAATTTCCTAACTTTTGAGGAATGAATCTTTACCGTTCTTTACTAAACTCATCAAAGTTAAAAAGCTAACTGGCATAAGTGGTCCATGGTACGCTGCGGAGTAGGCAGTGATCCACTGTTCATCTGTCCTTCTCTGTTTTCCTCAAAATGAATAATGGTACTTTATGTGGCTAATGATACCTGAACCCATATCAACATTTCTCTCAAAAAACAAGCATTCAATTTCTCTCTCGTTTCTCTTCCACTGTTTAAAATTATAAAATCTCACGAAAAAAAAAAATATAAACTGAATCGATATTTGAAAAAAAAAATCCTAAAATGTATCATAACATAAATTAAATTTGAGACCACATATTTGTAACTGTTCCTTATGGGTTTTATTATGGTAAATAGATTAATAGTACCAACTGGGCCCCCTGTCCGTATTTAGTGGAAACTTTGTAGTACAAGTGAGTAAATAAGGGCATAGTCCATTAAGAGGGTAGAAGAAACAGGACAAATATACTTTAAGAGCAGTTTTGTTTTAAGGGCATTTGTCACCCACACACACACTTGCCGTGATCGTGACTTCGCTGGGCCACCAGCCCACCAATGATAATAGGCCTTTTTGTCAAAGTGGTGGAGCCCGCCCCATTTTGGGTCCTTCATAACATAAAAAATTAAAAAATAAAAACCCTTTTTTTTGGGGGGGGTTATAGTTAGGTCAGGGGTCACTTTCCTTAAAGAGTTTGTAAGCACAATTTTGGATATATAAAAAATAACTATACTTCTAAATATGGTGATCATTTAAAGTACTTCTAATGAATAGTTTAAGAGTTACGTGCACCAATTTGTTTTTCTCTTTTCTTATTCTAGTCACTGTGATAATCTTAAAAAGAAAATAAAATCGTGAAGCAATTTGAATTTATATAATTTTTTCTATATTAAAAAAATATTTTACTGGTTCGAATCAGAAGCAGAGAAAAACAAGCTTTACTGAAGTCTGGCTGATTTGATAGCAACTGCCTAAGTCGTCAAAGATTTCTGTGGGCAGATATTGGAAAACAAAAAGACAGAAAAAAAAGAGAAAAAGTAATACTCATAATTTATATATATTGTTATTTCATTTAAAATATACAAACAAAGCAGAAAAGGCGGTACTTTATTGCAACTTTTTTTAAAAAAAAAATTTCTGGGTTAATATGATAATAATATTATATATTTGATTTCTGGGTTAGTATGATAAGTATCTTATATTTTTTTATATAAATAATATATATGTATAGTATTAAGAGCAATATTATTTATATACTTAATTATATATTTAATTGTACCAAAATTAATATTTTTAGTATGAAAAGAGAAAAAATAGAGATAATAAAAATTAATATAATTAAATAGGCTCCTTTTAAACCAATAGGCTCCTTTTAAATTAACCCTCCTTTTAAACCAATAGGCTCTCCAAATTTATAAAATCCACACATTTTTTAAATAATTTTAATATAATTAAATATATAATTATGTAAATAAATAACATTTTTTCAGCATTAATAGTACCTCTTAAAGAGGTGGGTATTAATTTTTTGTTCTTTTGTTGACTGTCGTGTGGGCCCAGATGCATCACTTGGTGGTCGCCATTCATTTGGGCCCAACTGTTTAATTATTAGTGGGCTAGTGCTTGACGTAATGGCCCCTTTTTTTTTCAAATAACTTTAATAATTATGGAGTTAAAATTGGGCTGGCCCACATTTCGTTCTCCACACAGAGACTTCTTAGTTTCTGGTCAAGCTAAAATTAGTTAGGCAGTGATAATATCTTAGCCAAGCTAACATATTTTTCAAGAAGGACGTTACGGTTGCGCCAAGGTATGATTTGATATAATGTTTCAAATAATTTTTAAAATGTATGAATTATATATTTCTTATATATAATACTTTTAAAGTAACCGATCAAAAATTATTCATAAATTATCATGGTCATGACTGATCCATATTTTTCAGCAAATTATAATATTTTATAAATAAAATATAAATTAGATATAAATTTATTAAATTAAATTAAAATTTGTTTATTAATCATGTTTTTTTTACCCAACTAAATTTGTTTATTTATTTATTATTATAACTAACTTATATATATAATATCAATTATTTTCTACTATGTTAGAAAAAAATAACATCTTTATTTTTATAATTTATCACATTAAAAATAGTAAAATTATAAAAGTGATATATATATATATATATATTTAATAAAAATCTCAGGGAAGATATTAGTCGGTGACTGGAAGGATTAGAATTCAAATTGCTATGTTCTTTTTCACGCCTTGCTATGAAATAGTATTTTATTTAGTTTACTTTAAAAGGAGACCGCTCGATTAGTGGAGGAAGAATCAACGGTTGTCATCGCTCCAAAAAGTGATCAAATGATTGATCCAATTTCCGGTGTGAAGTTGGATAGGCCTGGCAGTAGCAGATCTTTCGGCCCCACCTATTTTATTTATGGTCCTAAGCGCCTCAGTGACAGAGTAATAATTCACCTAACCCTACTGTTTTTGTGGGAGGTTGTCGCTTCAGTGCGTGGCCCTTGAAGCTCCATTGGGTCTTTCTACCCAAACAATCAAAATAAGGGTCCAGCAATAAAACAATAAAATTTGAATTCAAATATTTGGACTACAGCTATTGGAATAAATGGTAAATATGATGTTAAAATTAAATTATAAGAATCTGCCTAATCATAACGATATATTATTAATGACTGCTTCTTAATTTTTTAATGTGTAGATCATTGCGGAGTTGTCAAAAAAGCCGTACACAAGTTGAAAGAGCAATCAACTAAAATATTAAAACCTATTCATTATTTGAGAAAATATTTCTACAATCAAATTATTCTTAGGAATGCCTATTAATTATCAATCTTGCCATCTAAGATTCGACACCCGAAAAATATGGCTTTGCGAGATAATATGACAGGACATTAATGATTCGTTATGTTTATTATCCAAATGTAATAATACAGAAGAACTTTTAAAATTTATATAAAATTAATTGAGAAGAAAGATTTATTATTTACAAATAAAAAAACATATCTCTGATGAAATGAAGTATAGAAAGTTCTGAAGTACGGATAATTACTCAACATTAGAAATAATTTATCCGAGGAAAAAGATTATGCAATGAAGGAAAAACTAACTTTGACAACCTTTATAAATACGGAGTGCCATAATATAGAATGTACATATTCTTGATGAGACTAATCAATACTCACATAATTAAATTGCAAAAATACAAGTCATACAACGTTTAAACTAGCACAACTAAAAAAAAAAGAAGTTATAAACTTGATATCTATATAATATTCTTTCAATAGAACCACCTTAGGCATGAAGCACTATTTTTTAAGAAACATATATTCTAGGATATATATTTATTGCTATCTAATTTAATTAAAGTTCAATTGACTTGACACATTCAACGATAATTTCAAAGTAAGTTTTGTTCATTTGAGCTCCTATTTTGATCAATGATTGTAAAATCTAGTTTGTGAGGTTTAAGAGCTAACATCGTTGAATACGAATTCACAAATGTATTAAAAGAATATTGATACGATAATTTTTTTTAAACATTCTCATAAATATATTTTTATTATAAGAATAAATAAATAAGTGTTATACAATTAAAAATATTTTAAATTTTTTTTTTGAAAATAATAGATTAAAAACTAATATTTATTTCGTGTATCCAAACAAATTTTTATGTATAACATAAAGAAAATTTCAAAGACGGTATAGAGTTTATGTTTGTTTATTAATAAAAATTATCATGTGTTTAGACAATATATAAAGAATTTTCTTTCCTTCAATTATATACAATGAAGGCTTCTTTCATTCTTACATTTGCCCAATAAACATTGCGTCTATTCTTATATTTGTGAGATTAATATTTGATGGGTCTAGTATGAATATGGGCTAATAGGAATAAGGCCCAACTAACAGAAAAGCCCAATTAAGCGATAGGGCCCAAGAGGCCTCGGGCGAAGCCCAACATCGCAAGAAGGATCTTGGACTGGATAGGCCCACCAAGGCCTGTTAGGCACCACCTGATTCGCATCCAATCACAATTCATCTATATTTCTCCCAAGACGACTGCAAATTGACAACGCAAAAGATGCCGCCCTAAGAAATGCCAGCCAACGGCAAATGAAACTAACTCTAGCAAGCTGCGACGCCCGCTGCCCTACAGCGATTTACCTAATCCCAATAAGACGACCAGATCCATACCAACCATGGCTGACGATGGTTTTCTTGTCATTACAAGACGACAATTGACACCGTTGATCACCGCCAGTGCTGAGTGGCTGACGAACCTGGACAAGACACTTGTCACAAGTTTCCGTGCTTAAAGCCTCCTCTATTGAGCTTCACAAATACCTTCTCCCACACTAGGAGAAAGGAAAAATAAAATTATCCAAGCTCACTCAAGACACCTCAAAGTTATCTTAAGCTAAGCTTCGAATAAAAAACACGAGAAGAAAGAACCAACTCTCTTCCTTCCAAAATCGTCGCTCTCGTCCAATGACCTTAGTGAACCATTCTCCAAAGTGTACAAAGAAGCCAAAACCTTTTCTAATCCCACTCGCACCTCTAGCATACAAACATACGTGCATTCCACATCACGTCTATCTTCACATTTATATTTTTCTATTCTCTTGGAAAGATTACTAATTTGAGTATTAGAAGATAAATTGGGGAGTAAGTTTCACAAATTCTCTGACCTTTTATTAGCTGTTTGTGATGCGTAGGGCTCAAATTGAGAGATGCAGAGATCGAATCTGTTCAATCTCGACTCGACGTGAGGAATCGAAGGCTTTCTAATCCGTATGATAACTTGGACCTGATAACGCATCAATATTAAAATAAATATTTTATCATTTACCCAACGAATATTTTATTATTCTCCATCACAATTACGATTAACAACCCCTATCAAGGATTGAGAGATGCTTAATCTCTAAAAGGTGATGGATATACTTGCTTTTCTCATATTGATCGTTTATTTTTTAAATAAGTTATTATAATTTTCTCATATTAAAATAAATAATTTTGATTGATTTTTAAAATTTTTAAAATTAGTTAAATTATAATTATTTATTTAAAAATAGATAATGAGAATTTGAAGAATGAGACTCTCCATATTAATTATATTATTTTATAAAAAATAATGTCAAGAAAATTATAATTGAATGCGATAACTTTAAGTAAATAAGTATTCACATTTCAACGGGAAAAACCCACGAGGGAGCGACTCTTCTTGCTGTACGCTAGTTTATTGTGACTAGAGCATGCAAATGTATCGTTGGGCTGGACATGAAATGGAAGTGTGGATATAATTGGGCTGAAAGCGGCCCGATACAGGACCCATTAGCAGGCCCATCGAAGCCTTCTGCTGCCCTAGGTCGGCTGCGTCTACTGACTAGTACGGTCTGGATTGTCGATCCATATACGATTGAAATTGATGGGATTTATTTAATTTAAAATTTTATAGGATATCAATAAGATACATAAATATCATGAATGATTAAAAAATTAAGTTTAATTAGTTTTTTGGGCTAAATGTAGTCACGACTAAAAATAATCGGCCTAACCTCGATTATTATTTTTAAATATAGTTTTTAATTTTATACAAATTATGAATTTAAACTATATTTTTAATTAAACCCATTTATATATGACTAATAAATTTTAAGTAAATATCACTCATATAAAATGTTGTAGATAATATTGTTTTATCTAAAAATTTTATTTTAAGATAATTTTATGATGGGTATGTTAGTAATGGGTTGGCATAAGAAGGATGAACGACCCACATACACAACGGCCTATTTGCGCTTATACGGTTAATGCAAGTCGTTGACCGGTCGAAAGACTAATAAGTCAGGAGAAGCCCAAGAATAGGACGACCCACTCTGACCAAGATCGTTAACGCTTCCGTTGACCAAAATTATGTAAGACGGTTAATACTTTCATGGATCAGAAGTATGACCAGTTGATCGGCTGGAGATCAGGTCTCACGCGACCGAGGCCCAGTTTGGCCCACACATCTGTCCTCGACCAACAACGGTCATCTCCCCTGATTTAGCGCTCCCTACAGAAGGCAATTTCAATTATAACAACTATCAGCATATTCGATACGCATTCTTAAAGAAAAACATTAGATTCCTCATACTGTCTGCAGAAAACCCGGATGATTGCAGAACACAGAAGGAAATCAATCAATCCAGCGACCATTACTGTCATAAAAGCTCCACGCCGAAAAAGACAGTGATTCCAACAAAGCGCGAGAATCAAACCCTTCTACACAAGGAATGCATCCCAGAGCAGCGCCTATAAAGGCCATGAAGTTTACACTTGAAGATACGCTTGAACTCGCTCAGAAAACGCTCTCATTACTCATAAAAAAACTCTCTATTGCAAAGCTTACACGCTTTCAGAATACAAGCGCTCGCTCTCTCTCTTTGTTACTATGTTTCCAACGAATATAGTGCTTAGAGCCAACGTTCTTCACGAGCCACCAAAACCTCTCTCAATAAGAGCACTCTTTCATTACAAACACTCTCTACATTCTTCTTACATCATTTATTTTCACTTTCTTAATTCAAATGTTGCTTATTGACTTGAGCGTTGGAGTATTTTCGGTGGGACAACCTCCCGCCGACACCTGACTTCTTGTTCGTAGTTGTGGCATGTAAGATCCAAATTCAGTGGACGGAGTAAAACTCAAACGATCGACTTAACCCAAATCTGTTCGAAGTTTAAATTTATGACGCATTATTGGCGCCGTTTGTGTGAAACTTACAAAAAGCCAACAACTTTTTTCCACAATCTCCCTTAGTTTCTCCTTCTATCAGCCAGAATGGTGAACTCCAGAGTGCAGGCTAGCGAGCCCGCTAAAGACGTGACTTCATCCGACTAGGACCACGACGCTGGCAACCAGGCCAATAGGGTGGTCAACAGGGTGCCAACATCCTTCTTCCAGAACCTGACGAAGCACATGAGTAGTATGAACAGAATACTCCAAATGCTCTGCGTCGTCACGAGAATATTCAGCAGGGGGCTCTGCCCGTAACATTCCTACTTCGGCCTCAGAAGAGGAGGCCATAAGAAAAAAAAACTGGCCAAGAAGACCAAGAGGCCAGCCAACACTCAAGCTCCGGAGGCCTCACACACCTAAAGCCGTCCAGGGCTTGAAGGGCGTTTGGGCAACAGGACTCTAGAGGAGAGTCTAGAATGGAGGAATCCCCAATACTCTCGAGTAGAGACCAGACATCAGGCTCAGGAGGGAGCCTCCAGTCAGATCCACTGGTGGCAGTAGCTGGCCGGCTACTCGCCATACCAGATAAAAGATGGAGTTGAGAACCTATCTAAATTCCAAAAGATCTGATAGCACCACCTGGGTAGACTCGAGGGCGGAGAAGAACTTGAACCGTGTGTTCAATGAAAATGAACACGCTATAGATCTGGATAGATCCCTATTCGCGACGGAGATCTTAAACCGTCTCATGCCGGCCAAGTTCAAGATACCAACTCTTGACTCGTACGATGGGAGTACTGATCCCATGGATTAGCTCAATCATTTTTGCACCATCTGAGTCTACAAAGGTTGGAAGACGTAGCCATGTGTTGCTGCTTCCCTGTTACGCTGACGGGAGACGTCAGCATCTGGTTCCACCATCTCCCGTCAGATTCAATCCAAAGCTTCTGAAAGTTCATTGACCTCTTTTTGTCACAGTACGCTTCCAGCCGCCGGGAGGAGGAGCAGTTTTGGCATCTCTCCCATATTAAGTAGAAGTAGGGAGAGAATCCGTGAAAGTTTTTGGATCGCTTTGTAGTTGAGGCGAGAAGAATTCTCAGGCTCACAAAAGAGATGAAGGTTGGCGATTTTATTTTTTCCTTAACATATAGGGACTTATTTAGGCACCTGGCGTATAAGAATTCACAGACCTTTCGGGAGGTTGAATATATTACCAGGGCCTACACAGCAGAAAAAGAGGCCAATGAGGCTAAGTATCCCGAGCGGATCGAACAGCTTCGCTCTTTTCTAACAGTGGAAAAGAGAAAGCACAACGGCGGTGATCACTCCCGTTGGAAGCAGCACATGATCAGATCGCAAGAATGAAGGGATTATGGGCCAATCAACCTGATGCCCCTGACTGACACAAACTCCAATGTCCTCATATAGATCCGTGGGGAGAAGTTCCTTAAGTGGCCAAAACCACTTAAGAAAATGGAGAGAGAAAATTCAGCCAAAGACTACAATTTTTATTGATTTCTTGGACACTCCACGGAATATTATAAGACGCTTCAGTGGGAGAACGAGGAACTCATTTGGAGGGCCAACTCACCAGGTTCGTCAGTAACCTTGGGCAGAGCTCTGGTGTCTCAAGTGGGGAAGGACTAGAGTTTTCCCCACCAAGGAATCGAGTCACGGTTGGATTGGTCAATATGATCACAACTGACCAACCAAAACTCTAGTGGATCACAAGGAGCAGCAGGCTGGGTGGAAGAAACAATGCACATAAGATAACATCATTAGCTTTAACGATAATGACATGAGCCATCTAATCTCCCCTCATGCTGATCCCCTTATTGTATCCGTGCTCATTTTGGACAGTATTATCAACTACCAATTGAAACGAGTATTTACAGATAATAGAAATTCCCATGATTTGCTTTACCTTGATGTATTTTTAAACTCGGTTTAAAAAAGAGTCAGTTAAAAAAAATAGTTAGTTGAAACTTACAGAAGGCCCACTCTATGGCCTTAACAATGAGCACGTGGCTGTCCAAGGAACGATCCAATTGGAGGTCACCCTGAGCATGCACCCAAGAATGGTGAGTCGAATATTCACCTTCTTGGTCATTGACCTACCTTTTGTATACAACGTTATACTCGGCTGCCTGTGCTTAACAGCATTTAGAGTGGTCACTTCAGTACCGCATCTCAAGATAAAATTTTCAATAGTCTGCGATATTGGTGAAGTGCTGAGCGACCAAGTCATTGGGCGGACATGTTACATGTCCCAAATCGCACCAAGTGGCAACATCAAGATGACAGGAGAACTTGATCATTGAGATGAAGCAACTCTGCAGCAAGCGCAGTTTGGTGAGGCCACTGATCTAATCCAACTAAATTTGGAGGACCCGAGGAGGTTCGTGTAGATCAGAGGCTCACTCATCGGGACACTGCGAGACAAGCTGATCACATTCTTATGACAGAACGCCGACACCTTCGCGTGGACCCCCACTGACATGCTTGGGATTCCGGTCAGAGTAATGATCCATAAATTGGGTCTTAATCTCGTTCGCAAGCCCATCAGGTAGAAGCGAAAAAACCACTCTATGGAGAAGCTGATCGCCATCCGAGATGAGGTAAAAAAGCTGCTGGATGTTGGCTTCATCAGGGAAGTCCAGTACCCGAATTAGCTCTCCAACGTCGTCCTAGTAAAGAAAAGAAATAGAAAATGATGAATGTGCATCGACTTCACCGGTATTAACAAAGCCTGCCCAAAAGACAACTTCTTTTTACCTAGAATCGACCTGTTGGTGGATTTAACATCCGGACATGAGCTATTGAGCTTCATGGGCACATCCTCAGGCTACAACTAGATTCGGATGAGCCCAGAAGACGAGGAGTGCACCTCATTCATGATAGATTAAGGCACCTACTACTACAAGGTCATACCAATTGGTCTAAAGAATGTGGGTGCCACTTATCAAATACTCATAAATAAGATGTTTAAAAAACAGATCGACCGCAATATGGAGGTGTATCTTGACGACATGCTCGTCAAGAGGAAGACCACCAATGACTATATTCGTGATATGGTTGAGTCCTTCGAGGTACTCCACATGTATCATATGAAGCTGAATCCCTCTAAGTGTGTCTTCGGAGTATTCTTGGGGAAGTTTTTGGGTTTCATCGCCTCTTAACGAGGGATTGAGGCCAACTCGGAGAAGATCAAAACCTTCACGGACATGACTCCGCCGTGGAATGTCAAAGATGTCCAGAGGCTGACCGGACGATTGACAGTATTGTCCCGCTTCTTGGCCAAGTCGGGGGACAAGTACCAACCTTTCTTTAAGGCTCTAATGGGGACTAAAGCTAATGAATTCTAGTGGACAACAGAATGCCAGACAGCCTTCGATGAACTGAAGTAGTACCTAGCCAGTCCACCGTTGCTGACGTTGCCTAAGGGCAGAGGGGAGCCATACCTCTACCTGGCAGTATCAGAGGTGGCCCTTAGCTCTGTTTTTATACACCAGGACTTCAACTCTCAACAACTGATCTACTATGTGAGCAAAACGTTGACTTGCCTAGAAATGTGCTATCTGCGCGCAGAGAAGTTAGCATTAGAACTTGTCTTCTCCACCCAAAAACTGAGACTTTACATCCAGGCTCATCATATAGTCGTTTTGACCGACCAGCCACTGAAGAACATACTCCAGAAACCCGACGTTTCTAGATGACTGGTTAAGTGGGCTATCGAGTTAAAAGAGTTCAATATCAAATTTTGACTTAGACCAGCCATCAAAGGGTAGACTTTGGTCGACTTCATCGTCGAGACCACGATACCAATCTCTGATGAACAGCCTACTGAAGACGCAGGACTACGGGAGGAAGAGCCAAAATGGGTTCTCAATATGGATAGATCATCTACGGATACACGTAGCGGTGTTGAGGTGGTACTAAGGACCCCAGAAGGGTCTGAGGTGAAGTACTCCCTCAAACTTAACTTATCGACCACCAACAACGTTGTTGAATACAAAACCCTGTTAGCTAGGCTAAGACTAGCAAAAGAGCGCTCCGCCAAATGGCTGACCGTCTATAGCAACTCTGAGCTGATCGTTAACCAGGTAAAACGGAGCTTCGAGGTGTGCAACCCTCACTTAGCAAAATACATGGTTAATGCGAAGGACGCCATCTAGAGGTTTGATAGGCTAGACCTGCTCCACATCCCCAGAACTGAAAGGTTGACTAACTTGCTAAGGTGGCGATAGCCGAAAATCTATAACAGTACTTGAGGGACATGCAGAAGGTCCTGAGCACTCCCAGCACAGAGGAATAGGAAGCAATACAAATCTCCAACATGAAAAGCTGGATGATGCCTTACCAGCGATACTTGATGGACGTAGCACTACCAGGCAATGCGGACGAAGCCAAGCGGATCAAGAAGAAGCCAGTTGGTACACCGTAGTTGAGGGACAGCTGTATCATTGTGACTACTCGACTCCGTACCTCCGATACCTAACTTCTGAGGATGCAGACTACGCATTGAGCGAAGTCTACCTTGGGATCTGCGGATTACATATCGGCGGTAAAAATCTAACATTTAAGATCATGCGCCAGGGATATTACTGGCCGATAATGAAGAAGGATGCCCTCGACTTCGTGAAGAAGTGTGAAAATTGCCAGTTTTACGGTAATCTTTGCCATCAACTGCCCATTGAGTTGAGATCTCTCCAAGCCTCCTGGTCTTTTGTGCAATGGAGGCTCGATATTTTCGGTCCATTTTTTATCACGACGGGGCAAAAAAAATTCATCATTGTAGGCATCGACTACTTTACCAAGTGGGTAAAAGCCGCCCTGCTAGCCAAGATCACCGAGCACAATGCTTTAGAATTCGTCTGCCAGAACATAGTCAGCAGATTTGGCATTTTTGAGGTCATCGTGACTGACAATGAAATCCAATTCTTCAGGAAACGCTTCACCAATTATTGTACTAGTTTAGGTATTAGATTGGTTCACACTTTGGTGGCACACCCACAGGCCAACGGACAGATAAAAGTCACAAATTGCATACTACTCCACGTTCTGAAGAACAAGCTAGAGGATGTAGGGGGCGCATGAGTCGACGAGCTACCCTTCGTCCTATATTTGTTAGAGGATTGAAGCGGTAATTTTGGTTGAGATTGGACTTCTAAGTCTTAGGGTCGAGTCCTTCGACCACAAGGTAACTTCTAGAAAATCCGGGAACACCTATACTTGTTAGAGGAAACCACGACGTTACTAGAATGCGGATAGCAGTCTACCAACAACGAATCATCCGCGATTACAATAAGAAGGTAAAAGCGTGATAATTTGAAATTGGGGACTTGGTCTTACAAAGCATCGATGCTACGGGTAAGATCACCAACTGGAATAAACTTTTTCCGAATTGGAAAGGCCTTTTTCTAGTCTCCGCCGTTTTGCGAAATGGAGTATACAAATTTCGAACCTAGAACGAAAAGTTGGTTCCACGGACGTGGAATGCGATTCACCTCAAGCGCTACTTCCAGTAAGGGCACAGGTAAGTCGTTCATCTGTATGTTTGTTATCAATAAAAGAACGTTCTTTCCCTTGCACTGTGTTCTCTTTCTGCTCCATATGCATGTGTGTCATTTGCATGGTTACACGACCTACACTGCCGCTAAATCGAGCGGGTTTTCACTCACTTGTGACTAAACCTTGGCCATCCAGGTTGCCCATAAGTGGTCGTAATTAAACCCTGAAAATTTAGGCGGCTCATAAACAGTTGTAACTAAACCCTGGTCATCCAAGCGGCTCATGAGCGGTCGTAATTAAACTCTAATCATTCAGGCGGCTTGTTAACAGTCGGATTAAACCTTGGTCATCCAAGTGGCTAGTTCATGGTCAAAATCTTGGGGGGCTTAAACAGTATACGTAACAACCTCCTATACAAAGAGATAGCGTGGTCAATCAACGACAGTCGATAGGAACAAAAGCACTCTATGCAAAAGAAGGCTGCCCATGTTCATACTTGGGCAACGCCAGCAAGCCTCTACTCACGGGTGTAGAGCAGGCTTAATTTGACATCATGATTCACTTTGATGTCTTCTCCGGGACTTAAATCCATCAGAGAGTGCTACAAACATCTTAAGGCAGGTAGACAACCAACTTGCAACGCACCAAGTTGGCCGGACAATGCAACTATAAGTAAATAAAAAAAATGACAGCAAAGGCCAAGACGCATAACATCATTAAAATGACTATTTTATTGATCATGTGCATGTATAATTACAACAAATTTGAAAATTAGAAAGTACAAAATCTATGGAGGTGCAGAACTATAAGGAGGAGGAGGTGGCAGCCCCTGACCACTCCGGGATTGTCCCACGAGGCTCTCACGATGCTGGGCAGAACAGTTCAATGGGTCAAAATACTCCACTGAAAAGTTGGGATCAACCAGCCGCGCAATGCGTCGACAAATGTTGGCACCTTCCCATAACCGTGCCACAAGCATATCGGAGGATCTCGTGGGGACGTATACGAGTAGTCAACTCGTTTTCCAGTGACGTTATCTATCCCGCGAGTTGGTCGATGCGCCTCACCGCCCGGTTATTCTCTTCTCTCAGCCAAACGTTCTCTTCCATCAGTCTGACATTTTCATCTTCGAGACTTGACAGCACAATTTCTCTCAGTAGGACGTTTTCCTCTTTCACTCTAGCATTATCCGCCTCTAGATTGGACAGCACAGATTGGAGAGCAGCCGTGTCCTCCTGGTGCTCCGCTCTTCGCAACTCAATCTCCTCCTCAAGCCAGGCGATCTTCTTACCCCGATCCGAGATTACTAGGTCCCATTGGTGCAGTCCTTTCGTTAATACACTCGTAATTTTCTTCGCTTATAGAAACGCTACATATCAGCAACGGAGAGAAAAAAAAGGAGAAGGAAGGTTGCCAAGGTTTACCTACCAGACTCTGCGTACTGGCCTTACTGACCGAGCCTTCTTGGCTTCCACACGGGAAACCAAGTGGTCTTTTTGGAATTCTGAAAGGTGCTCCTCCATCAGCTCTAGAAGTTGCTCCATTGCAGCAATCTCCTCATCGGTGGGCGTCCCAGTGTAAATATCAGGTACCCTGTCCCAATACTAGCCAAAGGCCAAGTCGTATCAATATGAATATAAAAGAATCGGTTCTTCCAGTTCTTTAGGAAATCATATATGGTACTGCTGATCCGGAGCTTTTGTGGGGACAGGGACACCCACTCTCCGCCCTGGACGAACTAAAATATCACTTTGACCGTCTCCACCGTCAAGAGCTTTGCATGTTGGCAAAAAAAAGATGCAAATAGTACACAAGTAACACACGACATTGCATAGAATTATGCTATGGGAATCTGAGGGGTGGTTAGAATATCCAATAGCTCGTCAGGAACTGGGAGGCGTAATCCACTTCTCAACTGGGCATCATATGTGATGATACAGCCCTCGAGAGGGGAATACGCCCTGTTCACCTTACCAGGCATCCTGAAAATGATCTCCTTAGGAATATTGTACTCAACGTATAACTCCTTCATTTCACTGATTGTGATCATTGAAATAATTTGGGTAACAGAAGGTGCCATGAAAATGAAAGAGAAGGAAGAGAACAGGACACTTAGAAATTTTCGAGAAGGAAAGTCGAAGAAAAGCGTGAGAAACTTGAAAAGCAACGAACGGACCACTTAAATGAATTTGAACACCGGAGAAGAGGAATCATTTTGTAAACGTGCGTCCATCATTGCTGACACATGTCACTTCCTAAAAAGGAGCAATCGAATTAGATCCTCTGGTGCATTAATTACCGGGATTGTAAATTCACCACATACAAACACGTGGCCAACTTTTTGATTGACAATCCGGTGGCATGATGGCGTGTCGTTTCAACTCCCACCAGTTTTTCGGATTCAGACCCTGACGGTCAACGATTCCGATCAACGCTTCAGTCAGAAGTTCTCTGGATCTTGATTTAAACGGTCAACGAATCTGGTCAATGTTTCATTCAGAAGTTTTGGATTCAAACCCAAACGGTCAATGATTTCGATCAACGCTTCTTTTAGAAGTTCTCTGGATTCAGACCTAGACGGTCAACGATTTTAGTCAATGCTTCCTTCAGAAGTTCTCTGGATCTTGGTCTAGACAGTCAACGAATCCAGTCGACGATCTTCTAAGCCGATTCTCCTGATCTTGACTTTACGGTCAGCAACTGCAAGCAATGAGATCATCAGACCGAGAGTCTTCGCCAGTTTCCTCACCAGGCCACCTCAGGCGGGTAACCTAGCCGCTCACGACCGATCTAAAATATGCTAAAGGTCAGAGTCCCAGAACACCAGTATAGGGGGTTAGTGATTAATGTATCAATAATAGGCTCGCCCAAGAAAGAGGGACAACTAAGATACACAACAAATCATTTGCGCTTGAACGGTTAATGTCAGCCGTTGACCGGTCGAAAGATCAATGAGCTAGGAAAAGCCCAAGAACAGGACGGCCCACTCGGGCCCAAAACAATCAACGCTTCCGTTGATCGAAATTATACAAGATGGTCAACGCTTCAATTGATCGGAAGTATGACCAGTTGACCAGCTCAAGACTAGGCTTCAAGCGACCAAGGCCCAGTTTGGCCCACATGTCTGTCATCGACTAGCAACGGTCCTCTCTCCTGATTTAGCGCTCCCTATAGAAGGCAATCTCAATTGTAACGGCCATCAGCAGATTCGATGTACATCCCTAAAGGAAGGTGCCAGAATCCTCATCCTGTCTGCAGAAAATCTTAACAGTTGTAGAACACAGAAGGAAAGCAATCAATTCAGCGACCGTTACTGCCATAAAAGCTTTACACCAAAAAACGCAGCAATCCCAATGGAGTATGAGAATCAAGCCCTTTTGCACAAAGAATGCAGCCTAGAGCAGTGCCTTTAAAAGGCCATGGAATTTACGCTTGAAGGCACACTTGAACTCGCTCAATAAATGCTCTCATTACTCATAAAAAAACTCTCTACTGTAAAGTTTACACGTTTTCAGAATACAGGCGCTCACTCTTTCTCTCTTTGCCACTACATTCTCAATGAATACAGTACTTAAAGTTAACGCTCTTCACAAGTCACCAAAGTCTCTCTCAACAAGAGCAGTTTTCCATTATAAACACTCTCTGCATTCTCTTTACATCATTTATTTTCACCTTCGTAATTCGAAGGTTTCTTGCTGATTTGACCATTGGAGTGTTTTCGGTGGGATAACCTTCCACCAACACTTGACTTCTTATTTATAGTTGTGGTGTGTAGGATCCAAACTCAGTGATGGAGTTGGACTCAGTGGATGGAGTCGGATTCAGACGATCGATTTGATCCGAATCTGTTTGAAACTTGGGTCCAATACGCATCATTTTATATTTTTTTATATAATTTATATATATAAAAACATCACATTTCCTATTTGGAGTAAGCTATATATTAATTATAAATAAATAAGATAAGTAAAATTATATTGAACCAATATGGAAAAGAACAAGCCTAAGCAATAACAAACAATGCACTTAGAAAAATATTTTAAAAATATTAATTCAAATATATTTTGACAATGTAATGTTCTACGTGAGAAATCATATAAATATAAATTAATAGATAGTAAGACATATTAAAATAAACGTTTAAAAAGGTGTCAAATGATTGATGCAAATGCGGAGTTGCTGGAGCTAGATATATAATGGGGCATATGAATCTGGATCATCCAGTTTCACTGGGCCCACAATACATAGTAAAGCAACGGCCCAATATAAGATGTCCAAGTGTAAATAAACACTGATTTCCCCCTGAATTGGAGAAGGCGAGGGGCCCAACCATTGGCCCATATATATGGGCCAAATAGCCCGACTTGGGGACCCGACCTTAGAATGGAAACAACCCTGTGCAAGTTGTTGTTAATTATCCGGTCACGGGATTGAGGGATGCTGCTTCGCCTACGGCGAAGCAGGCATCCCTGCTTTGCCCTTTTGGGCCGTCGGTTTGATCCGACGGCCCAGATTTTCCCTTTTTTTTTTTTTTTAAAGTTTAGAAAAAACAAATCTGGGCCGTCGGTTTTAATTCTAATGATCCGACGGCCCAGATTTCGACATAATATCTGCAGTCGGATCTTTGACACGTGGACGGTCCAGATTAATCTTAGAAATTAAAAAAAAAGAAATATCTGGGCCGTCGATTTCAAGACACGTGGACGGCCCAGATATTTCTTTGACAATTAGCTAAATTGGCCCCCAAATTTCGAATTCCCTCCTCTCTCTCACTTTCACTCTCGTCTCTCTCGCAACGAACCCTAACTCCTCACCATCTCTCACTTTCTCAAACGCTCTCAACGAACGCTAATCCTAGCCGTCGCCTCTCGTCGTCGCCTCTCGCCGTCGCGTCTCGCCGTCGCCGCTATCTGTGAATCTCAGTCATCGGACGGCAGGGACCGGAGAACTGTTGCCGGTACTCATCAGCAACCTTTCTTACCGCCGATTTGTACATTCTTGAGAAAACCGAGAGGTCAAGAGCGAGGTAATGATATTTTTCCGTTATTATTTGTAATATTTTTTGCTTCGCAACATCGAAAAAAATATTTTCCCGGATCAGGTGTACAGATGAAACTACGTTTGTTTCATTAATAGATTTTTTTCCATTACAAAGTTAAAAAAAAAAAAATTACCGGTATGTTGTGTTTGTGTTTGCTGTGCCTGTAAATTGTGTATAGAAAATAAGGGTGTGTTCTTTGTCATCTTTCCACATTACCCGATCCCTGTTTTGTGTATAGAAAATGGGCGGATGAAACTTGGAATAAAATATTTTTAATCTCATCGTTTAAAAAAAAAAAACACAAATCTGGGCCGTCGGATGAAATCGACGGCCCAGATTTGTTTTTTTTTTTTTTAAATGATGAGAGCCCAGATTTCTGTGTTTTTTTTTTAAATGATGAGATTAATAAAAATTTATTCCAGATTATAAATGATGATATTACAAATGAAGGAGATTGTTTGGATTTGTGATGGATGATATTCCAGAAAATCTAGGCCATATTTGTAATGGATTTGTGATGGATGATATTCCAGAAAGTCTGGGCCAGATTTGTGATGGATGATATTCCAGAAAATCTGGGCCAGATTTGTAATGGATTTGTAATATGTATATAGTACAAATTATTAGTGAATTGTTTATAATGGATTGTTTGTAAATACAGAAAAATTATTTGCAAATTCATATTCAATGGCGGAGTGGACTCCTTCCGTTGATATGACATTTCAGAGTATGGATGATGCTTGGAATTTTTGGAAACAATATGGTGAAAGAATGGGTTTCTCTGTGAGAAAAATGGCTGTAAGAAAATCCAAAAAAGATAACATAGAGATATTTCGAATATTTTCTTGTTCTAAAGAAGGCAAACGTGAAATTGATAAAAGAAGAGAGGTCATGCAACCGCGTTGGGAAACAAGATGTGGGTGTCCTGCTAGGATGGAATGCATGTTAATAAGGGAGAATATGACTGTTGTTGTAAAACATTTCGTGGGGGACCATAATCATGAACTAGAGCCTCCTGAGACACGCCATATGTTGAGGTCCCAAAGGGAGGTGTCAAATTTACAAGGTCATGTTATTGAGATGGCCCAAGATGCCGGTTTGAGACTTGCGACACCCATGAGTTAATGGTGATGGAGGTAGGTGGTAGGGAAATATTGGATATATGCGAGAAGATCAAAAATCATATCTTCGAGCTAGGGAGCGTGAAGTATGCGGTGTGGGAAGCGAGGGGCCATATTAACATACTTTCGCTATCAAAAAATGAAAAGTAGACAATTTTATCATGATTTTCAGCTTGACACAGATGATCTGATTACTAATATTTTCTGGGCTGATGCGGAGATGGTTGCTGATTATGCAATCTTTGGAGATGTTGTGACATTCGACACAACATACGGAACAAACAAAGGTTTGAGGCCGTTCGGTGTTTTCACGGGGTTTAGCCATCATCGGCAAATGGTTGTATTTGGTGCTGCTTTGCTGTATGATGAGACAGCGGAATCATTTATGTGGTTATTTGAGACATTTCTGAAATGTCATGGTGGACGGGCACCCATTAGTATTTTTACTGATCAGGATGCCGCTATGGCCAAAGCTATTTGTTTGGTAATGCCTCATACTTTTCATGGCTTGTGTACATGGCATATTTTACAAAATGCAACTAAGCATTTGGCTTCTCATCCGGAACTATTCCATGAATTTTGTAGATGTATGCATGGAATTGATCATCCCGCAGATTTTGAACTTGCATGGGCTACAATGGTCTCCAATGAGAAAGCTTCCCGTGCACTGTTGTGGCTAGAAGGCATGTATAGTTTACGTTTTAAGTGGGCGTCATGTTATATGAAAAATGTCTTCACATTGGGTATACAAAGCACACAACTATCGGAGAGGTTAAATAGTGACCTAAAGACCCACTTGAGATGTGATTTAAATATGAGGGCTTTCTTCCATCATTTTGATAGAGTGGTTGATAAAAAGAGACATAAAGAGCTCATGGTGATTTTGCATGCGATGTAAAGTTCCACTTCTTATTATGAACCATTGTCCTTTTATACTTCATGCTTCAAAGATTTATACCCCAACAATATTTAAGATGGTGCAAAAAGAATTGCTTGAAGTACCAGGTTGGCGTATCATATCCCGTGCTGATCATATGCATGTAATGGTTTATTATACGGATTTGAGGAATGAAATTGCAGTTATGTTTGATGAATTGAGTAAGAACGTTGATTGTAGTTGTAAAAGATTTCAAAATGTCGGAATATTGTGTGTTCATACTTTTGTTGTTTTCAATGTTCATGGTTTGACCGCAATTTCCGACCACTACATTATGAGGAGGTGGACCAGAAACGCAAAACGCTATATTGAATCCGTTGTTGGAACTGAAATTCAAAGTAATGAGGATGATTCGCGTACATGGTCTGCAAGATTGGCTGATAATTTTATGAGGAATTGTATTCGGATGGAATCCACATCAAGTGGTCGGGCAAAAATGGAAGAGATTGTTGTTGGAGTTAATAAAGTTGTTGACGAATTTTATAATCTAAATATCGAAGAAGGGACAAGGAAGGAGGCCTTACATGTGGAGAACACCCCGGAGGAAATTATGGATGGATCAATCAAAGGAATGAAAAAACGTGTTGGACGTCAAGCGACAAGGAGACCTAAAAGTTGTCTTGAGAAAATTAAACACAAGAAGCGGGTATATTTATTTACTATATTGCTCATTATTAATTATAATTATCATAACGTCTTGTTGCTAATACATTCGTTTACTGTATGTGCTCTACACTAATAATATAGATCTTGTCATTTTGTAGGAATTAGGTAGTTCATCATCACAGTTACATGTTGCGTCACCCATAGAGCAGCTTCAAACTCAACAATATCAGCCGCCGATGACATATACGCAGTTGTTAGTGGTAAACATACATTGGTTACATATAATACATTGTTCGTGGTTACCATACATTGATTTTGTTTCAAACTTATCATTAAATCTGGATATATTTTATTTTACTTGTGAAAGGCAAGTTATATGAAATGTTCTATGTATATCATAGGGACAACAATTACATACTCCGTTGTGTGGACCTGCACATGCCAAAGGGTATACAGCTACACATATTGATACTTCAAATGATGATATTACAACTGTTCCAAGTTTTAGAGTTTATGAGAATCCAAGCTATCGGCATACACTTGATGGAAAACCCGCGTAAGAGGTACTCTGCCCATTCTCATTTGAATATATTTTATTTTTTGTGGCAGATGATTTTTTCATGAATTTTAAAAACCAAAGCTCAAATCTTCACTCATGGTGAGTTTTTCCTTCATTTTCTCAGGAAAACATGAGCTGGGTGTTCACTAAAATCAACGAAAAAGCTTCTCCTCCGCCATTGATGAACCACCCACCAATTCTAACTCAGCCGCCACCTCCACCCAACCTTTAGCCTGTTACTTTCAATCTGGAGAACAAGATTAGCCCAAGTGTACTGCTCATCATTATAGTTCTTGCTATCATCTTCTTTGTTTCTGGGTTGCTTCACTGGCTTGTTCGATTCCTACTAAGGCCAACGGCCAGAGAACCAGATGATTTGGAGAATGCCACTGCACTTCAAGGACAATTGCGTGAGAACCACATGAGCATTTGCGTGAGGTATGCCCTTCGTTAGGGAGTGATCTTCTTTGAGAATTGAATGTAAACTATAAATTAAAGCATGGAATCTCATCCTTGAGTACTTGATAGGTGTTTGGCCCCATCCACAGCTAGTGGTGAAGGATGTGACAATATGACGATGATATTGGTTTAGTTCAAGAAACCGATTCAGCCCCCTGTAACAACAGCACAGCAGCAGGCAATTGATGAACCACGGGAGCTCCCATCATCATCTGCTGCAGCGAGTGATGCTGATCTTAAACTTGAAGAGCCAGAAATCTGGGTTGAAGTTTTGAATTATCATTTGTGGTGGATCTCCAGGTTGTTTGCAGCAAATGTCGATAGTTCTTTCTTCATGCAGGTAACAAAATATGACATAAGTATACCTTTAATGTGTGGAAGTGAAATTCCAGAAGCAATAATGTCTATAATCTTAATGTATGCTGACTGATTCAATTGTTTCAACGCAGCAATGCAAGTGATGCCTTGCAATTTGTTGATCCAGATAATATGCATCAAGGCTGATCCAGATAATGGGACCATCACTATCATGTAATTACTAATTTTTTTTTAAAACAGAAAGTCTTGCAATTTGTTGCGATCAGTGAGCATAAATTGTGAGAAACTATTGAATGATTTTGTAGAGACACTGGGCGAGAGCTAGATCTTCTCTGCTTGGGTTGCAGAAATTCCGAGGAAAGAGGTTTATGTACTGCGTAAATAGAGCACCGGTCTTGGTTCAAGGAGTGATGGCGATAGGTAATTTCCTTGATTTGCTGCCTTTGTTGGACGTGATTTAGTAATCTGGATCACCTTTTCAAATACGCCGAAGAATTGAAGCATTTATCGATATTTACTTCTTTTCTTGAAGCATTGTCGATTCTATTTTGAGCGAAGCTCGGGAATTTTGCGGAACAGATGAAACAATAGGTTAATGGAGTTCTGTTCTTAACTTTGTTGGATGTAGCTGGAAATGACGAGACATTTCTTTTTTAACTTTCACTTTATACTTGGAATTGCATACATTGTAGATTGCAGAACTGTTCACGAAATCGAACTATTTTATTCTGTCTCTCTCTCTTGACATGCTCAATTGTGGCTGTTTTCGAGGGTATTCAATTCGTAACTCTCTGGTGAGAAATCCAAATGATCTGTCACGCAATTGGTGGAGTTCCCAGAATACTTCCCAGATATCAGAGCCTACAGCAAAAAGGTATTAGGTTTTCCTTATCATGGTTCCTCAATTGCAGTGACCAGAGATTTGAAGAGAGATTGCAGGGTGATTATATTGAAACAGAAACTATGGGGCCTTGTTTCTTTATGGGTGGAAAGTTAGAACTTCCAGGCAGTAAGATTGTGTTAGAGGAAGAAGAAGAAAGTGACGATGAAGTCCTTTATCGTTGACATCACTGGCTGTCACCCACTGCACTAGCTCGTTGCCACCCAGTGCTGCTGTTGCATCTAAGGATGGAACTGTTGTGGAAATTACAACTCTTAGTTGTGAAGTTGAGGTGAAATATCTACTTGTTATTTATATACTCCTGCCCTTTACAACTTATTGTTACTTGTTGGTTTCCTGTTGAATCAGAACACAAAACAAGAGGCTAAAGCAGTTGCTGCACAGCTCCATGGAGGTGTTGGCTTGCACAATTTTGGGGCTTGGCTTCCTAGTATGGTAATAAGTTTCTTAGCTCATAACTTTTGACAGCCTGTGAGGCAATACTCAATCTTTGTTTTATTCATCATTTTGAACCTGGAATCGATGATTGATCTTTTGGATTCGATGGAGACACCCGGATGATGATGAGACATCTGTTTGATCGTATAGCACCGCAACATATCTTCCTCGTAGATGAAGTCACCATCCCAGGGCTCTTACTTTGGATTTGATTGAGCAAGTAACTATTGGCCCATATTGAATTAATGTTCCCGGCTGTTTATCTTTTATTTTATTGTCATTTGCATTTTAAGGCTAAGGTGGAAGTTGAGAGGCGTTGTGTTTTTGACGTTGCAGACTGAAGGTGAAGCTCGGGTGACGGCCGAGCAAGCATGCTTCTTGCCATGCACCGACGACGGCATTCCCATTATCGGAGAGATTCCCGGGGTTAAGGGATGCTTTGTTGGAACCGGTCAAAGCTGTTGGGGGATCCCGAACGGCCCATGCCACCATTGCCGCCTTGTCAGAGCTTATTTTGGATGGCCGGGAGCAAGTAGTCGACCTTAGCTCGTTTACCGTTGCAAGATTCGTTGCCGCTAGGAAAGGATGAGAAACACTTTATTGATTATTTGTATTTAGTTTAATGTACATAACTTTATATGGGTAAGAATAAATCAGTAGCGGAAAATTTTGTATTAGGCTATGATCCGGTGATGTAGTGATGGGTTTGCAAATGTGTAATGGATGTGAATTGGATAAATTTTGTGTTTCTATTAATAGGTTGTATTTTTTTTATTTTTGTCCAATTTTAGATGAAATTTTGTCGATTTTTATAGATTATTACGTGGAATGATTTTGGATTTAGTTTAACTAATAATTATGCTAACATCTAGGAAGCATAACTAATAATTATTACGTGGACCTTTCATATGATTATTTCATTCTGTACAATAGGAAGCATTGATCAGAGTATTTTCTTTTTTTCCAATAACTCGTGCATTTTCAAAGTCATAATAAAATCACAATAATAAAGTACATAGATGAGAGATGATAGTAATAATGTTGGCTAGCCTACCTAGGAAGCCTTGGACATGGAACTAACAGAATGTGGGAGCTCGAATTCAAGCTAAGTTTTTATGGATATCTGCTTTTTTAGCTATAAATGTGGCCTTAATAATACACTCAATCGCACTAACACAGGTAAAGATCTGGCCGAAGCTGAGGCTGATTTAGATTTGTTTTCCCAGTAAAATCAATAATTTTCATAATTTTAAATTTTTAAAAATATGGTTAAAATAATTATATAATTTTAGTTTTATAAATAAAAAAAAGTCTAAAGTTTGGCTAGTTTTATATAGATAAGTGATTCCCAACGATCAATACATAAAATTTACATGCTCAATTAAAAATATTTAGTACAATTAATATTAATTTTTAGTTTAATTATTAATACGTATATCATATTTTTTTATTTATATAAATTCTTTTATGAATTTCATAAAAAATTCATGTTTTACGCGTGAACGGAACTGCAGAGT
Source organism: Nepenthes gracilis (assembly GCA_033239525.1). NCBI lineage: Eukaryota > Viridiplantae > Streptophyta > Magnoliopsida > Caryophyllales > Nepenthaceae > Nepenthes > Nepenthes gracilis. The sequence goes on from BSYO01000006.1 coordinate 18,462,263, forward strand.
TTCACTATAGACATTTTCATAATTCTATTTAACTGTGTGATTTGAGAGGAAAACTGTAAAAAAGAAACTGTTAGGGCATACCCCGAACAACAAGTACATCAAAAAATATATAAAAACCTCTAGGAGGCTAACGTTTTACAGAACCAATAGCATATGAAAAATATTACAACACAGGACAGAGGGAAACCGCAATCCCCCTGCTGCCCAAAATAGCCAACTGCTATAATACAATAGCAACTGGATCAGTTGCACCACCCTAAATAGCCAACATGTTCAGCAATCCAGCAGCAGCAAAAGAATAACCACCAATCCAAACTCAGAATCAACATAGCATTGGAAGATTCAAGCATCATTGGAGATCCAACTGCCAGTACCCACCAGGTGCCATGCTTCAAAAGATCGCCATATCAACAATTCCACGACAGGAGGCGAGCTCAGCCACGTCAGCATATCAGCGGCAGTAAGAAACATGCGAGCCGCATGACAAGCCCGGCACCAGAAACACTCCGTCCAAAAGATAGCCAAGATGCACTCCGGACATTGAGCAAGTCCACTCCGTCCATGATGAGCAAAAGCAACTCCGGAATACAAACAGGCCCCGGAAACAACAAAATAAGGCATTTCGGAAATAAGGGAGCACTCAAGCCTTAAGAGCTCCGTAAAAAGAGCACTCGGTCTAAGAGCTCGGCAATACAACAGCAATTTTTTTTTTTTTTTTGTGAACATCGGAGATGACAAGAGCAATCCACTCCATCCAAGAAAACACCGGACATAAGTGGATTCACTCCTAAAACCGGAGCTCTCATACTCCTGATTCCGAATCTCACTCACTCCGGAACCGGAGTTCTCACACGCAAGACGCAGCTTTTTTTTTTTTGACGTGGAAACAACAGAGATGATAAAAGCAAGCCACTCGGACGGAAGGCACACTGGACATTAGAGGACCCACTCCGGATTCCGGAGTTCACACCACACACTCCGGATTCCGGAGCTCTCACCACACACTCCGGATTCCGGAGCTCTCACCACACACTCCGGATTCCGGAGCTCTCACAGTCCGAAATCCGGAGTTCACACAAGTTTTTTTTTTTTTTTTTTGAAAGTGGAGTTCACATAAGCAAAAAAACCATTTATTTCTACTCTAACAGCCTGACAGAAATAAAATTGAATCAAAGTTGCACTGATAAATTTTAAACATCTTAACCAAATACAAGAAAATCAGCCCCAAATAATGAACTAAGACAGTGTAACAAAGTCAACGATACAACTATCCCTTTCGCCTCTTTCAGAACCTTCGCCTCTGCTTCCGCCGGAGGAACCCACATATTTACCAATACTGGAATTGAAGGAGAAGCCACGAGACTTGCAATTCTCTTGCAAGCATATTCTTTGTGATGAATCAACACCACCAGATCATCGCCCACATCAATTCCACCCCTACCCACATAATCTATAAGAGTTCGATTTCCTCACCGCCACCTAAAGAAGCATCCATCTCGTGAATTCACGATAAGCCCCTGTGTCAAATAATTTTGAAGGAAAAAAATCAAATGAGATACGCAGAGAGGCACAGGGACGAAATGGCTTGAGAAAGTGAGAGAGAGAGAGAGAATGGCGACGGCAAGGATCGATCAGTGTAACAGGCATCGCCAAGTCACCGTCAGAAACGGCATCTTCCCCTCAAACAGCATCTCGGTCGTTTCCCATTCTTTTGGTCCGACTTTCTCCCTGAACATACCTCTTCTCTACCTCGTTTTATTGCTCTGCTCCCTCGTCTGAATTCCCCTGCCTAAATTCCTCCATTGATTTCAACCGGAGCAGGCATCGAGTTAGTGGTGAGTGTATCAATTAGTGAGATAGAGAGAGAGAGAGTCGACGGTGAGGGCTTGAGAAAGTGAGAAAGAGAGAACGGCGAGCGAAGCGCGGCGACGGCGAGAGAGTGACAGAGGATTAGGGTTTTCGAGATGAACAGTTTGAGAAAGTGAGGGAGGGAGGGGGAAGACGAAATCGGGGATTTTTTTCAAAATTTTCAAGTAACGGAAAAAATGTCGGTAAGAAAGGTTGTTGATGAGTACCGGAAACATTTCTCCGATCCCCGCCGTCCGATGACTGAGATGTTCAGAGAGAGGCGACGGCGAGAGGCGACGGCGAGGATTACGGTATTCAGAACTGAGAGGCAAAGGTGAGCGGCGAAGGCGAAGGAGAGCGGCGAAGGCGACGGAGAGCGGCGACGGCGAGAGAGTGACCGAGAGGATTAGGTTTTTGGAGAGGAACGGTTTGAGAAAGTGAGGGAGGAGGAAGACGAAATTGGGGAAATGTTTTTCAAAATTTTCAAAGCTTGATCTGGGCCGTCCACGTGTCTTGAAATCGACGGCCCAGATATTTCTTTTTTTTAATTTCTAAGATTAATCTGGACCGTCCACGTGTCAAAGATCCGGCGGCAGATATTATGTCGAAATCTGGGCCGTCGGATCATTAGAATTAAAACCGACGGCCCAGATTTGGTTTTTCTAAACTTTAAAAAAAAAAAAGGGAAAATCTGGGCCGTCGGTTTGATCCGACGGCCCAAAAGGGCAAAGCAGGGATGCCTGCTTCGCGTAGGCGAAGCAGCAGCCCCGAATCCCCGGTCACGTTGCAGTCTACAGTCCGGTCCAACTGAACCGGTTGATGATTAGAAAATCTATATATAGTACGATTCGGCGGTGGAAATACTGTTTCTCGATTTTCTGCACGTATGAATACAACAAAGAGGAGAGAGAATCGGAAAAAGCGGAGGATCGATGACGGGTGGCTCAGCCGTGGACAACCTCTCTGCATCTCCGACTACCGTTGTCTCAAGACGGGGTTACGTCGTCTCGCAGCGGTATCAGCACTTCCTCGACAAGTCGACGCCACACGTCCTCGGCCGCTGGATCGGTTTCTGCGCCGTCGCATTCCTCTACGTCCTACGCGTTTACTACGTCGAGGGCTTCTACATTGTCTCCTACGGCCTGGGCATCTATGTTCTCAACCTTCTCATCGCCTTTCTCTCTCCGAAGGTTGACCCTGAGATTCAAAAGCTCACTGACGGCCCGACTCTCCCAACTCGCGGCTCCGATGAGTTTCGTCCCTTCGTTCGACGGCTTCCTGAGTTCAAGTTCTGGTAAGCTTCGACGTCATTTGTTCATTCGTTTGTCATCCCTTCTCGGATTTTCGTGGAAGTTTTAGGGTTATGCCTTAGCGTGTAATCATGATTGCAATTTTCATTTATAAGTATGAATGTGTGTGCTTATGAATGCGTTTGAAAATTAGTCGACTAAGTGAGACGAACGTTGCGCCTGATTAGGGTCAAACAGTGATACAATGCTTTGAATCGTAATTAGTGAAGGTTGCCGATTCTTTCAGGCAATTATAGGTTTATGTGCGAGAAAATTAACTTTTTTTATTGGCCATCAAATCATTGATGTTGATTCGGTCATTTGAATTTTCTTTGAAGCTGAATGTTACTTAATTAACGCGATTATGTCTTAAGATGGATGCATGCAATCACGATCGTAGGGAGGCCGATTTCTTTTGCAGGGGCCAAACCACTATATCTTGCATCTTAATGCTAAAGTTGCCCGAAGTTCTGTATACTTATCTACCGAATTGTCATCCCATATGTTGGGGTCGGAAGACCCGGATCCACCAGATCCGGCAGCAGCGGAAAACCCGAACCCCCCGTCATCGACAGCCACCATTTAGTAGGAACAAAGAACAAGAGATGCACAACATTTTTTACGTGGAAACCCCTTCCCAAACCGAAGAGGAAAAACCACGGGACACATAGTCCACCATCAAATCCACTATGTAAAATGGGTTACAAACCCCCGAGATGGAGTATCCGCTACACACCCGAGAATAACAAAGAAAAACCTCACCGGAGTAAACGAGAAACACTCTCCACTCTTTTACTCTCTGTTTTTCTTTCTTCCCCCTCACTGGTGGTGCACTCCTCTCTACATTTTACAAGTGTTGGTGAAACGGCAGCCCACCGTTTCACCCCCGCACACGGCGGCCGGGCTGACGTTCGGTGTTATCTCCACACCAATCGGTCACCACTGGGCACCATTTTGGACCCAAGGCCATCTTCTCCAGCTCTTGGTGCTCATATATAGACGCCCCGGCTCCACCTAACCCCATCCTCGTCACCTGGTCATCTGTCGCCGATAATAGGTGCCACGTCATCACCAACCCCGAGCTTCCGCAGGCCCATGCCCGCAAACGCCAGGCAGTTTTGCATCAGACAGACGTGTGCTCTGCAGGCCTAATCGCCAATTTGTTTATTAATACTGAAAGACATCCTCTCTCGCTTGCCATCTTCCACGGTCTCCTAAGAGGCTCGCGTGCCCCTGGGTCAACTTTCCGTTGACCGTCCTCTCGCACTCCGCCACGCAATGGTGCTCCTCGCTCTATCCGGCCAACCTTGACCTCGGTCTTTTTTGCCGTCCGCCGCCCGCCGCCGCCGCCCGGCTGCCTCCCTGCACGGCCAACCTCGACCTGACGTGATCGGATTTTGCCGCCGACGGCCAATCTTCTCCGTTGGCCTCTCTTGTTCTCCTCCGGTCAACGCCCCGCCGAATAGCTTCTCGGATTTCCAACAAATGAACTCCATCATTTGTTCTCCGAAAATCCTCCGACGACCGAGCGGTTTGTTGGGTTACCCACAAGGAGTGATTCGGACCCAACAAACTTCCCTCACGACCTTGTGGGGAACACCTTCGCCACTTTGACGACCGTCATCGCTCGCCTTCCCTGACTTCCTTTCCTCAACTGGGAATCCTCGGCTGGGCTCCGTTATTGCCTGGCTACCCGCCTGTCTCGCTGGGCTCCGCACTTAGCCACCGCTCGGCTCCGCCCTTGGTTGCGCTCCGCTTGCCTGCTCTTCGCGATCGGCCCGCAACTCCGCCTGACTTCACTCGGCTCGCACACCCTGCTGGTTCCGCCGCTGTCCCGCTCGGCCCGCCTGGCCTCCGCCGCTGGCTCGCAGCTCCACCTCGCCCTACATGGCTCCGTCCTTGGCCCGCCTGAACTGGGCTTATGCTTTTTACCGTTCCATCCTGTTCCACACTAAATGGCAAACTCCTCCACGATGACGCCAGATGCACTTCGACCGCCACAGACCTCGGTGGCTCCACTTCTGCGGCACTTCACTCGGTAGCTTCCCCTTGCGACGCTTCACTCCACTCCGACAGTAGATCAACACCTCCGCAGGTAGCCCTCTCCGGTCAGCACTCTCCGCAAGTAGCCCTTTCCGGGCATGGGTCGATCTCAACCATCTCTGATACCACTTGTTGGGGTCGGAAGACCCGGATCCACCGAGATCGCAGCAAGAAAGCGGAAACCCAACCTCCGTCATCGACAGCCACCATTTAGTAGGAACAAAGAACAAGAGATGCACAACATTTTACGTGGAAACCCCTTCCCAAACCGAAGAGAAAAACCACGGGACACATAGTCCACCATCAAATCCACTATGTAAAATGGGTTACAAACCCCGAGATGGAGTATCCGCTACACACCCGAGAATAACAAAGAAAAACCTCAGGAGTAAACGAAACACTCTCCACTCTTTTTACTGCTTTTTCTTTCTTCCCCCTCACTGGTGGTGCACTCCTCTCTACATTTTACAAGTGTTGGTGAAACGGCAGCCCACCGTTTCACCCCCGCACACGGCGGCCGGCGCACAGCGCCCCTGGTGTTATCTCCACACCAGTCGGTCACCACTCTGGGCACCATTTTGGACCCAAGGCCATCTTCTCCAGAAGCTCTTGGTGCTCATATATAGACGTCCTGGCTCCACCTAACCCCATCTGCCCAGCTGGTCATCTGTCAGATAATAGGTGCCACGTCATCACCAATTCCCGAGCTTCCTGCAGGCCCATGCCCTGCAAACGGCGCAGGCCCTGCACTGTACAGACGCGTGCTCTGCAGCCCAACTGCCAACCTGTCGACCAATCCTGGAAAGACATCTGTCCTCTGCCAGCTGCCATCTTCCACGGTCTCCAAGAGGCTCCGTTGCCCAGCCGGTCAACTTTCCCGTTGACCGTCCTCTACTGCACTCCGCCATGCAACAGTGCTCCTGCTGCCCATCCGGTCAACCTCCTGTTGACCGTCTTCTCTGCTGCCCGTCCGCCGCCCAGCAGCGCTCCTGCAGCCCCAGACGGTCAACCTCCTGTTGACCGGATTCAGTTGGCCGCCGACGGTCAATCTCCATTGACCGTCTACTGTTCTCCTCCGGTCAACGTCCCGTTGACCGGAAACAGTTCTCCGGATTTCCAACAAATGAACTCCATCATTTGTTCTCCGGAAATCCTCCGATGACGAACAGTTTGTTGGGTTACCCACAAGGGAGTGACCAGACCCAACACCATATTTTCCCATCATTTGGAGGAGGGGAGTCTCCAATCTGTATCTGTTTGGGGATTTCTGATATTGATTATGTTGGGCAATTTTATTTTATTTTTTTCAATTTACTTAGAATCTACATGACTGGCTGAATGATGTAAAATTTCATTGTGTGGCATTATTCCTCTTGACCTAGAAAGTAAAGGGTCTTTTCTGTCAACTTAAAAGATGGCTATGAATAGTTGTGAATATGTAACTAGTTTCCACGTAAGCCCGACCTTAAATTTCATTGAAGGTAGAAATAATTTTTTTATTTGGAGGGGGGGAGGGGGATGCTGTGTAGATGGGTAATATACCTTCATTTTCTCCCATGTAGGTACTCCCTCACAAAATCGTTCTGTGTTGCTTTTGCAATGACATTCTTCAGCGCATTTGATGTCCCTGTGTTTTGGCCGATACTTCTCTTTTACTGGTTTGTATTGGTCACTGTCACTATGAGAAGACAAATACAGCACATGATCACATACAAATATATCCCGCTTTCCTTTGGGAAAAAGGTATTCTCAATGCATCTTACTTGTGAGGTCATTTTATCAATCTCTTATAATATTTTTAGTCACCATCTTAATGACTGAGCTCTGTATCTTTCAGCGTTATGGTGGGAAGAGATCAGCTGGTGATGAAGGTGCTTCCCCTCTCCTGGATTAATGATTCTTGAAACGTATGCCCTTCTTTTAACATAATTACTTGTCAACTCTTAAATGCATTTGATTTGCTTTAACAATAATTGAGCCCAAGGAAGCTATTGGTCCATGGTGTGAAATAAGTCATCTTCAAAGAAAAGGTATTCCCCAATTGCCACATATAAGGTGGTGGGCCTCAAGCTGAAATTTGAACAGAGATTCCAAGTTTGTTTTCATTTTTTTGTCATGATATAAAACAAGATCTTAGGTTTGGAGTTGGTGACCTATGCCTCAAATTTGAGTGCTGTCCAGTATTATGATTGTCATACTGAGAGGAAATCAACCACCATGATTTTATTGGTTTGGTTTTTTCTATTAGTTCATGTTCGACGTTGTACCTATACTATATGGTTAACACCCTCTTGTCTGGATGCAGTCCCTTTTTTGCATATCTGATGAAGAACAAACATGAAACATGAACCTCTAAGAAAAGAACTGAAAGGTATATATGGTAGATAGCTTTCATTTGTGTATCCAAGACATGCTAATGGTTGGTTTGGGTTTTCCAAATTTGGGTCTATATCCCTGCAGGGAGAGTGGGGAAAAATTTATGGAGCCTTACCCCTCCTAGTTTTGGGCAAGTAGTTGCCTTTCAGCACTGTGTGCATATTTTTTCCCTCATTTTTCATATTGTTACATCAATTACTGGCAGATGTTCAGGAGAGTGATAGCAACAGTTTTTCAGAGCATTTGTCTGGCGCTTTGGAGAGATTCTTTGTTATCCACATATGACAGTGGAAGCTGCCTAGATGACAAACATGAATTCGTCTGGGGAAAGCAAAGAGGATGCTGATGTTCTTTTTCCCTTTTTAACTTGGATCTCTTTTGTATAGAGGAAACATTCTAAATTCATTGTATGAGTTAATTTTGATCCACTGACGTGTACTTTCAGGAGCATTCACAGTTTTCAGCAGTCATTTACTAGATTACTTGAATTATAACATGTATTTCAATTTCTTCTTGTGCAATAGCACAGTGCCTTGTTTGAATGGTACACATATCATCCTTTGGTTCTTTGTGATGTGCTGTGGCAATATAGTCTTTGGTGTTTCAAAGGAGGGTTGGGAGGATTCAAAAAAAGTGGCATCAAGAGATTAAATAAATCAGAATGAAATATGAGATAGTTCATTCCCAGTATACCTTCTCTTTCTTCTTCTAACTTCTTGATGGACTGATACAGCTGGTGTGTACAATTTTTCTTCTCCAATATAGTTTGGTGGTATGAATGATAGACCTATACAAAATGAGATAGTGTAGATTGCGTCAGCAAATTTGCTAAGTTCATAGATTTTTCGCTACTAAAACTAGCGGTTTCCATTCTAGGGTTCAAAATGACACTAAATTTCACTACATGCAGCATTCTATTGAAGAAGCCATTCTACATTTTATCTGGGAAGAGAATTGCAAAATTTTCATGTTGTTCTGCCGTCCTATATTTCACCAAGAAGCGTTTGCCCTGTGTTTGTGATCCGATAATTCTTATTTGCTTCAGCTCATTGAAGGTGACTGCTTGTGATCTTGCCAAGGGTTATGCTAGAGGTGGCTGTTCCTATCCAAGCTCAGTAATGATGCAGAGTGATTCCAAAGCATATGTCATTCCATACGACGGGTACAGACTAAACCTCGAGGCAGCAGTTCTGAACCAATCTAAGCAACCGTCATTATTGACAAGAACATTAAAAAGCCACGGAAATCAGCTTTTTTGTTTGAGACTAGATGTGCAGAGTAATTTGTCCTAGTTGGCAAAACAGATTTGCCTAGAACTATCTGGATTGTAATTTTGCAGTATTTGTTGTGCAAACTTAGAACTATATGGAATGCCTCTTCTTTCTTTAATTCGGCTATCTAGTGTGTTCATATCCAAAAATCAATTATTTTAGGTGTGATGCAAAAATTTTGGATCTGTTACGGGGAGGGAAACAAGCCATGATATCTCAACTGATCCAATTCAGTTTCTGTGCAATTCCCATCAAAAATCATTGCTTGATCTTTGTCATCTTATGCTTGGTGTATGGCACTTTGTACAAGTGCTGATATATGTTTTTTATTGTTTGCTGGGTTAAGTGTTGAGATATGTGTTTGCTCAGAGAGTTCCAGCCTTTCTGTTGCGTTACCTCCTCTCTCCTGTGCAGGGGCAAGCTATGCCGTTGGCCCTATCGAGGAACCGAAACAATGCGAATAATTTGGAATGATGAAGCAGCACAAATCCAATTATGCTTCATAATCTGTCATAAACCGGAAAAACGACAATCCTTGTCTGGTATTTCTTTTTGGGGTACTTTTTGTCTCTGAATCAAGAGGAATATTTGAAGCCCTTTGTAGATAATAGAGAAAGGCTCTCAGCTGATTAACATAAACCGTGTTTGAATTCTGACATCTCCATTAAAGGCCCATTTGATTGATGGATGCTCATGATGGATATGTAAGATCAATTGTATATGTTGACTCAACCAGTTATCAACATTGATTATTTAAGGCGATTAAGATTTAGACATTTCAATAAAACCCAGAGTCGACACCTTTTCAGCAATAACCTAGATGACAAAATCCAATTGCCACCTCTCTCCAGAGTTACTGAAGCATAGTAACCAGATGAATCTCATTCAACTGGAATTTTATTTACCAAAAATCCTCAGACATTTGGGTATCAAGCTTTCAATCTCAGTATCAAAACACAAAGGCTTGTATGGAAAAAAAAATTAAATGATCTTCTCCAATGGTAGAAGGGCATCACGGTGAATTCAAGAACTTGGCCTGTAGTACCCGTAGACTCCATAAAAGCTCTGAGTAAAAGTAAGCAACAACAAGAAAACAGCAGCTATGAACGAAACAATAGCCCAAGGATTGTTAAAATACTTGTACTTGAGAGTTGCTCGCCAACCATTCCACCTATGGTTGTAGTAAGTGTTCACCTGCTCAGACAATCGTGAAAGATAGCTGTCGTTTATGTCGAAAACCACCTCTTGACATATTCTATTGAACAAATCTGCAACTTCAGTATCATTTCCGAGCCAATGCTCAAGTATCCCATGAGAATGAAGGTACCCCACATCCTCAGCCGAGTTGATCAAGTTATCCATAAAAATCACGTAAGAGGTGATATCGTTAGTGCAGTTGAGATGGCACTGCTCAAATGCTATAAGATTGAAGAACAAAGACTTTGTACCGTCATGTACCAATAGCCGAGGAATCTTGAGCACCCCGTTCTCAAACTTTATGTCCCAAAATCGGTCAGTCCTCCTCTTCTTGAATTTGATTCCGGCATTCTTCAGGTCGGTGACACAATGAATTAGTTGCTGTCGTCTCTTATCTGCCACTGGATTGGCGTGTGACCGCCGCCTGAACCAAATTCTTGGGACAGGCTGAGCCCCTTTGTGTAAGAGGCTGATTCGGAAGACATCAAGGCAATGCAGGGCTCCCTGATCTGACAAAGGGTCAAAAGCAATGTCTTCATGCCCGAGAGAAGATCCCAGTTTGTTACGGTCACTGACAGTCAGTGGCTCGGTGGGCATTAACGGGTCGAAGAACCCGAGTGCTAGCCGGGAAACAAGCCCCTTTTGGTCCGGCTTGCCCAACTGTAGACTGAGCAACCTGTCAAGGACGAAAAGAGGGATCTGATTCTCCAGCATTATCATGTCTCTCTGGATGGAATGCATCGTGCCCCGCACGGCGAACACGGGGTCGTTCCTATCGTACCCGAGAGCTGTGAACCCTCCTGCTGCACCCCTGAAGAGCTCAAGGATGAAGCAGCCATCGAGGACCATGATCTCGACAAACTCGTCGCTGCTAAGAGACACAGGCTGCTCATAGCACGCGCGGGCCTTCTCCTCGAGCTCCTTCATAGAATCGAGGTAGATATTTATGTCTTGATCGGCGCGATTAAGTATGCGATGGAGTGCACGCCATTTGTGCTGTTCCATCTCCCGGAGGGCTGTCCTGCCATGGTGGTAAGGACCCAAGGACACAACTTGCGGAATGTAGGCCTTCTGGTCGGCCGGATCTCTTAGGCTATGAGGGACTCTATATATGCACAATTTTGACCATGAGCTCGACACTTCATCCCGTCTAGCCTGCTCGAGTTTTTCTCTAATGGAAATCACCCACTCGGATTCCCGAGGAATATTGGCTTGGGATTGGTCGAATTCGTGCTTCTCTATCTCCCCGTTAATCCCAACCACCTGCGGCAGCTCAAAGGGCGGCTGCTGCTGCTGCTGCTGAGGCGGCCGTGGTGATCCAATTGATCGTGGCGTGTTTTCGAGACCGGCTTCTATGGTCTCTTTGAGTTTGACGGTGATCAGGTACCAACTCAGAAGATCTTTGTTGAATACCACAACCATTTCTTAATTTTTGCAGAAGGGGTTTCTCCTTCTCCGGATGAATATACTCAGGACGAATCAAATTCTCTTACGCCTCGTGGCTGCTGAAAAGCCTCTTTATTCTTGTTTAATTTCCGAGATTTGCAGAAGTAAAAGTCATCTGATTAAAGTTATGATGGTTTTGCTACATGTAGAGACTAGAGAATTGATCATAGATGATTTGTAAATAGATGGGAAGAGTATTATTTTTATCATTGTAGTTTTACCTGGTCCAATTTCTTTGCCTGTGGGACTCCATCTAGTCTGAAATCAGAGGGAATGTCCCTTTCATGGACCCCATCTTGGCTACTTTTCAGCCTTTTGAGCCATGAATGGCAATCAAGTCATATTGTTTTGGGTTCATAATTTAGTTGAATTATTTTTCAAATTAAATTAAAAAAAGGGCAAAAAATGCTTAAAATTTAATTAAATATTACATTGCACTATTTTAGGTTCATTATAGTTATTGCTAGATGTTTAATTTTTTATATAGATATCAATTATACTGTTATTATCTATATAATATCGCAATCGTTCGTTACTATTTCATTCAAAATAAGAGAGCATTTATCATATTTTTTGGATGACATATGATGTATAAACTCGCAATAATTTGATAATATTAAACAAATTTTCAGTTTAATAGACATATTAGCTTAATAATTAAGACTTTCATTACAATCCAAATTCTCATGTATTTTAAAAGAGAGTCACTGTAGTTTTGACCATCATTGCACACATTTATTCAGTTGCGGGGTTTGAAAGGGATCAACTATTTTCTTATTCATGAAAAGGATGGATTTGGTTATGGTTATCCTCTTGAGGAGAAAAATATAATAATAATTGCGAATATGAAAAGGACTATTCTTAGAAGACGCCAATAAAAAGGGGCCCCATGATGTGTGTCGTCTGCATTTCTCTGATGACCATTTAGATGGAGCCTTGCCTTTTGCATTTTAACTTAAAGTTGTGAGTTTGACATTGTTAAAGTCACACAGTGATAATTTATGATCTAAATTATAATTATATGGGCTATAGTTGTGAATGGTCTGCTCAGAGAGGTTATTTGCAACAAATTATTATTATAGTAAATTATTTAGACTTATTATCTTATAATTTTTTCTTAGTTGATAATTATTTCATATAAAATTATTTGTATAATTTATATATTTGGTTATTTTATTATTTTTGTTTCCTATGTTTAATAGGGAGAGAATAGTGGCCGATGATATCGGGAATTCTGAATTTTAAATTCCAGCATAAGTGTAACACCCTATTTATAACGCATATTTTACCAGCAATAACATCAATTCTAATTTATATTTTAGCATCAATGACAATGCATGACAATGACAATATTAATAAAGTCTTAGTGCACACTAGGTCAAGTCCGCTATTTAGATTTATTTTTATTATTTTATTTAATTTAATGTAATATTTTTTAAAAATAAAAATATTTTAAGATCTTTTTTATTATACTATTTTATGATTTTCTACATTTACCCTTTCATTTCTTTCATTCGATCACAATTAACTTATTTTTTTACATGTGATTTCTTTTATTTACGTTTTAAGTATTCTAACTACTTTAAAATGTGTTTTTTAATCTTAATTTTTATAGGTATTACTTTTAAATATTTACAAATTTATTTTTATCTCATCTTTTATTGTGCCCCACTCATTCTATTTATTTTATTGATTTTTATAATGCTTAATTTATACATATATTATTTGATAACCTAACATTTCGTTTTGAAAAAAATGTTATTGTTGCGTCTTGAGTTCTCGATTGTCGTACGGATTAGAGAGCTTTCGGATTTCTTATTGTCCTGAGGCGATCGCGGAAGGGTTCAGTTTCTGTCTCTATTAACCTGTGACATACACAATACAATCAATAAACAAGAGGTCAGAGGTCCGGTAGGATTTCTCCCACCGAGGACACTACGACACTCAAGTCAGCAAATTCCCAAAATAAATGGAAACGGGATGCATGCTTAATGGTGCACGGAAATATGTTGCAAATGCGTGGGTAGTGCATGAATGCTTATGTGGGAGAGTAATGAGCAGGTGGTGGGAGACCTGGCTCCCTGTATGCACAGCAACGGGTGGCTGACTTCCTGTTACCTGAGAAGGCAGAGGAGTTTGGATTTGGAAAATAGTTGTAGAGCTTAAGGTCATTGACGCCGAGTCGATTCTCCAAGATCCGATCCTTTTCCTCGTAGAAGGAGAAGGGTTTTATAGGCCCTCTGGGCGAGGGATTTGGGCGTGAGAACCCCTGTTGTAAGGGTTTGTTGGCCGTTGATTGCTGTTGGTGATTGCCAGCAAGTCGGTTGTTGTTTAACGGTAGCAGGTAGACTGTCGGACATTATCTGCCACGCTTGGTATCCCTTTTGAGCTGGGATTGGCTGGGCGACTATGGGTAGCCACTTGAGCCGTGGCTAGCAGCGTTGACTATTTCCTCATTGGCTAGCTTTTTCTGCGTTTTTGCCGTTTCCTGACAGCTGCATTAATGAGTTGCAGGCGACGTCCATTGGCTGCTGATCGTGGGCTGCCACATAGGTCATCCTGTAACGCTGGACATTAACGGCCCATCAGGCAGCCATTCCGTGGGTTGGGCTTCGAATATCTTTGGGCCTTTGTTTTGGACCCAACACTAGCCCCCCATGCTTGAGCCGACCAGTGGTCGCGGCCTGTCATGTCCTTTGGATCCAACTTGCAGTCACTCGGTTCCCTTCGAGATGCGCCAATGCTTGTGGTCTTCTGGGCTCGCACTTTCCCCAGGCAATCGTGCAAGCTTTTCTGGCGCTGTAGCGATTCGGTGCCTCGATTGGAATGATTCGCATGCCTGAGGTTGCGTCTGATTTGAGGGCTTTCTTATTCCATGAAAGATATCTGCAGAATAACGCGCCTCGTCAAGCATTAGAAGGGTGCCATCTCGCCTAAAAATAGGAGAGCTCTTCGGCGGGTGTAGTTCATCCTTTGGCTGACTTTAAGGGAGCAATGCAAAGGTCTTGACTCGACCCACCTCTGGTGGGAATCCGCGAGAAAATTGGATGGACTGATTGGAGATCAGGAATTCTTGGCGAAAACTGCATTCATGCCCATACTGCGGTCGATTCCTCATACTAATGAGGGTGGCTCGGTCACTTTGCCGTTATCATGTGCCTCCCCTCCATGGAGTGGCTCGTCTAGAGTGCTGTGGGATCACGGCGGAGGATCGCGGTGAAGGACTGGGGGCGTTGGTGCGACAGGTGCTTGAAAAAGTCCCCTACTGCCAACGTAGCAACGAAGGCGTTGAGTTTCAGCTCGTCAGAGAGTTGGGGGATCCAGTGCGCCTTGGCGATGAAGCGGTTGAAGAATCGCTTCAGACTTTCATTTGACCTCTGATGGAGGCGGATCAGATGCCACGACTGCTTCTTTTTCCTCCAGCTAGAGGTGAACTAACTCAAGAAGCAGTCCGCGAGCTCGTCGAAGGAGCGGATAGAATTTGGTGGGAGACCGTGTAACCAAAGTAGTGCGTCCCCCCTGAGGGTGATGGGGAAGTACTGGCATATCATGGCCTCACTCGCAACCTGAAGGGTCAGGTGCGTACGGAAGCAGTTGAGATGATCCATCGGGTCCTTGCTCCGTCATACCCTTCCAGCAGGGGCATCTTGAACTTGCGAGGAAGTGGCTGAGTCCACAAATCCATGGTGAAGGGTGACCTTCGTAGGTCGGCAGAGGATCGCGCAGGTCTCTCCTTGCACAAGAGGTCCTACAGTACTTTGACCTTCTCCTCCATCGATGGGTCAGATGCCCATCTCTGCACGTTGATGATGTCACGGAGTTCTGTATGGTCTTGCTGGCGTGGCTAGACTTGTCAGTCGTGGCGGCTTCTCGCACGGGGCAGTCGCTCACTGTAGGAGTCTGCGGCGGTCGGCCTCCCTTAGTTATGGGAGTTATAGGGGTTATGTCGCTTAGGGCTCTCCCCCCAATCGTCCTAGCTGGGATGACTTTCAGCCACAGACTGGACCCTGCTACTAAAGGCCGCTTGGATCCGGCGTCGTCAGGCCGATCTTATCTTCTCCTGAGGGTTGCCGCACAACGCCTTTCCCTCCTGGAGGAAGACGATTGGGATGCTGGAGGGGAAGCCCCCATCTATGGGGTACCCGTCCGGTTGCAGAGAGCCTAGAGTACCAGCTTCATGTCACCCAAGTCTGCGGCTAGGTGGTGGACATCAGCTCTGGACGGATGTCTGTGTGGCTACCCACTAAGGGGTCTTCGCTGTGGGCAACAGCATCTCTTGCCGGGGCACTAGCTTGTGCCTTGGCGTTCACCATTTTGTCATTCAAGAATGAGGGTAAGGAGGAGACGCTAGGCTTCTTTTCTCGTTCTCACAGACGCTGCCAATGTTGCGTCCTGGGTCCTCAGTTGTCGTACG